>CM055121.1:115074226-116274226 GCA_029206835.1 Rana muscosa
AAAAAAAATTAAAAAATTACAAAAAGTTGTCACTAAATGATATATTGCTCACACATGCCATGGTTATATGTGGAATTACACCCCAAAATACATTTTGCTGCTTCTCCTGAGTATGGGGATACCACATGTGTGGGACTTTTTAGGAGCCTAGCCGCGTACGGGACCCCGAAAACCAAGCACCGCCTTCAGGATTTCTAGGCACAAATTTTTGATTTCACTCCTCACTACCTATCACAGTTTCGAAGGCCATAAAATGCCAAAATAGCACAAAACCCCCCCAAATGACCCCATTTTGGAAAGTAGACACCCCAAGCTATTTGCTGAGAGGCATGGTGAGTATTTTACAGCTCTCATTTGTTTTTGAAAATGAAGAAAGAAAATATATATATATTTTTTTTCAAATTTCAAAACTTTGTGACAAAAAGCGAGATCTGCAAAATACTCACAATACCTCTCAGCAAATAGCTTGGGGTGTCTACTTTCCAAAATGGGGTCATTTGGGGGGGTTTTGTGCCATCTAGGCATTCCATGGCCTCCGAAACTGTGATAGGCAGTGAGAAGTGAAATCAAAAATTTACACCCTTAGAAAGCCTGAAGGCGGTGATTGGTTTTTGGGGTCCCGTACGCGGCTAGGCTCCCAAAAAGTCTCACACATGTGGTATCCCCGTACTCAGGAGAAGCAGCAGAATGTATTTTGGGGTGTAATTCCACATATGCCCATGGCATGTTTGAGCAATATATCATTTAGTGACAACTTTGTGCAAAAAATAAATAAAAAATTGTCTTTTTTCCGCAACTTGTGTCAACAGATAAAATATTCCATGGACTCGACATGCCTCTCAGTATATAGCTTGGGGTGTCTACTTTCCAAAATGGGGTCATTTGGGGGGGTTTTGAACTGTTCTGGCATTTTATACACAACATTAGGAAGCTTACATCCACTCTTCTAACCACTTGAAGACAAAGCCCTTTTTGACACTTTTTGTTTACATGAAAACATTTTTTTTTTTTTTGCAAGAAAATTATGTTGAACCCCCAAACATTATATATTTTTTTACAGTTTAAAATGGTGGGTGTTGCATTTTTTTTTTCTACACAGTATTTGCGCAGCGATTGTTCAAACGCATTTTTTGGGGAAAAAATACACTTTTTTAAATTTTAATGCACTAAAACACACTATATTGCCCAAATGTTTGATGAAATAAAAAAGATGATCTTAGGCCAAGTACATAGATACCAAACACGACATGCTTTAAAATTTCGCACAAACGCGCATTGGCGACAAACGACATACATTTTTAAAAGCCTTTAAAAGCCTTTACAGGTTACCCCGTTAGATTTACAGAGGAGGTCTACTGCTAAAATTACTGCCCTCGATCTGACCTTCGCGGTGATACCTCACATGCATGGTGTAATTGCTGTTTACATATGACGTCAGACCGACGCTTGCGTTTGCCATTGGGCAAGAGCAGGGCAGGACAGGGGTGCTTTTTTTTTATTATTAATAATTTTGCTTTTTTATTTTATTTTTAAATTGTTCCTTCCATATTTTTATTTTTTTTTATCATTTTTATTGTTATCTCAGGGAATGTAAATATCCCCTATGATAGCAATAGGTAGTGACAGGTACTCTTTTTTGAAAAAACTGGGGTCTTCTAGACCCTAGATCTTTCCTCTGCCCTCAAAGCATCTGACCACACCAAGATCGGTGTGATAAAATGCTTTCCCAATTTCCCAATGGCGCTTTTTATATCCGGGGGGGGACATTCCCTCCCACTGCTTGTAAAAGCAGTCCAGAGGCTAATTAGCCACTAGGATTGCTTTTACATGAAAGCCGGCCGCTGGCTGAAAAGAATGATACCAAGATGATACCTAAACCCGCAGGCATCATTCTGGTATAAACATTCAAAGTCCAGCAACATACCAGTACGTTGCTGGTCCTTGTTGGACATGTATTGTAATCTTTTTTTTCATGCAGCCAGTTGGCTGAACGAAAAAAGAGATTGATCGGTGGGTATGCCCACCATTAGAATACCGCCCTTCATCCACCCACTTCTAATGATGGGCATACATGCACCATTTATATATGCCGAAGCATGGGGGCATCCTCCCGTCAAAAAGTTATGCCGCACACACATGGTCGGACTTTTCCACGGGCAAGCCTCCGTCGGAATTTTGACCGTATGTACGCGGCATTAGGAGCAAAATCGCTCCTCCGCTCCTCCGCCCCTGCTGCCCCAATGCTTCGGCATATATGCTTTTTTTTTTTTAACTGTGGTGGTGAAATCACCTCCTACAGCACTGGAGTCGCAGGGATCAGGCCTGTCTCTGCGAACGCTGCAGTTATGTGTGTTGTGTTTTGTAAGTGACAGTGATCGATCGATACTGCACTTGGGTGGCCTGGGCTGGACGAAGGGGCAAAACGCAGGTGCTAGCAGGTATCTGGGCTGATCCCACTAACACTGCATTTTTGGGAACCCTAAACTGCTGGGGACGCTAGTATAGATCTGATCAGATCAGATATTGATCTGATCAGATACTATACCACTAAGGGGGCTGTATGCTTCACGTGTGGGTGTTAGCGTTACTGGCACTAACCTGACGCTGCCTGGGGTGTGACGCAGACCCTCTCTGACGCTAAAACCTAATTGATATCACCCGCCGGGCGATCAGGGGGTTAAACCTTTATTGGGTTATATATACGACAGGTGCCCTGACACTATAAAAAGCAAACTAACTAACCAGCGTCACCCGTAACACTTATATGGTGATCACTGGTGAAAGGGTTAACTAGGGGCAATTAGGGTGTTAAAACATTTATTAGATAATATATGGGGGTACCTGACGCTATAAAAACCTGCGGCGAACCTAAAAAAAAATACTGGCTACCGATCTGCATCACCGACGCTAAGACAGCGATCAGAAAAACGATCGCTTAGCGACAGTGGTAATAGGGGGTAAAAGGGTTAACTAGGGGCAATTAGGGGGTTAAAACCTTTATTAGATAATATATGGGGGTACCTGACGCTATAAAAACCTGCGGCGAACCTAAAAAAAATTACTGGCTACCTATCGGCATCACCGACAATAAGACAGCGATCAGAAAAACGATCGCTTAGCGACAGTGGTGATAGGGGGTGAAAGGGTTACCTGGGGGGCGATCAAGGGGTTAAACCTTTATTAGGTAATATATTGGGGTACCTGACGCTATAAAAACCTGCGGCGAACCTAAAAAAAATTACTGGCTACCGATCGGCATCACCGACAATAAGACAGCGATCAGAAAAACAATCGCTTAGCGACAGTGGTGATAGGGGGTGAAAGGGTTACCTGGGGGGCGATCAAGGGGGTTAAACCTTTATTAGGTAATATATGGGGGTACCTGACGCTATAAAAACCTGCGGCGAACCTAAAAAAAACTGGCTACCGATCGGCATCACCGACAATAAAACAGCGATCAGAAAAACGATTGCTTAGTGACAGCGGTGCTAGGGGGTGAAAGGGTTACCTGGGGGGGGGCGATCAAGGGGGTTAAACCTTTATTAGGTAATATATGGGGGTACTCGACGCTATAAAAACCTGCGGCGAATTAAAAAAAAATTACTGGCTACCGATCGGCATCACCGACGCTAAGACGGCGATCAGAAAAATGATCGCTTAGCGACAGTGGTGCTAGGGGGTGAAAGGGTTATCTGGGGGGTGATCAGGGGGTTAAACCTTTATTAGGGGGGGTTAGGGGGCTACACTGGACCTAAAACTAAACTTTGGTGACACTTTTACAGTCACAAATGTCACTGATTGCAGTGATCAGTAAATAAATGGTCACTGCAATCAGTGACACTGTGGCTGGGGGCTGGGGGGTGATCTGGGGTGTCTGGGGGGGCCTGGGGGGCAATTTATGTACCTATGTGTCCTGGTGTCAGTGTAGTGTTTTGTGCACTAACCTGGCATCTTCTCCTGTACGGCGCTCGGTATATGTGAGCGCCGCAGGAGAGATGACATCACTTCCTCTGCCTGTGTAAACATTACACAGGCAGGGGAAGCTCTCTCATTCGCCGGGAGCGATCGAGAGGGGGTGGCCGGAATCGAACGGCCGTCCCCTCATGCCTGATCGCTCCCGATCAGTTAACCACCGCTCACTGTAAAGAAGGGGGGTCCGATCGGACCCCCCAACTATACTAAGGCAATCACTTATATATACGTGATTCTGCCTGTCGGTGCCATTCTGCCGACGTATATTTACAGTGGGCGGTCGTTAAGTGGTTAAGAGGAGAGTTGGGGGTCGTCGTTCATTTGTGGTGGGCACCACCCGCCCGATCCCAACCTGAGGGCCCTCATGGCCTCAGGGAAGTGCTGGCAGTTTCCGCCTCGGGGCCACGTTGGCCTGAGGCTCTGTTACTGAGATGTAGGCCCAGGAGTTGCTGGGGCCTACTGATCTGGGGATGATCCTTTGTCGCCTAACCTGCTGGGAGGGACCAAGCAATTGAGGACTCAATTGGAGGATGCATCCGAATCATAATCGACCTCACAGTGCTGCCGGAACGGCTGGAAGATCCTGGCACTGAGAGCTGTGTTCTTTATTCAGAAGGTAACCCAGGGAAGGGTTACACCAAGTCTGTGGCAGAGACTGTTCTATTTTCACCAAGTCTGTGGCAGAGACTATATGTGATCGAGCTATGCATTGGTTGCTAGGCCGGTGAGATTGGGCCTATCTGGTGTTTGCTGAGTCCAGCGTGGAGACAGTTGCTCCTCTGGACCTAGGAAGATTCCTGTGATCCGCAACTAAGGTACCTGAGTCCTCCCCATCCCTTCAACCCCCTCTGTTGAAAACTTTATTCAATAAAACCCTTGAAAGAGACTTTGTGTTGGTGCAAACTTCTTCTGGACAACTCTTCAAGGAGAACCCCTGAGACGAGCATACGGAACAGTAAGGTGACGGCAGGCCCAAATTTAAACCAGCAGCTCCTACGGGAGTAGTGCTACATGTGTACAACAATATACACACGGAAGCGGAAGAACAGTGTAAAGCTAAGCTGGAAAAGACAGGGTCAGGAGCATTGAAGGCTCGATAATGGGTGGTGTAAGCAAGAAAAAGTTCAGATCAAGTAAGCAGGTAAAATGTTAAGGCACATGGTAAGGTGGTGTCTGGAGTTAAAGTGGACCTTCACCCCACCAGCCTCCTATATTCTCTCAAAATCGCAAATTGCTTTTTCAAAAATGTTTTAATACGTTTTTTGGGGGAATTCTCTCCACAATTCCTAGGTTCTCGCCTAGATGAGGATGACATGTCACCTGTCTGCACCTTTCTGGGGTACCCACATCAAGCATCCCAGAAAACCATGGGGCATGCTACTGTGTATGCACTGTGGCATGTCATCAGGAGGCAGGCTGTCTCTACCTAGTACTTGCAGCCAGCTCCCTGATGACGCATGGGTGCATGTGTATCATGAGGGGACCAGCCCCATGAACCTGGAAGAGACAGCCGACCTCCTAATGAGGTCACAAATGAAGAAGGTGGCACGGGACCCAGTGTACAGCAACAATGCCTATGTTTAGTCAATAAAAGGTTTTAAAAATATCAACACAAAGAACAATACTTACAGTCAATGCCATGTGTCATTTCTTCTGTTGGCTGGATATTTTGTTAAAATCAATTGTCCTCTTATCCCCCTACCTGCCGCTGTTATCTTCCAGTTCCATGGGGGTTAGTAGTGCCAAGGGAGCTGTCATATGCACTCATCAGGATAACCGATTATAGCCGCACTTTCCACCCCCTTTCTTCCATTATAGAAGCCATATTATAGCTTCTATGAATGAAAAACAAATTATGAATAGAGGAGAGGTTGGTGTATCAAAGGTCCACTTACTCCATTCATAGAAGCTATAGAACAGCTTCATGAATGGAGGAGGAGGTGGAATATTATGATGGTGGGGTTAGGGGGGATCCTGAGTAGGGATGAGCTTCGAGTTCGAGTCGAACCCATGTTCGACTCGAACATCGCCTTTTCGGCTGTTTCTCCGAATTTCGAACATTATGGGCCGTTCGCGCCAAATTCGAGTGGCGCGTCACGGTCCATAATTCACTGCGGCATCGCAGTGCATTGCTGGCTGATGATTGGCCAAGCATGCACTATGACCCGCATGCTTGGCCAATCACAGCGCCATAAGTACAGAGAGCCGTAATTGGCCAAAGCCAGGGTGGCTTTGGCCAATCATGGTTTAGAGGAGTAGGTACACGCCCCACACTATATAAGGCCGCCGGCTTGGCGGCCTTGTGTAGTGTGTTGGCGTTGGTTAAAGGAAAGAGACAGAAAGAGAGAGACAGTGTAATTTGATTTGAGTTAGATAGAGCAGGTAGGCGAGTCAGTTAGCTGCAGTTACAGTGTGTAGAGGATATATATGCATCCTAGGTGTTGTATATATATTTACACACTGTATTCAGTTTAGCTAGATCCGTTCCTGTCATTCTCTATACTGACAAGCAGGCAGGTGATTGTGCTAGCTGCAGTGTTTCACTTAGTGTACTGTGTCCTTTGCACAGTGTGCACCAAAATCTTACCTGAATACAATTGCTGGTGTTCTGATACAAATACAGGCAGGGAGCTGCAGTATTTTGCTTTAGTGTCCTTTGCACAGTGTGCACCAAAAGCTTACCTGAATACAAAATTGCTGGTGTTCTGATACAAATACAGGCAGGGAGCTGCAGTATTTTGCTTTAGTGTCCTTTGCACAGTGTGCACCTAAAGCTTACCTCAATACAATTGCTGGTGTTCTGATACAAATACAGGCAGGGAGCTGCAGTATTTTGCTTTAGTGTCCTTTGCACAGTGTGCACCTAAAGCTACCTGAATACAATTGCTGGTGTTCTCATACTAATACCACAGGCAGGGAGCTGCAGTATTTTTAGTTAGTGGTCCATATTGCCGGGACCACACATTACATTAAAGCCGCAAGCAGTTTTAAATGACTTTTTTTCCTTTAGAAAAGTCATTTTGTGCAGGGACAGTTCTAAACAAGGGAAACACGTGCCACTTCACAGGCATACTATGGACATTTCACTTTTTTTTTTTTTCACTTTAAGCATCATTAAAATCACTGCTCCTGAAAAAACGGCCGTTTTTAAAACTTATTTTTGCATTGCTACATGTCCCCTGGGGCAGGACCCGGGTCCCCAAACCCTTTTTAGGACAATAACTTGCATATTAGCCTTTAAAATGAGCACTTTTGATTTTGAACGTTCGAGTCCCATAGACTTTAATAGGGTTCTAAAGTTTGCGCAAACTTTCGGTCCGTTTGCAGGTTTTGGTGCGAACCGAACCAGGGGGTGTTCGGCTCATCCCTAATCCTGAGGGTGGAAGAATTCAGCTAATTCTGAAGCCAGAAACACAAGGTATACTTCTTATTGACTTTAAGAAATGTCCCTTGTGTTGATTTTTTCTAGAAACTTTTTTTTTTTACTACATTTAGGTTTAAAACGTACTTTTGCTTGTCGCTGTTGGAGATTTTTCTTAATTTCCTTTCTTGTGAAAAGGTTGTCCCAGGACAAGAAGTGAGGAAAATCTCTCTAAAGCTGGCCATACTTCTTTTTTTTTTTTTCTGTTCGGCTATCAGGTTGAATGAAAAAATCTGAACTGATCCCCCCATTCACACGTTCAAAGTGGATGGGGGAAGTCTCCCCGCTGCGATATTGTATTTATTGTAAAAAAAAAAATACACAGATCAGAGCTGGAGTCTTTGGCTTTTAGGGCAGTTGAATGGAAATCGATTGGTTGATCAACTTTTGTGGCCACACATGGATTGAAATTTGTTTTTATTTCAGCTTGAAGAAGCTTGTATTTTTAGGGCTCTTTTGCATGTTTTTAATGAGCTTCTTTGAGCTCCTTTGAGCTTCTTTAACCACCTCAATACAGGGCACTTTCACCCCCTTCCTGCCAAGGCCATTTTTCAGCTTTCAGTGCTGTCACACTTTGAATGACAATTGCGTGGTCATGCAACTCAAATTTTTTTTTTCTTCACACAAATATAGCTTTCTTTTGGTGGTATGTAATCACTGCTGGGATTTTAATTTTTTCCCCAAAAAAAGAAAAAAGACCGAATTAAAAAAATAATAGTTTTTCGTAGTTTCTGTCAGTAAATTTTGTAAGTAATTTTTCTCCTTCACTGATGTGCGCTGATGAGGCGCCACTGACGGGCACAGATAGGCTGCAGTGATGGGCACTGATGAGGCGGCGCTGATGAGGCGGCACTTATAGGCACTGATTAGGTGGCACTGATATGCGGCACTGATGAGCACTGATAGGCAGCACTGGTGGGCACTGATAGGCGGCACGGATAGGTGGCACTGATGGGTGGCGCTGATGGGCAGCACTGATGGGCACTGATGGGTGGTACTGATGGGCACTAATGGGAATTGATGGGCAGCACTATTGAGCAGGCACTGATGGGCACTGAAAGGCTGCACTGACTGGCATCACTTATGGGTGCTAATGGACACTGATTGGTGGTGCTGATGGGCACTGATTGGTGGCACTGATAGGCACTGATTGCTGGCACTGATAGGCACTGATTGGTGGCACTGATGGGCATTGCTAGGGCTTTCCTGTAATCAGGGCACTGACGATCAGTGTCCTGATTACCAGCCCAGGTCTCCCCTGCGAGGAGATGCCACTGTTAGTGTGAGGCGAGGAGAGCCGATGCACTTCCTTGTTTAGATGTAACTGGCTTTGATTGGACACATGGTTAAAGAGCCGTGGCTCTTTAGAGATATTGGGGTCGAGCCTTGTTCTAGCAAAACAGCGCGGCCCCGATTGCAGCCTTTCTGGGCACCATCATATGACGTCAACCCAGAACAAGAGCCGCACTGTCCCTCCGTCATTTGACGGTGGGCGGGCGGCAACTGGTTAAAGCTTTTTTTCACAAACCCTCCCCACAGCAAATTTTTCCTATTTTTTATGTGTTTTCAAGCTTCTTTGACCTTTTTTATGCTCTTTTGCGCTTTTTCACACATTTTTGGGCACTTAGGTGACTTTTTTGCTTGAAAGCTCCTCTCAAAAACGCGAATTTGGTGGGGGTTTTTTCTGCCTGTAAGAACATACTGTATGCCTGTAAACTCTTGAAAAAGCCATAGTGTGTATGGACACATTGGTTAACATGGAGGGGAGTTTCCAGGCAGAAAAAAATATTATTATTATTATTATACAGGATTTATATAGCGCAAACAGTTTATGCAGCGCTTTACAATATAAAAGGAAGACAATACAGTTATAATACAATAAAATACAAGAGGATTAAGAGGGCCCTGCTCAGAAGAGCTTACAATCTAATAGGGTGTGGCAGGTGGTACAAAAGGTTGTAACTGTGAGGAATGAGCTGATGGAAGTGGTAAAAGATTAGTTGGAGACGTGATAGGCTTCCCTGAAGAGGTGAGTTTTTAGGGATCGCCTGAAGTTAGCAAGAGTAGGGGATATCCGGACAGGTTGAGGTAGTGAGTTCCAGAGGATGGAAGAGGCTCTGGAGAAATCCTGGAGACGAGCATGGGAGGAGGAGACAAGAGAGCTTGACAGTAGGAGGTCTTGAGAAGAGCGGAGAGGACGGTTTGGGATATGTTTGGAGACAAGATTGGTGATGTAGCTCGGGGCAGAGTTGTGGATGGCTTTGTAGGTTGTGGTTAGTATTTTGAATTTATTTCGCTGGGTGATCGGGAGCCAGTGTAGGGATTGGAGGAGAGGTTTGGCAGACACTGAGCGGTTGGTAAGGTGGATAAGTCTGGCAGCATCATTCATGATAGACTGAAGAGGGGGTAGCCTATGGAGAGGCAGGCCAATAAGAAGGCAGTTGCAATAGTCAAGGCGAGAGATAACAAGGGAGTGAATGAGGAGTTTGGTGGTTTCACTTGTTAAAAAGGGGCGAATTTTAGAGATGTTACGGAGGTGAATTCTACAAACTTTTGACCATGCTTGAACTTGAGGCTGAAATGACAAGAATATTAGTAACTCAGTTTTAGAGAGATTTAGTTTAAGGAAGTAGTGCGACATCCATGCTGAGATGTCAGTTAGTAAGTTAGTAATGCGAGAGGAGAATGAAGGAGTGAGGTGAGGAGTAGACAGATAGATTTGGGTGTCATCGGCATATAGGTGGTATTGAAAGCCGTGGGCGGTTATCAAGTGACCAAGGGAGGAGGTGTAGATAGAGAAGAGAAGTGGTTCAAGAACAGAGCCTTGGGGGACCCCCACAGAAAGGGGCAATGGAGAGGAGGAGACAGAGTTGTAGGTAACACTGAAGGAGCGCTGTGATAGATAGGCAGAGAACCAGGATAGAGCAGAATCTTGGAGGCCAAGGGAATTGAGTTTATTGAGAAGGAGCGGGTGGTCAATGGTATCAAAGGCTGCAGAGAGGTCAAGTAGAAGGAGTATGGAGTACAGGCTGTTGCTTTTAGCAGTTAGTAAATCGTTAGTGATTTTTAGTAAGGCAGTTTCCGTGGAGTGCTGCGAGCGAAAGCCAGACTGTAAGGGGTCAAGAAGATTGTTTTTACTGAGGTAGGAGCCAAGACGGTTGTAGACTAGGTGTTCTAGAAGTTTAGAGGTGAATGGGAGCAATGAGATGGGCCTTAAGTTGTTCAGGTTGGTGGGGTCCAGTGAGGGCTTTTTAAGTATGGGAGTGATCTGTGCATGCTTCAGAGGGGAGGGGAAGGTGCCACTAGAGAGGGGGAGATTGAAGATGTGAGTGAGGGAGCGCATAGGATAGAAGAAGAGGGTGACTTTAGTAGTTGTGAGGGAACAGGGTCCAAGGAACAATTGGTTAGGTGGGCATCTGAGAAAGTTTTGTATAAATAGTTAATAGCTACTCTTCAATAGTAGCCAATTCAAAAGAGGAGAGTGTTGAAAGTGCCGTTAGGCAAGTTATGTTGGGGGGTGAAGATGTACGGACAGTGGAGGTGTCCTCACGAATTGCATCAATCTTGTCTTTGAAGTGATTGGCAATCTCTTGGGCAGTGAGTGAGTTAGCGGGTAGAGGGGGTGGGGGACGAAGCAGAGAGTTAAAGGTTGAGAAGAGCCAACGGGGACTGGATGACAAGGTATTAATAAGAGAGACAAAGTAAGCTTGTTTGGCAGCATGGAGGCAGGTATTGTATTTTAGAAGGGCAGATTTATATAGGGTGAAGTCCTGCAGGCATTTGGTTTTACACCACAGTCGTTCAAGAGCACGTCAATGTCTCTTGAGATTTCTAGTGTGAGAAAAAATGAGAGCTCAAAAGCCTGTAGAAGCCGCTTCTTTGAGCTGCAGTGTGCATGAGCCCTTAGAACAGTGGTTCTCAACTCCAGTCCTCAGGGCCCACCAACAGGCCAGGTTTGCAAGATAACTGAAATGCATCACAGGTGATATAATTTGCTGCTCAGGGATTGCAGTATTCTAGTCTGCATCTCACCAAGGTAATACTTAAAATCTGGCCTGTTAGTGGGTCCTGAGGACAGGAGTTGAGAACCACTGCCTTAGAACAAGTAAGCCAAAAAAAATAAAAAACGTTCCATTTAATAAGTTAATTTCCCTTTAATACGTTTGTGAGCAGCTTTTACTGGCGCACAACATGTTCATTGTATTTTATTTTATTTTTTTGCCACACAAGCAAAACATGAATGTCCCATCACAAGCAGATTTATTGAATACATCATGAACTGGCATTGTGTATACTTCTATAAAGAGCAGCTGCACAAAGAGTCCATCTTGTTCTCAGTTTGCCGTGTTTTGGTAGAGTTGTCAATGTTATGTGATGGGTCCATTTTAAGGCACCATCTCTTATATGCAGTAGTCCCTTTATCTTTGAACATTCCACAGAAAGTACCAAACGTAAAAAGTTCCCGTTCTCTAATATGAAAAGAGAAACACTGCACTGTTCAGTTATTGTATGTCTGTTGATGAAACGTTTTCCTGTACACCAAAGGTGTCCTAGTGTCATATGCCACAGAGACTGTGATTTTATAAAAGATTATTTTATATTCTTATATCCCGTAAGCTTAGGTTTGATAACTACCTAAATGCAAGAAGACTTGCTGAGCAGAACTTTATCATCCTGCAAAGCAGGCGTGTTTTATCCGGAATCAAATAGCCGAGTCTACAGTGACTCACAGATCTTTTGTTCATTGCTGTTTAAATAGATTTCCCGGTGAGAAATCACAACATAAAGTTGAGCAAGAGTTCCCGTGGTGTTGATATTTTGGAAGAAAGGTTTGTTATAATTGATAGCAAATCCCATCAATCCCTGTAGTTATTCCATCAATAAATCCACTCACTTCAGCTTTCAAATGTAAGAAAAAATAACGAATAAAATAAAGTACACTAAAAGGCTTTTTCAGGCGCTCTTACCCTGTGGGGACACTTTGACGCAAAGCGTAGTAAATGTGTTTTCAGTTCTGGGCCAGCGTGTTATTTTAAGATATATCTTCAAGAAATCTTGTATAGGGTAATAATAGAAGCCAAAAACAACTATAGGAGTTTATGGTATACATAAAAGAAAATATGTACCCTGTGTTTCCAAAACATTTTTCTTGACTTTAATATATAAACTTATAATCTGACCTTTCCAGAATAAGCAAGCTTATTTTTCCTATTTTTTTAGGCTTGTGAAACACACACAGCTTTCAAAATAGCTTGCTGGATGAGGAGATGGTGATATGGAAAGATACTTATGAAAGTGGGAATTAGGAGAGATAAGTGACTCATACATTGCTTTAAAGTGTGTAAAATAAGAAAAAATATTCAATATATTTCCAATCTTTTTTTTTCAAAGGTTCTATCGGGTTGAGGTCAGGTCCATAAAGACATAGATGAGTAAGTTTGGGGTGGAGGAACTTGACTGGCTTGCACAGAGTCCTGACCTCAACCCGATAGAACACCTTTGAGATGAATTAGAGCGAAGACTGTGAGCCAGGCCTTCTTGTCCAACATCAGTGCCTGACCTCACAAATGCGCTTCTGGAAGAATGGTCAAACATTCCCATAGACACACTCCTAAACCTTGTGGACAGCCTTCCAATATGAGCTGAAGCTGTTATAGCTGGTGGGTGGGTCAACTCAATATTGAACCCTACGGCCTAAGTCTGGGATGCCATCAAAGTTCATGTGCGTGTAAAGGCAGGCGCCTCAATACTTTTGAATATAATATATATATATATATATATATATATATATATATATATATATACACTGAATATATTTATATTTATGTATATATAGCATAGACATACAATTTAAAGAACCCATAAATCTTTTCTTGCCCACATACTATCAAACAGACTCAATTTTTTTTTTTTTCAATTTCCATTAAACTTATTACGTGTTTTTTTTTAACCTTCTTTGTTTAACCGGTTATATTGCATAAACAAAATGTAATTAGATGGAATGGACAATGTTTGGTTTCTTTCTATTTTTATGTTGAATAAAAAAAAGTTATTGGATAGGTTGGACAATGTTTGGTCTGTTTTTTTTATTATGTTGAATAAAAAAAAGTTATTGGATAGGTTGGACAATGTTTGGTCTGTTTCTATTATTATGTTGAATAAAAAAAAGTTATTGGATGGGTTGGACAATGTTTGGTAATTTTCTATTGCTATGTTGAATAAAAAAAAGTTATTGGATGGGTTGGACAATGTTTGGTCATTTTCTATTGCTATGTTGAACAAAAAAATGTAATTGGGTGAGTTGGACACTGTTTGGTCATTTTAAATTTTGATGTTGAATTAAAACACGTTATTGGATGGTTCGGATACTGTTAAGTAATTTTTTTTTTTTTAATAAACAAAAGTAATTGGATGGGTTGAACATTGGTCATTTTCTACTTTTATGTTGAATTAAAAAAAAAGTTATTAGATGAGTTTGACAATGTCTCTTCCTTTTCTATTTTATGTTAAAAAAAAGTAATTGGATGGGCTGAACAATGTTTAGCCATTTTTAAAAAGGTACAGTGTGTCATGTCATTAAACTTTCAGATTTCAGAAAAGAAAATGAATCAAAGGAAAGTAGAAAACAACCTGCAAAAATTTAAATTTTTGCACATGTTCTGTATTTTGTGGCTGATATATTCTGGTTGGGGGGTGGGGCTTAATCGTTCTTGGCAGCCTACTCCCTGGTGTTCATGGTACCGCCTACCTGGGTGGCACATAAATATCAGGGGAGGCAGGTCTTGAGTGGCTGATCGGTTTTTCTATAGGAAGTGTTTGAAGGACCTGCTAAAGGATGTAAAGGGGACCTTGTGCTTCAGCAATCCCTTGGCGGGAACCCAGTCAGGGTTCTGTGATATGGACAACTGCTTTATGTATGGACATTTAAGATTCAGGTAAGGACCGGTACATGGGGCAGAGTAGCAGGTGCACCAGGGACAGCACAGTCAATGTTAATGATGATTATGTACTAAATGTATTCTGCATTATATGAGAGAATCTTCAGTAAAGGTCTTAAGTCAGCAAAGAATCTTTGCTGGTCTGGATCTACTTTATTTAAGGAGAGAAGTAGGTGAGGTTGTGACAGGGAGTGCTGCCTTAATGCTACTTTAAGCGTTTGCATGCAATTCTCCTGACAGCCCCTGTGAGGTAGAAGATCTCTACAGCAACCCTCTCCCCTTCTTCCCAAACTTGCCCCCAGGCATAAAAAGACAGTTAGACATAAAAAAAAAACTAACAGCTGAACAATCTGTTTATATTCCTATGTGTATGCACTTGTGTGATTGGCTGTAAATTTTAGTTCTGTTCTTGCCTTTCCTATGACAACAACATGATAGACTATCAGTTTAAAATTGTGTATCCTGGTAATGACTATTTTTCCAATTTATGCCGCATACACACGATCAGATTTTCTGTCAGAAAAACCTCGGAAGGTTTTTCCGACAGAATTCCGTTCAAGCTTGGCATGCATACACACGGTCACACAAAAGTTCTCTGAACTTTCGACCGTCAAGAACACGGTGACGTACAACACTACGACGAGCCAAGAAAATTAAGTTCACTGCTTCCGAGCATGCGTCGAATTGTTTCCGAACATGCGTGGGAATTTTGCGAGTTGGAATTGCTACAGACGATCAGATTTTTTTCCGTCGTAAAATTTGAGAACCAGCTCTCAATCTTTTGCTGGCGGAAATTCCAACAGCAAAAGTCCCTACCCTCAAGGAGCTTACAATCTAAGTTCCTAACTCACATTCATATACTAAAGCCAATTTAGACAGAAGCCAATTAACCTATAAGCATGTCTTTGGACTGTGGGAGGAAACCCACGCAGGCACAGGGAGAACATGCAAACTCAAAGCAGGTAGTGTCGTGGTTGGGATTCAAACCAGCAACACTTTTTTTTTTTACTGCTAGGCGAGAGTGCTACCCACTACACCACTGTGCTGCTTCTTGTACAGTTGTCCTCATTGAACGATTTCCCCTCTATTCGAAATTGAAAATTTAGCATTCCTCATTCTCCTCTGTCCTGTTAACTATGGTCACCAGGTCAATTGTCTTAGTGAATCTCTACAGAGGGGACAGAATAAGTATTAAAACCTAGAAGGGATGTCACCACTTAAAATAAAAGGTTTCACATATGCTTTAAATGAAGGGCATAGTTTTAAAAAGCAGCAATACTCACCTTCTCTCCAGGGCTGTCTCCCACAGTTATTCATTTCTTCCACTAGATGTCCTCAGTCTTCCAGACTAACACAAAGCATCATTCAACCCAAAAGACTGAGGACATAATGTAAGTGCAGTACGCCATAGACCCACCTTCTGGGGAGAGGAGGGGATCACCATGGCTACCTGAAAAGTATTTAAAAAATGGCAAAAATACTTTGTGGGAGGCATCCTCACATGTGGATGTACTGGGGGTCGAGAGGCTAAAATTTGGCTGTAATGACCTGCACTAGGGATGAGCCGAACACCCCCCCCCCCCGTTCGGTTCGCACCAGAACCTTCGAACGGACCGAAAGTTCGCGCGAACGTTAGAACCCTATTAAATCTATTAAATACAATGGACGCGAACGTTCGAAATCTAAAGTGCTAATTATAACAACTAATATGCATGTTATTGTCCTAAAAAGGGTTTGGGGACCCGGGTTCTGCCCCAGGGAACATGTATCAATGCAAAACGAAGTTTTAAAAACGGCCGTTTTTCGGGAGCAGTCATTTTAATGATGAATAAAGTGAAAAAAAAAAGTCAAATATTCCTTTAAATATCGTACCTGGGGGTGTCTAAAGTATGCCTGTGAAGTGCCACGTGTTTCCCGTGTTTAGAACTGTCCCTGCACAAAATGACATTTCTAAAGGAAAAAAAGCCATTTAAAACTGCTTGCGGCTTTAATGTAATGTCTGGTCCCAGTAATATGGATGAAAATCTTTGAGAAAAATGGCATAGCTACCCCATCACCCCCCCCCCTACCCCAGCCCAGTACCAGCCCCTTTGGGTCTTGTATGGATATTAAGGGGAACCCCGCACACAAAATAAAAAAGGCCCTATATACTCTGAACAGCAGTATACAGGCGGTGCAAACAAGACAGGGACTGTAGGTTTGTTCTTAAGTAGAATCTGTTTTTTAATTTTGAACAGGTACATTGTTTAAGTGTAGCTCCAGCCAAAAAATATATTTTTAAGCTTTTTGGAAAACATAGGGAAGGGTTATCACCCCTGTAACATTTGTTTTGCTGTCTGTGCCCCTGTTCAGAACATTTCACCTCACTTTCTGTCCCAATGACAACTGTTTTTGAAAAGTGGGTTTTTTATTGAAACAAGGATTGGTGATAAAGCATCAGTAGAGAGGAGACACATTTTTCCCATATTAACTCTTACAGGAGAGAATTTCCCTTCCTAGGGGTAGATTTCCTCTCACTTCCTGTTGTCTCCTTCCGTTTGCAAGTAGGAGTCGTTTGTAAGTTGGATGTTTGAAAGTAGGGGCCTGCCGTATATACTCTGCTGAAATTTGCCCCTTATATGTTGGTGTTGCCACAACACTGTGAGCCCTCACAGTTACTCTTGGTGGGCGCTGGAATGCCCTGCTGTGAACTATTATATCAGGAATTGTATTTACATGCCATTGTTGAACAGTGGTAGGAAAAATTGGGCCTTTGGTGGTGGTGCTGGTGCCACAACACTGTAAGCCCTCACAGTAACTCTTGGTGGGCGCATGAAGGGGCCCTGCTGTGAATTATTAGATCAAGAATTGTAATTGCATGCCCCTGTTGAACAGGGGCTGAAAAATTGGGCCTTTGGTGGTGGTGGTGGTGGTGTTGTCACAACACTGTAAGCCCTCACAGTTACACTTGGTGGGCGCAGGAATGGGCCCTGCTGTGAATTATTAGATCAATAATTGTAGTTACACGCCCCTGTAGAACAGGGGCATAAAAATTGGGCCTTAGCCACTGGTGCCACAACACTGCAACCCCTCACAGATACTGTACTTGGAGCACAGCAATGAGCCCTGTTGCAAAGTATTGCATCAAAAATTGTAACTACACGCCCCTGTAGAACAGGGGCTGAAAAATTGGGCCTTAGGCACTGGTGCCACAACACTGCAACCCCTCACAGATACTGTACTTGGAGCACAGCAATGAGCCCTGTTGCAAAGTATTGCATCAAAAATTGTAACTACACGCCCCTGTTAAACAGGGACAGAAAAATTGGGCCTTAGGCACTGGTGCCACAACACTGCAACCCCTCACAGATACTGTACTTGGAGCACAGCAATGAGCCCTGTTGCAAAGTATTGCATCAAAAATTTTAATTACACGCCCCTGTTAAACAGGGACAGAAAAATTGGGCCTTAGGCACTGGTGCCACAACACTGCAACCCCTCACAGATACTGTACTTGGAGCACAGTAATGAGCCCTGTTGCAAAGTATTGCATCAAAAATTGTAATTACACGCCCCTGTTAAACAGGGGCTGAAAAATTGGGCCTTAGGCACTGGTGCTGGTGCCACGACACTGCAACCTCTCCCAGATACTCTTGTTGGAGTGCAGGAATGAGCCCTGCTGCAAAGCATTGCATCAAAAATTGTATTTACATGCCCCTGTTAAACAGGGGCTGAAAAATTGGGCCTTACCCACTGGTGGCGGCACCCAGAAACAAAAATGTTCTTCCAAGCTATCATCATGAATCGGATCATTGAGGAGGAGGAGGATAGTCAGTCAACATAACAGGACAGTCACTCAGCATCAGCATCAGTCTTGAAGGGATGTGACATTTGAAAATAAATTATTCTGTTATATCAGCTTCAGGTGCTTGGTAGCTGGTGGTGATCCAAGACTGGTTCATCTTTATGAAGGTCAGTCGATCAACCGAGTCGGTGGACAGGCGCACCCTGTGATCCGTGACAAATCCTCCAGCAGCACTGAATGTGCGTTCCGAAAGAACGCTGGATGCAGGACAGGCCAGTAGCTCAATTGCATACTGTGCAAACTCTGGCCAGTGATCCATCCTCAAGACCCAGTAAGCCAGAGGATTTTCGGTGGGAAAGGTGTCCAAGTCTGACCTTGCCCCTAGGTATTCCTGCACCATGTATATCAGACGCTGGCGATGGTTGCTGATCATACCTTGGGGCTGCGGACTAAAGAATTGTCTGAACACATCGGTCAGACGGCCACCTTCCCCACCGCTCCTTCTTTGACTGACCGAAGCCTCAGCAACTCGTTGTCCAGGACCAGGAGTTTGTAACCTCCCAGTCTCTGGGAACGCGTTGCACAGACCTTTCTGCAAGGCCTCCCGGAGTTGTCTCATCCTCTGCTCCCTCTGCGACGGTAAGATAAGGTCCGCAACCTTACCCTTGTACCATGGATCAAGGAGAGTGGCCAGTCAGTAATGGTCCCTCTCCTTGATCCGAAGAATACGAGGATCCTTCCGCAGACTTTGCAGGATCAGGGAGGCCATGCAGCGTAGGTTAGCTGAGGCATTCGGTCCGGAGTCCTCTGGGTCACTAAGGACGACATGATCCGCTGCCACCTCCTCCCAGCCACATACAAGTCCACGTGTTTCTTGGGACTGTAAATCATCCCTAAAAGACTGCTGCTGTTGATGCTGAGTGCCAGGCTCCACCTCCATGCTGACACAATCCTCCTCCTCCTCCTCCTCTTCCTGTGGGATGGGTGGGACAGAAGGAACACTGTCTGGGTAAAGGGGGCCTTGAGAGGCAAGGAAGTCCTCCTCTTCCTGCCTCTGTTCTGCCTCAAGTGCCCTGTCCATTATTCCACGCAGCGTATGCTCCAACAGGTGGACAAGAGGTACAGTGTCACTGATGCATGCACTGTCACTGCTCACCATCCTCATGGCCTCCTCAAATGGTGCCAGGACAGTGCATGCATCCCTGATCATGCCCCACTGGCGTGGTGAAAAAAAACCGAGCTCCCCTGACCCTGTCCTGGTGCCGTAGTCGCACAGGTACTCATTGATGGACCTCTGCTGCGTGTGCAGCCGCTGCAGCATGGCCAACGTTGAGTTCCACCTGGTGGGCATATCACATATAAGGCGGTTCTTGGGCAGGGTCAACTCCTTTTGCAGCTCAGTCAGCCGAGAACTGGCATTATATGATCTGCGGAAATGCACACAGACTTTCCTGGCCTGCCTCAGGACATCCTGTAAGCCCGGGTACCTGCCCAAGAACCGCTGCACCACCAGGTTAAGGATGTGAGCCACACAGGGCACATGGGTCAGTTGTCCCTGTCGAAGGGCGGAGAGGAGGTTGGTGCCATTGTCGCAAACCACCATTCCTGCCTTAAGCTGGCGTGGCGTCAACCACCTCTCGGCCTGCCCCTGCAGAGCTGGCAGAACCTCTGCCCCAGTGTGGCTCCTGTCCCCCAAACACACCAGCGCAAGCACGGCATGGCATCTTTTTGCCTGCGTACTTGCGTAGCCCCTTGAACCCCTACGGAGCACCGCTGGTTCCGAGGACAAAGCACAGGAAGAGGCTATGGAGGAAGAAGAAGAGGAGGGAGTGGAGGAGAGAGATGTGTCACAACCAGTAGTAGTATTTTGGAGGCTTGGCGGCGGAACAACCTCCAACACTACTGCACCTTGTCCTGCATCCTTCCCAGCTGCCAAAAGAGTGACTCAATGGGCCGTGAAAGAAAGGTAACGTCCCTGTCCATGCCTGCTGGACCATGAGTCAGCGGTAATATGCACCTTACCGCTGACCGCCCTATCCAGCGAAGCATGGACATTGCCTTCCACATGGCGGTAGAGAGCCGGCATCACCTTCCGTGAGAAAAAGTGTCGTTTGGGAACCTGCCACTGAGGAACCGCACATTGCACAAACTCACGGAAGGGGGCCGAGTCTACCAACTGAAAAGGCAGCAGTTGAAGTGCTAGCAATTTAGCCAAGCTAGCATTCAACCGCTGGGCATGTGGATGGCTGGGAGTGAACTTCTTTTGACGGTCCAGCAGCTGGGGCAGGGAAATTTGTCTGCTAGAATCGGACGTCGGTGTACTGCTAGCAGAGTGCCCGCAAGTACTTGGCTGTGACACACCTAATTCTACACCTTCATTCCTCTCAGTGCAAGTTTCAGAGAGGACTGAAGGTATAGTGGGGTTGGAGATCCCAGCTGATGCGGAGCAAGGAGAGGTCCGCTTTGTTCTTTGGTGTGGGTCTTTAAGGTAGGCTTGCCAACAAGCTGCATGGCAGGTCAACATATGTCTGGTCAAGCATGTGGTGCCCAAGCGGCTGATGTTTTGGCCACGCGAGATATGCTTGAGACATATGTTGCAAACAGCAGCGGTGTGATCTGATGAACTCGACTCAAAAAAGGCCCACACCAAAGAACTTTTGGAGTAACGGGCAGAGGCAGCGCCCTGCACAGGCGGAGCTCTGCGGTGTGATTCAGTCGGTGTGCTGCCCTTACGCTGGCCCCCAGAGGGCATCCTGCCTCGTTGAAGATGTGCCTCCTCCTCATCCTCTTCCTCCTCTCTCCTATCAGGCACCCACGTGGAGTCAGTGACCTCATCATCCCTTCCCTCCTCATCACTGGAACCAATCTGGCAGTATGCTGCAGCTGCTGGAACATGACTGCCAGATTGGTTTCCTTCTTGAGCATCCCCTCTCTCTGCTCTCACGCTACTGCCTTCCTCTAGCTGGGTATCATCTTCAGACCCTTCGAAACGCTGGGCACCCTCCTGGAGCATGTACCCAACACTGTGCTCAAACAGTTCGGGGGACTCCTCAGGAGGACACGGTGGGTCTAGGGAAGGAGTGACTGATGATGACATTGAGGATGCTTTCGCAGCTGCTTTGCCAGTACCCTGAGCCTGGATGAGAGAGGATGAGGAGGATGAGGAGGGCTTGGTCATCCACTCTACCAAGTCTTCGGCATGATGCGGCTCAACACGTCCAGCTGCCGAAAATAAGGACAAGCGTGTCCCATGGCCACGTGCTGATGACGATGCACCGCGTCCACGACCAGCACTGTTGTCTCTAGACACAGAGCCTGCTTGCCCTCTTTTATTGGCTCCTGACTGTCTGCCTCTCCTTGTTTGCCTTCCAGACATTCTAAAGGCCTGCAGGGAGATGGGAAAACCAGCAATAAGGGGTAGCTTCAGGTGTATATTTTGCAAGAAGCACACTACGCCTGCTGTAAGTGCTGCAGATGCCTGCCTGTGTTACACAACAGGAAAAAACAGCAATAAGTGCTAGCTTCAGGTGTATATTTTGCAGGAAGCACACTACGCCTGCTATAACTGCTGCAGATGCCTGCCTGTGTTACACAACAGGAAAACACAGCAATAAGGGCTAGCTTCAGGTGTATATTTTGCAGGAAGCACACTACGCCTGATTTAAGTGCTGCAGGTGCCTGCCTGTGTTATACAACAGGAAAAAACAGCAATAAGGGCTAGCTTCAGGTGTATATTTTTCAGGACGCACACTACGCCTGCTATAACTGCTGCAGATGCCTGCCTGTGTTACACAACAGGAAAACACAGCAATAAGGGCTAGCTTCAGGTGTATATTTTGCAGTAAGCTCACTACGCCTGCTTTAAGTGCTGCAGATGCCTGCCTGTGTTATACAACAGGAAAAAACAGCAATAAGGGCTAGCTTCAGGTGTATATTTTGCAGGAAGCACACTACGCCTGCTATAACTGCGGCAGATGCCTGCCTGTGTTCCACAACAGGAAAACACAGCAATAAGGGCTAGCTTCTGGTGTATATTTTGCAAGAAGCACACTACACCAGCTGTAAGTGCTGCAGATGCCTGTTAGTGTAACACAAAAGAAAAAAAACTACGAGCAATAAGGGGTAGCTTCAAGTGTATAATGTGCAGGAGGCACACTACGCCCGCTGTAAGTGCTGCAGATGCCTGCCTGTGTTACACAACAGGAAAACAAGGCAATAAGGGCTAGCTTCAGGTGTATATTTTGCAGTAAGCTCACTACGCCTGCTTTAAGTGCTGCAGATGCCTGCCTGTGTTATACAACAGGAAAAAACAGCAATAAGGGCTAGCTTCAGGTGTATATTTTGCAGGAAGCACACTACGCCTGCTATAACTGCGGCAGATGCCTGCCTGTGTTCCACAACAGGAAAACACAGCAATAAGGGCTAGCTTCTGGTGTATATTTTGCAAGAAGCACACTACACCAGCTGTAAGTGCTGCAGATGCCTGTTAGTGTAACACAAAAGAAAAAAAACTACGAGCAATAAGGGGTAGCTTCAAGTGTATAATGTGCAGGAGGCACACTACGCCCGCTGTAAGTGCTGCAGATGCCTGCCTGTGTTACACAACAGGAAAACAAGGCAATAAGGGCTAGCTTCAGGTGTATATTTTGCAGGAAGCACAGTACGCCTGCTTTAAGTGCTGCAGATGCCTGCCTGTGTTACACAACAGGAAAAAACAGCAATAAGGGCTAGCTTCAGGTGTATATTTTGCAGGAAGCACACTACGCCTGCTATAACTGCTGCAGATGCCTGCCTGTGTTACACAACAGGAAAACACAGCAATAAGGCCTAGCTTCAGGTGTATATTTTGCAGGAAGCACACTACGCCTGCTGTAAGTGCTGCAGATGCCTGCCTGTGTTACACAACAGGAAAACACAGCAAAAAGGGCTAGCTTCTGGTGTATATTTTGCAAGAAGCACACTATGCCCGCTGTAAGTGCTGCAGATGCCTGTTAGTGTAACACAAAAGAAAAAAAAACTACGAGCAATAAGGGGTAGCTTCAGGTGTATAATGTGCAGGAGGCACACTACACCCGCTGTAAGTGCTGCAGATGCCTGCCTGTGTTACACAACAGGAAAACACAGCAATAAGGCCTAGCTTCAGGTGTATATTTTGCAGGAAGCACACTACGCCTGCTTTAAGTGCTGCAGATGCCTGCCTGTGTTACACAACAGGAAAAAACAGCAATAAGGGCTAGCTTCAGGTGTATATTTTGCAGGAAGCACACTACGCCTGCTATAACTGCTGCAGATGCCTGCCTGTGTTACACAACAGGAAAACACAGCAAAAAGGCCTAGCTTCAAGGTGTATATTTTGCAGGAAGCACACTACGCCTGCTGTAAGTGCTGCAGATGCCTGCCTGTGTTACACAACAGGAAAACACAGCAATAAGGGCTAGCTTCAGGTGTATATTTTGCAGGAAGCACACTACGCCTGCTATAACTGCTGCAGATGCCTGCCTGTGTTACACAAAAGGAAAACACAGCAATAAGGGCTAGCTTCAGGTGTATACTGTGCAGGAGGCTTAGCAAAAATATCACTGACACTGTCCCCTGCCTATCCTTCTCTCTCCCTGCACACAAGGTTTAGCAGAATATCACTGACACTGTCCCTGCCTATCCTTCTCTCTCCCTGCACACAAGGTTTAGCAGAATATCACTGACACTGTCCCTGCCTATCCTTCTCTCTCCCTGCACACAAGGTTTAGCAGAATATCACTGACACTGTCCCTGCCTATCCTTCTCTCTCCCTACACACAAGGTAAATGAACAAATATCACTAACACTGTCCCTGCCTATCCTTCTCTCTCCCTGAACCAGAACACACTACACAAGGCCGCCGCGCTGGTGGCCTTTTATAGTGTGGGGCGTGTACTAAACCCCCCTGAGCTATAATTGGCCACAGGCATCCTGCCTGTGGCCAATTATGGCTCTCCTCGCTGCCGGCGCTGTGATTGGCCAAGCATGTGGGGTCACAGTGCATGCTTGGCCAATCACAGCGCCGGGATTGCACTGCGATGGCGCAGTGTATTGTGGGCCATTCGCGTCACTCGAATTTGGCGCAAACGACCCAAAACGTTCGATCTTCGTTGAACAATCGAACAGCCGATGTTCGAGTCGAACGTATGTTCGACTCGAACACCGAGCTCATCCCTAACCTGCACAAGCAAATATTCTAACTAGGTCAATAGAATCTTCTCATGGTTAGAAAGTATCTTTATGAGTACAAATTTGCTGGGCTCAGGCTTACAATGTTCTCAAACAGATGCATGCTGAAATACAATGGAATTTATTCATCAAAACTAGAGAAAAGAAAATGAGCACAAACTTGGAGTTGTTGATCACAGTGAACAATCCTATTTTGTGTTTTTTTTTTTTTTCTAGCAAATGAAAGGCAAAATCTGATTGGATATTGTTTCAGCTACCTCCAGTTCTTCCCATTTTATTTTCTGCAGTTTTTGTGAATTATCCTCAATATGTAATAAATTGTAATGTGTTTTTGATGGTCCTTGACAAAATGTAGAATATTTATTTACTGTTGTGTTTGCATTTTCATGTTGCTAAGTGCCTGCTCCCAATTACATTATTTTTAAATTGAATTAAAGGAAAGGCTAGGGGTCCATTCAAACTGTGTGGTGATTGGCGCAAGGCACTGCTCCCCACCGCAGGTACAGAACAGACACTAGCCTGCATGCTAAGTGGATAGTTTTAGCGTGCAGACATGTGTGACTGACCTCTAAAAGTTTTTCTTTATCTGAAGAAGATAGTGATATTGTACATTTGAATTAAGAGGGTAGAGTTTTTTTGTTTTTTTTTAAATACGCAGTTACCCTTTAAGTTTTTCTTCCCTATATATTTTTATTAAACACATCTGCTATACATTTTTCTAAACAGCAGATGAGTACATTAATTGATATAGCAATTGAACAGCAGTTAATACAATGATGCCGCGTACACACGGCCGCTTTTCCCGTCGAAAAAAACAAAAATTTTCACATTCGACGAGAAAAACTATAGTCTGTGGGCTTTCTGTTGTTTTTTTTGACGAGAAAAACGGCATTAAAAACGACGAGAAAAATTAGAACATGTTCTAATTTTTCTCGTCGTTTTTATCGACATGTTTTCCGCGGCAGTGTTTCCCATAGGGAAACACTGCCGCGGAGCCCACACACGGTCGTTTTTTTCGACCAAAAAAAATATGACATTTAAAACGGCCGTGTGTGAGGGGAACAAGCTGTTCCTCGTTTTTAACGTCGATTTCCTCGACGGTGTTTTCACCGTCGAAAAAATCGATCGTGTGTACGCGGCATGAGATGCTGAACAAGACTACAAGAAGCATGCTGTGCATGACTTACCATTCAAAACAACATAACTAAATCAGCACCATCTAGCACAAATCAATATTACATTTAGATTTCAATGACAAACATACAAAGCTCCATGACCAAGATAATAAAATCACATGCACAATTAAGACTTCCAATACCGCAACAGAAATATAGCAGACAACGTAATTCACTCAGAGTACCAATATCCCCAAATCTCAGAGGTTATATAAGCAAGATTGCATGAGCATACGTAACAAAATACCCCAGGATGTGCCCCCCCCCCACCAACTCTATGTGATTAAATTACAAAAAGAGTAGAGGATTTTCACTTTGCAAAATTAATGTGCATTTTCACAAACCAAAACTGTGTTCTTTCATGAAATGGCAAAAAATCAATTTGTTTTGCCCTTGCATGCAAGTGGACACTCAAAGTGAATGCTCTTTAATACATTAGTAAATTAGTGTGTGGGTTCTGTCTATTTTGCAATTAATCTTTTTTGAGATCTTTCCATTGTCCGGTTTGTTTGTTTCTTGTACAATGTCTCTTTTGTTTGACTGTAAAACTTCTGGCACTAAAGAAATATATGTTTTTTAACTATCTTCCATAGCGATAATTGTTATGTGCCAGCTTCTTGGTAATGATTCAATTATTTTATTATACTGTGTAATGTGCCAACAATTTCTTTGACATGTTGACCACTATGGCTCTTGGTTTGATCATTTCCTGGTAACACTTTGTGGTCCTGTGGGACTATATTACATGATAAGCAGAAATGCTTTAAATCTCGTGGCTGGATTCCTGCATAGCCAACATAGACTATGGTCTGGAGTGGCAGGGGTGTGAGAGGGCATACAGCCACCAACACTCAACAATGCTCATTGTCAGGAACACATTCTTATATATAATAAAATGCTCAAGACTTCTGCCGTGTCTGCCAATGTCATCCATCTGGGGTCTTGTTGTTCCTGTACATCTTCATAGGTGGAATTGTGCACTTTCTGTTCTCCCACTTTTACTTTGAACCTAGAACCCAAATGCTGGCATAATTTTACAACTCTTGGCAAGCCTTGGGAGCAAGCATCTATCCTTGTGTTGTGTACAAGCCAAGAGTGGTGGAATGCATCAAGTAAGGTTAGTTTTCGGGTGGAGACATGATTGCATACAGTCTTTTTTTTTACAATCAATACAGAAATAGGAGCTAAGTTCTGGAGTGCAGATAATATTTTCCATATCTCTAGTGTGGGCTAAACACTACGATTGCCCGATTATCCTCGTTGTTTCACAGCAAATCGGAACCGATGAACGAAAATTTGTACGAAAATTCACGAACAACAAAGGCCTTTTTTTTTTGTTTATTGTTTCTGATCACCTGATCAGAAACAATAAACAACAAGGTTAGCTCTTCATCTGTTGCTTAAGGCTGGACAATAGATCAGACCATATCTGTCTTTTGTCCCATTGCCTAATGCCGTGTACACACGATCGATTTTCTCGACGGTGTAAACACCGTCGAGAAAATAGACGGGAAAAACGAGGAACGGCTTGGTCCCCTACACACGGCCGGTTTTCATGTCATTTTTTTTCTTGGTCGAAAAAACCGACTGTGTGTAGGCTCCCTGGCAGTGTTTCCCTATGGGAAAACTGCAGCGGAAAAAAATGCCGTGAATCACGACGAGGAAAATTAGAGCATTTTTTCTCGTCGTGATTCTTGCCGTTTTTCTTGTCGGGAAAAATGCTGGAAAGCCCACACACGGTCGTTTTTCTTGTCAAAGAGAAAAAATTTAATTTTTCCCGACGAGAAAAATGGTCGTGTGTACGCGGCATGAGGGTCACTATCCATCATCTTCCCTCCTCCACCCCAAAAATCCACTTTCCAGCTTCTCCTGCCTCTACCTTATAAATAATGAAATGTTGGATTGTTAAATTATTTTTTCTTGCAAAAGACAGATATGGTCTGATCTATTGTCCAGCCTTAAGCAACAGATGAATCACTAGGGTCTTGGCTACAGCTTACACAAATAAACATATACATTTATGTTACAGCAGTATATTCCATTTAACCGCATCAGTGATTGCAGAGATCTTGCTCATTCCCAATCCAACTGATGAATCTTCCCTGTGGATTTATCCTTTTGAAAATCTGCAGCCTGTGATGTGTATCCCTGTTACTTGGAATCATTCTATTTTTCATTGTGAATAATTTCTAAATGTAAATGTAAATACAGTATATATATAGTGATTTCATAAAGTATTCAGACCCCCTTCACTTTTATTAATTGTGTTATGTTGCAGCCTGATACTACAGTTGTTAAAATTATTTTTTTTCTCATTAATCAACAATCAGTACCCTATAAAAATTCACCCACTAAAATTCTGTGTTCACTTTGTCAGAAAACAAAATGTAAACAACTGTAACATAACAAAATTTAAAAAAGTGAGGCGGGGGGTCTGAATACTTTATGAATGCACTATATATATATATATACACAGTATATATAAATATATATATATACAGTGGGTATAGAAAATAATCCCCCCCCCCCCATAATTACATTTTGTTGCTTTGCAGCCTGAAATTAAGACAGACAGTTTTAATTTTATCCATCTGTATTTACTCATTGCAACTTATATCATCCAATTGAGATATGACACCAACATGTCATAAAAAAATAAATAAAAATGACATAAAAATAAAAAAAATTCTGACTCACTGAGTTGGAAAAAGTATCACCCCCCTCCTAAAAATGACTTGTAAACTCAATCAGGTGTAGCTAATCATCTTCTCAATGCCACATAAAGTCATTTGACTTCAACTTTGATCAGCTGTGGCCATTTCTATTAGGTAGTACAACTCAAGCAAACAATCAACTATTAGTAGGCACTGTCAAAAGATCTCCAGGAAAGTTGTGGACAGGTACAAGTCAGGAGATGGCTACAAAAAAAATCAAAGGCTTTATAAATGCCTAGAAGCACAGGGGAGTCTATTATTAAGAAGGTGAAGGTATTTGGTACAAAACAGACCCTCCAAATAGGACGTCGCTCCAAACTGAATGAAAGAGTCAGGAGAAAACTGGTCAGAGAGGCTACCAAGAGGCCTACAGCTCTGAAGCAGTTGCAGGAAATTATGACAAATAGTGGTCATTGTGTGCATGTGACAACAATATTACAAATTCTCCACAAATGTGGCTTGCATGGGAGGGTTGCAAGAAAAAGGCCATTCCTTAACAAAGGCCACATGCAGTCATGACTGAGCTTTGCCAAAACGCAACTTGAAGATTCTGAGGTCACATGGAAAAAGGTGATATGGTCAGATGAGACTAAAATTTTATTATTTGGCCTCAACACTAAACAATATTTCTGGCTCACCATCCGAATAACACCATTCCTACAGTAAAGCATGGAGGTGGTAATATCCTGTTATGGGGGTGTTTCTCTGCAGCAGGGACTGGAGCACTTGTCAGGATAGAACGAAAAATGGTTAGGGCAAAATACCATCAAATTCTTGAGAAAAACCTGCTGCCCCCTGCCAGAAAGTTGTCATTTGGAAGAAGGTTTTCCTTCCAACACGACAATGACCTAAAGCACACAGAATAAATGACCACATAGTGGTTAAAGGAGAAAAAGGTGAATGTCCTTGCATGGCCTAGTCAGAGCCCAGACTTAAACCCCACTGAAAATCTGTGGAATGACTTGAAGACCGCAGTCCACAAATGGTCATTATCAAATGTAAAAAAAACCTGAGCAGTTCAGCAAAGAAGAGAGGGCAAATGCTGCAAAGTCAAGATGTGCAAAGTTAGTAGAGGCACATATCCCAACAGACTAAAGGCTGTAACTAAAGCAAAAGGCGGTTCAACAAAATACTGACACAAGGGGGTGATCCCTTTTCCAACTCGTGTATCTGTTTTTGATTTTTTTTTTAAATGTCTGACACGTTGGTGTTATATCTTTCACGTGGATGTAATAAGCTGCACTAGTAAATACAGCTGGAAAAAACAAAAACGGTGTCTGTCTTTATTTCAGACTGCAAAGCAACAACATGTGATTATTTTAAAGGGGAGTGATTATTTTCTATACCATATATATATATATATATATATATATATATATATATATATAAATAGATATACAGTTTATACAGTACATATATATAGATATATAGATATCTATATATATATATACTGGTGCTCTCTAGAAAGGTGGGAAGGATGGGTAAGCACAAAGACTGATCATGGGACCAAGTTCAATGTTAAAGCATATGTCCGTTTATTTTTACTGTCTTGAATAGAGTATGGAAAGGTTGGAATCCCTGTCGGGTTTTTACTGGTATCTCTGTGGACATGGCATACACCCAAGAAGAACCAACTATTTTAAACACCAGAAATTACAAAAAGCTCTTTGTGTGGAGTTGACATTGTTGGAGTAAGTTAACTCATGCGTGTTATAAGCATTATTCAGCATGTTAGCATGTGTTGTGTTAAGGCAGTCCCTTTATTTGACCAGATTAGATCAGAATAGGGTAATGTGCTTTCATCAATTCTGACCAAAACACATTTTTACGTCATTAGGCTGTATACAGTTATTCGTGTATGGATCAAAGCACAATGTGTTTATAGGATTCTACATCATCTGTCTTTGGTTCACATTATTCTCTAAAAATAGGAGAAATTATGTTATATATGCTGACCTACATACTGTATCTACTAATGTAAGAAGTCATGTGGGAATGGTCAATATTATGGCACTATTATACTGAGATTTTAATATATTCACAAAATTGCCTCTATCAATAAATAAATAAATACATGTACAGTATAAAAATAATAATTTGATGTAATGCTGGTATGAATATTTGGTTATGTATACAACTATGCTGGTATATGGTTATGAATACTGTATTTTTCTGGGTTAAAATTATAAGCATTTCTTAAGGCACCTGCAATGCTTAGAAATGCTTGGAAAAAATAAATATGCATTAAAGCAAACCTTTCCATAGAAAACCATAGGAAACCTTTCCATACCCGCCAATAGGCTTTATTCACTGATCTGTAAGCCATGAGTTATTTGCCAAAATAATATTTTTATTGTCAACAATGCTTTTTTTCATGGCTCTTATTGCTGAAAATAAATAAATAATGTTTGTTAATGCTTAGTGAATTGAGCCTGCCTGTTATGCCCTGTACACACGATGGTCTAAAATCCGATGGAATTTTTCATCCGAATTCCATTCAAGCTGTCTTGCATACACACTGTCAGACTAAATTCCGACCGTCCAAAACGCGGTGACGTGAAACACTCTGACGAGCCGAGAAAAACGAAGTTCAATGCGTCCGAGCATGCGTCGACTTGATTCTGAGCATGCATGGGTTTTTTCTCCGTCGGAGTTCCACACAGACGATAGGAATTTCCTATCGTTTTTTTTTTCCATCGGAAAAATTTAAAACATGTTCTATTTCTAAACACCGATGGAAAAAAGTCCGATGGGGTCCACACACGATCGGAATTTCTGATGAAACAAGTCCATCGGACTTGTTTCATCGGAAATTCCGATCGTGTGTACAAGGCATAAGAGTATCATTATACCCTTGAAATTCCATAGCACTCTGATACAAAAATTTCAACTTTTCTTTTTAAAATCGAGTGCTCATCCACCACCTTCTATTTTTTGCATCTAGCTATTGGACCTAAAAGCCCAACTTGAAAAAAAAAAATATATATATATATATATATATATATATATATATATATATATATAATTTTTTTTTTAACTAAGGCTCCAGTCTGTTTCCCTGGCATCAATACTTACCTCTTCTTTGGTGCCATCCTCTGTAGTACCACTTCTCCACCACAAGATGCCTTCAGACTTCTGGGTTGAATGACACCCAGCAGGAGTAGAGGTCAATAACTAATAGGTATGCATGGAAGGCAGGTGATAATATTTATAAGAGTGCAGACTCCTTTATCCTACACCCTCTGAAACGTTATCACCAGCAGTACTTTTTTGAAGGCTTGTAATTTTTATTTCATGGGGCATGTCCCCCCTAAAATAGAGAGGCGCTGTTGGTATATTGTGTTAGATTGGTATGGTGGACCATTTTGTTTAAAGTGTAGTTCCACCATGAAAATATTTTTTTCCCCAAAATGTAAAAAATAATATAAAAAAATTAATTGAACCGAAAAAAAATGTTTTACTCACCTTAAATAGTGGTTGCTATGCGGAAGTCCCTAATCTTCCTCTTCATCGTCCGCGGCAGGTCTCCTTCCTCCGTCCTACTCGCGGTGTCTTCTGGTGAATGGGGCGCGCTGCCTTCTTGGAACTGTGTGTATCCCAGAGAGCAGCCGGCCCATTCACAAAACGCTGCGCGGCTCGCGCATGCGCAGTAGGAAACGGGCAGTGAAGCCACACGATTTCACTGCCTGTTTCCCTTACTGAGGATGGCATCGCTGGGAGCTGCCAGCGCCGAGGGATTGGCCTCGGGGGGCTGACATCGCGGGCGAGTAGGACAGGTAAGTGTTTGTAGCTGCTGACTTTAAAAAAAATAAAAATCGCGGGTGGAATCCCGCTTTAAGTAGTCTGTCACTATCACTTCCTGTTCTGTTTCTGTTTATCCAGTGGCTTGCCCGTACTTCCTCGTTCATTAACCTGGCACAGCTAAGCAGTGCAGAAGTTTAGACTTCTCCTGGGACAACCACGCAAATACCATTATAAGAAGGTAGTCATCAAGCGCAGTTTTCCAATTTTTCTTAGTGCAGCTCAGCGTTTACCAGGAGTGCCTTTTTGTGTGCAACCACTTTAAAACATATATTGTAAAGAAAAACAATGATGGCATTAGGTCCTCTTCTCTTTGCTTTAAAGTTTAGTATATACCATATTGGAAACTGGCTTTTTCAACCACCATGTCTCGCTCATCTATCTGTATTACAGGCAGTGAAAGATATTGTTCTGCTCTGAACATGTTAAAGGTTGATGATATTACCATTATTGACCATTAGACTCCTCGCTGCCTCTTCCCACTCTGTTTAGTGGTCAACTCTTTCAACGTTACGCATCTTTCATGGATGCATTATGGAAGTATGAAGGGGCATCTCTCTGCAAGTATGGTGGAACATCTGCTCTATCAACGTGAATACTATGAAAGTGACATACAAAATATTTAACTAGTATCTCGCTTTTGTAAGCATAGCTTATTTCATCCTCAATTATTGTAACTTTTGTTTCCATGGATGTAATGAAATAGGTGACAAACATACAGTATATAACAGATATACTGCAGGGTACTTTATATAGGTTTTGGTCTGATCAGTAAGACTTGATTAAAAAATACGGTAAGTGGCCTAAGGTGCAAAGGTGGCCTTTTTACATGGGATTATTAATTCTTTAATAAAAAGAAAAAGCAAAAAAACAAAAAACAAACCAGACTTCTTTTATCTCCCAAAGAAATGGATTGCTAAGCTGCAACTAGTTCAAAATCAGGCCGCTCGCCTGATTAAAGGACTAAACTACAGAGAACACGTCACAAGCTCTCATCGAGAGCTTCACTGGCTACCCATTGCTAAAAGGGCCGAATTCAAGGCCCTCTGCCTTGTTTTTAAGGCATACTGGAGTCAAGGTCCTATTTATTTATCTAGTATAGTTTCCCACTATACTCCCACAAGATCTTTACGCTCGGCGAACCAAAACCGCCTTATGCCTAAACTATATAACTTTGCAGCAGCTGGTGGAAAAACTCTCCAAGTCTTTGGTGTATTTTTATGGAATAATCTTCCTGAGAATATGCGAAAAATAAACTCGCTAACTTTCTTTCGTAAGGTATTGAAGACTCACTTACTTTCCAATGTATATGGATAAGGGATGTCTGCTACCCATTACTATCCAGCTGATTAGCCCGCCCTGACTTGTTGCTGCTTACCTAAATGTGGACTGTTACTCTGTTTCTTTTATTTTTTATTTTTCCCTCTGTTGTTATTTATTATTAACTTATTTTGTATGTGATATCTGTTATGCTCATTTTTGAAGGTCAGTATATGTATTTGGTCTATCTAGCACTTAGGCGCAGTTCATGAACTGTATTTGGCGCTTTACAAATAATAAATCAATCAATCAATCAATCCTATTGGCAACCAAACAGTCCATTACAAAAGCAAAAAAAACAACAAACAACAATTTTTAAAAGGAAAAGGTTACTGGAAAATGTCATGGTGTTCTTCCAGATTCCTATCTATAATTTGTAGCAGAAATCAATAATTTATAGGAAAATTCCTATATATCTGGTCACCCTGGATTGCCCATATTGCCTTTGCATATCCGGAATAACATTTTCACCACTCAATCATCCCATAATCAGATACAAACCCTGTAAAACCAGATGAATGGACTATCCTTGTCCACATCCAACCCAATGTCTCACTCTTTCCTTTCTCTGCCCACCTACCCTTTTCTTTTTCTGGATTGATCCAACAGTGGGCCCAAATTTCCCAGTATGGATCTAACTCTACCAGTTGGCACCCTAGTACCTACTTTCATGTTTCTTTATTTTCTTCTTTTCACATACAGATATCTGACATATAACAATTGATTTAACCAACATCTGTACTACAATGTGAAATAGGGCCTGTCATAATATACTGTATAAATTCAGTTTGATCCATATACACCTACTATTTCTTACTATATCTGTAACTTAAATGACAATACCTTGTTTATGGTAATGTAACTGGAATACAAATGCACACAGTTTCAAGGGTACATAATCATGTTCATAAGGTGTTTCTGGAGCATGATAAATGGCATGTCAATATAGCCCTTAAAGGTTGATGAAGGAGAATTACAAATAGCAAAGGCACTTTTTCATTGTTTCCCGTGAAGGTGCTGGATACCCCATCATTGGTCATGCTCTAAGAAGTATTAATAAATCTTTGGTGTCTGTTATTTTACATGTGAAATTTTAAAATTATATAACTAATTTTTGTGACCTACTATATATAAAATAACATCCTCTGATGGCTGATGTGATTACGTTTTCAACAGAAATCAAGCTTTAAATTTCCATACATTTTACAGTGAGGGATACTAGTAGGTCTCAGCCTTTTTCTATCAAGACAGCTTTTCAGAGGCATAAACAAGGGTTTTTGCTATACTATTATTTTGATTTCTTGCCAAAAGTTTTGGACAGAGTGGGGGACAGATAAAAACCCCTTCTAGGTTTTTATTGACATCTGCGACCCAGCTATTTGTCCTGGTGACCATTGCCACTGAGAAAGAATGAATGGAAAATCCAAAATACAGTTGTCACCAGAGCAGGCATAGAGGGTAATTTTTCCAACAGGGACACCTGTTTTTGTAAATACTAAAAAGGGATTTGCTAAAATTCATCTTACTTCCTGATGTTTTTCTGGGGTGGGAAGATAAGGAAAATCTCTCCAACTGGAAAAACACACAGCAAGCAAATACATTAAAAAAATGACAGAGGCTCTAACTATTCCCCCACTCTATCCAAACATAAAAAGAGGATTTTTGTACTCACTGTAAAATCCTTTTCTCTGAAGTCCATGGACGGACACAGCTTCCTTATAATCTTGACTTGTGGGTTATGTTCCGTCTATTAGGAGAGGACTAGGCAGACATGTAAATGGTTAAACATGTAATCTTTAGCAAAGCTGAACAGCCCCGGCCAGGGGGCGGTCCCTCTGGTCATATCCCCTCTCACTGCAGTGAGCAGCTCAGTTCATCAAAAGCAGTACAAACTTAAAAATGAGGGGTGGGTGCTGTGTCCGTCCATGGACTTCAGAAAAAAGGATTTTACGGTGAGTACAAAAATCCTATTTTCTCTTTTCGTCCATGGATGGACACAGCTTCCTTATAATCTTGACTTGTGGGACGTCCCCAAGCAGTGTCAGAAAAACGAGGGGTGGGAACAGCAGTAAACAACATCACCCCAAACAATCAGAGCTCCTCAAAAGAGGAGTTGCCACTTAAAACAGCCGCATGCAAAACCTTGCGGCTGTAGCAAATATCCGCAGATGCATGCGCGTCAACTTTGTAAAACTTAGTGAAAGTGTGAACGGACGACCAGGTCGCCGCCTTTCACACCTATTAAACAGACGCTCGATGTCGGAAGGCCCAGGAGACACCAAGTGCCCTGGTAGAATGCACTGCAACCGGAAAAGAAGGCACCCGCTCTTTAAGGGCATAGGCCTGAAGCACAATCTGTCTGATCCATCGAAAATGGTGTCCGACGACACCGCCAGGCCCGTTTATGAGCCAGTCACAGAGACAAACAGTGAGTCTGACCTCTGAACGGAGCCGTAGCAGACAAATACACCCGCAGAACACGTACCACGTCTAAGGAATGTAACGCAACCTCTTTGGGCTGCGACGGCCGAGGACACAAGGATGAAAGTACAATGTCCTTATTCAAGAGAGGCCGAAAACACCTTTGGAAAAAAAAAAACGAAGGCTGCGGGCGTAGCACCGCTTTATCTGGATGGAGGATCAAGTAGGGGGATTTGCAAGACAATGCCGCTGTAACGGGTGGGCCCGTAGAACCCAGAAGTTCTTAGAAAGCATGAGCCAGAAAATAATGGACATTGGGAATATTTCTTGGATTGCTTTAAAATGGGTCTGTAATATTAATCCACCTGGATGCCTGTGGTAATGTTAATGAATCCAGACTAGCTTCCAAAGACCTTTTCATTGTTGTTTGTGGTGATGTGGATTGGAGCTTGGTATACAGTCTGGCTGCCTATTATGGGATGTTTAAGTGTCTTGCTGTGAAGAAAGGGGGGGGGGAATCACTCCAGCAACCCCTCCTGCTAAGACTGTTTACTGAAGGAGAAGTTTGAACACACCTGACCTGTATCACCATTGTCATTGGACAGTTTTAACCGCCCTGTTCCCCAAGGATGGGAGGGAAGTGTTTTGAAGAGAAGTGTGTTACCATGTGCTTGCAATAAAGATTGATTCCCTGTTTTGGAACCTCAACACAGAGCGTTATTTCATTTGTGGAGGGAGAATTATTTGTATGGGGTCTTATTCGGCTGGTTGGAGTGTCTGGTAGCTACCTTGGTGTTTGGGAATGGCATATCATAAACGGCGTTAACCCCTTTCGTATTGGGATTACCGTTACAGCCGCCATTTAGAAACCCTCCTGACAGAGGTCAAGTCACCAGAAAGGCAACTGTCTGAGAAAGTGTCAAAAAATGAATCTCCCTGATGTTCACAAAGGGAGGTCTCTGAAGTACCGAGGGTACCAAATTCAAATCTCATGGAGGTAGTGGTGGCCGAAACGGAGGAGCCACATGTCGGGCCCCTTGCACAGACATACTCAACAGTGAATGAGCTGTCAAGGGCAGTTTAAAGAAAAACAGCCAAGGCTGAAAAAAAAAACTGCCCCATAATGGTGCTTAAGGCAAGTTTCTGATCCACACCATGCTATAAAAAACAGCAGGTATCCTGGAAACCGACTATGCCCCTGGGCGCCAACCCATCTCCTCACACAGAGATGTAGGCCTTCCACGTGTGATGATAGATCATCCGAGAAGTTGACTTCCGTGCCCTCAGCATGGAGGAAATTACAGAGTCCGACAGGCCTCGGTCCCTCAGAACCTGACTTGCAACAGCCAAGCCATTAAGCCAGCGACTGCAAAGCCGGATGAAGTATATTACCCAAGGGGCATCCACCACCAGGCGCACTAATTTGGCGTACCTGGGACGCCGAGGCCAATCTGGTGCAATTAGAGTCACCGGAATCCCCTCAGTCCCCACTCTGCGGAGCAGACGAAGCAGAAGATTCAGTGGGGGAAAGGTAGAACTTAGCCAATACTGACCCCCACGCTTCCGTCGTGTCCGCCCAGGGATCCTGGGCCCTGGCCACAAACTTCAATACCTTCCGATTGAATCGAGAAGCCAGAAGATCCATGGCTGGTGTGCCCATCTCAGGCAAAAGAGTCAAAATACATCCGGGTGTAGCGACCATTCTCCTTGGTCCAGCATCTGGCGACTTAGTTAGCCAGCTTGCCAGTTTTCAACACCCAGAATGAAACCCGGCCGATAGAGCCGGCACGCTCCGTTCTGCCCACCGCAGGATGTGAGCGACCTCCCATGCTGCAGCCAAGCTGCTTGATCCTCCTTGGCGGGAGACATATGCCACCGTCGTGGCGTTGTCTGAGTACCGTCCAGTGAAAAGGAAGAAACGACTTTCCGGACTGAAGGGCCGGAGATTTCAGCCACCAGACCAGGGGAGGTCTGACTAGGTGGCTCACCCAGGATTGACAATCCAGGGACAACGGATACTTGTCCCATATGGACAGGATCTCCCTTAGCAAGACTTGAGTATGGAATTTGTGCATACGGTACTGTCTCGAAGGAGGCTACCATAAGACCCAGGGCTCACATGCAAAAGCGCAGCGACGACCACCAGCGGGATGCCACAGCTTCACCACCATCTAAAGAGCCTGCAATTTTTTCAATGGGAGACAAAAACCTTGCCTCTGAAGATACCCATATCAAGCCCAGGTATTCCCGGTGCAGAGTCGGCACCAACACCGACTTCAGGAGGTTAAGCACCCAACCAAATATTTGAACGGTCCAACCGTCAATTGCCACATCCTCCTCTAATTCTGAGTACGCAGTAGCCCTCAGAAGGAGGTTGTCCAGGTAGCCCACAATAGCAATTCCCTTCTGTCTTAGCAAGGCCAGGATTGTGGTGAACACCTTGGAGAAACCCTTGGTGCCAATGCCAGGCCAAAAGGGGAAGCCCCAAACCGGTAGTGAGTGACCCTGACTGCAAAATGCAGAAATTTGATGCCCGACATATACGGGGACCTGTAAATATGTGTCCTTGATTTCCAAGGACGCCAGAAAAATCCCCCGGACGGAGAGCAGCGAACTGATTCCATCCTGAACCTTCGTACTTTTACAAAGGAGTTGAGGGCCTTGAGGTCCAGGGTTGGACGAACCCCGTCCTATTGTGGGACTACAAACAGATTGGAATAGAATCCCTGAAAACCTTTTCGGCTGCCGCACAGAAGCTTTCACCCTGCGCTTCAGCAGGTCCTGCACTGCCCCAAACAGGGCATACCGACAAGCCGGAGGAAGATGAAGGATGGAGGGAAAAAATCTGTTGGTTTGTGGACAAGACAGAAAATCTATCTTGTAAACTCTGCTGGGGACACTGATGATCGGAAAACTGCTGGGAACATTGATGATGGAAAAACTCTGCTGGGGACACTGATGATGGGAAAACTCTGCTGGGGACACTGATAATGGGGAAAACTCTGCTGGGGACACTGATAATGGGGAAAACTCTGCTGGGGACACTGATAATGAGAATGATGATTCATTCATTTGTACATAACTGATTTTTTTCGGCCCCCGAATACTTGTAACATCTACAATGTGGCCCTCATGTTGAAAAGTTTGTAGACCCCTGCTATAGATGATACAGTTAAGGTTATCATCCAAAAAAGTTTGTTTATCATATAGAAATAAAAAATACTAATAGCAGACCCACAGGTCAGTTTGCTTATTTTTTTACTATTCATTTATTTACTATCAATTTCAAGATTTTATTTATTAATGATTTAGGATGTGTGTAAATTGGGAGGATACCGTATATACTCGAGTATAAGCTGACCCCAATATAAGCCGAGGCACCTAATTTTACCACAAAAAATGGGAAAACGTATTGACTCGAGTATAAGCCTAGGGTGTCCATCTGCATGCCTCACTGTGCCTCACTGTGTCCATGTGCATGCCTCACTGTGTCCATGCCTCACTGTGTCCATGCCTCACTGTGTCCATGCCTCACTGTGTCCATGCCTCACTGTGTCCATGCCTCACTGTGTCTATGCCTCACTGTGCCCATGACTAGACTGACATTTAACATGGTAGTCTATGGAAGGGGTGCCGGCTTTGAAAAAATCTGTGCTCCCCGGCCGTAGGTCCCCCAGACAAAACACTTTGCACACTTATAGCAGAGAAATGAGACTACATGTGTGCCACGTTTCAGGTCCAGGGGACCTATGACCGGCCAGTACCGGTTCCCCAAAATCACCAGAGAAATTACCGTTTAACATGGAAGTCTATGGAAGGGGTGCCCGGGTTTGAAAAATCGGTGCTCCCCGTCCGTAGGTCCCCCGGACATAAAACTTTGCACACTTGTAGAGGAAAAGTTGGGCTACATGTGTGCCAGGTTTGGGGTCCAGGGGCCCTACGGCCGGCTAGTACCGCGTCCCCAAAGTTCGGGAGATTAGACGCAAAAAGGTGACTCGAGTATAAGCCGAGGGGGGCATTTTCAGCACAAAAAAAATGTACTGAAAAACTCGGCTTTTACTCGAGTATATACAGTAATTTGGATAATACATGCACACTTACAATAGTGGGGAAAAAAATACAGTTGCACAATGTCTAAATCTAAATTTGTGCACAATTGTTTATTGTTTATTGGATATTACTTGCATTTACAAGAGCGTGGTGTAGTTTTTATCCCTTTTCACATCTTTGAATTAATTCAAGACATGCAGCTCTTTAATATTACTTTATTATTTGTTTAAGATTGGTTTCTGATCACGTAACAGGTACATATATGATTTTTCAGATATTTAGGTCACATTCATTATTGTTTTGTGCGGGTGTAGATTAATAGTTAAAGCCTCAGACTGCCATGTTTTTTCTGTCTTCCACCAACCCTGTCCTTCAGCCTGTAATTTTCAAACCTTTATCACTGACTGATCACGTTGGATACTTGGTAGAGACTCCTTTGACTCCTACTAGTGGTGACACAGAGGATCCAATAAAGATTCACCTGTGTTCACCAGGCCTAATAGTTTGGTTTGAGGATTTGCATTTGTCCCCAATGAATGTTTTTATTCTTTATACAATAGAATAGTCTTTTATGGACCCAGTATATCTAACTCTATTCCATGGTCTTCAATTTCCTTGTGTGGTATTCTGTGGCTAATACTTTTCAGGGATTAGATTTGGCTGGTAAGAAACATGGTCCAAATATTTTTGCATCTAATTAGGAAAGCTCGCCTGACTCAAAAAATACAGCAATACGCAAGGTTTGTGTGTGCGCATACATGTACCAAGTACAAATGCAAAAAAATAAAATAGACTTACAAATAGTACATGCATGATGATTGCTCCATGCCGTCTGTCCTCATGTGAGAAGATGTCACTGGGGAATTCATGAAGTGCTAAAAGAATAAAATGACACCGTCAGTACAGCTGATATAACATTGCTTGTAACATCATAAACACAACTTATTAAAAAAAATACTCCCAGAAATTACAGAACAATTGAGAAGATGCAGACAGGACATTGCTAAGCAAGCAATTATTGGCATAGAATTCCTAAAGTGTATCTAAGACCAAAATGTATGTTTAGCAGGCCTTAGATGTGGCCGATACTTTTTTTCTGATTTGTTTCCCTTTATATTCACCTGCTATTTCTTCCTGTGCTAGAGTGTCGACGCTCACTGTATCTGTACCTATAGAGAAGCTGTGTTATTACCCTGAGCCTAGATATATAACAGGATTACAGGACACCTCCACCTCTCCTATGTCCCTATAACATCGGGGGGAGGTGTCCTGTAGTCTTCAGAAATAGCTGAGAATTATATAACTAGTAACAGTGCAGAACAGGTGGAGCGTACAGGTTACATAGTTACATACATAGGCACATAGTTAGTCTGGTTGAAAAAAAGACACAAGTCCATCTAATTCAAGCAATAAATTTTTTTATTTTTTTTTTACAAACCTATATACACATTCCTATACCCACAGTTGATCAAAAGGTAAGCAAAAAACAGCAAACCAATTTGCTCCAGCAGGGGAAAAAATATTTTCTGATCCCCCAAGAGGTAATATTCACTGGATCAACTTTACCTATAAATATTAGTATCCAGTTCTATTATGTACATTTAGGAAATAATCCAGCCCTTTTCACATTTTCACAGCTCTTACTGTGAAGAAGTCTTTTTACGTATTTGGAGATTAAATATGCTTCCCTCCAGACGTAAAGCGTGCCACCTTTGTCCTCTGTGATGACCTTAAAGTGAATAATTCAACATAAAGTTCACTATATGGACCCCTTATATATTTATACATGTTGATCATATCCCCCCTTAATCTCCTCTTCTCAAGAGTGAATAAATTCAGTTCCTCTAATCTTTCCTCATATCTGAGTTCCTCCATGCCTCTTATCAGTTTGGTTGCCCTTCTCTGCACTTTCTCCAGTTCCTCGACATCTGTTTTGTGAAATGGTGCCAAAAACTGCACGGCATATTCCAGATGAGGTCTTACTAATGATTTGTACAGGGGCAAAATTATATCTCTCTCTCTGGAGTCTATACCTCTCTTAACCACTTACGGACTGCCCGCCGCAGGAATACGTCACTACTTTGAAGTGGAATACCGTTGTTATGGTAGCAGCTAGCTACCATAACCCCGGTACCCACTTGAAGAGCAGGCGGTCTGCTTTCAGATGAAAGTGGTCACTTTTATCGGCGGCGGGAGAGGGGCCGCTCTCCGGAGCCCTCCGCCGCTTACCGGAGCCGTCGGCAGCGGCGGAGGCGATCGGATGTTGTCCCTGCCTGGGTATGGAGATGAGTGAGGGGAAGATGACCCCCACCCATCTCCATATCATTGCAGGGCGGAAGCGACATCAAAATGTCACTTCCGCCCAATACTCTTAAAGGGACACCATTTTTATTTATTTTTTATTGCATTTTAGTCTAAATATGAGATCTGAGGTCTTTTTGACCCCAGATCTGATATTTAAGAGGACTTTTTTCTATTACAAGGGATGTTTACATCCCTTGTAATAGGAGTAAAAGTGACCCAAATTTTTTTTTTAAAGCACCCCGCCCCTACTAACTCACACGCAGAAGTGAACGCATACGTGAGCAGTGCCCGCATATGAAAACGGTGTTCAAACCACACATGTGAGGTATCGCCACGATCCGAAGAGTGGGAGAAATAATTCTAGCCCTAGACCTCCTCTTTAACTTAAAACATGCAACCTGTAGAATTTTTTCAACATCGCCTATGGAGATTTTTAAGGGTAAAAGTTTGTCGCCATTCCACGAGCGGGCGCAACTTGGAAGCGTGACTTGTTGGGTATCACTTTACTCGGCGTAACATTATCTTTCACAATATAAAAAACATTGGGCTAACTTTAATGTTGTCTTATTTTTTACTTCAAAAAAGTGTTTTCTTTTCCCCAAAAAAGTGTGTTTGTAAGACCGCTCCGCAAATACGATGTGACAAAAAGTATTGCAACAACCGCCATTTTATTCTCCAGGGCAGTGTTTCTCAACTCCAGTCCTCAAGGCGCCCCAACAGGTCATGTTTTCAGGCTTTCCATTATTTTGCACAGGTGATTTGATCAGTTTCACTGCCTTATGCCGCGTACACACGATCATTATTCACGGCGGTTAAAAAACCGCCGTGAATAATGACAGGAAAAAATGAGGGAACTGCTTGGTTCCCTACACATGGTCGTTTTTCCCGTCATTTTTTCTCTTGACGAGAAAAACGACCGTCTGTGGGCTCCGCGGCAGTGTCTCCCTATGGGAAAACTGCCGCGGAAAAAAATGCTGGAAAAAACGATGAGAAAATTTAGAACATGTTCTAATTTTTCTCGTCGTTGTTTATGCCGTTTTTCTCAATGAGAAAAACGACATAAAGCCCACAGACGATCGTTTTTCTCGGCGAAAAAAAAATGCAGTTTTTCTCGTCGAGAAAAGCAGTCGTGTGTACGCGGCATTAGTATTTACCACAGCTGTTTCATCTGAGGGAAATCCTGAAAACATGACCTGTTGGGGCGCCTTGAGGACTGGAGTTGAGAAACACTGCTCTAGGGTGTTAGAAATATATATATAAAAAAAAACTAATTTGCCACATAGTTGCCCAATTAAACAGTGCAATGAGGTCGGCTTGTAAATTGGAGACATCCTGTAAGGACGTTATTCCACTGCATAGCTTAGTGTCATCCGCAAAGACTGAAATGGTACTTTAAATCCCAGACCCTATATCATTTATAAATATATTAAAAAGTAAGGGTCCCAACACTGAACCTTGGGGTACACCACTGATAACCTGATAGACCATTCAGAATATGAATCATTAGCCATTACTCTCTGAATACAATATTTTAGCCAGTTTTCTATCCATTTACAAACTGATTTTTCCAGGACTGTAGACTCAACCTTAACAATAGCCGTGTGTGGGGAACTGTGTAAAACGCTTTTGCAAAACCCAAGTATACTACATGCCTTGAAAAAGTATTCATATCCCTTGAAATTTTCCACATTTTGTCATGTTCGAACCAAATACGTAAATGTATTTTATTGAGATTTTATTGAGTTTTTATGTGATAGACCAACACAAAGTGGCACATAATTGTGGAAGGAAAATGATAAATCGTTTTCAAACTTTTTTACAAATAAATGTCTAAAAAGGTGATGGACTGGCCAAGCATGTCTCCAGACCTAAACCCTATTGATCATCCCTGGGGCATCCTCAAACGGAAGGTGATGGAACGCAAGGTCTCTAACATCTACCAGCTCCATGATGTCGTCATGGAGGAGTGGAAGAGGACTCCAGTGGCAACCTGTGACCCTCTGGTAAACTCCATACCTAAGAGGGTTAAGGCAGTCCTGGAAAATAATGGTGGCCAAACAAAATATTGACACTTTGGGACCAATTTGGACATTCTCACTTAGGGGTGTACTCACTTTTGTTGCCAGCGGTTTAGACATTAATGGCTGTGTGTTGAGTTATTTTGAGGGAACAGCAAATGTACACTGTTATACAAGCTGTAAACTCACTACTTTACATTGTAGCAAAGTGTAGTTTCTTCAGTGTTGTCACATGAATAGATATAATAAAATATTTACAAAAATGTGAGGGGTGTACTCACTTTTGTGAGATACAGTATATATTAAAAACACCAAAAATGTCCTCATACTATCCAAAATTAAAGAAAAGTTTAGCTTGAGTTGTAGAATTCATAAAAAGGAACATGGTTCTACATTTTTTTTATCATTAATATCAAAACAGCTAAGATGTTTACAAAGACCCAAAAGCATATTACTCAATATGTACACAATACGTACAGTAAAACAAGCTAAGGAAAATGAACTTGAAATGCAAAATACATTCTCTGATGGGTAAACTGGAGCTAAAGCTTCAAAGATAGTACACATAACTGTTTTCAAATATTCTTGCGGCACTGACTCACCCAGTGACATTAAAGCCAGCTGTTTATGAACGGCTGTAACCACAGTTCCAGTCTAATGGTTGTTGAGGCAGGTTGAGGGCTACAGAGTTTAGACTGAGAGGTCTTGGCAGGGGGCCACATGTGCCAGCAATCAAGTGATTATGAAAATGCATTTGTATTGTACTTCAAAGAATGCCTGGCTGGGTTAAATCATTGCATCCGCTTACCTGATCCAAGAATATGTTTTTACAAATTGTCTTTATATTTACTGTACCTTTTCGAGTCCCATCACAAAGATAAGCACTGTGCCCTTTGTTTGCTTTGCACTTGGCTGGAAAATTGGGAAACTGAATCCTGCATCAAGTGTTTTAAGGCTGGCCAGACAAGCAGATGGGCCGTTCGCAGAAGAACACTAGATTTGGCCATCCATGATGCACTCAAGCCAAATGTCAGTATATTGTGAAGGACAATTGAAACAGTTGTACAAGAACTGCAGACATACTAATAAGGTGCTTGTACTCTTGCATATTCAATTCCCAGACGGTTTTCATATCCAAGCTGTTTTTCCTGCTTACACTTTTAAACGTGTAAACTACCTAATAATTCAGATTGTTTATATGCTTGCAATCAAGAGGTATATATTAGAATGTATGCCCAAAGCAGTACACCAATTTAAACTTTGAAAAGCAGGCAGATACCACAAGGTACCAGTAATTACTTTTATTAGCAATTTTATTGTTGTGCAGCTCTCGGTTTCTCTATGATACTAAGGCCTTGCATTGCTTAAAGTGACACTAAACTCTTGTTCAACTTAAAATTTTCATGTATGAATTCTTTTTTTTTTTTTTTTCATTTTTCCTTGTCAATTTTGTTTATTGAATATTAAATAATAAAGACAGTTACAATTAGTAAATAAATATTTACAATAAATGGTAATATTAGTTAATTATATGATAATAAATTGGATGGAATTATACATATCTGAAGATTAGATATTTTACATAAACAGGTAATCAACTCGAAAATGAAATGTTAAGTTAATATAAACAATTGAAAAATGTAATATACATTTAATACACTTAGTTCCAGGCATATTCAATTAATATATAGTCACTATGGAAAGAAAGCTAATTGGAAATCAACTAATTCAATAAAAACTTCTAAAATGTATAATTATTGTAAGTAATAACTAGTATTTATGTATAATACCCTTACCATTTAAATATGGTAATACAAAAAAATAGGGAAAGAGAAAAAAGGACAGAGTAATAGTAAAAGGGAAAGAATGAAGGTAAGAAAGAGAGAAAAGAGTCTAGGGTAAGAAAGTTCTCCGGAGCATCTATATTGTAAGAATATTATTAAGTTAGTACAGAAGATAAATGTTCATATTTAGTACTTGTTTCCACTCATATTGTTGTATAATATTATAGTATTATAGTAAGGTCTTAATAGGGAATTGTCAGGGATCGTAGGAAGAAAATACATCATTCAAGGATTTCATATTTTCTCAAAATTTTGTATAGTATCGTTGGTTAGTATGTATTCTTTTTTTTTTTAACTTAATATTCTTTATTGTTTTTCCATGTTACAAAAAATACATACACATAATATACTTTAAAATAGTGTTCTACAGTTAGTCACCCCCCCCCCCCACCCTAACCAACCTCTTTTCACATTCCAAAAACAGAGAAAGACGAAACCAAAAAATGCATTCTACCACACTCTTATGTTATTGCCGAGAAAGAACTATATTGCTTTTACTTTATTTGGTTTTCTCTCTCCCCCTGCTTCCATTCCCCTTTTCCCTTCCTTCCTCTTGGTCTTCTAACATATTTAACTTCTCTGCCCAAGGTCCATAGCTTCTCTTTCTGCCCCTCCTCTATCCGCCCTTCCTATCTCAGCCATCTGGTTTCCGCCTTTAGATCCATTCTTTTACTCTTCTTCCTTACCGCGCCCGTTAGGGCGGACACCCCATTTTCCTCAACCAGGGATCCCACATTGTTTTACATTTTTTATAGTTACCCCGTTTGGTCAAAACTACTTTTTCCTTCCACATTGTTGCATTTATTACATTGACCCACTCTGCTGATGTCGGTGCTTTCTGTGCTTGCCAGTTTTGTGCTATTACCTTCCTGGCCTGGAACAGGCATCTCAGCACTACTTCCGGAATGTCTTTTTGTCCGTGTCTCTCCTCTATACCCAATAGGCACACCCTGGCCTCCGGTTCCAGAGCTGTCCCAAAGGTCGTATTTATGATGTGCAATACCTTAGCCCAGTACCTTTGTAACTTCGGGCACTTCCACATCATGTGTATGAGGTCCCCTATATCTTGGCATCTGGGGCACTTATCATCTGCTCTCCTTCCAAACATGTGTAGCCTCTTTGGGGTGTAATAAACTCTGTGCACTAAGAACAGATGTGACACTCTCTGTGATGGGGAGAGTGATACCACTGTCCCCTGTTCCAGTATCCGTTCCCATTGTACAGTGGTTATAGGGCCTATATCCTCTTCCCACTTTGCTTTATTCTTACCCAACCTCTTCTCAGTTATAAAACCCCCCTTAATCTGTGAATATAATTCTGAAATAAGGCCTTTTGATGTTCCTGTCTTAATTAACCGTTGGAGGTGGGGAATTCTTTGCCAGCACACCGGGTGTGTTTTAAATTGGGCTTGAAGTGCGTGTCTTATCTGCAGATAAGTATAAAACAAAGAGTTTGGGATGGCGTACTCTCTGCTTAGTTCTGAAAATGCTTTTAATATATCTCCTTCATATAACTGCGTCAATCTGGTTATACCTCTCTTTTCCCATTCCTTTAACTTTCCCATAGCTTGGATTTCTGGTAGGTATTTATTTTCCCAGAGAGGTGTATATTCTGTTAACCCTTTATACCCCATAGCTTGTTTACCCTCCCGCCATGTTCTTATGGCCGCCTTCAGTGTTGGATTCTTAACAGGAAAAGAATCAGCCTCCAAGTTTTCTATAATGGTGTTGTGTGGGGCCCCCATTAACATCATTTTCCCACTGGCCCCTCCTCCTCCCTCTATTGTACATCCCTTCAGGTGCTGTAGCTGGGCCGCTATAAAATAACTATAAGGGTGTGGGATAGCCAGCCCTCCCTCTTTTATTGACAGCTGTAATACTTGGAGACTGATTCTTGCCCTGCCCTTCTTCCAGATTAATTCCCTGAAAAGGGTCTCTATTTTTTTTGAACCAGGCCTTCCCAATCCATACTGGGGTATTATGAAGCACGTAAAGTAGCTGTGGCATCCAAATCATCTTAATGAGATTACTTCTTCCCGCTACTGACAGAGGAAGGCGTTCCCAGATGTCGGCCTTTTGCTTAAACTTAGCTAGTAGTGGCTTTAAATTATTATCAATGTATTGTTCTGGGTCTCGTGTCACCACTATCCCCAGGTAATCCATTTTTTCCGCCACCTTTAATAGAGGGATGCCTTCACAGGCGGTGTAATCTACTGGATCCACCGGCAGAAGTACAGACTTCTCCCAGTTTATCACCAGGCCCGAGAATCGACCAAATACTTCTACCATCTGTATCGCCATTTTTAGTGACGTTGAGGAATCCCCCAAAAAAAGCAAGATATCATCCGCGTAAAAGTGCGATTTTCTCCTACCCCATTTTCCTCTGAAATCCCTGTATTGCCTTTTGGGATCTGATCGCTATTGCTAAGGGCTCTATTGCTACCGCAAAGAGAATGGGGGACAGGGGGCATCCCTGCCTTGTCCCCCTCTCTAACCTAAAACTCTTTGAGTATTCATTGTTAATTTTTATTTTCATTTTTGCGCTTTGGGTGTTATAAAGCGTTTTTACCCATTTAATAAAGACAGAGCCAAATCCAAATTTCTCTAACACATGCCGGAGGTAATCCCATTCTAGGCTATCAAAAGCCTTGGTAGCATCCAAGGATAAGATAGCTCTGCCGCTTCTGTTCTCAGTTGGCGTCTGTAAGTTCAGGTACAATCTTCTGATATTGGTGCTGGTAGCCCTATTAGGGATGAATCTGGATTGATCCGGGTGTATTAATTTCTGAATATATTTATTCATCCTGGCTGCCAGCACTTTAGCCAATATCTTAACGTCTGAAGACAGCAATGAAATTGGTCTATAAGATGAAGTGTCTAATTGATCTTTCCCCTCTTTTTGGAGTACTATTATGGTGGCCTCTGACATTGAGGCCGGCAGCTTCCCCCCTTCTACCGCCCAATTCAGCAACCTTAGCAGTTCCGGGAGGAGCACCTCCCCGTACTGTTTGTAAATTTCCACCGGTAGACCGTCTGGCCCGGGGGACTTTTGATAAGACATTTCCGCTACTGCTAATTGGAGTTCCTCTAGGGTTATCAGGGACTCTATAGCTCTTCTATCTTCCTCAGTTAAGGCCGGTGTTTCTATCCCCCCCAGAAATTCATCCATTTGTAACGTCTCATCTTCCCTCTTTGACTTATATAAGTCCTGATAATAAGCCTCAAATGTTTCCAAAATTTCAGATGACTGAGAGGATATCTCTCCTCCCACCTTCCTTATTGCAGGGATACTAGAGGGGGCTGAGTTAGTTTTAGCCAATAGGGCCAGTGTATGGCCTACACTCTCCCCTTCTGCAAAGGTACTCTGTCTTTGAAATAGACGTTTGTTCTCTACTTTCCTTACCACTGCCATTTTGTACTCCTGTTGTTTCTCAAGCCATTTCCTTTGTTTCATCGACGTTGGATCCTCCACATATTGTTCTTCTGCTTCTCTCACCTCTTTCCTAATCTTCTCTTCCCATTCCCAGTTTTTTTTAATTTTGGCTATTTGTTGAATCAGTATTCCCCTAAGGAAGGCCTTTAGGGTGTCCCATATCACTCCCACCGGCGCTGTCCCTTCGTTAAAGCCCACCATCTCACTCAATTTTATATTTATCTCCTCTGGTTTTCCCATTAGTTCTAACCAGAAGGGGCTTATTTTCCAATTGCTTGGAGGGCACTTTTTCCCTGTATTTATAGTCAGCACCAGTGGTGAGTGATCCAACACCCCTCTTGGGCAATAAACAATTTTGCTAACCCGTTGCAGACTCATCTCGTTTCCTAGGGCCATATCTATTCTAGATAATGTGGAATATGAGCTTGAGAAACAGGAGTACTGCCTCTCATCTGGGTTTCCCATTCTCCAGATATCGCACCATCCGACCTCTTTCAAAAACTGGGTTAAACGTCCCTCTCCCCTCCCGATCATCCGTATCCCCGGTGGAAATCTGTCTACTGTCCTGTCCAATACTGCGTTAAAGTCCCCAACTGCTATTATGTAGCTTTCTTCCTTATTTAGCGCAAATTCCGCAAATTTATACAAGATCTCCATATTAAAAGGTGGCGGAACATAGATATTTGCCAATACATATGGTTCATTTTCTATCAAGCAATGCAAAAAAAAAAGCGCCCCATTTCATCCAACCTGACCTCTCAAACAAAAGACACCCCCCTTTTCACCAGTATACTCACCCCCCTAGAGTAAGAATAATAAACTGAATGATACTGGCATTGATATTTCCTATTGAATAATTTCACCTTTGTTTCTTTTGTTAAATGGGTCTCTTGGATGCAAATTACCTCCACCCCGTACCATTCAAATGTGGAAAATATTACAGCTCTTTTTATCGGGTCACCCAACCCACAGACATTCCAGGAGCCTATATTTAATGTTTTGGGCTGCATACCAATACAGTCGCATAATAACTACAAAAAAAAGAAAAACAAGCATATGGGAGCAAGAGACCCATCTGGGCCCCACAGAGTTCAACCTTGGGCAAAAAAGAGTTCCATGTTCCATTGTACAAAAAAGGAGGAGGTGCTAAACCAGAATAAACTTCGGGAGAAATCCTTAATGTGCCAATCACAATAAAAAAGAAAAAAACAGAGAAAAAAAATGAAAAAATAAACAGATACAGAGAAAACCGATTACTCTGCTATTCCCTTTTTGTCCCTGATCTGTTACTAAATTAATTTTCTTTAAGTGTAAAAAACAACCCATCTTTTAATTTAAACTGTGATATTCATAATTTTGTGCACCAAGCGGGGAAGCCTTACTTCCTATCATAAAAAAATAAATGAAAAAAAGGAAAAAAAAGTTGATAGTGCAAAAAAATAAGGGAAAAATTACTTCTTTTTAATGTTTCTGCTAAAATGTGGGTTACCCCGAATTACCTTCATCTCACGTTTCCCTCTCTCCTGTGTTTGAAGTGTGACATTTGTGAATTTGTGCAATTTTATCCCCCCCTTCTGTCTCCTACCCCGCCCCCCATCCACCCTCCCTCCCTCCACCCCCAGCCTATCTAGGCGTACCCTAGGGGCTGTACTTGTGACCACTACCTGCCATCCCTCCCTTTCATACCCCTCCAAATTCATATCCTCTTATGACCTTCCCCCTCCTCTCCCACTATTCCCCCCCCCTTTCCCCCAAAGATAAAAAAAAAAAAGAATTTTTGTGCATCGGAGAGCTTCATATTTGGTGTTTCCCATTCATGCATTCATGTGTTTGGTGCTCAGCTATAAAGATTCATCCCCTAATTTGTAAAAAACAAACAAAATAATTTCTCCCCACCCCCCTTTTTCCCCACCACCCCCATCCCTCCAAAAGGAGCAGTTTTTCCCCCAAAAAAAAGGGTGAAATGTTAGTTCATAGTGTATTCCAATCTTCCCGAGATTGAGACCTTATCTAGACTCTCCCATCAGTATAGTGTCTATAGTTTAGTTTTATTTTCTTCCAGCCACTGTGCTGCTTTCTCCTGTGAATCAAAGAATTGAGGGCCCTCCAAAGTCATTATCCTTAGACGTGCTGGGTACAGTAGTGCATATGTAATTTTGTTTTTTAAAAGGTTACGTTTGACTGATATGAACTCGGCTCTACGTTTACTTAATTCCGGTGAAAAATCTGGGTATAATGAGATTCTTGACCCTTTATAGAAGATGTCCCCCTTCTCTCTTGCTTTTTGCAATGCAGTGTCTTGTCAGTGTAATTAAGAAATTTCACTAGTAAGGGCCTGGGGTATCCATCTTTTAGGTGAGCTCTAAATGGAACTCTATGGGCTCTTTCTATCGCAAAGAGAGGTGAAAAGACATTCTCCCCAAACGTATCTCTGAGCCAGTCCTCTAGAAAACTAATAGGGTGGGTACCCTCACTGCGTTCCGGGAGGCCCACCACCCGTATATTGTTTCTACGTAACCTATTTTCAATTTCATCAAGTTTTGATGCCTGCCACCCCATTTGTTCTTTCATTGTTTTAATCTCTTGTTTCAATGGGTACACCTCATCTTCCACTTGGCTCATTCTCTCCTCTACAGCTGTTGTCCTTAACACCGTCCTCTGCAGTTCTTGGATCATAGATACTAATTGCTCCTCTATCCCTTTTATCTGTTTGGATACACTATCCAATGACCCTCTACATGCGTTCACGGCCCAAAGTACTTCTTTTAGCATTGGCTCTTCCTCCCCTGGTAGAACAGCATCCGGGGCTACTACAGGAATTGCCATTGAAATTGTTGCAGGTACAGCCATGACTCCCAAAGTCTCTTCCACAGAGCCCTTTTTACTCCCTGTTTTTGGGCCTGTTGTACCATGGCCTAGGCTTTTTCTATCTGCCGCTGTTCCTGTTTGGTTTTTTCCCTGCGCTTGCTGATGTTGAGTCCCTTTACCTGGTGAGTTTGCCAAAGTATGGGCAAACCTCTCCAATTTAGCTGCTGTAGCTGCCGCCGCTATTTGCATTGCTTTCTCTTTCTCTTTTGCCGAGCGCAATGTTTGAGACCCCCCACTCTCCAGATTAAGCTGATCTTTCTTTGATGACATCCTTTATCCTGTGTCCTTGGCCAGCTGCTGATGGCTACTGTTTAAATATATAATGTGGCTGGAATAGAAATGAAGGCCTAGGCTAAAGGTAACTAGGGACAGAGTAAGATTTAATTTGCTTACAGGTCCCAGTTTAATTCAGTTCCATACAGTGAGATACAGTACAGTCCTTTGTTTCTATCGCTCTGACACCGGCTATTAGCAGGGGGATCAGCCTTGGAACGGTTTCACTTAGCACAATTCGTAAGCCTTAATGCACAGTTCATAATATTCAGTTCATAGTGTTTCAGGTGCATAAGTGTATATGGTAACCTCCACAACTGCCCCCCCCCCCCAGCAGTCTTCAGCAATTTAACTTTTGCTAGCGTGACTACTGCCGCTGCTGCACTTTTTTAAACACTCTTGGACACTGGCTCACTGGCTCACTGCTCACTGCTCAAATCTGTACAGGTTGCACATACCGGTGTGGAGTAAGTCTCAGGGTCCCCCTCTGCTTTCCGCCGTGTGAGTTCCCGGCGTGCTGATCTCCTTTCCTCCTCTCCTCTCGGTTCGTAGCTCCCTCCACACAGTTCCCACTCTCGCGAGATCGCCCAAGATAACGCGGGATTACGGGGGTGAAGCTGCTATTGGTGCGCAGGGCTCAACGCTGGATGCACATCCGCATCACCTGGCGCGTCCTCCTCCGCAAGGTATGAGGGAAAAAGGCCACTGTAATTGTGTCCAACGGTGGGGCATCTAACACCAACCTCCTTGCATTGCCATTGTCCGGGCAGGGGGGGGGGTAGAACAGGGGAGTAGAACGGGTGGAGGTCACACAAACATCCTCGCTCCTTGCTCCTCACACACACCCCCTCCATCAACGTCCGGTCACGCCCCGGTTAGTATGTATTCTTAATTCAAAAAAGTACCTTCTATTGCTCTCGGCCTTCTCCAAATTTCAAAATTCGATTTTTTTTCTGCTGTGAGCCAACTTCCTGTTAGAGAGTGGCTATGTACAGTCTCTATGGTCCCACTGTATGTACAAATGTAGCCACCCTCTCGTGCTCACCCAGTGACAGTGGAATATGGGATTTGTAGTGTGCATAGAGCAGTGTACATGACCACAACTAACGCGCACTGCTTGTCCAAGCAAATAGAAGTGGAACTCACGGAGAATGCTACAACGAGGCAGAAAAGCACAGTAGTAAATGATTTAATAAAAAATGGATTAAGTAGTGGATGTGTATGTATTATTTTTGTAGAATAATGCTTTCTGCCTGCAAGTTCAGTGCTCAATAATGGTGCTTTTATTGAACAGTAGAACAGTAGGTGGGGGTGCTTGGGTGTGGAGGGGCAGAACCTAGCACCTAAGTCAGAGAAATCAAGTTCCTAACCCCTGGATGAAGGAGATGTTTATATTGGGCCTTTCTAGGAAGGAATACTGACAGGCACTAACATTCATAAAAAAAGATTTAGGGAAAAATTAGGAGATTTTGCAAGTGCTTATCAATTTACAATCCAATTGCATTTTATCAAGGAATTTGCAATATTATGTCTGTTTTGCCACACAAATATTCAGCTATAAATGTAAACACATTTATCATTGCACTTACAATAATTTTTCACTTAAAAGAAGGGATCATACTAAAATTGGTACAAAGCATTTTTAAACTGGTGTAAGGCTACAACTGACCTCAAGAGAGACATGTATACAGAGGGATATGCAAGCTAACAGTTAATCTATTACAGTAATCTGACACTGCATCTCTGAACCCCGGCTTGATAAATTCTTCCCAATGATGGCAACTTCAAGCATGGAGGCTCCCAAAACAGCATGGTAACTTGCTTTGATTAGTGTCGCCTGAAAAGCCTAATAACTACCAAACCTTCCTCTTGGGGGCATTACATTACTGATATAGAAAGTTCACTCACAGGGAGGGTTTTAACTGAGCTGTTAACGTCTCAAACCATACTTACTCATTCTGACAGTCACCAGCTGTGATAGTGTCTGAATGATACAATATAATTAACTTTTCACAAGATGTGAGATTCTATTCTGGTGTGGGGAGGATGCCCTTCACCTGTAACATACACAACATAAAACAGCTGATCCTAAAAATACCCATTAAATGAACAGATCTGCATTTTCATTGAGATGAATCACTTGTAGGCTTCTACGCATGTGTATTAATAATTCATCTTTAAAGCTTCTTCTCTAATACTCCAATTCAATTCACATATCCACACAATAATTTATGAACATGAATGCACATTAAATGGAATGTAAATTCCTTATATATTTATTATGTCCAGGAATTACAGCATAGCATGACAAAAATGTTTTCATTCATTCAGATAAATAATAAAATATTGTGTATGAATATTTAATAATTCTAGTCACCAGTTGGAGTTCATTACTTTGCTTAAAAAAAAAACTATTATTTACAAAGCTCAATATTTACAAAACTCCATTATTTACAAAGTAATCAGTTTCAGTTTCAGAAAGACATTCTGAAAGCAAACAGCTTCTGCTATACTCTCCATGTAGAAAAAAAAAGAAAAAAGCATATGCTCTGTAATATCAGTCTCATGGGTGTGCACTAATTTATTTTTAATGTGAAGATGTAATATTAGTAGTGAAAAAGGATATACAACTTTACTTTAAAATTAGGTAAAAATTATACAGTACTTCATCCTTTATCACCTGATTCTGAACTAAACTATTGTGCCATTTAGGTGGACCTCAGTGTACTGAACTATGTGATCAACAGAAAAAAGTTGTTTTCCTTTTGTCTGTCTACAAGGGTTTTGTGGTGCGAGGGGGCCGGTAACAGCATAATTCAGAGGACCCTTTAAAATGGTATTACATTAAATAAATATATATATAAATAAATATATATATATGGGGTAGCCATGGCACTCTACGTTTAAAGTAAATGCCCAGGTGCTCACCCACAAAGAAATCCATATAAATCCAAAGCTGGTTTAGAGGCACTCACGTGTCTTGCAGAGGAGGAAGATCATATACAGCAGTGTTTTCATTGTCAACATTTCGATGTAGCTTAGTTTATCTTCTTCAAGATGAGAAAGATTGACTGTTTTTGATCTTCCTCCTCTGCAAGACCAGTGAGTGCCTCTAAACCAGTTTTGGTTATATATATATGTGTAGCGCCCTGCTCCTGCTGGGTAGGCGTTATGTGTTAAATTTAGTTGTCTGAGCTTTAGTTTAGCTCAGAAGGATTATGCAAAATTGTTGGCTCTGTTTCAGTACAGCTGGGTTGCACGTTTTCCACTTGACATTAGGTCTCACTGTCACCACAGGTTAAAGTTGGAAATGCAGCAGGCTGGATGTATTGGGTATTCCTTTTCCAGAAGTGGCTCAGGGGGCGTGGTCAACCCACTGTGCATTCTGGGAAGGGGTACTTAAGGGACAGAGACCGCTCTAGCGGGGTTCGTTTGCCGGATCCTGACCTGAGGGCCCTCCTGGCCTGAGGGATGTGCGAGCCATTTTTCAGCCTCGGGGCCTGCTGGCCCAAGGCTCTGTAACTGAGAGTAGGCCCAGGAGTTTCTGGGGCCTACTAGTCCAGGAATGGTCCTACGCGGTCTTGCCTGTGGGAAGAAGCGGAACAATTGGGGACTCAATTGAAGGACGCATCCTGGCCAATTTACCTCACGGTGCTGCCGGCTGGCTGAAAGATTCTGGCACCGTGAGCTGTGTGTTTCCTGAGGAACTTTGCAAAGTGTCAGTGTGGTTGCACGATCTTGTGGCAGAAGATTGTGAAACGACTCGGAGGCACTCACCAAGTCTGTGGCAGAGACATTGAACGAGCTTCGCACCGGTTGCTAGGCCAGTGAGAGTAGGCCTATCCGTTGGTTGCTGAATCCAGTGTGGAACCGATTTGTCCTCTGGATCTAAGATTGTGCCCGTGATCCGCAAAGCAAGGAACCTGAACCTCCCCTATCCCTCTACCCCTCTGTTGGAACTGTTTAATAAAACTCTTGAAGAAAAAGAAACCAAGTGTTGGTGTGGACATTCATGAAAGCTCTTCAAGAGGGACCCCTGAGACGAGTGTGGTGAACAGAAAGGTAACGGCAGGCCCAAATCTAAACCAACAGCTCCTATGGGGGTAGTGCTACATATATTTTTTATATATATATATATATATATATATATATATATATATATATAAATACTTGTATACATATATGTAAAAGCAAATACAAAAGGGCAAATAGCAATGCAAGCATTCAGAATTATTGGTAAGACAGATACACTAGGCACTGTGCCGTCTCTCAGTTTTGGAGTTGCCACCTGGCCAGTTAAAATGGGACTTATTGCTAGTGTTATTAATATGGAAGAGACTGTAATGCCATTATTTGTTCCTATAAATGATGGCAACTCTCATTTATCATGGCAACACAATGGCAACAGGGCAAATCTTTCGCAGCGACTGTAACCACAACCAGGGAATATATCCATGATCTTTCCAGCACCATGACGATTAAAAAGCAACTTTACATACTTTGTTCCTCATTCCTCTTACAGATGGCGCACTCCTCTTCCTTCCAATGCTCCCGGCTGTAGGTAGGCCCTTGACATCCTCAGTTACAATGCAGAACTGCTAGTCCTGCCTTGTACATGATGACATCAGAGTGCCTGCAACCAACAGAATCCCAAATAGAAGTGGCTTGCGGGGACTGGTAATATGGAGAGCTGGAAGCCTGTAGGAGCTTGGCATAAGGTAGGCAAAACTACTTTTTAATGGTACCTTGGACCAAAATTTGTATTTAACACTTGCAGTTCAGGGAGCCCTACTCCAAATTGTATCTTTGTAGTTTTGCTGGCTTCAGCTTTAAATAACACATATTGTACACCTAATTTATACTCTAGCATGGTGTTATATATTTTTATTATAGTTGGATCTGTTTTGTGTGACGTGTTAACTTAAGGAAAGCAAATCTTATTTTTTCTGTCTTGAAAATAAATCACTGTCATTGGTCTGCAGCTTAAAATAGTTTCAATCCCTAATAGAGGAGAATCTTGCTCTAGAAGTTTGACCTGTTTTTCCATTAACCTACAGTCAGCTAGGGAAGTGTAAAGCTGAACTGGTTAACATTGATCTTTCTTGTTCCAAAAAAAGGACACTGTGTATCCTTCTCCCTATCAATCAGAGCAGAAGAATAATACCTACTAGTCTCCCAGCACACGTATCTCCATATGTTGTCTATGTTGTACTCAATGATGACGAACTTTCAAAGGATGACAATGACATCACTGTTTCCATGGGAACACAGCAGCAGAACAAAGGACATTTCTAGTGGAGAACTGTCGGATTATACGCCTGTATAGGAAAAATGTGTATGTTCTGAACTGATGGAAGAATAAAAAAAAATCTCTATTTCTTTGAACTAATGAATTAAAAATACATTCATTATGTATATAATGCCAACAAATGTATCTTTAAAGAATGTAATAACACTAATTGTATTTAAAAAAGTTAATCTTTCTTGTGATATGGCAAAAGAAGGCAGCTTAGTGGAAACAACGTGGATGTCAAAAAGATGTCTAAAATTGCCAACTTCAATAATTTATCATTACGTGCTTTTCCAGACACACTTCATATTAAAAACACAAATTGTGATTACATCGACTCTCAAATAACAAAGTTTCCTGATTTTTTTTAAAGCAATTCAATGAATTTATGAAATTCAGAAAGTTGTTACTAACCATGTGTTGATTTTATATTTAATAATAGATACTCAGTTAAACATGGCTTCACATTATAGTGTATGTATAGCCAGATCATTTCTTTTAAGTTTTGGAAAGAGCAGGGAAGGGAAAATGTGCATCTTAACAAAAATGTAATATCTTGCACTTTAGCTATCCTTAACCACTTGCTTACTGGGCACTTAAACACCCCTCCTGCCCAGACCAATTTTCAGCTTTCAGCGCTCTCACACTTTGAATGACAATTACTCAGTCATGCAACACTGTACCCAAATGATCTGTTTGTCCTTTTTTTCATACAAATAGAGCTTTCTTTTGGTGGTATTTGATCACCTCTGGGTTTTTATTTTTTGCGCTATAAATGAAAAAAGACCGATTTTTTTTTTAAAAAAATGAATTTTTCGTAGTTTCTGTGATAAAATTGAGCAAATTTTTTTTTTCATTAATTGATCACTGATGGCACAGGTGGGCACTGATCACTGATGGCACATGTGGGCACTGATCACTGATGGCACTGGTGGGCACAGGTGGTCAGATTGGTACAGATAGGCACAGCACAGATGGGCACAGATCCCCAACAGGCACTGTGGTACCAATGGGGCACTGTATGGGCACTGTAATTGCACTGTAATAACACTATAACTCACTGGTCGCTCTCCCTCCTCACACGCAGTCTCTGTGTGAGGAGGGAGAGCCGGCAATGAGAGATGATCTCATATGTTTACATTTGCGATCATCTCTCATTGGCCACGCCGATCGCGCTGTAAATAGCCGCTATGATTGGCTATTTACAGCGATCTGTGATTGGCTGTGTCCAAGGGACACGGCCAGCACAGAAGTTCCCCGATGCGCGCTCGTGAGCACGCGCGGCGAACGAGGAAAGGGGCGGAAGTCAATTGACGGCCTCCCGGCATTTTAGGTCTGCGCTGTAGCCGTCATTTGGCTATAGCACGGGCCTCTAGTGGCGGCTGCATTCGTTATTTTTCTTTCAGGCTTTTACGTTTCCTTTTTTCTTGTGATCCATTTCCTGCCCTAGAGTGACAGCACTTAATCACTGTATTGTATCTATGGGGTAACAGCGTTGTCACTCTAGGACTGGAAGGTGGACCAAAAGTATTCTGTCTGTATAAAATTGAATTCTGAAGTTGGCATACCGGTATCTGTGCTGCATGGACAGAGATCACTTCTTGGCAGTGCCGATTCTGACCTCCCTGGTACCCTAAGCAAAATTCTGCTAAGGGACCCTCTACCTGACACGTGATGCCGTGAGCTATGTTAACCAAAAAGTTTTCCGAAATCTTCCCTGCTAAATTTCTATCCATCTATGGGCAGCTTAGGACTGGAGGAGCTGTGCACGGCAACCAATCAGCTTCTAGCTTTTATTTTCAAAGCTTAACTACACAGGCAGAAGCTAGAAGTGGATTGGTTGCTCTTGACTTGGTAGAATACTATGATGTGACAGTTCGTGTAGTTTGTAGAAGATGTGGGATCCTCCTCAGGGCTTTACCGATTGTTTCCATGTCATGGGGTACATTACATATGTACACTTACACCCTCACCCATTCCGGGTCACCTACCTGTGTGTTGGGTCACCCTCTCGGTCTGTACCGGGCAAGCCATGAACAGGAAGGAATGTCTGGTCGGTGTACTCCAGGTCACCATCCCAGCCCTCTCATAGTCACTCCGGGTCACCAACTCGCCCTATTCCCTGCACCCCAGCACAACTTATCACCCCTCCACTCCGGGCCCGCGAGCCCCTCCTCCTTGCTCTCGTCTTCTGACCGTTCCTTTCGATGTTCCATCCGGTCGCAAGCCCCCTCAACCTTCGGCTACTTCCGGAAAACTTCAGAACTGACTTCGATGCCAGTGAAGAGAGGAGATGCGGCGTCCCTATAACCCTGCCCAGTGGGCTGCATCACGAGGGAGAGGCGTGTAAGCTGGGAGAACGCTAGTTGCTGGTTGGGTGTTTGGTTCCTCCCATGACACGCCCACCCAGGGGCTTACGGTAATACGGCGTGTGATAGAAGTTTGCTGGTGTGAGATGAATATGTGTGATCAATGAGGATCGCAGCGATAACCCAGAGTCGAGCTATGACAAGAGGGGGAGGAGGGGCCCAGTGTTGCCAACCTACCAGATTGAAATTTACTGGCACAACACCCAAAATTTACTGGCACAGCCACGTTTTTACTGCCATTTCTCAAAAGTTACTGGCATTTCACAAAAGTCGGCTGGGCTGTCTGTCACTCCATCCCGATTCCCTGTGGACTCTGGATTGTTCCACTGGCGGGGCCTCGAGTAATTTGCGGGGGCCCTACGCAGCTTGCGTAGTGAGCGTATAGGGTGGAGCGGCTCTGCTTCTTGTCATCATACACATGGAGATCTGTGTAGCCAGGTTTGGGAAAGCACAGATCGCTTGCATCACACATCATATTCAGCTTATGAGTTATTCTTTAATAACTTCAGCCTTGTCCCAGTGTACAGTTTAAAGTGATACTAAACCCAGGACCCTGCATTTACTATTTCTGGTCTCCACAGTACACACAACATGGAAATGCAATCATTTTAGTAAATATAAACTGCTAAATACCTTTTCTCATAAGCAGTATATAGCAGTCTTGTGACTTCTATCAGTGTCTGGTTAAAGCTTGTAGGAGGAGTTTTCATTCTAATCTGAATGTCCTATAGAGCTGCAGGACCCCTGACCCTCTGTCTGGACAGTGCTGATTGGCCCTGTGCTGATCACATGCACTCTCCCAAGAACAAAAACCTCTCTAGCAATACACAGCAAACTGATCATGTGCAGCTTGTCCCCTAGCTTCTGTTCTGTTAGGAGATGGATTGGGGACAGTGGAAAAAAGGGGAGGAACAGAGAAGACAGGATCAAACAGACTTTTTTACACAATGCAGAGAATTAACCCCTTAGGTTCCACAGTGAGTATAACACGCATGTTTTACTGCATATACAGACTGATTTTACTTTTGTGGGCTTAGTAACACTTTAAAGCAGTAGTAAACCCTGCTTCGTGATTTTTACCTACAGGTAAGCCTAAAATAAGGGTTAGAAAGTAAAAAAGAAACTGCGCTACAGGTGTGAAACTAGGCAGATATATCAAATACCTAGAAACAAACAAGGGGAAAAAGCAGCAACTATTCTGAAAACTAACAGTGCATACAAATAAGAAAAAATATATAGTCGCGCTAACTTATGAGTATAAACATAAGCCCACCACTAAATGATTGAAAAAAATTTCAAAATCACCACAGTGATAAATTATGTAAGTGCTCAGTGAAGAACAATAACTAAACAGTGTAAACAAAACATATGAAATAATACAAACTTAATTAATAATATTATTACATGCTTGAATAGGACCCTTAAATAATCAAGTCTAAAGTCCATACAAAAAAACACCCGTGATCAAGTGTCCATACTAGATGAAAAAAGAAAAAAGAAAAAAGAAAACAAAAAACAAAAACGATTCCAAATCTTCTTGTATTCGTGACTTTCACCACCACCAGTAAGAATTCCTGCTTACCAAAAAGCGATGGTCCCCTATGACGGAGGACCCCAAACAGCCTCAATTGATAATCAATAGGACTCCAAACTTCAGTGTATGTTGAGCCTCAATTTTTTTGGTAGCCAAAACGCTCATATACCATCATGCAGTACTCGATACGGAACATGGAAGGAAGGGAGGACACTAGATAGTGTAAAATCCTTGTCCTCTGGAGGCTACGATTTCCTCTTGTTCTGAAAGCCAGAAAACCCAATTATCGACTCTGTGGACGAGTTGTGGGGTGTACCAAGATGGCCGCGAGGCAACGTCACTTCAGCTGCGCATCGCGCATGCGCAATAGGATGAGTAGCGGCTATCTGATAACAGCTCTGTTTCAACGTTCGTTATTCCGGGCACCGGTCTTAGTTCCTTAAAGCGAGCCTTCGAAAGCGGCTGCCCTAAAAAGCCGAAGCAGACTCTAACGTGTATTTTTTTATTTAGTTTCCCAAGACCAAAGTCTTTTTGGTCTTGGGAAACTAAATAAAAAAATACACGTTAGAGTCTGCTTCGGCTTTTTAGGGCAGCCGCTTTCGAAGGCTCGCTTTAAGGAACTAAGACCGGTGCCCGGAATAACGAACGTTGAAACAGAGCTGTTATCAGATAGCCGCTACTCATCCTATTGCGCATGCGCGATGCGCAGCTGAAGTGACGTTGCCTCGCGGCCATCTTGGTACACCCCACAACTCGTCCACAGAGTCGATAATTGGGTTTTCTGGCTTTCAGAACAAGAGGAAATCGTAGCCTCCAGAGGACAAGGATTTTACACTATCTAGTGTCCTCCCTTCCTTCCATGTTCCGTATCGAGTACTGCATGATGGTATATGAGCGTTTTGGCTACCAAAAAAATTGAGGCTCAACATACACTGAAGTTTGGAGTCCTATTGATTATCAATTGAGGCTGTTTGGGGTCCTCCGTCATAGGGGACCATCGCTTTTTGGTAAGCAGGAATTCTTACTGGTGGTGGTGAAAGTCACGAATACAAGAAGATTTGGAATCGTTTTTGTTTTTTGTTTTCTTTTTTCTTTTTTCTTTTTTCATCTAGTATGGACACTTGATCACGGGTGTTTTTTTGTATGGACTTTAGACTTGATTATTTAAGGGTCCTATTCAAGCATGTAATAATATTATTAATTAAGTTTGTATTATTTCATATGTTTTGTTTACACTGTTTAGTTATTGTTCTTCACTGAGCACTTACATAATTTATCACTGTGGTGATTTTGAAATTTTTTTCAATCATTCAGTGGTGGGCTTATGTTTATACTCATAAGTTAGCGCGACTATATATTTTTTCTTAAGCCTAAAATAAGGCTTACCTGTAGATAAAATGAATATCTCCTAAGCGTGCACCCTCCAGGAGATATTCACCCTGGATGTAGCCAGTTACGTCACCCGTGCATGTGCTCTAAAGGTCCAGCATACCTTGCCGGACCTTCAGAGCTTCGTGCCAGAACTGAGGACCAACCACATAGACGGAGCATGCGAACCCGGAAGAAAAAGCGGGGGAGGGAAGATGTCAGCCCTCTCAGCGGTGACAGCACGGCGCTGGAAGGCTTTGTTCCAAGGTAAGTATTTCATAATGTACTAGCATGCGATGTATACTAGCACATTATGCAATTGCCTTACAGGTGTTTTTTTTAACCGGTTCCCGACCGGCTCACTTAGATTTACTGCTCTCCCGGGCGAAATCCCATACATATACGGCTGTGCCCAGAAGAGCCACCAGAGGGAGCGCGAGCCCTGCCGGAGGCGTGCGCGCATGCCCGCTACACAGCGGGGAATCCGATGCGCATGGCCGTTGGGCACGATCACTTCTGGCCACGCGCGATCGCGTGCACGAGCGGCAGCACGCTGTAAACACACAAATACCCGTGCTGTCAGAGGAGAGAAGACAGATCGTGTGTTTCTACAAAGTAGAAACCACGATCTGTCATCTTTTCTAGTTAGTCCCATCCCCCCACAGTTAGAACACACAATAGGGAACACAGTTAACCCCTTGATCGCCCCTAGTGTTAACCCCTTCCCTGCCAGTGACATTTACATAGTAATCAGTGCATATTATAGCAATGATCGCTCTGTAAATGTCAATGGTCCCTAAAATGTATCAAAAGTGTCCGACCTGTCCGCCGCAACGTCACAATTCCGCTACCGTCGCAGATCACCGCCATTACTAGTAAAAAAAATAATAATAATAAAAACGCCATATAAATGCCATAAATCTTTCCCATAGTTTGTAGACGCTATAACTTTTGCGCAAACCAATATATATACGCTTATTGCAATTTGTTTTACCAAAAATATGTAGAATACATATCGGCCTAAACTGAGGAAAAAATTATTATTCTTTTTTTAAATTGGGATATTTACTATAGCAAAAAGTAAAAAATATTGTGTTTTTTTTCAAAATTGTCGCTCTTCTTTTGTTTATAGCGCAAAAAATAAAAACCGCAGAGGTGATCAAATACCGCCAAAAGAAAGCTCTATTTGTGGGAAAAAAGGACGTTAATTTTGTTTTGGTACAACATCGCACGACCGCGCAATTGTCAGTTAAAATGATGCAGTGCCGTATCGCAAAAAATGGCCTGGTCATTGAGCAGCCAAATCTTCTGGGGCTGAAGTGGTTAAGCAACCACGGTTTACTAACGCTTTAATACAATTTTCACATCAAGGGATCAACTTAGTCACTGGAGAGGTCAGGAAGCTGTTTTCCCTCCTTCCTTACTTTTTTTTTTTTTCTGTACTAAAATGTAAATGAAAAAGTTGATTATCAGTAGAAGAGGTCTGCCTGTTTGTGATTGATTTTTGCAAAGTGCTACTTCATTTATAAACTATGAAAGACTGCACAGTGAATAGAGGCAAAAAAAAAAAAACCTTAGAAACATACATTTAGGGGGAAATAATCTCTAACCTTCTCCCAACTGCATAATTCCCATAAGGAAATATTTTCAATTATTTAACTTTCAAATGTCAATATAATTACTAAAGGTTAAGTGTACATTATACACAGATTGTCATATACCGTCATTTTATCATTCCGGCTGAAATCTTTTATAAGGCCTAATCATACATGTTTATCTTATACCTTATGGAAGAAAATGCGAAAACTATGCAAATATCTACTATTTGAAATATCATTGTATGCACATGATATTACATGGTTTAATGATATATATAAAAAAAATAAAAAAATCTGAACAATTGATACAACTATTACAAGAGTAGGGCCCCTTTCACACAGGATGGATCCGTGATGATCCGCCCCGTGAACCTCCGCTTGCTCAGTGGGGATCGCGCCGTTGATCCCCGCTGAGCCAGCGGATGACTGGGCGGTCCCCGTACACTATGCAGGGACCGCCCTGTCAGATCTCCGCTCTCCCCTATGGGGGATCGGATGAACACGGACCGTCTGTCCGTGTTCATCCAATCCGCTCCGCAGACGGATAGAAAAATTGAAATTTTTCTATCCTGAAAAACAGAGCATTTCGGGCACGGATAAGATCGGATGTCAGCGGATGTTCATCTGCTGACATCCGCTATCCCATAGGGATACATATATGTTTGTTTTTCATCCGAAAACGGATGTGTGAAAAACGGACATACAGTCCGCCCGTGTGAAAGGGGCCTAATTGTAATTATGAACGCTTATAGGACACAAAATGTCAACAAAGTTGTATATTTAATTACAATTTGTTACAAAGGAATTTCTAAAATAACAAATAATATTATTAGACAATAAAGGTTGTGTTTTTTATTGCTAAGCAAAAGAAAACAGTATACCACATTATTAAGATATCTCGTGTTATAACAGGAACATTGTAATCATATTGTCAACACAATTGTAATATTTTATATGCTTTTATGTGCTCATATGTTTAGCAATATTTATATTCAGGAGAGGGAGCTCTTACTAACTGCTGTGGAACAAAAAACTGAAAGCGGAAGTAAACCCATCCATAAAACCATTTCATTTCCGGCATGTGCCGGAAATGTAACACTCCCATTGGTTGCGCTCTCAACCAAACTGTCAAACCATCCAATGGCTGGTGTCTAAACTGATCACATGTGCAGCATCATGGCAGTTGTAGATGGCAAAGAGGCAAAGATGGCAGCTTCCTTGGCTGAAAACGATAGAGGGGTTTACTTACACTTTAAAAACTAACCATTGGCAGAGCCAGATTTTTGCACTTTGTATGTCATAAGCACTTCTCCCCGCTGGTGACTTCATTGTGGCTACCACTGGACACAACCCAGTTTCTATTTTAGTACCTTTTAACCAACCAGAGAGTGGACTTAGCGGAACATCATAGACATCTTCAGTCATGGCATGATCTTTTTAGAGCTGCAATGTGGACAGAAAAAGTTCACAATTGGAGACTTTAAAGGCCAAAGAGCATGGCAGCCAACAAATCCATCAAGCCTGCATTACACTGATAAAAGAAAGCCATAAACATACCACAGTATCAGCCACTTTTATGTACAGTAATAAGCTAGAAAGCTTTGTGCAAAATAATTATAACACATGCCAACCTACAAATACAAAATTTCCCTAGGGGTCATCCGTTCAAAGCAAAGATGAAAAATGCAACAAATCATATTGATGCATAGGGGTTGATTTACTAAAACTGGAGAGTGAAAAATCTGGTGCAGTCATGCATGATAGCCAATCAGCTTCTAACTTCAGCTTGTTCAATTAAGCTTTGACAATATAACCTGGAAGCTGATTGGTTTCTATACAGAGCTGCACCAGATTTTGCACTCTCCAGTTTTAGTAAATCAACCCCACAGTGTTAGTTATTTATTTTCTGTCTTCCAGTTTTTTTTTCATTTTTTTTTTTTCATTTTGTCCTCTATGAAATGTCTCACTAATTCATAGGTCCTGAAAACGTAATGGGTCCTGGGCATAATACAAAAAAAATCTATACTGAGTAAATTTGCTACCCCAAATCTATTCAAAGCTGAACTACAGCCAAAAGGTGAACTCCACAAATCAAATACATATAATAGGAGTTATTTTACCTGCCAAATTATTTGTATTTCTGTCTATCCAATTCTGAGATCTACACAGCTCTGACATACAGCATGATCCTGTCTGATTTTTCTCTGCAGTAGTTAAAAAACACTTACATGTCTTGCCCCTCACCCAGACTGTGACAGCTCATTTTTCTATCACTCTGCTTGCTCCTCCTATCAGCATATTCCTTGTGATCACATGAACACTGCAGTGCAGCTAATTGGCTACTTGTGCTGATTCTGCCTCCCCCAGTCTTTGCTCAGCTGTACAAGGGATTACAAGACGCAGGTACTTATACTGCTTGTAGTTTTGATATATTAATGAATGTACAGCTGCTTGAATCTGTGTCTTTTGTATATCAAGTTTAAATACTAAAACAATTATTTTGCAATACAATTGTTTGACATTATTAACAATAGAATTATTTGGCTTTTTTAAGTGGTATATAAGTAATAGTACAGGCTCTCCTCGCTTAACGACAAGGTTCCGTTCCAACAGTGGCGGCTGGTGCTCAAAATTTTTGGGGGGGCGCAAACAAACTGAAAAAACTATGTCCATTAAACGCAGCCACTATGCCCAAACGCCACCAGTTTGCCCCCTCAAATGCAGCCAGTTTCCCCCTCAAATGCAGCCAGTTTCCCCCTAAATGCAGCCAGTTTACCCCAAATACAGCCAGTGTGTCCCCATATACAGCCAGTTTCCCCCCAAATGCAGCCAGTTTGTCCCCAAATGCAGCCAGTTTGTCCCCATATACAGCCAGTGTGTCCCCATATACAGACAGTTTGTCCCCAAATGCAGGCAGTTTACCCCAAATACAGCCAGTTTCCCCCCAAATACAACCAGTTTGTCCCCATATACAGAAAGTATGTCCCCAAATGCAGCCAGTTTGTCCCCATATACAGCCAGTTTGTCCCCAAATGCAGCCATTTTGTCCCCAAATGCAGCCAGTTTGTCCCCTTATACAGCCAGTTTGTCCCCAAATACAGCCAGTTTGTCCCCATATACAGCCAGTGTGTCCCCAAATGCAGACAGTTTGTCCCCAAATGCAGACTGTTTCCCCCCAGCCATGCACTTACCTTCCTCGGGTCAGCGCCGTCCTTCTTCTGTCCTCGATGTCTTCTCCCGCCCTCGATGTCGCTTCAGACAATCAGGTTACCGGCAACCAGACCCGGTGAACCTGATTGGCTGAAACACCTGTCAGTGTTAACAAGGGAACGCACCCCCGTGCGTCCTCTGATTAACTATTTGGAAGCCGATTACAGCCCTCAGGCTGTAATCGGGAAGCCTATCAGAGATGCTGGCTCTGATAGGCACTTCCAAAAACCAACCAGCCGCTGTTATTCAGATGGCCGGAGCTCAACAGGGGGCCAGCCATCTGAATAGTGGGTGGCAGCGGCGGTGACAATACATAGGTTCATGCAATGCATGAACCTATGTATTGTTGTTGTGAGTGACGGGCGCAGGAGCGAGAGGGGGTGGCGGTATTGCGCCCACTATGGGAGAAAAAGAAACCCTGGACTGCCGCACTCTGTATAGACAGTTATTTATTCCAAAATTTCAGGTAAAAAATCCAAATTCAAAATAAATCCATAAATCCAAAACAACAAATGCAGATAGTGTGCATGCAGGGAAGGGTGGCTAACGCGTTTCACGTCACGAATTGACGCTTACTCATAGCTATGGACGCACCGCCACTGCGTTCCAACTAACAGACCGTTAAACGAGGAGCCACAAGTAATCAATAATTTTAAGCATTCTTAACTACTGTACTGTATTGTGAAAAATAGGTCTAAACACAAAACTCCAGCTCAATAACATTGTTTTCATTTGCATAAGTATAGGACACAAATGAAAATTCTGTACTGTACTGTACAATACAATGAGGTACAGCGCGTCGTACGGGTGGGGAGAGCTTGTCGTAAGTCCGAATGGTCGTTAAACAGGTAAGTCGTTAAACAAGGAGTATCTGTACTATATTAACAATGAATGTTGGGCTGATTTCATTTACATATACACAAAGAAGTCAGCCCCTCTATTACCTGACATCATTAGTTGAAATGTATTTAAAGAGCTTATGAAACTAGCCAAAGCCTTTGAGCACAATGGTGGCATAAAACCACTTGTGTATGTTTTAAATGCACTGAATGAATACATTTGTTTTTAGGGAAGAGAAATTTAGTGCCTAAATATTTCTGCAGTGACTGATAGGATAACTAGTAAAATATTCATGCTTGAGCTAAATATAAGAGGGCTGGAAACAGATGTTTTCATTTTCTCCTGCTTAATCTGTGAAATGAGTCACTGTGTGTTTGATTCCTTACATTCAATTCGCAGGAACAAGATATGGTAAATGAAGCAAGAACTGCATGTTCCTATGCTTTACTGCACATGGAGAGGCTCAAATGGGAAGCCAATGATGCTTCAAAAGTTTTCAGAATATGACATTTAAATCTTATTCATTTGCAGAACTGTAACCTTTTGTGGCGGAACTCCTTTTGAACTCTTATGCCGCGTACACGCGATCGGACATTCCGACAACAAAACCGTGGATTTTTTTCAGACGGATTTTCGCTAAAACTTGTCTTGCATACACACGGTCACACAAATGTTGTCGGAAATTCCGATCGCCAAGAACGCGGTGACGAACAACACTACAATGATGATTCCGAACATGCGTAGGATTTTTGTGCGTCCGAATTGGATACACACGGTCGGAATTTCCGAAAGAACTTTTGTTGTCGGAAAAATTGAGAACCAGCTCTCAATCATTTGTTGTCGGAAATTCCGACAGCAAATGTCCGATGGAGCCTACACACAGTCGGAATATCCGACCAAAAGCTCACATCGAACATTTGTTGTTGGAAATTCCGATCGTGTGTACGCGGCATAAGTATGTTATTTACAACACTTAGAGCACAGATTTACACTTGCTGGCCTAGACATTGGAAAGTTAAACCATGGTGATCAAAACAGTAAAAGATACAAAAAAAATTGAATATTGTGACAGCGCGAGGCCCTACCACTGTGAAAATGGTCAAAAAAGGACACAGGGCTCGCACGTATGTAGAGTTTTTGTAGCTTCCTCCAGATTTTGGTATTCCTGGATTGCGCTCCGTAGTTTGAAAATTTCAAAGTCCTTTGGGAAGGAATAAATTTGTGTCCAGATCTCGCTAAAGAACAGCAGGGTGTGTGTCCAGGTGCACACAGCCCTTATAATGAAGGACTGGGAATAGCTAAGGGCTCCAGCCAAAAGGGAGGTGTGCTTCCATATGAATACAGGTGTGTGTTCTTGTCTGAAGACAGAGGTGATCTACTCAAGAGACGATACTCCATGTGGATGAGATTCCATATTCATTGGACTGAGAGAGTTGGGGCAGCCAAGAGAGTCTTGGAGACTGCAAGAGTCTGGAAGACTAGGAGAGCTGAGGCAACTAGGTGAGAGTCCAGGAGGCTGAAGGAATCTGTACGTTTCTGTAAGAGGAGTCAAAGAGCCTTGGGTTTTGGGAGAACTTCTACCTAGAGGCCAGGAGTGGGCCCATGCAGCAAGGTGCTGTAGCCAAGGCTGAGTAATCTGAAAGAGCTAGGTGGCTTGTAATTTTTTATTATTTTGTATTATTTTGTATTATCTGTTTTTGCTGTGTGAAACTGAAACCCCTCTTTGGACAGGTTAATGAACTTTGTTTTTCCTTTTTAATAAAAGTAGGCTACCAGGCCCTTAAACACAAGTAGTGATACCATTGGTTACAACTTAAAATTAGGGTTGTCCCGATACCACTTTTTTAAGACCGAGTACAAGTACCGATACTTTTTTTCAAGTACTCGCCGATACCGATTACCGATACTTTTTTTCAATGTCATGTGACAGTTTGAAAGATGGGGACTGATAGGTGGCACTTATGGGCATGGATCGATGGCACTTATGGGCACTGATAGGTGGCACTTGTGGGCAGTGATAGGTGGCACTGATAGGTGGCACTTGGGGGCACTGATAGGTGGCATTTATGGGCACTGATAGATGGCACTTGTGGGCAGTGATAGGTGGCACATGTGGGCACTGATAGGTGGCACTTGTGGGCACTGATAGATGGCACTGATTGCACTGAAAGGTGGCACTTGTGGGCAGTGATAGGTGGCACTTGTGGGCACTGAAAGGTGGCACTTGTGGGCACTGATATGTGGCACTTGTGGGCACTGATAGGTGGCACTTATGGGCACTGATAGGTGGCACTGATAGGTGGCACTGATAGGTGGCACTTGTGGGCACTGATAGATGGCATTGATTGCACTATCAGTGCAATCAGTGCCATCTATCAGTGTCCACAAGTGCCACCTATCAGTGCCCATAAGTGCCACCTATCAGTGCAATCAGTGGCATCTACCAGTGCCACCTGATAGGTGGCACTGGTAGATGGCACTGATTCCACTGATAGGTAGCACTTGTGGGTACTGATAGGTGGCTGGCACTGAAATGCTGCGGGGGGTGGGGGGGAAATGACACAGGATTTAAGAAAAAAAAAAAATGCTGCAACGCCCATCTTGGTACACCCTGCACTCGGCTGCAGTAAGCAACAGCAGACATCTTGTTACACCCAGCCCATATAGCTCGGGCTGGGTGTAACAAGATGTCTGCTGCTGCTTACTGCAACCGAGTGCAGGCTGTACCAAGATGGGCGTGGGGACGTTCAGCCGCTGACGGCGACCGAATGTGACAGCACCGGTCACCGATCCTGATGCGGCTGCGCCCTGAACCCCTGCCAGCTTTCCAGGTTCAACTGCAGGTGAGGGACTCGCTCTCCGCCCGCGGACTCCGTCCACCGACTGTGACCGCCCTCTTCAGCCAGACTCCGCCCGCACTTTCCTCTCCCTCCCTCCCCAGCCACTGACTCCTCCCGCCCTCTCCGGCCAGACTCCGCCCAGACTCCGCCCGCACTCCCCCGCCCTCCCCAGCCACTGACTCCTCCCGCCCTCTCCGGCCAGACTCCGCCCGCACTCCCCCGCCCTCTCTCCTGCCCTCCCCAGCCACTGACTCCTCCCGCCCTCTCCGGCCACAAAAAAAAAAAAAAAGTATCGGGTGAAGCATCGGGAGCATTTGCGCGAGTACAAGTACTCGCGCAAATGCTTGGTATCGGTCCCGATACCGATACTAGTATCGGTATCGGGACAACCCTACTTAAAATGAATCATATCACTGCCGTAACATGTTTGAATTAAAGATGAACTGCAGGCAGATATAAGGGATACAAATTAATGTAGCTGTATAACAAATACTACATTATTAAATACAATTGTAAATTCAAGGAAAGTAAATACCTGAATTTAACTTGATATCAGCCTTGCAGGTTTGTAGAGTAGAACTCATAGAGGGAGAAACAGCACAAGCAGCTAATCAGGTATGCTACACTGCAAGGAGCATATTGACAGAAGGAGAGGGCATAGTGGCACACAGATGAGCTAACCAGTCTGCTGCTTCTTTCTCTATCCAGTTAGAGGGAGGGGGTGGGGAGGAGACCTATACGTTAAAGTTGAGCTACATTAGAGTATTGTTATTATTATTATACAGTATTTATATAGTGCCAACAGTTTACACAGTGCTTTATAACATGAGGGCAGACAGTACAGTTGCAATACTAATCAATACAGGAGAAATCAGAGGACCCTGCTAGTTAGAGCTTACAATCTAGGAGGGAGGGTCAAGTGATACAAAAGTTAATAACTGGGGGATGATCTCATTGAAAAAATAAAGGTACAGTTGTTAGGTAGGAGCAGAATAGGCTTCTCTGAAGAGGAGGGTTTTCAGGGATTTTCTAAAAGCAAACAAAGTAGGAGATAGTCGGACAAATTGGGGTAGGGAGTTCCATAGAATAGGAGAGGTTTTGGAAAAGTTGAGCATGGGAGGAGGTGATGAGGGAGCTAGAGAGCAGGAGGTCTTGGGAGGAACGAAGAGCACGAGGAGGTTGGTATTTTGAGACTAGGTTAGTGATGTAGCTGGTTGCCAAATTGTGGATGGCTTTGTAAGTTGTTAGTATTTTGAATAAGAACAGGTCCCCTCCTCTGCTATGTAAGGATGTGCTATAGGGAAGAGTTGTAAAAATCTCAGGACAGGATGAACAGAAAAATAAATCATAGGGCAGGAAAAACATATTTCATATACAGCTTTCAATACATTTCCTGTATTTCATATGTACGGTATTTATTGGCGTATAACACTCACTTTTTTACCCAGAAAATAGAGGGTAAACGGTGCCTGCAGGTTTTTTTTCCTGAAACTTCCCTCTTAAAGTTAGGGTGCGTGTTATATGCCTGTGCGTGTTATACGCCGATATATACCATATATTTGGCTGTTTTAAAACTTCCAATACAAACACACTCATGTGTATCATTGGCATTTTCCAAAACTCATTGTTACATACATTTCTTGATGATTCTGCCAATCCATGGCCTTCCTCCAACAGGGCGACAGCGCCATTTAGCCTGCCGTAAATTCACGCCAGCATTGTCATCGTGTTCAGCTACGTTACTACACAAACTGAGTATAAGCGTTACCTTCCTGGCCTTGCAATTTGGTGGGTGTGGGGATAACAATCATGGCTGAACATAATTACAAATATTTTAGCAAATAAAATAGTTCACAGATATTTATTTTATGGTAGTGACATATATTCTCCTGTGTGATCTTCCTACCCTAAGAAGCTGCAATGATCGAACAAAACCTCCAAGTACTACTGAATGCTAGAAGTTAACGAGCACCAGACCTAATTTTACACTGAAGATTTTATTGGTGGCTATGGTTCAGAACACAACTCAGATTCAGTTACTGTGAAATGCCTCAGTTTATAATCTGGATTACAAACACAAATGGCTCCCTCTTTTTTTAAGGCCTAGTTCAAACCTATGAAACATTACATGTATTGTATATCAAAGCACATGATACTTGCAATCCTATTATTTAAAATTGGTCTGGTTCACATATGTGCTTTAGTTCACGTAAGGTTTTTCATCCATAAATGTGCATTGGGGGCCTTATAGAGGTCAACTGGAACGCACGAAAATGCACAGATAGAGACCCGCCCAAGGCAAAATTGCTATTAAAAAATGTTCTATTACCGTATATACTCGAGTATATGCCCCCCTCGGCTTATACTTGAGCCTGTGTCCATCTTCAAATTTGTGTGCCTGATCCCGGCCAGGCGTAGGTCCTCTGGACCCCAAACTTGGCACACATATAGCCCCACTCTTCCTCTACAAGTGTACAAAGTTTTGTTGTCCGGGGGACCTACGGCCGGGAAGCACCGATTTTTCAAAGCCGGGCACCCCTTCCATAGACTCCCATGTTAACCACTTAACGACCGCTCACTGTATATATACGTCGGCAGAATGGCACCGACAGGCACAATCACGTAGAGCATACGTGATTGCCTTTGTATAGTTGGGGGGTCCAATCGGACCCCCCTCCTATACAGTGAGCGGTGGCTAAGTGTCCGGGAGCGTTCCGGGATGAGGGGGCAGCCATTCGTTTCTGGCCACCCCCTCGCGATCGCTCCCGGCGAATGGAAATGCCCCCTCTGTCTGTGTCAGACAGAGGGAGCAGGAGGAAGTGAATGTGATGTCATCTCTGGTGCGGCGCTCACATATACCGAGCGCCGTACAAGAGAAGACATCAGGTCAGTGCACACAACACTACACTGACACCAGGACACATAGGGACATAAATCGCCCCCCCCAGGCCCCCCCAGACACCCCAGATCACCCCCAGATCACCCCCCCAGCCCCCAGTCACAGTGTCACTGATTGCAGTGACCATTTATTTAGTGATCACTGCAATCAGTGACATTTGTGACTGTAAAAGTGTCACCAAAGTTTAGTCTTAGGTCCAGTGTAGCCCCCTAACCCCCCCTAATAAAGGTTTAACCCCCTGATCACCCCCCAGATAACCCTTTCACCGCCTATCACCACTGTCGCTTAGCGATCATTTTTCTGATCGCTGTCTTAGCGTCAGTGATGCCGATCGGCAGCCAGTAATTTTTTTTAGGTTCGCCGCAGGTTTTTATAGCGTCAGGTACCCCAATATATTATCTAATAAAGGTTTAACCCCCTTGATCGCCCCCCAGGTAACCCTTTCACCCCCTATCACCACTGTCACTAAGCGATCGTTTTTCTAAACGCTGTCTTAGTGTCTGTGATGCAGATCGGTAGCCGGTAATTTTTTTTAGGTTCGCCGCAGGTTTTTATAGCGTCAGGTACCCCAATATATTATCTAATAAAGGTTTAACCCTCTTGATCGCCCCCCAGGTAACCCTTTCACCCCCTATCACCACTGTCGCTAAGCAATTGTTTTTCTAAACGCTGTCTTAGTGTCGGTGATGCAGATCGTAGCCAGTAATTTTTTTTAGGTTCGCCGCATGTTTTTATAGCGTCAGGTACCCCAATATATTATCTAATAAAGGTTTAACCCCCTTGATCGCCCCCCAGGTAACCCTTTCACCCCCATCACCACTGTCGCTAAGCGATTGTTTTTCTAAACGCTGTCTTAGTGTCGGTGATGCAGATCGGTAGCTGGTAATTTTTTTTAGGTTCGCCGCAGGTTTTTATAGCGTCAGGTACCCCCATATATTATCTAATAAAGGTTTTAACCCCCTGATTGCCCCTAGTTAACCCTTTCACCAGTGATCACCATATAAGTGTTACGGGTGACGCTGGTTAGTTAGTTTGCTTTTTATAGTGTCAGGGCACCCGCCGTGTATATAACCCAATAAAGGTTTAACCCCCTGATCGCCCGGCGGGTGATATCAATTAGGTTTTAGCGTCAGAGAGGGTCTGAGTCACACCCCAGGCAGCGTCAGGTTAGTGCCAGTAACGCTAACACCCACGCGTGAAGCATACACCCCCCTTAGTGGTATAGTATCTGAACAGATCAATATCTGATCTGATCAGATCTATACTAGCGTCCCCAGCAGTTTAGGGTTCCCAAAAACGCAGTGTTAGCGGGATCAGCCCAGATACCGTGCCCCTCCGTCCAGCCCAGGCCACCCAAGTGCAGTATCGATCGATCACTGTCACTTACAAAACAAAAACACACATAACTGCAGCGTTCGCAGAGACAGGCCTGATCCCTGCGACTCCAGTGCTGTAGGAGGTGATTTCACCACCACAGTTAAAAAAAAAAGCAAATATGCCGAAGCATTGGGGCAGCAGGGGCGGAGGAGCGATTTTGCTCCTAATGCCGCGTACATACGGTCGAAATTCCAACGGAGGCTTGCCCGTGGAAAAGTCCGACCATGTGTGTGCGGCATAACTTTTTTGCGGGAGGATGCCCCCATGCTTCGGCATATATAAATGGTGCGTGTATGCCCATCATTGGAAGTGGGTGGATGAAGGGCGGTATTCTAATGGTGGGCATACCCACCGATCAATCTCTTTTTTCGTTCAGCCAACTGGCTGCATGAAAAAAAAAGATTACAATACATGTCCAACAAGGACCAGCAACGTACTGGTATGTTGCTGGACTTTGAATGTTTATACCAGAATGATGCCTGCGGGTTTAGGTATCATCTTGGTATCATTCTTTTCAGCCTGCGGCCGGCTTTCATGTAAAAGCAATCCTAGCGGCTAATTAGCCTCTGGACTGCTTTTACAAGCAGTGGGAGGGAATGCCCCCCCCCCCGGATATAAAAAGCGCCATTGGGAAATTGGGAAAGCATTTTATCACACCGATCTTGGTGTGGTCAGATGCTTTGAGGGCAGAGGAAAAATCTAGGGTCTAGAAGACCCCAGTTTTTTTCAAAAAAAGAGTACCTGTCACTACCTATTGCTATCATAGGGGATATTTACATTCCCTGAGATAACAATAAAAATGATAAAAAAAAAAATACTTGGAAGGAACAATTTAAAAATAAAATAAAAAAGCAAAATTAATAATAAAAAAAAAGAAAAAAAAAAAAGCACCCCTGTCCTGCCCTGCTCTTGCCCAATGGCGAACGCAAGCGTCGGTCTGGCGTCATATGTAAACAGCAATTGCACCATGCATGTGAGGTATCACCGCAAAGGTCAGATCGAGGGCAATCATTTTAGCAGTAGACCTCCTCTGTAAATCTACTGGGGTAACCTGTAAAGGCTTTTAAAGGCTTTTAAAAATGTATGTAGTTTGTTGCCAATGCGCGTTTGTGCGAAATTTTAAAGCATGTCGTGTTTGGTATCTATGTACTCGGCCTAAGATCATCTTTTTTATTTCATCAAACATTTGGGCAATATAGTGTGTTTTAGTGCATTAAAATTAAAAAAAGTGTATTTTTTAACCCAAAAAATGCGTTTGAAAAATCGCTGCGCAAATACTGTGTAGAAAAAAAAAAAAGCAACACCCACCATTTTAATCTGTAGGGCCTTTGCTTTAAAAATATATATAATGTTTGGGGGTTCAACATAATTTTCTTGCAAAAATTTTTTTTTTTTCATGTAAACAAAAAGTGTCAAAAAGGGCTTTGTCTTCAAGTGGTTAGAAGAGTGGATGTAAGCTTCCTAATGTTGTGTATAAAATGCCAGAACAGTTCAAAACCCCCCCCCAAATGACCCCATTTTGGAAAGTAGACACCCCAAGCTATATACTGAGAGGCATGTCGAGTCCATGGAATATTTTATATGTTGACACAAGTTGCGGAAAAACGCCAATTTTTTTTTGCACAAAGTTGTCACTAAATGATATATTGCTCAAACATGCCATGGGCATATGTGGAATTACACCCCAAAATACATTCTGTTGCTTCTCCTGAGTACGGGGATACCACATGTGTGAGACTTTTTGGGAGCCTAGCCACGTACGGGACCCCAAAAACCAAGCACCGCCTTCAGGCTTACTAAGGGTGTAAATTTTTGATTTCACTTCTCACTGCCTATCACAGTTTCGGAGGCCATGGAATGCCCAGATAGCACAAAACCCCCCCAAATGACCCCATTTTGGAAAGTAGACACCCCAAGCTATTTGCTGAGAGGTATTGTGAGTATTTTGCAGATCTCGCTTTTTGTCACAAAGTTTTGAAAATTGAAAAAAAAATATATATATATATATATTTTCTTTCTTCATTTTCAAAAACAAATGAGAGCTGTAAAATACTCGCCATTCCTCTCAGCAAATAGCTTGGGGTGTCTATATTCCAAAATGGGGTCATTTGGGGGGGTTTGTGCGATTTTGGCATTTTATGGCCTTCGAAACTGTGATAGGTAGTGAGGAGTGAAATCAAAAATTTGTGCCTAGAAATCCTGAAGGCGTTGCTTGGTTTTCGGGGCCCCGTACGCGGCTAGGCTCCTAAAAAGTCCCACACATGTGGTATCCCGTACTCAGGAGAAGCAGAAAAATTTATTTAGGGGTGTAATTCCACATATAACCATGGCATGTGTGAGCAATATATCATTTAGTGACAACTTTTTGTAATTTTTTTTTTTTTGTCATTATTCAATCACTTGGGACAAAAAAAATATATTCAATGGGCTCAACAGGCCTCTCAGCAATTTCCTTGGGGTGTCTACTTTCTAAAATGGGGTCATTTGGGGGGGTTTTGTGCTATTTTGGCATTTTATGGCCTTCGAAACTGTGATAGGTAGTGAGGAGTGAAATCAAAAATTTGCGCCCTTAGAAATCCTGAAGGCGGTGCTTGGTTTCCGGGGTCCCGTACGCGGCTAGGCTCCCAAAAAGTCCCACACATGTGGTATCCCCGTACTCAGGAGAAGCAGCAAAATGTATTTTGGGGTGAAATTCCACATATAACCATGGCATGTGTGAGCAATATATCATTTAGTGACAACTTTTTGTAATTTTTTTTTTTTTTTTTTTTTAGTCATTATTCAATCACTTGGGACAAAAAAATAAAAAATTCAATGGGCTCAACATGCCTCTCAGAAATTTCCTTGGGGTGTCTACTTTCCAAAATGGGGTCATTTGGGGGGGTTTTGTACTGCCCTGTCATTTTAGCACCTCAAGAAATGAGATAGGCAGTCATAAATTTAAAGCTGTGTAAATTTCAGAAAATGTACCCTAGTTTGTAAACTCTATAACTTTTGCGCAAACCAATAAATATACGCTTATTGACATTTTTTTTACTAAAAACATGTGGCTGAATACATTTTGGCCTAAATGTATGACTACAATTGAGTTTATTCGATTTTTCTTATAACAAAAAGTAGAAAATATCATTTTTTTTCAAAATTTTCGGTCTTTTTCCGTTTATATCGCAAAAAATAAAAATCGCAGAGGCAATCAAATACCATTAAAAGAAAGCTCTATTTGTGGGAAGAAAAGGACGCAAATTTCGTTTGGGTACAACATTGCATGTCCGCACAATTTACAGTTAAAGCAGCGCAGTGCAAAATTCTGAATTCACCTCTGGTCCTCTAGCTACCAAATGGTCCGGGGCTTAAGTGGTTAAACGGTAATTTCTCCTGTGATTTTGGGGACCTGGTACCTCCCATGTTAAACGTCAGTCTAGTCACACAACGCAGGAGATCAGGTGAGATTGGGCACAGTGAGGCATGGACACAGTGAAGCATGGGCACAGTGACAGTGAGGCATGGGCACAGTGACAGTGAGGCATGGACACAGTGAGGCATGGGCACAGTAAGGCACAGTGAGGCATGGACACAGTGAGGCACAGTGAGGCATGGGCACAGTGAGGCATGGGCACAGTGAGGCATGGACACAGTGAGGCATGGACACAGTGAGGCATGGGCAAAGTAAGGCACAGTGAGGCATGGACACAGTGAGGCATGCACATGGACACAGTGAGGCAAAGTGAGGCACAGTGAGGGATGCAGATGGACACCCTAGGCTTATACTCAAGTCAATACGTTTTCCCAGGTTTTTTTAGTAAAATTAGGTGCCTCGGCTTATATTCGGGTCGGCTTATACTTGAGTATATACGGTATATTCAGACATGTAAAGTGCTGATGGGTGGACATTTAGTGTGTCATGCCAGTTTGTTTTGTTCCTAAACAGACAGTACTCTAGGCAATGTGTACAATATTGGTTCTTAAAGAACTGGCAGGTTCTTTTTGGAGCAATAAAAAGTAACTAACTAATAAAAAAATGATTGCTCATTTGTTAAACCTACAATACATTTTTATGACCTGTTATCACTTTCTTTCTTTCAATCATTCACATGCAGAGCTATACATAAAAGTTACTTGAATTCCCTAATTGAGTAATCCTGTTGTAAGCATGCCCCAGAGCAACTATGACAATCTGAAATATTTGCCCTCTGAGATACAAAGTGAATTACTGATTCTGCATTTTAAATACCAAAATAATAATAATTTCTCATCTTCCCAAGCAAAAAAAATGCAAATCAGCTTGACACCATAACTGACATCAATCTACCAATGATTAATAGCACCCTGTATACGTAAGCTATTACATAAATGAAGCAAGAACATCAAGAATAAATCAATCCTATTTTTCATCAGCTATAGTTCAATAGTACAGCCAAACTAATAAAAGGCGTATCCTAACTAAAACAAGTAAAAGCAACATAATGCAATACAACTTATGAAAAAAAAAATAGGTATGAGGTTGGTGTAAAGCCAAATCTAACCACGTTTTTTTTTTTTTTTTTTTTGATAGCGAAAAAGTAAATACCGGTACTTCCGTCAAGTTTTTATTGTTGTCCTAGGCCCTGTTGGAAAGATTACACCCCAATTTCTAACATCAGAATAAGAAACAAGGGGATGATAACCTAATCATTTTACTGGAAAAAAGTATTTTGTTGCAGATTTTGTTGCATCACTTCCCCACTGGAGAGATTTCTCATCACCTCTTTCGAACTGGAGAGATTTCCCATCACTTTTTCCCCACCGGAGTGATTTTCTATCACTTCCTGCCCCACCAGGAAGTGGGGTAAAATACTTCCTGTTAGGGACACAGTCTGCAAATAAAAACCTGACAGATATTCTATTATTTACCTGTTCTGTTAAATAAATAAAAATAAAAAAGTTTTCGCTAGAGTTAGGCTTCAAATTTATGTGAATAACTACTGACCTTAGCTTTTAGTGATGGGAAGCTGATACTATGTACAGTATATACTGTATCTACGCCTATATAAAAATATATCAATTATGATAAATGATTGCAAACAGAATACGTTGATCATAAAAAAAAAAATGGATATAGATAAATATTTCAAAAAACTTTTGTAGGTAAAAGACTACATAGCTTAGAACTAGTTAGAAATCATCTCATACACAAGTGTTTCAGATATCTTCAAGCCATAAAATTCATAATGCATGCAAATAAATGACTGCAGTTAGTACATACATTTCCAATTGCCTTCGGAATATGCAGTCTGCATCCTCTCTAGTACTGATAGCTTCTGCAATATGGGTATAGTGGTGGCTCATGACCAGTGGTTGTAAGCTCACCAGCTAAATGGGGCTTCAAATGTGGCTCCTGACATCACCAATACGTAATGTTCAATATATGTAATGTTTGAGAGGACTGTTGGAAACTGCAGACCTAATAAAGAAAAAGGGGGGGCAGAAATTCTGGAAATGCTAAATTTTTGGCTGGGGATATGCTGCAGAAGACAATACGAAACTGGGAAAATGTTACATGAGGCTAGTAGAGATCAATGCTATTAACCTGATCAATATTCCCACTACAGACTGCTAAGGTCTGAGGACCATGGTTTTATGTGATTGAAAAGTGCATTTAGGTAGGGTTTTTTTAAATTCTCAAGTTCAAGTAGTTTTTTTTTCCTTTTTTTCATTTCAGGACATAGTTAGAAGGAAAAGGGAGATGGGTGTGTGTGGCTGGCAATTGACTAGAAAAAGGGGCTTTAAATAGTTAGCAGCTTTAAAACTTGAAATTAGATCATTTTGCTGCTGAGCTATAGTACTCAGCAAGCAGCCTTCATTAACCTTATCTCAGAACAGATTTCCTTTAAAACAGGGGACAGTCATTGGAAATTGGACAGCTGATAACCCTTCTTCATATATCCCTAAGTCCATGGCGCTCCTGTCATTCTAATGCTGCAGCCACCCACAGATGGATTTCTTTCACAGAGACATGGAGGAAGTGAAAGAGGACACTGAACACTTTGACAGAGCTGCATTTGCAACCACAGCTGATGGAGGAGAGCCCACCCACTGTCCAGGATACAGAGGACACTGTGATTGGCTGCAGTGCAGCCTTGGGGAGGAACGGCTGCACCCGCCTTGCCTGACAACTTTAAGGAGGAGCATTGAATTTTGGGGGAAGTAGTCCCCAGAGAGACTGGACTCAGCGTTGCAGAAGCTAACTACTGAAGGAAAAGGAAGCAGGGCAGACTCACGTTGGATGTGAGAGTCGACCAGATACTGGGCTGCTGGTTTTGAGAGCTGCCAGTCATGAGTGTCCGCCATGGTGTCGGAGAGAGACTGGGCTGCCACCTCTGCCCAGAGGTCGCAGCTGTTGGAGAGACCCAGTGAGCTGGATGAAAGAGGCATTACTGGTTACATGAGAGATAGTCACTACAAGGTCCTGAGTTGCTGCCAAAGCCACTTATTTCTGACACTAGAGAGGAAGAGGGAGACACTAGAGAGGCTTAATTACAGACTAAAAAGTGGTGAGAGGCCGCAGGGCACAACTTTTCCATCCATTTCATTTCACAGACTGCATGATGGTGAGAGGCTGCTGGCCACAACTTCCTTAGCCACTTCTTAAAGGGACATTGTGTCACCTTGTCTTGGGATGCAATGTGGGTATTTAAGGCCTGTAATGTGGGATCCACTTAAACCTAAGTGCTCCAATGCAAGAACTTCGGGCCCTAAAGATTAATAATTAATAATACACTGGTAAGTGGGCGGGGGGTAGAGATTGACGGATCTTTTAGCTTCCAGCTTCATCCCTTTAGTTAGGACCTCTTACTTTTTCTTTAGTGTGTCAGAGGCTGTGGCATTGCAAGAAGGGTCGTTGTCTTCCTGGATTAGGGAACCCACCCAACAGCGGCTGCTTCGGTGGTAGGCGCTACATTCATTTTGTAGCACAGTCTGTATTTCGATTTAGCAGCTGTGTAGTAAAATATTAATTTAGACAAAGCCTGTGCAAACATAGAGAAATCTCTACTCAGTAGCTGATTAGAATCAGACTGAAGACCCCACTGCTACATTGCCATGATGCTAAACATCATGTCACCTGCAATGTTTAAACATTACTTAGTCCTGCTTATTCTAGACAAAATTCACTTTCACAAGTGCACAGTCATGTACACATCTTTATTTTGGGTGCAGTCAAACACCACCAAGCTGCATTGTTGTGTAAAAAATCTACTGCTTGCTAAGCTTCCTGGAATTCTAGGGCTTAAAGCTATTACACATCAATGTTATTTTACATTAGAGGTTCTGCTAAGATTGTTAACATGATTTAATCAGGATGCTGGTAACCTACTACCTTTTATGTTATGTGGAAGGGGGGATTAGGTTTAAATGCTGTTTCAGATTTTAGAATAGTTTGGTATGCATTGGGTCTGCATGATGAGTTGATAAAACAGTCCTGCCTAGTCTGATTATTTCTACAGTGCGTTAAGGCAAACTAAGTGTTATAGGCAGCTGTTCAGTACTTCCTGACATCTTTCAATTTCGAGGCTGTTTGTTCAGCAGCATCATCTGCGGTGCAGAGAATCTAGATAGTAGTGAATCAAAGCACAGTACCGCCAAACATAGAAACACACTTCTTCAACTGTCAGACAAAACATCGCTGCTGAAAATGTATTAATCAGCAATCTGGCATAACTAAATGAACACAATGTAAATTAAGAAAATATTAGGTTGTGAAAAGCATTCTCCCTTATTAAGTTTCAAGCCTTTTGGAAAATGTATTGCACTTAATGCCCTATGTCCCTCACCTGGAGGGACTGTCCTAAATTTGGCACCAAATCCCCAAGTCCATCTTTTTTAGCATTTGTCATTCTTTTTTGTCTACTTTGTAGACCTCAAGAAATGTGGTACTTCATATTCCCATCGCACACGTTCCTGGATAAGCTCTCAAAGTTTGGGTTCTGCAGCAACAACCAGCTGGATACTGGTTCAAGTCACAAAGTAGTTATTTGCCAGCACACCATGGATCGACACAAAGTAGCGTCCAAATGGATAGTTTATTGCATGATCACAACACAAGGAAAGTGAAACGTTTCGGAGTCACGCAGGACCCCTTCGTCAGGCATGTGACGCACATGTCTGACGAAGGGGTCCTGCGTGACTCCGAAACATTACACTATCCTTGTGTTGGGATCATGCAATAAACTATCCGTTTGGTCGCTACTTTGTGTAGATCCATGGTGTGCTGGCAAATATCTACTCAAGAAATGTGGCACACACGTCCTAGCGGGAGTCAAGTGGCAAAGACCTGATAGTCTGCACCTACACTTCATGCATGTGACATAGACAGTTCAAACTATTTAAAATTGACTATAAATAGTGCAAATATCTCCAGGGCTTGATCTGCCATCCTTTCTTTTCTTCAAGGCCCATTTAACCCTTTACCTAGAAAACACTAGAGACACACAGGGAAGTGGCATACATAAATTCTGGTTTTACATTTCTACAAATGATATATTTTTAAAGTGGACCTTCTCCTCGAAACAAAAATCCCCTGCAGCATGCAACCCTGTATGCTTTTATCAAATCATCTGGGGACCATTTCTAAAAAAAAAAAAGATGCTTACCTTTTATTGTAGTTCACTTTCTGGATTCCCGTGGCACTGGTGGCAGAGCTAGGGCCCCACAGGTGCACCCTGGCAAGGCTGCAATCTCACAGGTAAGGACAAAAAAGACTATCCCCCCAAGATCATATAAGATTTCATTAAATTTTGCGAGAGCTGGGGAAAAGGTATTTTTCTTTTTCAACGGGTAAGGGAATTTGATTGGGCACAGACATCATCAGTGGGCCAGAACAGGGAACCAGGAAAAAGAAACCGGCCGCTACTGAGGTTCTCTTTTAAAATGGTAGTGCTGGTAGAGTAGCACAGGCAGGATGGATTAGTGGCAGTATGTTGGACCATTAAATAAGCTTGTTACAATAGGTAAGATAACTTATTTCACTAAATTCAGTCATTATTGTTGCCAGTGTATTGAGCGGGAGGTCCGTCTAAATTATGTATATTGTCAGCAATTTCATATTGACCTTGTTCAGATGGGTGACACCCCGTGCCGAGCTACGATGGATCACTGTTTAGAGGGTGGTAGATAAGCGGCTTTAACCCTTAAAAGGCTGAACAACCACACTGCAACCATGTGAATTCATTGAGGTTGCAACGTGGTTGCATCATGGTCACATTCTCTTGAATGGGTTGTGTTCAGTGGTGGTACTGCCCACTGAAGTTGGCTTGGGGTATAATTTTTGCCATGGCATGCGTACAGCCCTGAGCAGCTGCATGTTCTTCTTAAGGTGAACATTTGGAGGGCAGTAAAACCACAATCAGTTTTTTTGCTCTTCAACAAACATATGCTCTAGAGCAGGGGTCTCCAAACTTTCTAGGCAAAGGGCCAGTTTACTGTCCTTTAGACTTTAGGAGGGTCAGATGGTGATGGTGAGAGTAGAAAATTCCTCAGACTTGGTGATCAGAGGTGGTAAAAAAATTCCATAAACAAATTACATAACACCGCCTGTAGGCGGTAGGAGGAGAAACAGTTAGTGTCAGTGGGAGGAATAGTGCCCTATCATTGGTATTAGTTTGAGTAGTAGTGCCCCATCAAGAATAATCCCCATCATTGGTGTCAGGGCGAAGAATTGTGCCCCAACTATGGTGTCAGTGGATGGGATAGTGTCCCATTGTTGGTGTCAGTGGGAGATATAGTGCCTTGTATCAGTGGAAGGAATAGTGCCCCAAGGGCCGTAAAAAGGCAAGAAAAGGGTCACATCCGACCCACGGGCCGCAGTTTGGAGACCACTGCTCTAGGGTAAGGGTCTCCAATCTTTTCAATGCAAGGGCTATGTTGTTTATTTTACAAATATTCATGGGTGGAAAAAAATCAGTTTTATAAATATTATAATGATTAAAATTTAAATGAATGAATAAACACGCCCCAAGAAATAACTTGACATCAGAAATCCCCTCCTTTGCATGAGAAGTTTCCCCTTCCATATCAAAAGCCCCCATCGCATTGCACTCCTCCTCTCACATCAGAGGCCCTCATCACATCAGATTCCCGTTTCACATCAGAAGCCCCCTACCTCATTACATGAGAGCCCATCTCCATCAGATTCCCCCTTTTACATCAGGGTCTCCCTTTCACATCAAAAACCAGTTCGCATCAGAGTCCCCATTTTCCATCAGAACCCCCCCCCCCCCCATCACATCAGAGCCCCTTCCCTTTCCATTATAGTTCCCTTTTCACATCAGAAGCCCCCATTACATCAGAGGTACTGTGGGACCGGTAAAATTGAACGTGGCCCACTGGCCTTAGTTTGGAGGCCCCTGCTCTAGAGCAATGACTCAGAAAGTTCCAAAATCAGAGGATCAGCATGGCATCCAAACAATTAGAAGGATCCCAGCAATGGCAGCTTACTTGTTAACCTTCACATTTATTTATAAACTCCAAGAAGTGCACTAAGATTTGGAATGATATAATCTATTGATAAACTGAAATGTCTAAAAGAACATAAGGATGTAACATAATCTGTCCTTTGCTGTGCTGGAACTATAATTAGGATATTAACAAAACAGAACATTTCAGAGTACAAGCAAGGATCAAGTTCCATAATAAATATGAAGTATATAGCATAGTAAAATCAACATTTTCTCTCTTGCTCATCATGTGTTTCTTAACACACATCTAGCCCATGGCCTAATTTCATTCCTAATTATGTTTTGTCAGTTGGATAGTGCATGTTCCAGGTCCGCTCCTCTGTGCGGCCAATAGACCCAGCTGTATTCTCTCTTCTTTGGCACCAGTATGCAATCACCAGGGACATCAAGGAAATACTGAGCATTAATAGTCTCTGGTAACAGAATCTGTATTTTGCTAAAGTCGCTGAACTATTACAGCTGGTTTTAATTACAAAACAAAAGGAAAGATTATTAGAACCTGGAGCAGGAGGACAGCTCATGATCCTGCTCGTGTCAGAATGACAATCTCCAGCCTGAGCATTGCACTGATAGTATCCTTATATGGGGTAGTGTCAGTACAATGTAATCAGGATGTCTGACCTAGAAATCTCACTGCTCATGTCTGAAGCATTAGCGAGAGGACACCAGGATAGATGTAGAAGACAAACATTTAATTGACCTTATATAAAGGGCAAATTGACTGTAAAGTATGACTACATCCAAAGCTTTTCATTTTTTTTTGTTAAATTTAGACAGTGTAGGAAATGTATAAAGCTAAACTCCAGGAATTATATTTTTTGCATCCTTACCTTGGACCAGCTTGGCTCAATGTAAGTATCCATATCTGATTTTGCAGAGGGCTGATGGTTAAGCTGACAGTCAGAGCCGGTTCACACCAGGGCGACTCAGGATCCGACTTCAGGTCGCCCCGAGACGCCCCAAGTCGCGCTGTAATGTTAGTCTATGGAGCCGTCTTTATGCACACTACAGGTGTCGCTCCGACTTCAAAAAAGGTTCCTGTACTACTTGAAAACGATTTCTAGGCAACTTGTACCCATTGATTTCAATAGAAGTCGCCTCCAAAGTCGGATCAGTGTCTTAACTGAAGCAACTTTAGAGCCCATTCACACAGGGGCAACACGACTTCCAGCGCGATTTTATGAGGCAACTCAGACACGACTTGAATCACAGCGCGACCTGGAGCTACTTACAAGGCAACTCCAAGTTGCCTGCAGGACAGGAGACATTCCAGTGGCCAATCAAACAAGAATCAGCTCTGTGGGAGGGAGGGGGAGAGAGAGGTTTGCCTGATAAATGTATGTTTTCTTCCTGGAGAGTTGCTCCTATTAAGACAGTGAGTGGCGACTCCCATTGAAATGAATGGTTACAGGTCGCCTAGAAGTCGGATTGAAGTAGTACAGGGACCTTTTTTGAAGTCGGAGCGACTGCAGTAGTGTGCATAAGGACGGCTCCATTAACTTACATTGATTTCTTCAGCCAGCGCGACCTGAGGCGACTAGGGGCAACCTGGGGCGATTCGGAGTCGGATCCAAAGACGCCCCTGTGTGAATGGGCTCTTTTACAGGAAGAGAAAATAGTTTTCTCAGGCAAACCCCTCCCTTCCACAGAGCTGATTATAGTTTGATTGGCCACTGGCAAAGTCGCCTGTCCTGGAGGAAACTTGAAGTTGCCTCGAAGTTGCCTTGAAGTTGCCTTGAAGTTGCCTCGAAGTTGCCTTGAAGTTGCCTTGTAAAGTCGCGCTGGAAGTCGTGTTTCCCCAGTGTGAACCAGCTCTTACTGTAGTAGTCTGTGTTACTTAAAATAGGATCTACAATGTTCTGGATTTTGTGCAAGTGCCTTCCCCTCCTACACACTGACAACAGGGGGTTGATTGCTTCGCACCTCTGCCATTAATAGAACGGCTTGTATCTTTTTCAGTGAATACAAGGCATTTGCTGACTGGATGTGGTGAAGAAGAGGGGCAATGACTTCACGATCTCAACCTCATCCAATCAGAGAATGCCTTGCATTCATAGGAAAAAAAGAAGCATTCTATGGTGGGGTGGTGGAGGCAGGGGAGGGCTGGGCCATGGGGCAGGGTGGCAATTGCCTCCCAGGCCGCCCTAACTTATGTTCAAAATGTCCGGCAGCTGCTGCCCGCTACCATTTTCTTTTTTAATCTGGTCTAGGAAGTCGGGCCGGGGGCATGGCCATGGCGGCCGACCACTAGCTGTTACATTCCGGGAGTTGTAGTCCGCGCTCAAGCTTCTGGTGGGTGGAAAACACAGCAGCGCAGAGGAAACTACAACTCCCTGGGACCGGATTCTTGGAAGCAGGCAGAGGCAAGGCATGCCAGTGAGTCAGGACGCAGGGCTGCAGGGCTGGGCGCTGGCTGCAACTTGACCCCAGGATCAGGAGCGTTACCCCACAGGAAACCGTGGCGTGCAAGGACCTGCTGAGCTGAGATCGCTAAGGTGAGAGACCCTGACACCCCTAGCTGACCCCCCATCTCCCCCCCATACACCCCATGTAACCTGCCCCAGTGATCAGGCTGCACTGATGGGCACTAGTGAGGCTGCATTGAAAAACCAGGTGGGCCATGGATGGTGAGCTGATTCGGCAGTTCAATGGGCCACTTGACTGGACTTGCCCCCCAGGCCTAAGGCCGCCAGCCCTCCCCTGGGTGGAGGTGTTCATTGTGCACAGGGGAAGCCACTTGCACAGAACCCGGAAAATCGCAGCTTCCACTGTATTTAGCATGGGCTAGTACAGTGATTTGCAGCATCCCCAGTGGCCCTCCAGATATCAGATATAGATACTTACATCGAGCCAAGCTGACTCATTTTAAATATGTAAAAAATATAATTCCTGGATGTCAGCTTTAGAGCTACATTCTTTCTCCCATTGGGGAGATTTCCTATCAATTCCTGTCCCACAGACCAAACAGGAAGTGAGAGGACATCTCTCCAAAGGAAGTTACGACAGTAGTTAGACAGTTATCCCAGTTGGACAATTTCCACTTTCTTTCTGTTCTGGCGACAACTCAAATTTTTTTAATTTTTACATTTTCAGTCCTGGTACAATGGCCACCTGGGCAAATATCATGCATCCTCCCAGTTGGGATGCAGACAACAATAAAAACCTAACAGGGGTGCTAACTATTCCCTTCTCTATCCAAATTGACACTTCAAAGCAACCCTGTACAACTAGTATACATGGACTTATATTCTCAAAAATTGGGGCAGTCTTAAGCCTCGTACACACGGTCGGACTTCCATCGGACAAATCCGTGGATTTTTGTCTGAAGGGCAATTCCGACAACAATTGTCCGATGGAGCGTACAGACGGTCGGATTATCTGACAAAACACGTCCATCACACAAATGTTGTCGGAATATCCGATCGTGTGTATGGGCCTTAATATACATTTAGCAACCAACTGCAGCAATCACTGACTCCAGCCTACATAATACACCTCATTACTGATAGGTAATGCTGTCCATCACAGAAATGGGCTAATAGTTAGAAACAGATCTTATGGGACACAGCACAGCCAGTGATCGCAGAAGCTGGTAGCTATTAGTATTTGGGCTCGTTCCCACTAGCTTCTGGTCAGCGGTAAATCTCTGCGGTTGAACTGCTACCCCCTTTAGCTGCAGAGGCAATGGCCAGGGGTGTACACATGCTGTGGCTGCAATTCTTTGCCTAATGGTTGCAACAGGAATGATACCCTCTGTCAAGAAAGTAACAGCAAACTGTTTTTTTTTTTTCTTTTGGAATAGGGGTTTTACATAAATAAATAAAAGCTGATCATTTTAAGCACCCCTGTTAGTGGTAAATGGTTAATCACATCCCTGTATACTGATACATCTGAAAGAGAGTTTGTTCTTTTGAAAAATAACAAACTTACTGGCTGAATCACCAGGTGGAAACAGAAGAAAGAAAGCCTAAAAAAGAAAACTATGGCAGACATCACATCTAATGCGGCGTACACACGATTGTTTTTCATGCCATTTTTTTAACCAACGTTTTTCTCGTCGTTTTTTTTCATGTTTCCTCTCAAGCCTGTCTTGCATCCACACGATCATTAAAAAAAATGCTTGAGCAAAGCGCAGTGACGTACAACACGTACGACGGCACTATAAAGGGGAAGTTCCATTCGAATGGCGCCACCCTTCATGTTAGTAAACTTTGTTGAGCGGCGATTCGCAATTTTCAGCCTCGTGCTTTTCAGTCCGTTACAGCGTGACGAATGTGCTATCTCCATTACGAACGCTAGTTTTACCAGAACGAGCGCTCCCATCTCATACTTGATTCTGAGCATGCGCATTTTTTTTCCCCTCGTAAAAGCATACACACTATCGTTTTTCACGTCGTTAAAAAAAAACAACATGAAAAACGACGTGAAAAAATAGAGCATGTTCGAAATTTTTAATGGCCGCTTTTCACGCCGTTAAAAATGCTCTGGAGCATATACACGATCGGTTTTAATGCCCATTTTAAAAAATGGCATTTTTAACGGCATGAAAAACGATCGTGTGTACGCCGCATAAGAATTGATTAAGCTGCAATATAATAAATGTTTGTTTTGGATTTAATGCTGCTTTATGCTGTCAACTTGTAATTGGGCATAGTAAGTGCAGTGTGTCACTTATGCCATTTATTTTGTTGGTTTGGTGTAGATAATTGTGGACGTTTATAGGTTTATGATAAAGAGTTTGCTCTATAGTGGGCTTCTCCATGCTTCCTGGAATCTTCTTTCCCACAACCAAACAGTCAATGCAAAAGTCAAAGCTCCCATATACAACATTGGAGGAACACAGTTGTAACCTGAATTGGTGAAGGATGCTGCCCCTCAGTCCCATCACCAGTTAAGAGCATTGGGAGCTGCTTTTACTTTCTATATGCCATCACCATCATTTATCACTTCTTCTTACTTCTTTTACTTGATGTGCTTTACAGAGTTGTTGTTCTAGTACTTCACAGAAACTAGCAAGCAGAGGGAGTAAGGTAGTGTCTTTTTGAGAATCTAACTTGCGGCGAACATTAGAGACAGACTGGAGTAGAGTCTTTGTTCACCAATTATGCACAAGTGTGTTATTTAATAGCTGAATAATTGATAATTGGCAACTTCATGATTTTTCATAACCTATTTCAAATATTGTTTAAAAGAATCGCTATGATTCATCTTAAAATTGGTATAGAACGTGAATGACTATTTGTAAGAAGAAACGAGCCACAAAACCTGCTGTATGTGTTGATGTATTTATATACCGTATATACTCGAGTATAAGCCGACCCGAATATAAGCCGATGCACCTAATTTTACCACAAAAAACGGTGAAAACTTATTGACTTGAGTATAAGCCTAGGGTGTCCATCTGCATGCCTCACTGTGCCTCACTGTGTCCATGTCCATGCCTCACTGTGTCCATGCCTCACTGTGCCCATGCCTCACTGTGTCCATGACTGCACTGACGTTTAACATGGGAGTCTATAGAAGGGGTGCTCAGCTTTGAAAAATCGTTGCTCCCCGGCCGTAGGTCCCCCAGACAAAAAACTTTGCATACTTATAGAGGTGAAATGGGGCTACATGTGTGCCAAGTTTCGGGTCCAGGGGACCTACAACCGTCCGGTACCGGGTCCCCAAAATCCGGGAGATCAGGCGCAAAAAGGTGACTTGAGTATAAGCTGAGGGGGGCATTTTCAGCACAAAAAAATGTGCTGAAAAACTCGGCTTATACTCGAGTGTATACGGTATCTCTAATTTCATCTAAATTAAATTAGTCATCGTTTGTTTTTATGTCAGAAAGTTATTAAAGGGGTTGCAAAGGTTCGTTTTTTATTTTCTAACTGGGTTCTTTTAAGCTAGTGCATTGTTGGTTCACTTACCTTTTCCTTCGATTTCCCTTCTAAATGGTTTTTTTCTTTGTCTGAATTTCTCACTTCTTGTTCTTCCTCAGTAAGCTTGCACCCATCATCCGAGCCGTTCTAACTAGGGGTTAGTCAGCGTGCTCGCCCCCTCCCTTGGGACTACATCCCTGCGGGGATTGACAGGAAGTGAGGAACAGGAACAGGAAGTGAGAAATTCAGACAAACAAAAAATACATTTAGAAGGGAAATCAAAGGAAAATGTAAGTGAACCAACAATGCACTAGCTTTAAGGAACCTATTTAGAAAAACAAAAACAAAACCTTTACAACCCCTTTAAGAGCGTGTCATCAGCCACCCTAAAGTGAACCTGTGACCAGACTATGCACACTTAAGTAGTCACATATTCTGAAGAAAATGTAAAACCAACCTTATTCACCTCTGTAGTTATTAACATTGTGGAGGAATTCATTTTCAAAGTACAGGAACTGAAATCTTACAATTTTTCTATGAGATCAGATCTTGGCTGGCTGCCAGTCCTCTAATGTAAGCAACTAACTTGTTTCTAAGCTGATCGGACTTAAAAACAACTCTGGAGATCTTTGAGAGGATAAATAACTTTACAATAAAAAGAGATAGAGAGGTACGTGAAGGCTTGTTTTAAAACTATGTTGTTGCTTGTAGGATTCATTGTATATAGTCAAGCAGTTTAATGCCCATAGTCTGGACATTAGAGAGTCCCCTGTGTGGCCCACATGTGTCCTATTGCATTTCCCCAGCAAAGTTTGTTTAAGCGAAGACCAGAGCAGAAAGACGTCATTCTTTTGATCCGTCAAGAAAGTCTGCAGATGAGGATTCTTCTCCATGTAGTCTATATACCATGGGAATATGGCACTGCTGGCCATGATCCTGTCTGGGGTTTTAGAGTGTGCCACCTCTGCAGAGCTCAATGTAAGTTGAACAGCTTTAAGAAAAATCTCCTGGTATTGCCACCATCTGTGATCCCTGAATTGTAAAATTGCAAGCACCATTAACCTCCCTGGCGGTATGATTCTGTCAGATTTTAGGTGCTGAAAGCGGTACAATTATTTTGCATGGAAATTTGGCGTTTTATATTGTAGGCCTGTAATTCTTAGGAATAACTCACTTAAATCTGTCCAAACCAGAGTCTAGTAGACATCCCGGGTATGATAAAGTTTGAAACACAAAATCATAAATTATACTATAATAAATAACTATAAATAATTATAACAACTAGTAATATAATAATAATAAAAATTATTCAATAATGTAATCAAATCAAAAACACTGAAATTTGCTCAGTTGCAGAATTGTCGCTGTCATTAGATTTAGTGTTTGATGACGAATTTCCCCACAAATCGCTATCGCTCAATTCTGCAAGTGATTCTAATTTATTATGGCTGTTTTCTAGCTGGTCTAAAACCACTTTTGACATAAAGAGACACTTTTTGATTGCTATGGACAATCTCCAAATTCCAGGCAGAAAAAACTGTATTTATAATATAAAAATGCATGCAGGACACTGAACAGACCACTAGGGACAAAGGGGATGTGCAATTTTTTTATACAGTACTGTATGTGTATTGTGTTTTTACTTTTATGAATTTGGCGCCGATCTCCGCCCCCGTGCGCCGCAACGTCGCAGGGAACAGAGCTCGGCGGCACTGTGTGTGAATCGAGCGAGAAGACAGCTCACACACACTGCGGGGAGACATCGCAGGATCCAGGGAACAAGGTAAGTAACTCTCCCTGTATCCTGCGATGCAGCCCGAGTCTGGCTCGTGGTTACCGCTAATGGTACTGAAACCTTACCCCGAGCCAGACTCGGGAATACCGCCAGGGAGGTTAAAAGAAACATTGTTAGTAAATAAGTGAACATTGTTTAATGATTCACAGTTGCATGGACTTCATTCACTCTTTACGCAGGAAGAGGTTTGACAATGGTTGAAGAGAGAATGAGGATGTAGATAAGGACATTATCTAGGTGTAGAAACAAGCAGTGAATTGGAATGAAGTAGATGTGGTGATCATCTTTGAAGGGATTTTTTTCACCCATTGAAGGCCTAAAGAGAGAGGAGTATTGCTGTGTGCAAATGGAAATGCATTTGTGTAATGCTGATCACCTTGAGGCCTAGCGAGAGCCTTGTCCAATGATGGCAGAAGATTGTCGTCTTGGGGCATAGGGTTACCAGTTGCCAATGCTGTTGTGGGGTGATAGTGGAGAGCTTTCTGTGAATTAACTCATCCTTGGCCATAGCCCACGGTGAAGAAATGAAAGCATCATAGGATCTGTAGCTGGTTGGACATATGGATTCCACTGCATCATATGAGTTGACTGTAATTATTTTCTTTATGGGAGCTTCAAGTGAGTCAGTAGTCCTAAAGGCAAATTTTTAACCTTAGGTCTCTTTTAAATTGCATTGGCTTTGTTTCTCCGATATCATTATTATGACTGTATAATATCATGAATCAGTCATGACTACTTTACAGTATATTGTTTTTGCGCATTGTAATTGATGAATCGAAGCTAAAGCATTCTTGCCAATATAATATTCATACACAATACAAATTCAATTTTTGCTTGCCTTTATATCTGATGTGTTTCTTCACTACTTAGCCACCCATATACAGTATGTAACTTCTAACAATTTTAGTTCATATATAATCCTAGTGTACAGTATACAGTATATTTTGACTGTCACATCATTGTGAAAAGTACTGTGTTCCTCTGATGCCTGCTGAACTTTAGTATTTGGTCTAATGCCGCGTACACACGGTCGGAATTTCCGACAACAAATGTTCGATGTGAGCTTGTTGTCGGAAAATCCGACCATGTGTAGGCTCCATCAGACATTTGCTGCCTGATTGGCATAAGGCATAAGCAATGATTTTTATACATACAGCCACCAGAAGAAAGGAATGAAAAATAACCCCTCCCTTTCTTCTGGTGGCCATATCTACAAAAATAGGAGGACTTTTTTTTTTCATTCCTTTTTTCTGGTGGCCTTATCTACAAAAATTAATGCTTATGCCTTTTGCCAATCAATGAACATTAAACCTCCCTTGAAGTAAATATATACACACAGTCAATGCATTTCATATAATTTGAATAAAAGTTAAGTTGTAATACCAGTGGCCTTGGTGCGTCGGGCTACGCACCCTCGTTCAGTTTAAAAACCTTATCCAAGATGGTCATGTCTAGAAATGCTAGGGGGTGTTTTTCAAAGTGATTTCTCAACAAAACAAAACATGGAGTCATGGATGGGTGAGTTTACTATGAATATTGAAAATGAATACAATAGCAATTTAAGTTCATGGTGCTGGGATACAGTTAAAGCGAAGCTCCACCCAAAAGGGGGAGCTCTGCTTATCTGCCTCCTCCCCCCTTCCGCAGCCACATTTGGCACCTTTTGGGGGGGGGGCGGGTACCTGGTTTTGACAGGTACCACTCCCACTTTCGGCTCACTTAGCCATGGCGAAGCGAGCCGGGAAGTTTGGCCCCCTCTTCCTTCCCCTCCGCAGCCGGCCTATTCAGAAAGCACAATGCGATTCACACATGTGCTGTAGGAAAATGGCTGTGAAGCTGCAAGGATTCACTGCTAGTTTCCCTTAGCCAAGATATTGGCAGTAGCACCAGAGCGCTGATTCAAGAATCAACTTGGGTAAGGACACTGATGCATACCTGGACAGATAAGCACTAATAATAAAAGTCAGCAGCTACAGTATTTGTAGCTGTTGACTTTAATTTATTTATTTGGGGGGGGGGGCTGAACTCCTCTTTAAGTTTCACTTTAAATTTATTGAAATGGTTGGCCTCCAAGTCATCACTTGGTTCTGTTTTCATTCAAAGGACCAACATATGACAGCAGAACATTGTATGGATTGCTTTTGCGGCATACGATTGTCATTTGGCACATCCATCACTGGAAGGTTCATATCAAATGCTGTGGTTTACCCCAGTGCTCTCTTATGCCCTGTACACACGATCGGATTTCCGATGGAATAAAATCCGATGGAATTTTCCGTCGGAATTCCGATGAAGCTGTCTTCCATCAGTCTTGCATACACACCATCAGACAAAATTCTGACCGTCCAAAACGCGGTGGCGTAAAACACTCCGACGAGCCGAGAAAAATGAAGTTCAATGCTTCTGAGCATGCGTCGACTTGATTCTGAGCATGCGTGGGTTTTTTCTCCGTTGGAGTTCCACACAGACGATCGGAATTTCATATTGTTATTTTTCCATCGGAAAAATTTAAAACATGTTCTATTTTTTTACACCGATGGAAAAAAGTCCGATGGGGCCCACACACGATCGTTTTTTCCGATGAAAAATGTCCATCGAACTTTTTTCATCGGAAATAACGATCGTGTGTACAGGGCATAAGACCTTCATATATTTCATATGCTCTACTGTGAATCAAGAAGCAATGCTAAACTACAGGTATCTCATCATTGCATGTTTCAGGCAGTGTTCAAAAACATTTAGCATATATGTTATAGGCAATGTGTGAAATCAGGCATCAGGTATATACATATATATATATATATATATATATATATATATATATATATATATATATGTACATGCACTGTATATATGTATGTGTATATATATATATTTTTTTTACACCTACATTATGAGCAATTTTAAAACATATTTAATGAATGATGTAATCAAAACTTTTAGTACCTTTATTTTTTTTTATTTTTGTCTTCTTGTCAACCTACCTGCCTCATCCAAGACGCTGAATCATCTTTTTAAGAAATATATCGCTGGTTTGAAGGGCACAAGAATGGAGTTTATATTTCATCTTTTTGAACAAATATCTAGGAGGCAGGGCTGTATTTGCTTATCAATTGCTCATCCTTAAACTACCGAAGTGGCAATGTGAACCCCAATATATGATGTAGTAAACAAATATTCCACACAAATGCATTTTAAAACCACTTGATGAGGTACTAATGAATAATAACACACACACAATTAACCACTTCAATACCGGGCATTTTCACCCCCTTCCTGCCCAGGCCAATTTTGTCACGCTTTGAATGACAATTGCACGGTTGTGCATCATGGCTCCCAAACACAATTGGCGTCCTTTTTTCCCCACAAATAGAGCTTTCTTTTGGTGGTATTTTATCATCTCTGTGGTTTTTATTTTTTGCGCTATAAACAAAAAAAAACTGACAATTTTGAAAAAAACACAATATTTTTTACTTTTTGCTATAATAAATATCCCAATTAAAAAAAAACAAAAAACATTTTTCTTTCTCAGCTTAGGCCGATATGTAGTCTTCTACATATTTTTGGTAAAAAAAAATCACAATAAGCGTATAGTGATTGGTTTGCGCAAAAGTTATAGCGCCTACAAAATAGGGGATAGATTTATGACATTTTTTTTTTTACTAGTAATGGCGGTTATCTGCGATTTTTGTCAGTACTGCAATATTGCGGCGGAAACATCGGGCACTTTTGACACTATTTTGGGACCATTCATATTTATACAGCGAACAGTGCTATAAATATGCACTGATTACTGTATAAATGTGACTGGCAGGGAAGGGGTTAACACTAGGGGGCGATCAAGGGGTTAAATGTGTTCCCTGGGAGTGATTCTTACTGTGGGGGGAGGGGACTCTCAAGGGGAGGAGACCGATCGGTGTCCCTATGTACAAGGGACACACCATTGGTCTCCTCTCCCTGACAGGACGTGGATCTCTGTGTTTACACACAGAGATCCACGTCCCTGGCTCTGTAACGGCCGTTTGCGGGCATCTGGCGGACATCATCGCGGCCGCCAGACACTCGCATCGGCACCAGTGTGACACGGCGGGTACAGCTTTTTCCCGATGTGCGGCGGCGCGCAGGGAACTTGTAAACAGGAGGATGTCCAGGGATGCCCTCCCGGCAATTGAGCGCCGCGCTGTAGACGTCGTTTGTCTATAGCGCCGGCGTGAAGTGGTTAAAACATTAAAAATTTATATTTACCTACAGCATCTTACTAACAGACTTTCAGTAACAGAAATAGCGCAATATGCCCAGTGCAATCCTCAGCAGGTCCCGATGTCTAATCACTTCTCACACTATAGGCCACTTGGTTTTGATGTCATGAAGGCGATACTTCTTATTTCTGTTATACTGCAGCCTAAGCTTTTAATTTAATATAAGCATTACAAGTAATACAACATGGGCCTAGCACTCCAATGTGCAATCCTGATTGGATTTTATATGTATTATTACCTTAGAAATGTAGAGGATTTTTAGAAATAGCAAAAACTACCTACTGCTCTTTTGCTACAACTTGCCATAATCTGAGTTTTACAGAGGTGACGTCCAATTCTGTAATATTCGTTGGTTGTGTACTAATTACTCATTTACATATTCATATTATATTTACCCATTCTCACTTAGTATTGGTTCCTGCTACACTAAAGTACAACAATTCATAATTGACAATTACAAAGGAACATTTCAATTTTCACCACAAACCAATTTTCTTGCCTGTACTTGTCAAGACTACAAACATACAAAAAGGATGTGCATTTAATAAAATAAACCATCATAATGCTCTAAATACAGTCAGAAATGTGCATGTACGTCAGCTATTTATTATTATTTTATAAATAAAATGAACATTATATTAAGATTCATTTATAAAAGTAATTATTTATTACTGTTACTTTTGTGTTTATTTTTGGTAGTGTTTGTAACCATATTAGAACAGTGGTTCCAATGAAACTTCAACATTTTCTAACAAATAGCATAATACAATAGAACAAGCTTATTATCAAGCAAACCAGTGGAGAACAAAATGGGCCTGATTCACTAATGGATGTGCATGAATGTTTTCCCTTTGTGCAGCAAGACCAGCAAATCTGCTGGAGACTTTACCATTGCTTTGCAATGTGCTCAAACACATGTACACAGGCTATTCGGAATACACCAGGTCTAAAATAATAATAATAAAAAAAATTCTATGTTTTTTTTTTTTTCTATGTTGTAAGCATTTCTGATGTGTGCTTTAAACAGCTATAGGAAAGGGGAATATATTTAATATAATAAAACATATACAGAAAAAAAATCAATCTATCTCATATATTTTTTCTTAGATCCTTATAAATTAGATTACCTGAGTTAGCATCTGGTAGAAATTGCTTTCTAAAATCTTTAAATCTTTTTGGCCAAGATGAGCAATTTTGTAATTTTTTGAACAGTAATCTCACTTTTCTTTCACTAAAAATAGCAAAGCATTGGGGATAGGAAAGTGTCATCCCAGCATCTTCAGCCATTTAAGATCCAACTCACGCTTAGGTCACCAAAGTCAGACTAGAGTGATGCTTCTAATTAATCATGTCTCCAGCAAATTTTACGACGGCCTAATTGGAGACATTTCCTGAAGCTAAAGTTTAACTGCTATTTTAAAAGCAGTTTAGGAACAATGCCTTATATGTGTATTACCATTAAACAGCTATAACAATGAACTGCAGTTTACAACAATAAGCGTAATCTAGAATAAAATAAAGTCAAACATACCCAGAATACCCATAATAGCTTTGTCTACATGTATCAGTTATCCTCCTAAATACTGGGCAGGTGCACTGGTTGAAGGAATACTTAATGCTTCACACCAGGGATGAGCTCCTAGTTCAGTATGAATCTTACTCATTCAGAGCTTCAGCTAACAGCTGTAGTGGGAAGTGAAACATGACGTGAAGTCATAGTGGATCCCAGGTGACATGATTGCTCAAATACAGTATGGTCATGTCAAATTTGGTCAATGATGTCACAGGCTTTCAATCAAAGAAAGTTAAAATGGCTAAGGGTGTTGTTGCCACCATTCCAAATTCACTTCTAATTCCTTTTGACTCCTCTGTTTGGTGGTATTGTGTGGGGCAACCCAGATATAGACAACTACAAAGCTAAAAATTCCCTAAAACGTCATCTTTTATTTCACAATAAATTGTATAAAATCATACAAATGTTTGCCATTGATTTCATATATGACCTTATACATATAATATCCTAATACATGTCATCGGGCAGATGCCTTTTATCATCATGACGTAACAATGTGCAAAAAGGAACAGACAGCACACAGCAGTTGATCCAGCTATTGACTATTGTATTCCATCACCATGTATATAACCCATACAATTGACGGTATCAGAAGCTGGAAAGACTTGCATGAAGTCACAGGCTTTACCTCACCCCTAGGGAACAGTCAATTGTGATGAGTGAGCGACAGGAGTGGGTGGGTCGGCGGGTGCTATTTATTGCAATTGCTGAGGATCTGCATCGCTGGATGATGTAATTGACAAAGGATTTACATTATGGGACTTTTTGGGGGTTTTTCTTTTTCTTTTTAAATAAAAACAGTTGTTAAAAAAGTGCTGTTTTTATTAACTGCCTACTTTTTTGTGAATGTACCCCTTACTTATTCACATGGGGTTTCTCTTATTTTTAAAGGAGGTTCCAGATTTCAATATGCAGCCCCCCGTCTGCAGACCCCCACAACCACCAGGATTGTGAAGAAGAGTATCTTCTTCTTATCAACACAACAGGGAACAAGTTGCTTTACCAGACCCCCCCTGGCAAGGTACCCTATGCATATTGACGGCAGATGACCTGGTATGGTTCAGGAGGGTGGGAACACATTTGTGACTCCCTTTGCTGGCCTGCCAGGCTGCATGCCCAGGTAAGAGCCTGGTTTGTATTTTGATGTTGTCCCCACACTTTTTTCTTGATTTTTTTTGCATGAGGTCCCCCTTGACATCATCAATGATAATGGTCTGGTGTGTATTTTTAGGAACGTGCTACATTAACATTATCTATAAGGGTCTTGTATAGATGAAATGAATCCCTGGATGCTTTGTTTATAAACAGAACAAAGCAATCAGGAGCTGCCATTTACTGGCAATTTAAATATTATTTTTTTTGTGTGTTAGTTCATACATATACCACTTTTTTGGCACGTTGGTCGCCACTTATACGGTTGCGCATTTATTATTTATTTTTGCACATTTTTCTAGCTGCATATTCCAGCTTTTTTTGTATTTGCAGCACCATCACTTTTTTTACTTTATTGCACTATCATATTATTAATTTTATTTTTTGGTGTAGTGTGTTAACACTTGGGTATTGATACCGCCTAGGGAGGTAGCGCGGATTTTCCACATACAATTATTGCCTTTAGAATATATCTTATCTTGCAGCTCCTCCCTAAACCAAACACACGTTTTTTCTAGCATTTATTTTTTATTTGTTTAGAATGGATATTTTTGATTTTCATAAAAATAGAAAAATCAACCCCGATGAGGTATTTGATCAGACGAGTACCGAAGTTGATGGGATTCGTGGAATCTTTATGAGACTTAAAAACGTGCTCATAGCTGAATTACATGCCACCTGGGACATAGTTTTTCTGGAACGTTATCTAAAAGAGAAGATGATCCCCAGAAGCCTTAGATGGCATGTGTACCCAGATAAAGGAAACGTAGAGATGCAGGAATGGTTCCTATATTTTAATGGTGTGGTATTAGCCTTCCTTGAATTTCTGGTTTCTAGGAAGAAGACTAAAGTATCTAAGTTACAGCAGGAGATTAATGACATCAAAGAGAAATTGATCCCTATGAGTAAGGAGGGTTTATACCAAGTGTATACCAAGGAACTAAGAGAAATTTTAATAGAAGAAGAGGAAGAACAACGGATTAAGAAGCGCAAAAAATATCTTAGAGACGTTGAGGATTATAAATCTCACAACGTCTTTAAGTGGCAGGAGAACTACCGTGATATGTTTGAAAAACCGGGTGAAAGTGTCAACATGGAGGAGGGAGAAGCAGATGTATCTACATCTTTACTTCCCAGTACTGAGTACTCGAGACCCTCATTGGGTCCCCCTCCTCCAAACCCAGGATATCGGGGATATAGAACGACGACCACAGGGGGGAACCGGACCCCCCAACAAAAAGGAAAAAAGGGTAATCAGAACCCTGGAAGACCTCCATTGAGTGGAGCTAATAATTATTATCCACCTCCTTATCAACATTCTAGGAATCAGGGTAGGTTCCCTAGTTCTGGACCGAATCTTGGAGGGTACAGGGGTAATAGACACCCAGAAGGATATAATCAATATCCACCAAATTCTTATACCTATCCCCAGAACAGACCCAACGATGGGGGCCAGTATAATCATTATGATGATCCCATGTATATGACTCATCCCAATGATGGCTATAGGGGGGGAGGTCCCTCTTCTCCACAGGTACCCTGGAGACAGGATGTCCCAGTAAGGAATCAATATGGACCCCTCCAGGGATATGAAGATCCGAAAGAGATGGAGGATTTTGCCAACATGGGACCACGGAACGCAGGAAATTTACAAACCCATGCCTATGATGGTCCCCCAGTGGCGGCTCCCCTAAGGAACAAAACAGATAATTTTTTAGGAAGAGGTCGGGGAAAAAAGGGAAGACTAAGAGAGGATGTAGAGGAGGGCAGCGGTGCCACCCCCAAAAAACTAAGGAGGAGGTAGTGTGTCGGGGGGTGTTCAATCTGAGTGGAGAGGAACTCACTAGGGAGGAAAAGATAACGCTTAACCAAGGACTTAAATATGCACCAAGGAAACCTTTAAACAAATTCCAAATGTTTCTAGACGTGTAAAAGTACGCTAGAAAATTGAGTATAAAATGTCATTTTCTGTCTAATCCCATTGTTGGAAATGATACTTCTGGAGAAGGACAAAGCAGAGAAGGAACAGGATTGAGGAATGCATCCTTGTTCAATCCCCCAGGGAAACCGGCTCCTAGTATCACAGTGTTCAAAGACTTAGTGTTACAGGATCTGTCCCAAGTTAAATTTAAAAAGGAACCCAAAAAAAGCTCAGAAGAAGGAATTGCGTCTCTATGTAAAAGAAAAAATCTCGTGATAAGACCGGCGGATAAGGGGGGGGGGATTGTAGTACTGAAAAAAGAGGACTACACAAAAGAAATGGAGGTCCTATTGTCAGACCGAGATACCTATAAAGTCCTAGACAAAGATCCTACTGAAAAATATAAAAAATCTCTCAGTAGTATTGTACAGGCAGGTCACCGAAAGGGAGTGATTAATGAGAAAGAACTTGAATTTCTTGTCCCCCTGTGGTAACCAAAACACCGGCCTTTCTGAAGGATTCCATGCAAGTGATCAGAGAGCTGTCGGAATGTACAGTGGAGGAGGATGTCTTGCTAGTCACAGCAGACGTAGCCTCCCTGTACACGATAATACCTCACGAATTGGGGTATAAAGCAGCGGAATTTTTTCTTAGAAAGGAACTCTCAGTGAAAACATCTACTTTGGAATTTGTTATGAAACTTCTGAGCTTTGCAATGGAACACAATTATTTTTATTACAGTGGCCAGTTTTTCCTACAAAGTACGGGAGTTGCGATGGGGGCCAAGTTTTCCCCCAGCCTCGCTGGGTTATTCATGGCCTTGTGGGAAAATGATCAATTGTTTCCACTAGAGGAGTCCCGCCTCCTTTTGTGGCGTCGTTATATTGACGACGCCTTCTTTTTGTGGAAAGGAGATGCAGGATCACTGAGTGAATTTATGACCACTTTAAATTCAAATAATTGGGGGATTAAATTTACATATGAATACAGTTCCACCTTTGTTAATTTCTTGGACCTGGTGATATTTAAAGAAAATGGCGCTCTGTTGACCAAAACCTTCTTTAAGGGTACTGATCGTAATGGGTATATCCCAACAGATAGTGGACATCACCCCAATTGGCTCAAGGCCATACCAAGGGGACAGTTTCAACGAATCAGGCAAAACTGTTCACGTCTCGAGGACTTTGAATCACAGGCCACAATACTCAAGGATCGTTTTTTGGAAAAAGGGTATCAGCCATCCGTATTGGATAAAGATCTCCGAGAGGTCATGTCCATGGACAGACAAGCCCTTTTGATTCCTAAAACAAAAGAAAAAAATTCTATGCCGAATGATTTTCAATGGTCCTTTTTGACCACTTTCTCTTCCCATTTTTGGTGGGTCAACAAAATAATTAAGAAGCACTGGCCAGTTTTAAAAAGCGATAAGATTTTGGGTCCTACGCTCCCTGACTGTCCAAAGATCTTGTACAGAAGAAACCAAAATTTAAAAGATCTTGTGGCACCAAGTGTGGTTGATCCTCCATCCAGGGTTCTTATGTTTGGTCATCTAAAGGGTTTCTTTCCATGTAAGAGATGCAAGATGTGCAGAACATCCAAAACTTTGAAAACCTCCACCTTCACCTCGCATACTACCTCCCAAGAATACAATATATCTGACTTCATAACCTGTGGCACTGTAGGGGTTATTTACCTCTTACGGTGTCCGTGTGGTTTCCAGTATATCGGAAGGACCACCCGTGCCCTTAAAATAAGGATAGGGGAACACCTGTCCAATATACGTAGGGGTTTCAGAAAACACAGTGTATCGTGGCATTTTCGTCAGTATCACAACAGAGATCCCTCGGTACTGGAAGTAGTGGGCATTGAGAAGTATGTGCCACACTGGAGAGGTGACAACCTGAAACGTCAGATCTCACGTAGAGAGACTAGGTGGATTTTTGATATGCGGTGTTATAGCCCTTGGGGCCTTAACATCGAATGGGACATCAATTGTTATATCAATAACAGTTGATGGGCCTCATTATAATCACCAGTCTCAATTATAGTGTCCCCTTTTTTCATCTTATTCCTATGACCCTTTATGTGCATCTATGTATGTATATGTGTGCCCACATATATTTTTGTGTGCATACATATATATATATATATTTATATGTGCTCTTCCCCGCAGTTCTGTAGTTCCTTTCCATGCGGCCATCCCCTTTTCTATTTCCCCCTTCTTGGTTTCGGTGCACCTAGATATGCACTGGGCCTGAGATAGGGTTTTTTTGTTTCGTCTCTTTTTTACAAGGAAATTTATAGGAGACAGGGAACATGGTCTGGGGGCTCTTTTTTCAATATAGAAAAATATGTAAAGAAATTATTCTTTGCCACTTAATTTTATAAATTCGTTTTTTAGTTTGACATATGGGGATATATGTATGTAGTAATGTTTGATTTTTATATCAGGTATTATGTTTTTGGTGTATATGTACATACTTTTTGTCTAACCCTCTCAGTGCCCGTTTTGTGTTACGGACATTTTGTGGGTGAGTGGAAAAGTATTAGTTATTTTTAATGTATGAATTAATGATGTGGGTATAGATATTTCTGAGCAGGGTTGCTAGCAATGCTTAGTGGCATTTTCTCTATAAGGCATTTAGTTGCCACCGCTGCTCTATTAATATATGTGTCCTAAAAAAACAAATTTTTTATTATATATATATATATTTTCTTTATGTTTTTATGTTTACTAATTTTTCATGGGATGATTCCCGCATATGTATATATGTCATGTGGATAAAGTTTGCATGGTAGGGGCACAGTAGGCATTTAATATTCTCTGTGCGCCTGCCATGTAGTTAGTTTTTTGCGCCGTGGAACCGATGAAACACATCGGGACTTCCGGTGTCACTCTCCTGCTCTTCGCAATATAAGTGTGGTGAGTGACGTCCTGGTCTAAGCCTCCTTTCCCAGACGACGCCTCTTACGGGGAAACGCCGCGTAGGGTGGAGCTCAGGACTCTGACGTCACCACGCCCCCAGCTGACTGGCTGCCGCCACAGCGGGGTTTCAGTGCTCTTTTGAAAATTTTGTTTTTTCTCCATATGGATGTCAGTTTACCCGTTTTAAGAATAAAGGGTACTTCGTTTTTACATGCTGCACCATGAAGTCTTCTTATTTTCTCTTCTAAATTGGTATCCTTTACACCGTATGAGCGTGTCTGCAGTCTCAAGGCAAACCAGGAGTCGAAGTTTCAACGAGTGGAGTGAGGACACAGAGGACTGCATCGCTGACATCTTATTTGGTGTAGTTGCTGAGCCCTTTTGGTCCCTGTAATAGGGACCCACCTGGTCTGGTAAGCCTCCTGTCTATACATTTTGATTGAAGTATATTCCAACTTTTGAAGATCTGTCATCACGCTGATACATGCTGGCTGGCTCTGCATCATCTATGGACTTTTCCTTTGTTTGTTTGCATATGGTTTTATTGCTTCTCTTACTGCCGTGAGAATCAGGCAGTTGAAGCTTATGGACTTTTTTGGTCTGTTTATAAACCCACTCAGTAGGGAATAATTTTTTAATTTTTTGTTAAATATTTTTATATATACCAAACAATATTATTTTTTTTGTGTGTTAGTTCATACATATACCACTTTTTTGGCACGTTGGTCGCCACTTATACGGTTGCGCATTTATTATTTATTTTTGCCCATACTTAACATTAACATGCATTTATAGCCAAACAAAGCACCCAACTGAAAATAAGAAAACATTAGATCGAAATCTAATAACTATTGTTTTGTTTTAGTTGGGCTCAGACTATTAATTTCCTAAAACTTGCTTCTGCTCTGGAGTGATATTGCCTGGCTACAGTGTTCCCTGTTGCCTGTGGGTGGCGCTGTCATCTCCGGCTCAGGTGGAACCACAGGGGGTATCGCAACACCATTGGGTGTCCTCTCTCGGCAGCTGTGCAGTGGGCGTGGTCTACCCGTTGTGCATGCTGGGAGAGGGTACTTAAGGGGCAGACATCATTAGGCGTGAGGCATTGGAGAGGACCCCTTGGTCCGAGAAGGACAGACACATACCCCACCTTTGGTGGCCTTCATGGCCAGGGGTACGTGTGTGTGTGTTTGGCCCCGGGCACCTTTAGCCCGAGGCTGCATCGTTCCAGGTGGGCCCAGCACCTTTAGCTGAGGCCTACACTAGAAGAGGAGTCCCAGGGTGCCCAAGTGAGAGTGACCCGCTCTGAAGGAGAGGAAACCAGGGAATCGGTGAAGGAGGTCACTGTCTCGGGAGAGACCTGGTTACCTATCAGAGGGAAGGATTCCATAACCTGCTACAAGCCTAGTAATGTGCCCTATTGGCACCTAAGGACTTAAAATAATACTAGGCTGGGAAGTATAGGACTTAGAGATTATTTCCTAATCGTATCCCTAGGAAACTACAAGTAAACGCTTCGTGCTCCACACCGGCTGCTAGGACCGCTCTTGGAGGGACTACCTGGGTGAGCAAAACCCACTCAGGCCTGAGTGGCGACGATTGATGATTGAGTGCTGTGTGCCTGAACCTACCTCCTAGTTCATTTCTCTCTATCTCCAACTTTCCTATCAAGTTCCTAAGCAAACAAAATAAACCTTTTATTGGGTTTCAATACTGTCTGGACAATGGCCTTCTTGGCTTGACTTCTTCCTATACTCTAGGGTGAAGAATCCAACGGAAGGAGGTAACTCGCTGCAGGACCCAAATCAGATAACACCGCTCACCCTCTGCAATAAGGAGGATACTGGGCATGTGGCATGGTGTGTCCCACCTGCTAGCGGAGGTAAGCAAGGAAGGGATCTGTGTGCTACATAAGTTTTCCTTACCTGGTCACAAATTGTATTGTACTCACTTTACTTATTCTATCTTAAGATATTCAGTTTAGTTAATATAACAGGATACACTTCAAGATCTGAAGGCCAAATCAGAGGCCATTGCTCTTAACTGCAAATAAACAAGGACAAATTGTTGTGTGTGCCTGTGAAAGGCAACATTTTTTTAAATGGACTTTTTTAAGTATAACTTCTCTGTGACAATATGAGCAGGATTGACAGATTAGTAGGTCACCTAAAGAACCTCCAGTGGGAGCGGGGGCTGGACTGAAGGGAGAAATTGCAATAGCATGGGTCAGAAAATACTGTACAAAAATAAATTGTAATAAGTATACATACTCTGTGTTCATTTGACAAAAGACTACTTTAGTTTGCCTGTATTATAGGCCTAATGCTTAAATCTGAAAACCCCCTTTCAATTATGTATAAGGAGAACACAAAAGTCAGAGCCTGGGATTTGCTATATAGATATTGGTTAGTAGATATGTATGTGCAATATAAAGATGGGTTGTCATTGTAGCTGCGGTATTTATGCAAAGGAGTCTATTTGTGAGTGGTTGGGCAGGAACTAAGTGAGTACTACAGTACTAAAAGATATTAACAGTAGTAATCGGGTGGTTATGTTTGGTAGTAGTCTGAGGAGTGGAAGGAATAATCAATAATTGCTATGTATGAAGAGGAACTGAGTTTTGAGTCTATATCCAAAAAATACAAGCGGATGGCAGAGATATAGACATTAATTTTGCCAGTGGATTACCTGCAGTTATTTTTTCCCTCACTGTTGTGTTGACCTAGCAAGCCTTGTTACACACTGAGTGTCTGTATGGAGGCAACCATCTTGATGAATGAGCAGGGCTTTGCTTCCTCGTGTTAGTGAAGCCTCCTGGTAATTGGTGGTCTGATGATGGAGGAATGCAGCAGGAGAAGTAGAGGAAGCACTGATCCACAAAATGAATGAAATAGGAGCTTTCTTTACTTGCAGAGATCTTTATCTGTAGACTCTCATGTACAGCTTTCTCTCCAGCATGTTGAACACTGTACTGCATAGTATTGGCATCACGAAATCTCATTCCAAATTTTATGAGACTAGCAACCAAAGGCAATATTGTCCTGGATAAACTCACGCTTCAGATATACAGCTATGAGGCTGTGAGCGCAGGAAGTTATTCTTCAAGAGAAATTCAATGCAAAGGGTAAAACTTTCAGGGTACTGCTTATGTACAATTAGGATTTCTTGATGTTCTCTTTTAAATTGCAAATCTTCACTCTTTGAGTTCAGGTCCACTTATTGAGAGGTGGAGGTACATAAATCAGCAACAATGAACACCTTAAGGCATGGGATAAACCAGCAATGACACATCTCTATGCTAATTACCAGTGTAGACTACCAGTGGAGATCTTCACACTCTGGATGTGAAATGAGCACTTTAAGTTGAAGTGTGAAAATGCATACATTTATGATACTATCAATTACACCTACTAAGCTCTATTCAGAAAGCCAACACACTAGAATAAGGCTCGTTATTTTAAAAAAGTGACAGTTATTTTCAGCTGACTTCATAAAAACGTTAAATTACAATCACATGTATATAAAGATTACTGCGATTTACATGCTTGTGTAAAGCTTTGTGAATTGAGCCTAATGCCGCTAATATCTCATTGTTTCTGTATTCCATTTACACAAAGTGTTTGCTTAATTTACAGATTATATTTATAACGTTGCTTGTTTTTAATATTCATTCTCTTGATTCAGCATTTTATGCAAATACATTTACTGCTGGGATGTGCATTATCTGAAGTTGAACGCTGGAAATAAGACAAACTATAACATTGCAGTGGGGCCCCTCCACATTGCATGGGTTAAATGCACATTTAGTCTAGAGCGCAGGGATAAGGAGTATTACTTTACTCTATCTCTTGCCCCAGTGCTGTTCTCTTCTCCCTGAAGCTCCCGGCTGTGAGATGTCCTTCAATTATTTACCCTTGTAGAGCAGGAAGGGGGGACACTGCAAGGTTAGGTTTTGTCTAATTAAAATGTTTCATTTGGGCCATATGTAAATAGACTGAAAAAATTGGTTTCTAAAATGCCCTTCTTTATAGATCAGCTGAAAATTTGGTTTAGTTTGATAAAGAGAGTGCCTGTATTGGTTGCTAAAAGAAGAAGCAGAACAGGAGCTATTATATTCATAGTCCCTCCTATGTGAAACATAGCAGCATCATATTAAATGCAATGGTGTTGGGCAGATGTTGACTCAAAAGGTCAGTCAAAGACCAAAAAACAGGAGATCGCCCCGGGACTTTAAATGAGGTGAATGCGGTTAGCCAGCAATTGACAGAGTAAATGCAATCTCAAACTTAATTAAATTGTCATGCAAACATAAACATGAATTATAGCCAAGCAACTGAAATGATACATACAGTAAAAAATTTAATTACACGTATCATGGTATAAGATGTAAATTGCAAAGTACACAGGCATTAAAAGTATTCCAACGCGTTTCGCAAGACCATGCTCGCTTCATCAGAGGTAGATGCGTGTGTAGTACATCTGTAGGGGGTATAATGGACCAAATGAGTATCAACACAGAGATGGTATCATGACAATTAGTCAAGAGGGTCCAAAACGCATGGCCCTGTACTCACCAAAGGCTGGATCAGGCTACCCATTGCTGGATGCCCAGAGGCGGCAGTAATGAGCGTCCGGCTGGGGAACTGAGGAGGCAGAGGAACAAATAAACCCAAAAGAGGCACAAAAGCAATTCACTTTTGAGGGTACAATAGCTGTATTTCACAGGGTATACTGGTAAAATAAGGCCTGGCAGCATAGAACAATGTTTTACAGGAGGCAGTGACTTTTATATGCATTTGAATATACTTTTTATTCTCTTGGGGATATACCAAGTACCAACCTTATTCACTGTTTATTGATAGAATGATAGATGCAGGTGAAGAGAAGTCTCTGGTCCATAATAAGCAACTTTGGTCAGATTCACCACCTTCCCTTCCATTCCTAGTTGTGTCAAGAGGAAATAGGAGAAGCATTCTGCAGTGCAAGTCAGAGCGAAGGAGCTGCTTACTACCTGATACCACTTGGACATTGCAGACTGGGAGCATGCTTAAGGCGAACTCACCATTTAAAGCATCATGAAAAAATGTGCCTTCATTTCATTGGCTTTAGAGTGAGCAGTGTCCGGGTCTACATATAATGATATCCCAGATCCCACCTAATCGACATCCTATGTAAAATTCTCCCTAAATACTGAATGGCTCCTGTGTAGTTAGTTTATTATCTTTTTTATTAATTTTCCAAAAACATATATAACACACATTACAATACATGAAACACATTTACAGTCTCAATATTTCCCATTACAAATAATAAAAAAAAAAAAAAAAAAAAAGGGGGGAAGAAAAAAGGGACAGATGGGGAAATGGAGAGAGAGAGAGAGAAAAAAGAAAAAAAAAGGGGGGGGGGGAGGGAGTGGAGATGATTTTAGAAGGGGGGGATGGGGGAATACAGTCCCCCATACTCTCCCCCAAATATATTATGTGCTATCACTCTAGTGTTGATGTCTTCTAAAGTGGAATTAAATAATAAAGGAGGGAGACAAAAAGTGGTTTCGAAAACTACTACGAACTAAAAAACAAGTGTTAAAATCTAAAAGTAGACAGTATAAAGGACTAGGGGATGAATTTATGAGTGACTGTACTGATAGAGTGACAAAACATGTATATAAAGAGAAAAGTGAGAGGTAAAGTTATCGTCACCTGTGCCAAAAAAAAAAAAAAAGGAGAAAAAGAAAAAGAGATGGGGAAAAGGAGAGGGGGAAAGTGAGGGAGAGGAAAAAAAAAAAAAAAGGGGGGGGGAGTGGGGATGATTTTAGAAAGGGGGGGGATGGGGGAATACGATCCCCCATACTCTCCCCCAGATATATTATGTGCTATCACTCTAGAGTTGATGTCTTCTAACGTAAAATTAATTAATAAAGAGTAAAAAAAGTGATTTCAAAAACTACTACAAACTGAAAAACAAGTGTTAAAATCTAAAAGTGAACTGTATAGAGGACTAAGGGATGAATTTACAAGTGGCTACACTGATGAAGTGACAAAACATATATGTAGAGAGAAAAATAACAGGTAAAATTATCGTCACCTGTGCCCAAAAAAATAAAAAAATAAAAAAAAATAAAAAAAAAGGGGAGGAGGGGGGGAGTATGGGAAGCCTCAGGGAAGAACAAATCTAATCCCCCTGTCTCACTCTCTCTGAGAAAAGGAAGAGAACAAAAATAGGGGTGTAAAAAAGAAAAGAAAAGGGAGGAAAGGGAAGGCCGGCATGCATGGTATCCAATAAAATGTTTGTCACATTACATTTTAGTCTCTTAAGGGATAAGCCAAAGAATAACCACAGGGAATCATCCTTAAGATATAGATAGCTTATTCAATAGATGTAAACGGGTCTCAGTGGGAATGTGCAAGTATCTCTCTATAGGTTGTGGTGTCCTTGAACTCCATCCACGGAGTCCAAGTTAAAGTGTGTCGTTGAAAAGTGTCCTTGTTACAATGAGTGATATCTTCCATGAGATGGACCTCTGAAATTTTTTTAAACCACTTTTTCACGGATGGAGTCTCAGGCTGACCCCAAAGGGTAGGTATAAGTGCTTTAGCCGTATTAAGCAGATGTGGAACTAAAGAACATTTGTATTTTCTGACAGGTTCCTTGGTAGCATGGAAAAGAATGGTCCATGCATCAGCAGGAAGATTAATATTGGATATTTGTTGGATAATTTGAATAATGCTAGACCAGAAGGGGCGGATGAGTGGGCACGACCACCATATATGAGCGTGGGTTGCTCTGTTCCCACAATTCCTCCAACACAACGGGGAGTTGTCAGGGAGCATCTGATGAAGCTTTGATGGGGTGTAGTGCCATCTGGTTAGTAGTTTGTAATTGACCTCAGCCGTCCTTGATGCAATTGAAGAGATATGAGTCAGCTGTAGGACTTTATCCTTTTGGCTGTCTGAGAGGCAGGATTCCAAGTCTGCCTCCCACTTAGCGAGAAAGGGAGGATAAGTATCACCTTGGAGCTTGAGTAATGAGTAATTTGTAGAATACCGAGATACAATGTTCAGGTGGGTCCGTTGAATTAAAAACGTCCTCAATACTGTTTAAGTCCTGTATCCCTCTAAGCGTCTGAGGCAGAGTTCTAAGGAAACCTTGCAATTGATTATATCTCCATTTATCAAGAAACATAATGGGCTTGAGGCCGAGAATTTCCTTAAGAGGCTTAAGCGCATTTGCTCGAAGAACATCATGTAGTAGAAGAGGTTCTTCTGGCAACCATGTCCTATAGCCAGGATCTAATAGGCCAGGTAAGAAATAATCGTGGTCCAAAAGCGGTAACAGAGGAGAAGCATATGACCACGAGAACTTCCTATGTAAGGCATCCCATACATCAAGGGTGGAAGTGGTTAAAGTGGAGGTACTTGGAGCAAGGTGTCTATGTAAGCGTGGCAACCAGGGTGTAGTTGCTAGGTCTGTGTTACTAAGAGCATGTTCCAAACTCACCCAAAGTTTGGAATCATCAGCATATTTCCATTCGGATATTCTAGACAGAATCACAGCATTATAATAAGCCTTAAAATTTGGAAGGGCCAGTCCCCCAGCTTCCTTGGAGCGAAATAATACTTCCTTAGATACTCTGTGGTGACTGTTCCTCCAAATAAAGCGGGAGACCATGGTCTGTAATAGGGAAAAAAATCCTATAGGCACACCCAATGGGATCATTTGAAAGAAAAAAAGAACTCTAGGCAGAATATTCATTTTAATTATACTCACTTTACCCAACCATGAGTGTGTCAGCGTGTTCCACTTTTGTAGATCCCTTCTAATATTATTCAATAATGGGATGTAATTATATTTAAAGAGGGACTGAATGTGAGGCACAAGATTCACCCCCAGATATTTCATACTTCGTTGAACCCATCTAAAAGGGAAGAGGGGTTTTAAATTTTCCACCTCCCTTCCAGGTAGATTAATATTTAGAATTTCAGACTTAGATAGGTTAATTTTAAAGTTGGAGAGTGTCTGAAAAGTAGAAAACGCTGACATTAAATTAGGAAGCGAGATACGAGGCTGCTGGATAAAAAATAAAATATCGTCCGCATATGCCGCATATTTGTGCGTTTTATTACCTACTTGAATCCCATGTATATTTAAATTACATCTTATGGTTGCCAAAAAGGGTTCGAGGGTAAGGGCAAATAAAAGGGGAGAAAGAGGGCAGCCCTGTCTGGTCCCATTAAATAGTTGGAATGAGTCACTCAAAGTGCCATTTATGCGAATTTGTGCCGTGGGGTTAGAATAGAGGGAAGTAATGCGGTAAAACATCTTGGGTCCCAGCCCAAAATGTCGCAGGGTCAGTTTTAAGTAATCCCAGTCCACCCTATTGAACGCTTTTTCAGCATCTGTAGATACGAATAGGGTGGACTGGGAAGACCTTTGAGCGTATTGTATAAGAGATATCGCCCGGAGAGAATTATCCTTGGCTTCTCTGTGTGGCATAAAGCCCGTCTGATCCATAGAAACCCAATTAGGTATAAGAGGGAGTAGTCTGTTGGCCATTACCTTAGAATATAATTTGATATCAACATTTAATAGGGAAACTGGCCTATAGCTACTGCATTGAGTAGAGTCCTTATCTGCTTTAAGGATAACTGAAATATGGGCTGTAGGAGATTGCGGGCGTAGTCCCGAGGTCTGTGAGATTGAATTGGCATAAGCCGTAAGGCGGGGCAGAAGGATATCACTGAATGTTTTATAGTACCGGATAGTATAACCATCCGGTCCCGGGGCTTTACCTGTCGGTGAAGATTTCAGAGCCGCCTGAAATTCCTCAACCGAAAGTTCAGATTCAAGTTCCCTGAGAGTCAAATTTGAAAGTTTGGGCAAATTTGCTTCTTTTAGATATGTAAGCATAAGGTTACGTCTCTCCTTCACAGTCAGAGACGGGGAGTCACACTGCACTTTGTACAAATCTGCATAATAGTCCCTGAAAGCTTTAGCAATATGAGGAGTCGCATGGACTAAATTTCCGTTTGATAACTTTATTTTAGGAATAAATGATCTAGTCTGTTTTTCTTTGAGGGATCTTGCTAATTGTCTGCTAGGTTTGTCCCCCCACTCATAGAATTTTTGCGAATATCGTTGGAATTTCCGAGCTGTATCAAGGTTAAGAAGATTTTTTAATTCCTCTCGTTTCAATGTGAGAGCTTCTAGCTGGGATGTGTGCAAAGTGAGTTTATGTTGTTTATCAAGTTCTGTTATTTGGTGTAGGACCTGTTCAAGTTGTTGACCACGCTCTCTTTTTTTCCTTGCCCCAAGTTCTATGAATCGGCCTCTCATAGTTGCCTTGTGAGCTTCCCATACAATAGCAGGGGATGTCTCAGAAGGTTTATTGTCTTTAAAATATTGCGATATATGAGAGGCAAACACAGAAACTTCTGTTGGGTTAGAAAGAAGAGAATCATTGAGTCTCCAATTATTGGAGCGCTGAGTCAAAGTGGGCATAGTCATACTCATCGACACAGGTGCATGATCTGACAGTGTCGCAGTACCTATATTCGCCGATTGTAATAATGGGAGGTGGTAATGATCTAAAAAGATATTATCTATTCGGGAATAAGACTGATGAGTCTTCGAAAAATGGGAAAAATCTTTTTCTTTTGGATGTAAAATACGCCATACGTCTATCAATTGTCGGTCTATTCGTCTCTTTTTAACAAAGGACAGGCGCTTAAAAGAGATGTTAGAGCGACCGTGGGATGTATCCAAAACAGGATGTAGAGACATATTTATGTCTCTTGCCAGTATGATTAAACCCTCAGCAAATTGTGATAAATCAGTAAGAATTTGAGAAAAAAAGGTAGGTTGATTTTGGTTCGGGCAGTATATGTTTGCTAGAGCACATTGGGTAGTACCTAAAAAGCCCTTTAAAAAAAGAAAACGACCATGGTCGTCCGCTTGCATATCTAAAAAACGGAAGGGTACGCTACTACTAAAACCAATAGCCACCCCCTTAGCTTTATTCGTATCTGAAAGGCTATAATACCACTGAGGAAAATAAAGCGAGGTCAATTTGACCTGCGTAGTATGGGTTAAATGTGTTTCCTGAAGAAACACAATAGAAGAGGCAAGTTTCCGTAATTCACGGATAACCTGATGCCGTTTTGCCGCAGCATTTAAACCCCTAACATTATAAGAAGCAACTTTAAGTGTGGCCATTTATCACAGTAGAGCATAACCCTTGAACCTACTTAGCCATGCATGCCAGCCTTGATAGGGAAAATAAAACAAAAAAGAAACGGGTAAGTATTGAGAAAAACAAAAAGACAAATTTACATAAACAACAAAAACGTCCATCTGGACGCATGTGGGAAACCTTAATTTATCACGCAGATTTCTGCGGTGGTCCCTATGGGGGAAGAGAGCAGAACTCCCGTAGGAGAACGGATAAGAAAACTTGAAGGCTACCCGCTCTCCACAACCCCAAAAGGAAAGAAGGGGAGGGGAACGTGTCGTATAAAAGACACATAGGAGCATTGTGCTCCACCTGCATTCAGCTTGCGTCAGATAATGTGCAGAGGAATACTTTTTGCTCCAACAGTAAACAATAAACCTTTTTATAACAAATATACTTTAGCGGCCAAGTCACATCTCATTAGATATAATAACTTACAGGCATACTCAACCAAAGAAAAAAAGGAAAGTACATAGGCATAATCACCCTTTACTCGTCTATGTTATTATACAGGACCTGACGCTGAAGAGCGCCCTTTTTTAGTAGTAGGAGATTTTTGCCAATGGGAGTCCTGAATATGCGAAAACTTAGGGACCGGATCATGCCAGCCCGGGAGGTCCACTGAGGGCAGATTAAGGTCCTTTAAAAATTGTAACAATTCCTCTGGGAACCGGAGGGTGTGGGAGCGACCATTTTTGGTAGCAATAAGGCACGCCGGGAAACCCCATCTATAGGTAATCTCCTTAGAACGTAAATGTTCCAAAAGTGGTTTAAGGGCTCTGCGGCGGTCTAAGGTTTCTTTAGATAAATCCGAGAAAATATTGAGAGTTGCTCCATCAAAGTCAATGTTGGGAATGCTCCTCAACTTGACCATAATGGCGTTCTTATCTGTGAAATAATGTAGACGGCATATTACGTCTCTGGGTTGCTCAGGAGAAACGGTACGAGACCTAAGAGCCCGATGAACCCGATCAAAGCGCAACGGATCAGTGGGTTCATTTCCCAACACTGAATTAAATATACCTCTAATCTGCGACTCCAAATCTTTATCTCCAGTCACTTCGGGCAGACCTCTAATTCGTAGGTTGTTTCTGCGATTTCTATTCTCGAGGTCCTCTAACTTATATAGTGAGGCACGTTGAGCAAGGGCTAGCTGTGTGACAGTCTTTTGTAGTTCTCTCATAGCTGTTTCATGAGTATCTTGTCTCTGCTCTGTGCCCTCCACCCTATCGAGAATATGCGCCATATCTGTTCTTACCCCTGTGATTTCCTTTTTTATTGATTTTTCGAGTCCATGGAACATCCCGGCTAACTCTTTTCTGATGCCGCTCAGCAGAGACGCCATATCTGAGCCTGTAGGAGACTCAGGTTCTTCCATGAGATCTGAGCAGTAAGATGATACAGGCGAACTTTCTCTTACAGAGGTTGCTAGTGAAGCGAGAGATGCGTTGCGTCTCGTGCGTCTAGCTTGACTGCTACATGCGCCAGGGCCGGTTCCACTGGCAACCAGGAATCGCTGTATGGAACTAGAGGTGGTTTGGTTAGTCGCCGTTCCTTTACTATGTGTCTTGGGAGTTGTAGAGCGGATTTTGTGTATCTTTGCTGGCATAGTTGGAGCTTCAGAACTGAATGCTAAGTGGAGCGCCCCTCAGTCTCATTCGCTTAACAACATGTGTACAGCGTAGTATGGAACATATGGTTATTCAGGCCCATGCTGAGCTTCATCTGCTGAATAGGGGTTGAGCTGGAGAGGACAGGGATGACTGGGCCCTTGCTGCTACTAGGCCAAGGGTGTAGCAAGCTGAGGCCCAGTGAGCGTGCCACTCCCTCCGAGCTGCTGCTATATGGCTCTGGGTGTCTAACTAGTGCCTTAGCAACCAAATAGGGAAGATAATGATCCCAATGAGGCACTGAAACTGGGCCAGAGGGAGCTGTTCGGGGGGGTGAGGTGGGATAAGGCTGGGGAGCCCGGAGTAGCAAGATGGCCTCCGACTACCGAGGGTAGGCCCAAGCCGCGGTCTTTCCTGGGAGAGTAGGCCGACCTTAGGTGTTCCACTCAGATTAGGCCTACAGATTCCCCGCTCTTTAGCCTTTTAAAGAGAGAAAGAAAAATAGCTTCTGGGATGAGGCCAATATCTGCTAGAAACTTTTCTCTATGCCTAGCCCAGGGGAAAAACAGGACAGGAACCACTCAGAGATATCCAGAGGCCACACAGGTATAGCTGAGAAATACAAAGAAATATAAACAATAGTCCATTATGTTGTGGGCACATCCAATCTATCCTAGTGCATCTGCTCTGCGCCTCTCCATATACCACAAGTTCATGCAGCAAAGTATTTCAACTGTTCTTCCGTTTGAAAAATGTGTGAAAAATTACCAAATGACAGTAAACTGTAATTTTTGGACAGTTTAAATGAAGAAAATTAATAATCAGCAGCTAGCCAGGCTTTATATAAGATTTAGGTATAAAGGAGGGCAGAGGAGAGAAAAAAAAATAATGACCAGCAGCAAGTTGTATTTGGTATGCGTCCCTGTTTTTGCTTTTAGGACTAAATCATAAGCCATATACCATATGCTGTGCAGCTCATGCAATGTACCATATGCAAGTCACATGTGACTCCTCTTACTCACGTAACCTCTCATAGTACATCGGGGTCTCTCTGTTCCAAACTAGAGGTTGTCGGGGCTGCAGCTTTAGTCAGGACACTGAAGCCAGTCAGACAGTCCATTCCAGGTGTATGAGGTGGATTAATCCGGGATAAGCAGCCTGCCGCTGTTATACCGACAGTATCTCTGGCATTTCCTGCTGCCCCTCGGCTCTACGGCTCTGCTATCTCCCGCCGTGCTGGTCTCTCTGCTTCCAGCCCTCACCTCCGAATCCCTTGGCCGCTCGGGACCCCTCAATTTTCTTGTCTCTGCTACCAGCAAACTTGGATGACCAAGCGTAGGTCAAGTAAAGGGCAGCCGCCGCTCGTATTGCTAGTGTCTAATTTCCCCTGCTGGGGGCCCGCCAGGGGCATTCCAAGAGTCGCGTTGGGACAGGGCGGGAGGAGACACACACACACTCACGCTCCTCTCTCCTCACTCTGTACAGCGTGCCTGTAGCTCTGATCCAGGAAACCGTCTCGGGCCGTATATACACAGCTATACACAGTATACAGCGCTGTGTCCCGGCAGTGGGATGAGGACTTCCTGACTCACTCCCGGAACAAAAATAGAGTTGGGCTGCGCAGTCTGCACAAATGGTGTGTCTACCCCGATCCCCTATAACTGAAAGCACCAGGCAGGCTACTGGCTCTAGGACAGTGGTTCTCAACCTGGGGGTCGGGACCCCCTCGGGGGTCGAATGATGATTTGCCAGGGGTCACCGAATCCTGGGCTGTCCCTGAAGCCGATGCTGTCCTTGGAGCCTGTGGCTGCCTATCTGGGCTGTTCCTGGAGCACGCAGCCGCCCGTTCAGTTTATGGCATGGCTAGGGGGCAGAAAGTAGAGGTCAGCTGACTGGTGAGGAATGTGAAGTGGAAGGGGCTGGAGGAGAACCTATCTCCTGATTTCGACATAGGTGTCACTGCTACGAGACACCACAAAGTCAGAGACACAGTGAGTAACACTACCTGTGATTAGAGTTGTCATTAAAAGTCCTCACTACAGTTCTCAGATCAGCAGATGACCTTGATTAAGAGCACCTAAGTTGGCCAGCACTGCCACTCATCCCATTCCCCCCCCCCCACCTAGGAGTAAGAGAAGAAATACAAATAGAGAATACATGGAAGGGAGAGGAAAAGAAGGGGAGGAACAAAGAAAAAGGGAGAGAAAGAATAAGAGAGAGAACAAGAAAGACAACTAGAGAGGGATGGGGGGGAGGGACAAGAAATTAGGAGAGGGAGATAAAAGGGAAAGAAAGGAGAAGAGAAAGAGTGGTACATCCTAAAATGTACCATAAGGGGTTTTCAATATTGTGCGAGTGGAAGGGACTCAGGGAGCGCTAAATGTCCGTGGGTTAGGGGCGGAAAATTACTTGTCTTGCCTTGGGTGCTGACAACCCACGCTACAAAAATAATTTTACTGTTGGGGGTCCCCACAACTTGGGAAATTTTATCAAGGGGTCACGGCACTAGAAGGTTGAGAACCACTGCTCTAGGAGATTAACAAGGGTAGTGGGGGAGTGAGGCAACGGAGACTCTCAAGAAAATGTGTTATTTTCCAATGCTAGACAAAATCTTGGTTCTTTCTATATACCTTTGGGCTAATCTACTAAGGCAGTGCTAAAAGCAATGGTGGCATGTGACGGATACTAACCTTTAGAGACCAGTCATTATACACTTTTCAGTTTTGAGTAAATAGAAAGAGGCATGCTGATTATTTGCTAAAGGGTGCTGTCCAACACTTTTTGCCTTATTCAAAGAGCTCAAGCGTTAACCACCTTAGCTCTGGAAGATTTTTACCCCCGTCATGACCAGGTCATTTTTTGCAGTTCAGCACTGCGCTCTTTTATCTGTTGATTGGTCATGCATTGCTGTATGAAAACTAAAGTTAGATCCTTTTTTTCCCCAGAAATAGAGCTTTCTTTTGGTGGTATTTGATCACCACTGGGATTTAAATTTTTTGCTACATAAACAAAAAAAGACCCAAAATTAAAAAAATCTATATTTTTTACTTTCTGCTATAAAACATATGCAATAAAAAAATAAACAAAACACATTTCTTCATAAATTTAGGCCAAAATGTTTTCTGCTACATGTCTTTGGTAAAAAAAAAAAAATCCCAATAAGTTTATATTAATTGGTTTGCGGGAAAGTTATAGCACCCACAAACAATGGTATAGATACTGGAATTTATTAATTTTTTTAAACTAGTTATGGCGGCGATCAGTGACTTATAGTGGCACTGTGATATTGCAGCGGACTAACTGACACTGAGTGGGAACGAACTCTGACAATTACATCTTCAGTGACACTAATATAATGATCAGTGCTAATAACATCTACTGTCATTGTACTAATAGGATTGGGTTAACATCTTGGGTAATCAAATGGTTAACTATATGCTTAGCAAGTGTTTATGTGTTGACTGTGTGCTGCTTTTACTAAGAGATGTGGCGGTTTTTATGGGACAGGAGGCAGAACATATTTTAACATATTAACTTACTGTATATAAAAGATATAATGAACACAGTTTTTTTTATTGTGGATTTAATTGGTCGCGGCCCTTTATTATAGGTATTTAAAATTTATTAACAGAATAAAATGTAATACTGATCTTTAAAAATCATAACAACAGCATATTTAGCTCAGCTATTACAAGCTTAAGCTATTAAACATTACAACAAGAAATGGACAAAACCTCATAACATGAGCCGCATACATGGGAGGGAGGGTGGGATGTGCTTTATTCCTCAATCCCTGCCAACTGCGTCTAGTAATGACGCATTTTTTTTCTTTTACAGGTACTGACTCATGCCAGTACCATTGGAAACCACCTTTAACCAATTCACAGGTAGGTACCACTGACATCTAAATAAATTGTATATATTTTTATTTAAAACTGTTTTGTCTGCCACTGTCCCATATGTGGATGGTGGGGACCTTTTGCCCCACCTTCCACTTTTATTCTTTGCTTTTGCAGGGAAACAAAAACCAGCACATCCCCGCTGTCAGTAGAGCGATCTGTGTTGTTTACACTACATACACAAATCTCTCTCCTTTCATCCACTCTGCTGATCGGCGGGTCCCAGTCATGAATCATTGGCCGGGGCCCACTGATCAGCATGTGCTGAAACCAGTGAGAGCGCAACCAGGTCGGCAGACAGGTGCGCGCGCCCCCTCCCCAGAATTGCAGAATAACGTGTGTATATATATATATATAAATATATATATCTATATCTATAGATATATATATATCTATATATATATATAGATATATATATTGTGAGGGGGTTAGCTCGGCAGCGGGTGTGTGTGACCCCCGGGATGGGCTCCCCACACAAAAACAGGCCCAGCAGACGGAGGTTGTGGTTTTCAAAATCAAAAAGGTGCCGTTTATTTTCTATTTACAGTGACAAAAACACAGCAAAGCAAAAGAAACAAACAAAATAAATCCTGGTCAACTTGACCTCTGACTAAACATACAGGTTTCCTAACTAACAACTGGGATCAGCCTAGTGCTGTCCTAGTCCCTGGTTTTAAATGTCCAAGCAAAATATAGCCACACAGGCTTTCTCTCACCGCACAGGGGTTCACTCTCCCTAGACAGTCCACACAGGTCTGCTTCCAGGCATGAGCTAACATCTAATGAATCTGGGAGTTTTTATAGAGGCCTTAAACGAACTGACAGGCTTCAGCTGGCCTCATCAACTCCCTGCCTGCACGACGCCCAGCCCTCTCCCTAGAGGTATGAGTCATCAATGAGCCCACTAGTCTCAGCTGGGCTTATACAACTCTCCACCTAGCTGTATAAATCGGCGTAAAGCCTGAATCTGGGCGAAATATATCTACCCCCCTGGATGCAACCAGGTGACTTTACCTTCCTGCTGTCACATACCCCCCCCTCTTGTTTTAACCTCGGGGTTGGAACACCAGCAATCAGGCATTCATGTACTCGAGACAAAGCATCCACATTCCCCATTTGAACGCCAGGGCGATGCTTTACTGTGAAGTTGAATTCCTGGAGGGCCAGGAACCACCTATTCACTCTTCTATTTGTTTCCTTGTTTTGAGCCATCCACTTTAACGGAGCGTGATCCGTAACCATGTCAAAGTGCCTACCTAGCAGGTAGTACCGAAGGGAATCTAGAGCCCACTTCACCGCTAAACACTCCTTTTCAACGGTGGCGTAATTTACCTCATGGGACTTCAACTTCCTGCTGAGGTAAATGACTGGGTGCTCTTCCCCGTTCCAGACCTGGGACAATACTGCTCCTAACCCCACATCTGACGCATCACTTTGTACGACAAAGTCTTTAGAGAAGTCGGGTGAGTACAACACTGGCTGGCTACATAAGGCTTGTTTCAAGAATTGGAATGCTGCCTCAGCCTCGGGGGTCCATTTAATCATGACCGACCCTTTCCCCTTCGTCAGGTTGGTTAGGGGCACAGCCTTAGAAGCAAAGTGGGGAATGAATCGCCGATAATACCCAGCGATTCCCAGAAAGGCTCGTACCTGCTTCTTGCTGTTGGGACGTGGCCAACTCTGGATGGCCTCGACTTTGTTGAGTTGGGGTTTTATTACTCCCCTCCCAATGGTGTACCCAAGATATTTGGCCTCCTCCTGCCCAATGGTACACTTCTTGGGGTTAGCCGTAAACCCTGCTTCCCGAACAGAGTCCAGGACTGCTTGCACTTTTGGCAGATGTGAGGCCCAATCTGTGCTATGGATAATTACGTCATCCAGGTAAGCCGCAGCATACTTCCGATGGGGCCTCAGCATCTGGTCCATTTTCCGCTGGAATGTGGCCGGCGCATTCTGTAACCCGAACGGCATTCTTTTATATTGGAACGCCCCGTCTGGGGTTACAAATGCGGTTTTCTCTTTGGCTGACTTGGCCAGGGGGATTTGCCAATACCCTTTTGTGAGGTCAAGAGTCGTCATGTATCGGGCTGTTCCCAGCCGGTCGATCAACTCATCTATACGTGGCATGGGGTAGGTGTCAAATTTTGTAACTTTGTTCAACTGACGAAAATCGTTACAAAATCGCCAGCTCCCATCCGGTTTAGGCACCAACACAATGGGACTAGACCAATCACTTTGGGACTCCTCTATCACCCCTAAGTTCAGCATTTTCTGTACTTCCTCCCGTATTGCCTCCCGTCGGGCCTCTGGGATCCGATAGGGTTTTAACTTCACCCTTTCACCGGGCGGGGTAATAATGTCATGCTCTACCCCAGATGTTTGTCCCGGCAGCTCAGAGAATACCTCCTTGTTGCGAAGCACAAACTCCTTAACCTCCTGTTGTTGGGGTTGTGACAAGGTGGCTGCGATTCCAACCTCAGGAATCACGCAACCAGTTTGAGCTGGTGACCAAGTGTCTGCGACTAGGGACTCTCTATCCCTCCAGGCTTTCAACAGATTAACGTGATAGATCTGTTCGGGCTTTCGCCTTCCTGGTTGTCTGACCTTGTAATTCACTTCGCTCACTTTTTCCATTATCTCGTAGGGGCCTTGCCATTTGGCAAGGAATTTACTTTCAACCGTAGGGACAAGTACCAATATCCTATCCCCCGGGGAAAAGGTACGGGTCTTGGCTCCACGGTTGTACACTCTCTGCTGTGCCAACTGCGCTTGGGCCAAATGTTCCTTCACGATGGGCATTACCTGTGCAATTCGATCTTGCATCAGGGCGACATGCTCAATCACACTCCTGTGGGGAGAACTCTCACTTTCCCAAGTTTCCTTGGCAATATCCAACAGCCCTCTTGGGTGTCTCCCATACAGTAACTCAAAGGGGGAGAATCCCGTAGAGGATTGGGGCACCTCCCTAATAGCAAACATCAAATAAGGAAGTAGACAGTCCCAATCCTTTCCATCCCTATCCACCACTTTCTTCAACATTTGTTTTAGGGTTTTGTTGAATCTTTCAACCAGCCCATCGGTTTGGGGGTGATACACAGATGTACGTAATTGCGTCACTTTGAACAATTTACACAGCTCCTTCATAACCCGGGACATAAAGGGTGTACCTTGGTCCGTAAGCAGTTCTTTACAAATACCCACCCGGCTAAAAACAAGAGATAGCTCTTTGGCTATGGTTTTGGCCGAGGTATTTCTGAGAGGGATCGCTTCTGGATAACGGGTGGCATAGTCCATTATAACCAATATGTACTGGTGCCCCCTAGCGGACTTGATTATAGGACCTACCAAATCCATTGCGATTCTCTCAAACGGGACCTCAATGATGGGTAGAGGGACCAGCGGGCTACGGAAGTGTGGCATCGGGGCCGACCTCTGACACACAGGGCAGGAGGAACAATAATTTTCTATGTCCTTCATCACCCCAGGCCAATAGAATCTCTGTAATACCCTCTCTCGGGTTTTCTCTGTCCCCAGATGACCTCCAAGAATGTGCCCATGGGCCAACTCCAACACCAACTTCCTGTAAGGTTTGGGCACCACAAGCTGCTCAACGGTTTCTTCTGCCCTTTTTGCCACCCGATACAGTAGGTCCTTCTCTACGCTGAAGTATGGGTAAGTGCAGGTATTATCTGGGTTCACTAACTCGCCATCTATTTTCACTACGTTTTCCCGTGCCTTTATTAGGGCGGGGTCTTTCAACTGTTCTGTGGCAAAGTTTTCCCTGTGAACCTCAAGATCAGAAAACTCCACAGACGGTAGGTTTTCGTCTGAGGAGGTGGGCTCCTCTCCAGTTTCTTGAGTCTCCCCTGCCAATACTGACAAGGGAAATTCGGGAGAGTCCTCACCACTCTCAGAGGAGTTCTGGCTATCATATTCCTGGTACATAGGGGCACCAGTGGGGGGCTCAGGATCATCCCACAGTTCCCAGAACTTCGGAAAATCCCTTCCCACAATGGCGTCATGCGGTAACTGAGACACTAAGCCCACTGGATGAGAAAGGGTACCTTTGGGGGTCTCGAAACACACTGTAGTCACTGGATACTCTCGGGTGTCCCCATGCACACAAATAACAGCTACCTTGCTATTCCCAGAGACCTCTGTTTTAACTAATTCAGCCTTTATCAGGGTCACAAGGCTACCTGAATCCAGCAATACCACAACATTTCTACCATTAATACACATTTTGCATAAATGTTTCTCAGTTCCCCGAATGGCAGTGCATGCGACTGTCGCACACAGCGACTGACGTCTGCCCGTCAGAAAGTCACACTGCATGGGTTCCTCCAAAACCGGGCAATTTGCTGCAATATGTCCCGCTTGCCGGCAGCGGTAGCAAATGATCCTTCTTGCCGCCTCTTGAGCCGCTGATTTCCCAGGCTGTTCTCGCCAAACTTGGGGTAGAGCTCCCACCCTCTCACTCTCTCCACCCTTACCCCTTGGAATCATCTTATCCGCCCCTGGGGATGGTCTGGTCTTAGGGTGGAAAGTCCGAGTGTCTCTGGAAGAGGCCGTCAGGTTCTCTGTAGCCAAGTATTTCTCCACACGATCCACAAGACCATCGGCCGTCTCTGGGTCTCCATGGCTTACCCACTTTTGGATGGCAGTAGGAAGAGCTCTCAAAAACCGATCCATTACAACACGTTCCACAATCTTTGGTGCGGACAAAGTCTCTGGCTGTAGCCACTTTCTGCTCAGGTGAATGAGATCATACATTTGAGACCTGGGGGGTTTTCCAAGCTGGAAAGTCCAGTTATGCACACGCTGAGCCCGGACAGCCAGGGTGACACCCAGCCTTGCCAATATTTCAGCTTTTAGCATCACATAGTCTTTTGCTTGGTCAGGCTCTAGGTCATAGTAAGCTTTCTGCGATTCACCCGTTAACAGAGGAGCCACCAGTCCAGCCCACTGCTCCTCAGGCCACTTTTCTCTTTCAGCGGTCCTTTCAAATGTGGTCAAAAATACCTCTGGATCATCCTCTCCAGTCATTTTTGTCAATAAACGACTCACCCCAAAGGACGCGGTATTAGTGGGACGGCTTTCCTCACTGGTCTGCGGACGTTGCTGCATTACTGCTTCCATTTGTTGTAGTCTCTGCTCTTGCTTCTGTAATAGGTCTATGAAGCGGGCCTCAGATCGTTGCTGGGCTTGTTGCTGAGCTTCCAGACTCTGTTGGTGAGCTTGCTGCTGGGCTGCAAGGCTCTGTTGATGAGCTTGCTGCTGGGCTGCGAAGTTCTGTTGTTGAGCTGCAAGGCTCTTTTGCAAACCTGCATTTGTCTGCTGTTGATTGGCATTTGCTAGAGCCAGCTGTTTCAGTATCTCCTCCATGCTGGCTTAAAAAAAAACTGCCACTGGTTCTCCACCAACTGTGAGGGGGTTAGCTCGGCAGCGGGTGTGTGTGACCCCCGGGATGGGCTCCCCACACAAAAACAGGCCCAGCAGACGGAGGTTGTGGTTTTCAAAATCAAAAAGGTGCCGTTTATTTTCTATTTACAGTGACAAAAACACAGCAAAGCAAAAGAAACAAACAAAATAAATCCTGGTCAACTTGACCTCTGACTAAACATACAGGTTTCCTAACTAACAACTGGGATCAGCCTAGTGCTGTCCTAGTCCCTGGTTTTAAATGTCCAAGCAAAATATAGCCACACAGGCTTTCTCTCACCGCACAGGGGTTCACTCTCCCTAGACAGTCCACACAGGTCTGCTTCCAGGCATGAGCTAACATCTAATGAATCTGGGAGTTTTTATAGAGGCCTTAAACGAACTGACAGGCTTCAGCTGGCCTCATCAACTCCCTGCCTGCACGACGCCCAGCCCTCTCCCTAGAGGTATGAGTCATCAATGAGCCCACTAGTCTCAGCTGGGCTTATACAACTCTCCACCTAGCTGTATAAATCGGCGTAAAGCCTGAATCTGGGCGAAATATATCTACCCCCCTGGATGCAACCAGGTGACTTTACCTTCCTGCTGTCACAATATATATCTATATATGTACCGTATTTATCGGCGTATAACACAAACAGGCATATAATACGCACCCTAACTTTAAGAGGGTGCGTATAACACTCAGGCACAGTTTACCCTCTATTTTCAGGGTAAAAATGTGAGTGTTATATACCAATAAATACAGTATATATGTGATTTTGCACAGCCAGCCTGCACAGCAGCAGTAAAACTACAGTGCGTGGTTGGTAAGTGGTTAAAATGAATGATGTATTTGTACTTTTCATATGCTTACACATTTTATTTTATATGCTGTACATCTTTTCATGTGAAGCCAAGCAAGAATATGTTATAGTGCCTATTACTCTGTCCAGGTTCCCAGGAAACATAACACACATCTGTCTATGTGAAATCCCTACTTTTCACACAGCAGTTTAAGCATGTTTTGTTTTCTCTTGACCCGTGCAAGTAAACCAGGGAGAAGAAAGCTTAAATTTTATGCATGAATCTGCAAGAGCACTGTACTCAGCCCTGCTGTTCATAAGATTGTGTAGAGTAGAAATCAAGTCAGCCACAAGTGCTGACAGCTCTAGCCAACATCTTATGTGTTTGGGCAATGCACATGAGATGACAGCTCCATCCATTCCAATTATTTCTGCACCCTATTGAGCTCAAGAGAGTGTAATGTGTAGAGATTCACAAGCTATTCTACACATGGATTTGGAGAATAAGTAAAAACTTCCACAGACACATTAATCATTCACTTTTTGTTCAATAGGAAATGCGGTCTTCCTACAGATATTGAAAACCTGCCTTGAAGCACAAGCTACATCAATTACACCTAATGCCATGGATTAACTGAATATAGCGAACACAGTCCTGGAAATAAAATTGTCTGAGAGCACATCATTGATCCGCAGCTACAAAGGGAACTCATTTTTTATTTTGTCTCCTGTGTCTCTTATATTTTGTGGAAGTATTTACCTTTGTCATTATTCCTTTTTACTCTTTAAAATAACATAACACATAGTAAATAAAAAAAAAAAAAAAACAGTTTTGTAAATTCAGTTACTAAAGCTGGCCATGCACAAACATGTTAGCGTTTCTTTTGAGGCTGGGTTCACACCTATGCAAACTGAATGCGGGTTTTCCCCGCATTCAATTTGTATAACAGGAGAATGTGACCGACTCTCTATGGAGCCAGTTCACAAGTCTCCGGGGCGGCTGCGGAGCGCACTGCACAGAAACGCTGTGCCTCCATTTCAGGGCCGAATTTAGGCAAAGATTCTGCCCTGATTTGTCCCTGAAATGGAGAACATGGACAGACAACGTTGCTGTGCGATCCGCGGCCGGTTTAGGTGTGAACCGAGCCTTAATGTCACAGTAGCTAAGTGGGTAGCATTTCCGCCTAGCAGCACTAGGGTCGTTGGATCTAATCCCGAACATGACACTACCTACTTGAAGTTTGCATGTTCCTCCTGTGTGGGTTTCCCCCAACACTCCAAAGACATCCTGGTAGGTTATTTGGCTCCTGTCTAAATTGGCCCTAGTATGTGTAACTATAAGCTATAAGCTCCTTGTGGGTGAGGACTGATGTCAATGTATAATACATATGTAAAGTGCTGCATAATTTGTTGGCACTAAATAAGTACCTATAATAAATAAAATAAATGTTCTTATGAAAATTATTAAAAATCATTCATAAGAACATTCTTCTTGTCAACACTAAATCAACTAATTTTGTTTGAGGCTGGGTTCACACTTGAAATGGATGCGGCTTATAGCAGGGGTCCGGTGCGTCCCTTTTCTACGTTTCAGGGACAAATCATGCCCAAATTTTTGCTTGAATTCAGACCTGAAACAGAGCCAAAGATGCACAGGACCTATGTGCTATTCGCTCAGCAGCCACTCCAGAGAGGTGTGAACCGGCTCCATTGAGAGCCGGTCCCAATTCTCTGTCATGCGAATTGGATGCGGTCAAACCCGCATCCAATTCGCATGAGTGTGAACCCAGCCTTGAAGCCTTTAAAATGTCATCAAGACCTCCTAATTGAATGGAATCTCACACATATAAAACATGCTATAATTTCTGAATGAACCATTTTCACAGTTAAAATTTTCAACTTATGGGAAAGATTTTCCATCTTGATCCTTTGAATTTTCTAATCACTATGGTCAAAAAGTAATTAATTTGACCACACTACCTATTGGAAAACTGAAGGAATGATTCAGTAACCAAAATTTTAGAATACAATTTTAGTAGTATATGGCCAGCTTAAATGATATCATTCTGGGGTACCTAGAACCTCTGACAAGATTCAACTGGTTACAGGTTTCAGATCACAAATTTTAGGGCCACTTCTACTTTTGTTGCCCCACCTGCTCATGTTTGCCTTTTTTTAAGGACAGGGGAACCTTCTACATAGCATTTCACCAACCCGCTGTGTAAGGCTGGGTTCACACTTATGTGAATTGGATGCGGGTTTCCCTGCATCTATTTCACAAGACAGGCTCTCAATGGAGCCAGTTCACACATCTCTGGGGTGCACAGCAGAAGGGTAATGTGCATCTTTGGCTCTGTTTCAGGTCTGAATTCAGACAAAAATTTAGACCTAATTTGGCCCTGAAACAGTAAACAGGGACGCACCACACCCCTGCTGTGCCCCGCAGCCGCACATAGTGTGAACCCAGCCTCAAAGATTCCCCTACCCTACCACATGTAGACATACCAAAATAGATGAGCATGACATGGGATAGGCAGCTTAATCATTATTTTATCCCTTTACTCAAGCAGACGTTAGTGTGGGTGACTTTCCATATCCTTTCTTCTCTTCAAAGGCAAAAAACAGCACCGTTGACCAATAATGCCTGCATTCAGAATGAAGTCTCATACACATTTCCTAGCAGTAGAGGAAAATATATTGTTTTTTGCCCTAGAGAAGAAAACCAGTTTAATAAAGTCCCTTTTCTAAGGATGGAACGAGGTAGTAATGTAAAGGGGAAGCTAGGAAATCTTGCAGGTGGTAGTTTCAGATGCGATAAAGTGGAAACAGTCCACTTTATTCAACTACAGGTCCCACGGAATCTGCATGGACTGCTGCCATGGCTAGAGATCTGTTAATAAGTGTACATCTTCATCACTGAATGTATTGCCATACTGATCTAATTTAATACTTTATAAAGCTGGCCATACACGGTTTGAATCTCGGCTGGTTCAGCAGGAACCGGCTATGATTCAAGCCGTTAATGGGCAGGCTGAATGTACCAAGTTGATGGATCAACTTGGGTACAACCAGCCTGCCGGCTTCCACTGCCCTCCCCCCTTCCGAGAGCAGACAATTGCTTGGCAGGAGGGATTTCCCTTTCAGCACTGTCTGTGTTGATGGGGGAATCGTACAAATTTATTTCCTGTGGGAAAGAATATTTGCACAGTGTATGGCCTGCCTAAGTCACTGACCTACAACAGGAATGCAGATATGAACTTCAGTTTTTTTTTAAGAATTTTCAAATCTGCGTACTTGTTTCAGGTCATTAACTCAAGAAAGTGTTAAAGTTTATGTAAAGCCAAAACGTTTTTTCTTAGTTCATAGTTACTGTAAGGAATAGGTAAAACTCCTTTGGGGTTATTTTTTGGGTTCCTGATGGGAAGATTACCCTTTATTCCTGCCCTGTAAACACAACAAGAATAGAGAGGGAGTCTATCTAATGTGAAAATAAATCCCATCTTAAAGCGGAGCTCAGCCGAAAAAAAAATATTAAAAGCCAGCAGCTACAGCTACAGCAGCTGCTGACTTTTAATATTAGGACACTTACCTGTCCTGGAGTCCAGCAACGTCCGCAGCAGAGGACGAGCAATCGCTCGTCACTCTGCTGCCACCACCGCCATCCTCGGTGAGGGAACCAGGCAGTGAAGCCTTGCGGCTTCACTGCCCGGTTCCCTACGGCGCATGCGCGAGTCGCGCTGCGCCGTTCTGACTGGTCCCCGTGTGTTCTGGGAGCCGGGTATTCTGCGGGAAGTGACGTACTACCTGCAGATTTCCCGCAAATAGGACTCCCGGAAGTGGGTGCAAATACCCGTCTTAGACAGGTATCTGCACCTCCCTCCCCCCTGAAAGGTGTCAATTGTGACACCGGTGGGGGGGAGGGTTCCGATGAGCGGAAGTTCCACTTTAGGGTGGAGCTCCGCTTTAAGGAGTTACTAATAGGACCATGAATCCCAAATGAAGGATTGTAGTCCCTGCTTACTCTACTAACAAACTCTAAAATCCCCTTTTCCTTAATGCAAAAACCTTTTATGTTTAGCTCCCCCCTTATACTTACCTGAGTCTAATCTCGATCCAGCGATGTGCCTGAGAGCAGAGGCTCTCCCCTCTCTATCCCTCCTCACAGTGCAGATTTATAGCAGCGGGAGGCATTGGCTCCAAATGCTGTCAATTAAATCCTGTGACGAAGGAGCAAGGGGGAGGGGGGGCGAGCCATGCTGTCTGTGTATATGGACACAGATAGCACGACTTGGGATTAACCCCACAGGTGTGCCATAATAGGAAATTACTTATTTTTCTGGCACACCGAGAAGAGGAGGAGACATGAGCACTGGGAAAGACCATAGAAGGGGAGGATCGGGGCTGCAAAACCACTGCATGGAACAATCAAGTTTAATATGTTTATTTATTCATTTTATTCCCCTTTACAATATCTTTTTTATGTTGGAGTTCATTTAGCAAAACAATACAAAATGATCAACACGTTTTGAGGGATCAAAGGATCAGGACTTTTTCAGGGTTCAGATATTGTATAAACCTGGGGGAACTCAAAATGTTAGAGTAACCACATTTAATTGTTTTCTAAGAAAATAAAACAGCAGTGCCCAGGGGCAAAGTAACAGTATACATGTATAAATAAATACAGTATCTCACAAAAGTGAGTACACCCCTCACATTTTTGTAAATATTTTATTATATCTTTTCATGTGACAACACTGAAGAAATGACACTTTGCTACAATGTAAAGTAGTGAGTGTACAGCTTGTATAACAGTGTAAATTTTCTGTCCCCTCAAAATAACTCAACACACAGCCATTTATGTCTAAACCACTGGCAACACAAGTGAGTACACCCCTAAGTAAAAATGTCCAAATTGGGCCCAATTAGCCCTTTTCCCTCCCCAGTGTCATGTGACTCGTTAGTGTTACAAGGTCTCAGGTGTGAATGGAGAGCAGGTGTGTTACATTTTTGGGTGTTATCGCTTTCACTTTCTCATACTGGTCACTGGAAGTTCAACATGGCACCTCATGGCAATGAACTCTCTGAGGATCTGAAAAAAAGAATTGTTGCTTTAAATAAAGATGGCCTAGGCTATAAGAAGATTGCCAAGACCCTGAAACTGAGATGCAGTACGGTGGCCAACACCATACAGTGGTTTAACAGGAAAGGTTTCACTCAGAACAGGCCTCATCATGGTCGACTAAAGAAGTTGAGTGCATGTGCTCAACGTCATATCCAGAGGTTGTTTTTAGGTAATATACGTGTGAGTGCTGCCAGCATTGCTGCAGAGGTTGAAGGGGTGGGGGGGAGGGGATCTGTTGGAGCCGTCAGAGAGTCCGGTTCATCTTACGGAGCGGAGCGGTGTGACAAAAGCCGGCCGGTGAGAAGCAAGACTGTGACCAGCGGAGCGGAGCTGTTCCCTTCAGGTCCAGTTTGGTGAGAGGGCTGTTGCCCACAGTTTGTTACGCACTTGCATACACTGAGACTTTAAACACAGTGTTGCTGGGACCTATAGTAACACGGAGGAGAATATAATAAAGACTGACTTTAAGCAGGCCTCAAGCCTATCCTTCACTTCACTTTAACACTGTGTTATTCCTGATCAATTACACCAGAGTTAATTACCAGTGGATCACACTACAGGAACAGTTCAAATATTCATCTCAAGTTAACGCTTGTTATTCCACTGTTGGATTACAAATTGTTACAAACTCAATAGCTAGCAGAAGAAAGAAGATCAAAGACTGCATCTTGTATTGCAAGGCCTTGCACCTTTATTAAAGTAGGGGGAGCTCCCCTGTAGTTGTGTTGTACCATATTTATCATTTGTATTTCTGTATTCACCAGAGTGTGCTGGAATTGGGAAGGTGCCCCGAGTAAGGAGTAATCACTCTGAGCACTAGTCCCAATTGGAGCCACATTCTCAGAGGTCACCTAGGATAACTGTACAGATACAATCTGTTGTGTGTACCTACTGTACTGTTACGTTATGTTTATGTGACAGTGCAACTGCTGAAATTATTACTTTACACTAACCTTAGTAAAAGTACGTTCTTGGTTAAATACTTTGGTGTGGAGTGTTGTTCCCTTTTCAGCAGCAGGTGGAGCCATTGGATACACAGGTAATAGCAAAAGTATACTGTTATTATATTGTATATTGTGGGGTTATCATTCACCATTAGCTCCAGACCAACATTGCACCACAGCTTTGTCAAGGGGATTGAGCCAAGTCAGTGGGTGTTCACTAGCAGAGTACAGGCCCAAACAAATTCAGAAGCTGCTTCGGGGGTCAGTGCTACATATATATCAGTGGCGTATCTAGGGTATGGCAAGCCATAGCAAGTGCCATGGGCGCTACACATGAAGGGGGCGCTAGTGAGCAGGGAATCCAGCATAAAAGTTCTTCACTGAAGTTAAAACTAGAGCTTTTTAAACTTCTCCCCTTCCTACTTGCTTATGGGGAGAAGCAATTACAGTTTCCTGGGTCCCATCAGGTCAAAATAGGGGCCCAGGAAGTGAGTGTAAAGGAGGGACTTTTTCTTCATTTTCGGGGCGCATGTACATCATGCCGCCCCGCTACTCAAATAGTCCCGGCTCATTGGCGGAGTGATTCTCTGCCCTGCTCCCGTCCTCAGGTGCTGAGATGCGAGTGCTGTGCTTCTGACAAGTAACAGCCAGAGGGGGGCGTGGCTGCATGTGCCGAGCTCCACACAGATTGGCTGTGGAGACTGTCAGTCTGCAGAGTGTCCTGGGCTGCTGGAGAAAAGTTATAGAAGGCGCTGTGTGTGCACTGCAGGAAGGCTGAGATCGGAGGAGGGGAGGTAATAAATCCGGGGTCTGGCATCCCAGCACACAGAGCAGCAGGAGGGGACAAATCACAATAACACTGCCCAGCTTATATGGAGCTTGGCATCCCCGGGATCCCTGTAGATGTGCCTGTTTATCGCTCCCACTCCATAGCTGAGGCTGCTCTGTGCATCGGTGAGCATCAAAGTGTTTACATAGAAAGATCCCCCCACAGATATGACTGACCCATGGGCATAGACCAGCTGGAACTCAGCTTCCTACAGGTGGAAGAAGCTAGCAGGATCCTGGAGGTTCTGAAGTGAGGAGGACAGAGAGGGATAGAGAGTCATGTATGCAGATAGGATCAGAGCTCACATTCTACCTCCCAGTCTGAATGAATGCATTTCTGTTTTGTCACAATATCATTTTTCAGAGAAGCCCCTTCCTCTCAGGCTGATGTCAGGTGGGAGACTCTGTTGCTAGTGACAACGCTTCAGTGGCAGAGAACCTCCCACCTACCTCTATGGAATTGCTTCCTCTCAGAATACTACAGAATGTTGATCACTAGGGATGGGAGTGATTCCAGAGGGACCAACTGGCAGCCTTGTTGCTACCCTGCAGATGGCCGTTCATTTTGACTGGGATAAAGGCGCATGCATTAGAGGGAGGATGGTGATGGGGAGCTCCGGGGAGTGGCTGAGGTCACCAAACAGGAGTTGTTAGGCCTGAAGGAGCTGAGACCGGAAGCATGTCCTAGGCCTGAGCCGGGTCACAGAGAGTGAGTTACGCTGCTTTCACACTGGGGCACGGGCCGTCATTTTTGCAGAGGTATTACGCCGCTGGTGGGGTGATTTTAACCCCCGCTAGCAGCCGAAAAAGGGTTAAAACCACCCGCAAAGCACCGCTGCAGCGGCGCTTTGCCAGCAGGTCGGCCGCGCTGCCCATTCATTTCAGTGGGCAAGAGCGGTGGAAGAGGTGTACACACCGCTCCGAAGATGCTGCTTGCAGGACATTTTTTAACGTCCTGCCAGCGCATCACACTGACACTGCAGGGGAGCCATATTTCAGGCGCTTTACAGGTGCTATTTTTAGCCCAAAAGCACCTTAAAAAATGCCCCAGTGTGAAAGGGGTCTTACTGTCAGGAGACCTGTTACCGGCCTGTGCTAGACGCTGTGGGGTTGATTTATTAGAGGAAAATCCACTTTGCACTTAAAAGTGCACATGGAAGTGCAGATGCTGTAGATCTGAAGGGGACATGCAAGGAAAATAAACAGCATTTTAGCTTGCACATGATTGGATGATAAAATCAGCAGAGCTTCCCCTAATTTCAGAGCTTCCCCTCAGATTTACAGCGACTGCACTTCCATGTGCACTTCCAAGTGCAAAGTGGATTTTCCTTTAGTAAATCAACCCCTGTGCGTCATTAACGTCACTTGTCTTCTGTCATCAGATTATCTGTGCAGACCTAAGGAGAATGTGTTCAGGATTGACTTCACTTGCTTCAAGATCCAGGACCTGGAGACTGACACTGTGCTCTTTGAAACCTCCAAACTCTGCTCAGGTACCTGTCATGGAGGGCACCTTTCCTGGGGCAGGGGCAGGGACAGGTCTCCTTCATACTTCAAGTAGAACTAGAGTTGTTGGATGGAGTAAGGGAGGGTTATTGTTACCAATTTGACATCCATTTGGGTGCTGGTGCGTGTCTTTGAATGCACACTATCTGTGCTCAGGGGCATTTTCCTGCACTCAAACAGATATCAAGGTGAAAGCAGGGGCTGTGTTCATGAAGCTGCTGCATCCCAATTGATTTGAATTGGTCTGCCTGCCCGTGCATGTACTGCACATCTGTGTGCTTTTCATGCAGTGAAAACATGGCCCTGTACACTTAAAATGTTTTGACAGGGGCGCAGTTTCAGTGCTTGCCATAGGCGCCATTTTCACTAGATACGCCTCTGATATATATATATATATATATATATATATATATATATATATATATATATATGGTCCGTCACTTATCTTGTCAGACAAATTATCCTAACAATGATTTTTCTGTATCTAATAACCTTTAAAGATAGTTTTTATATTTTCCAAAAATGAACAACAAGTAGTATGTGAGAACAAGTGTTGTTGACATATTATGCATTTCTATTAGAAGCAATGAGGAAATTAGTGAATGTATTAACAAGTTAGTCCAGTTACTAATCGAGCATTGAATTACAGCTCCTGTCCCCTGGCTGTACTAATCATTATGCAGATGTTTAAATGAAGAAGGGAAAAATAAAATCATTAAAGCAATTCTATGATTATGCATGTGTGCCTTGAGTGTACCACAGGAAGGCTCTACGTAGTGATTTGATTGTGCATACATTATAACAAATGAACACTCCAAACACAAGTATTTTACTTGCATCATGTAGAAATGCATATTTATTAGAAGAAATATAACCCTGCTTAATCCTGGCATAATGTGCTGCACTTCTATTTTGCCCAGTTATAGAACGATGAGCACCTGCAATTATAAACAAAATGCACCTCTGCTGGCACCTAGCCTTAGAACTATTCCATTTATTTTATGTCTTTCACATTTTAAATCATATTGGCATTTGGTAGCTCAATTTTCTCTAAAGCCTCGTACACACGGCCGGGAATCCCATCAGGAAAAAAATGTCGGTTTTGCCTGATGGGATTCCTGGCAAGCTTTCCTTGCCAAGCCGTGCATACAGACGGACAATCAAAAGAACCGCCGTTCTTTTGAATGGCAAGAACGCAGTGATGTCATCAACTATGATGAGCATGCGCTCGTCACATTCGATGCCATCGCCGCCATCTTGCTACACCCTACACTACCCTTGTATGTTACCGCGCATGCGTCAAAGTCATTTTGAGCATGCACGGGTTTACCTGGGGACAGGTAAGCATACACACTCACAGTTTTCTCGACAGGAAACACTCTGCTGAGAATCACGACGAGAAAATAGAGAGCAGGTTCTCTATTTTTCTCGTCGGGATTCCTGGCAGTTTTCTCGCCGAGAAAGCATACACACCCACGGTTTTCACGGCAAAAGCTCTCCCAGCAGCTTTCTTGTCGAGAAAACCGTGCGTGTGTACGAGGCTTTTGAATGTCAAACAGGTCACATCAGGGGATTCTGACTTTATCGGCCCAATCTCATAATAGTATGCATTTCAAAAAATATTTTCCAAGGGCAGTCTACTGTTAAGCTTAAGCCATAATTATGGATGAAATAGAAATTACATATATGATGCAGACTGTTAATAGCATGAACACAGCAGTTTTTGTATTTGGGTCCATCCTATGACATCGTTTTTGTTACCTGTTAAGTCTGTGAGCAATTCAGTTATTCTTCACTTTCCTGTAACAGGGTGACAATGCTGTTTGCTCTGCCATAACATTGAACAGCAGGGTCACTCGCTCTTCACTTGTTCATTCAGAAAACATTAGGTGTTATTTTCAAACAATAAAAGGTGTTTTGTGAATGGACAGAGGGAGGGGAAATATTTACATATTCAACCACAGAACACCTTGTATTCTGTGAAAAAAAGATGGTTTCTTAATGGACATGTGGAGAACAACAGACCAAATATAATCACTGTAAGAATGGCAGCTGACCAGAAGATCAAAGCTCACAGTAAATCCAACCTCTGTAACTGAATCTTCTGCTGGACAGCTTGGTCTGTTACAGGAAGTGGAAGAAATAGAACTACTGGCAGGATCAACATGTCACGGGAGGATTAAGAAAAACAAAAACTGGTGTGCTAATGCTAGTGAAAAACGATATCATACTGTACTGTATATGTCATTTTTTATTGCGCCCATAGTTATGTAGCACCCTTCTAGGCTGCTCTGAAGGACTGGGCAAATTTAGCTCTTGTGGCTCTGCTGTAATCAGCAGAGCACCGTGTGATTGCTTCTGGTCTGTTATGGGCTCCTCAGGCTGCAAGCTTGTTTGCTTTCCCTTTCCTTCTGGGGGTTTCAAGAATATAGTGGGTGGAAGGATCAAATGAGCAGCCTTAATATTTGTGCAACTCCAGCCAATCCCTGGGGGAAAGTGCCCAGGTGTTGGTTGGGAGCAGGGATGGACTGGCCATAGGGACTACCGGAAGTTTCCCGGTGGGCCGATGGCTCAGTGGGCCGTTTTAAAAAAAAAAAAAAAATATGTAAAAAAAAAAATTTTTTTTTTTTTTTTTGTGGCCCGTTTTTTTATGCAGTTCGGCGGCAGCGGGAGCGTGGCAGCAAACAGCGGCCCTCAAAAAAAAAAAAATATATATATATTTTTTTTTGTGGCCGTTTTTTTATGCAGTTCGGCGGCAGCGGGAGCGTGGCAGCAAACAGCGGCGGGGATTCGGGGAAGGTGGCCATCGAGGAGGGCAGTTGGATGTACAATTCCGAGGGAGAAGAGCTCCACCCCCTCCCTGAGCACCGAAGAGGCGGACAGTAGCGAGCGCGGCCACCCCGGCGCTCCCAGAACCTCGATTTCTCCACCTCCTCTCTGCTCCAGGAACCATGCGGCCTGGGCCAGGGGGCAGGCTGACTGGGAGCCCGGAGGAAGAGAACATGCGCCGCTGTAAGGAGCAGAGCAACGTGAGCACCCCCAGGATCAAGAGGGAGACTCGGCGCTGCCGCTGATGGCCATCAGGTACCTGGCATCCTACACAAACATGCCAGAACACTGAGACAGCGGTAGAGGTGAGCAGAGGAGGGACTGCAGAAAGGGACAGTGCTATGTGGTCTGTCTCAGTCCCCCCCTCTGTCTCTCTGCCCCCTCTGTCTCTCAGTCCCCCCCTGTCTCTCAGTCCCCCCTCTTTCAGCCCCCTTCTCTGTCTCTCAGTCCCCCCTCTTTCAGCTGCCTTCTCTGTCTCTCAGCCCCCCCACTATCTCTCAGCCCCCCCACTATCTCTCAGACCCCCCTCCTCTGTCTCTCAGACCCCCCCTCTGTCTCTCAGAACCCCCCTCTGTCTCTCAGCTCTCCTCCTCTGTCTCTCAGCTCTCCTCTGTCTCTCAGCTCTCCTCCTCTGTCTCTCAGCTCTCCCCCTCTGTCTCTCAGCTCTCCCCCTCTGTCTCTCATCTCTCCCCCTCTGTCTCTCATCTCTCCCCCATCTGTCTCTCAGCTCTCCCCCTCTGTCTCTCAGCTCTTCCTCTGTCTCTCAGCTCTTCCTCTGTCTCTCAGCTCCCCTCTCTGTCTCTCAGACCCCCCTGTCTCTTAGACCCCCCTTTGTCTCTCAGTTCCCGTGTCTCTCAGTCCCCCCTCTTTTAGCCCCTCCTCTGTCTCTCAGCTCCCTTCTATCTCTTAGACCCCCCTCTGTCTCTCAGCTCTCCTCCTCTGTCTCTCAGCTCTCCCCCTCTGTCTCTCAGCTCTCCCCCTCTGTCTCTCAGCTCTCCCCCTCTGTCTCTCAGCTCTCCCCCTCTGTCTCTCAGCTCCCCCCCTCTGTCTCTCAGCTCCCCCCCCTCTGTCTCTCAGCTCCCCCCCTCTGTCTGTCTCTAAGACCCCTCCACTGTCTCTCAGACCCCTCCACTGTCTCTCAGACCCCCCTCTGTCTCTCCAACCCCCCCTCTGTCTCTCAGCTCCCCCTGTCTCTCAGTTCCCCCCCCCTGTCTCTCAGCTCCCCCCCTTTCTCTCAGCTCCCCCCTGTCTCTCAGCTCCCCCTCTGTCTCTTAGACCCCCCTCTGTCTCTCAGTTCCCGTGTCTCTCAGTCCCCCCCCTCTTTTATCCCCTGCTCTCTCTCTCAGCTCCCCTCTGTCTCTCAGCTTCCCCCTCTGTCTCTCAGCTTCCCCCTCTGTCTCTCAGCTTCCCCTCTGTCTCTCAGCTCCCCCCTCTGTCTCTCAGCTCCCCCCTCTGTCTCTCAGCTCCCCCCTCTGTCTCTCAGCTCCCCTCCTCTGTCTCTCAGCTCCCCTCCTCTGTCTCTCAGCTCCCCTCCTCTGTCTCTCAGTCCCCCCCTCTGTCTCTAAGTTCCCATGTCTCTCAATTCCCCCTTCTTTTATCCCCCCCCTCTGTTTCTCAGACCCCCCTCTGTTTCTCAGACCCCTCCTCTGTCTCTCAGACCCCTCCTCTGTCTCTCAGACCCCTCCTCTGTCTCTCAGCTCCCTCCTCTGTCTCTCAGACCCCTCCACTGTCTCTCCGCTCTCCTCCACTGTCTCTCCGCTCTCCTCCACTGTCTCTCCGCTCTCCTCCACTGTCTCTCTGCTCTCCTCCACTGTCTCTCCGCTCTCCTCCACTGTCTCTCCGCTCTCCTCCACTGTCTCTCCGCTCTCCTCCACTGTCTCTCAGCTCCCCTCCACTGTCTCTCAGCTTCCCCCTCTGTCTCTCAGCTTCCCCCTCTGTCTCTCAGCTTCCCCCTCTGTCTCTCAGACCCCTCCTCTGTCTCTCAGACCCCTCCTCTGTCTCTCAGACCCCTCCTCTGTCTCTCAGCTCCCTCCACTGTCTCTCAGACCCCTCCACTGTCTCTCCGCTCTCCTCCACTGTCTCTCCGCTCTCCTCCACTGTCTCTCCGCTCTCCTCCACTGTCTCTCAGCTCCCCTCCACTGTCTCTCAGCTCCCCTCCACTGTCTCTCAGCTCCCCTCCACTGTCTCTCAGCTTCCCCCTCTGTGACCCCTCCTCTGTCTCTCAGACCCCCTCCTTTGTCTCTCAGCCATTCATTTCAATGGGCAGGAGCGGTGTGTACACCGCTCCTCCACCGCCCCAAAGATGCTGCTTGGAGGACTTTCACACTGGGACTGCAGCGGAGGCATTTTTCAGGCGGTATTTTTAGCCCAAAAGCGCCTGAAAAATGCCTCAGTGTGTAAGGGGTCCTACACTCACCCCCTCTCTTTTACACTCACCCCCTCTCTTTTACACTCACTCCCTCTCTCTTACACTCACCCCCTCTCTCACCCACCCCCTCTCATCCCCTTTCCCTCAACCCTCCCCCTCTCTCTCATTCCCCTCTCGCTCACCCTGTCATGATATACAACAATGGATGTAGGGGCCGTTTAGTGGGCGTGATTTTTTAGGGGGGTGGGGGGCAGCATTTTATTGAATTAAAGTGGGCCGGTCTGGATGAAGTCTAGGGCCAAATTTTGGTCCCAGTCCAGCCCTGGTTGGGAGAGAGTGTAGGTGGTCTGGAGCCATGGAGAGCAGTGTTCTTCCACAAGAGCAGAGGTTCCCAGCCAGAAGGGCTGCTGCACTTTCTGGCAGTTCAGCTGAAGATTCTGCTAAATTCACCTGAGGTCCCAGCTATACATAGCTGAGAGTCCTTTTCAGCTGCAAGTTCCTAGAGAGCTAAAATATGAGTTTCACCACGGATCCAATCTTAAAGCGGTGTTCCACCCAAAAATGGAACTTCCGCTTTTCGGAATCCTTCCCCCCTTCGGTGTGCTACATTTGGCACCTCTCGGGGGGGGGGGCAGATACCTGTCTAATCCAGGTATTTTCTCCCTCTTCCGGGCATAAATCGATGCAGTATCCGCAACGATCTACGCCATGTCCGGCCCCTCCTCTGGCCCCCCCGCTGTCTTCTGGGAGACACACAGGTCCCAGAAAACAGCAGGGACCAGTGAGATAGCGCACCTCAAGGCTTCACTTCCTGATTCCCTTACCGAAGATGGCGGCGCCTCCACCCGAGAGCCGAGGGACAGATCGGCTTCGGGTGCTGACATCGCGGGCGCCCTGGGCAGGTAAGTGTCCTAATATTAAAAGTCAGAAGCGGCAGTATTTGTAGCTGCTGACTTTAACCACTAGGGACCCGGGCCATTGTCGAATGACGGCAACAAGGTGGCTCTACAGGGCCGGGAGGCCGTCATATGACGTCCTCGCGCCTCCGGCCACTGGGGGGCGCACGCGTGTGCCGCCGCGTCATTCAGGTGCCGATGCACGTGCCTGGCGGCGGCGATGTTCGCCAGGTACCCGCGATCGGCAGTCACAGAGCCAGGGACATGGATCTCTGTGTGTAAACACATCCACATGTGTTATAAGGAAATAAAGCTGCGCAACTACGTAAAAATTGTGAATAAAAATAACCGAAAATTATTAAGTGTGAAATCACAATGTGATATCACCTCAAAGGTGACGTGACTGAACAATATAACATGTAAATGTAACAATGAATGATATACTTTGAGCCTCTGGGTAATAAATGATGTTACACTCTATTCCTTGGTATTAACACAAGAGAATTCAATAGCAGTTCATAAATGGCATAAAGTCCCCAGAAAAAGAATAAAGTGTATAAGGGTTCAATCTCTTCAAAATTGAATTTGTGACTTCAAAACTGAAACACCATGGAAGAAGTGCTTATACGACAGAAAGGATCCACCACCTTATCTTTCTCAGGCTGCTTACCAGAAATCCTGATCCCTGAGAGAGATCAGTCTGAGTAGATGGCTATTATCCCCGCCAGGGTCTCTAATTGGCTCTCTCTGTACTTATATTCCTCTAGGCTTCAGTCTGTAGTCCCCAGATATCTTAGACACATGTACCACCAAGGGTCATACCACAACCAAGCATCAATACACATCCACATGTGTACCTTGTACATAGGGACACCCATCGGTCACCTCCCCCAGTCAGTCCCCTCCCCCCACAGTAAGAATCACCTAGCAGGACACACATTTAACCCCTTGATCGCCCCCTAGTGTTAACCCCTTTCCTGCCAGTCACATTTATACAGTAATCAGTGCAGTTTTATAGCACTAATCGCTGTATAAATGTGAATGGTCCCAAAAATGTGTCAAAAGTGTCCGATGTGTCCGCCGTAATATCACAGTCCTGACAAAAATCGCAGATAACCCCCATTACTAGTATAAAAAAAAAAAAATAAAAAAAAATGTCATAATTCTATCCCCTATTTTGTAGGCGCTATAACTTTTGCGCAAACCAATCACTATACGCTTATTGCGATTTCTTTTTACCAAAAATATGTAGAAGAATACATATCGGCCTAAACTGAGGAAAAAATTGTTTGTTTTTTAAAAAAAATTGGGATATTTATTATAGCAAAAAGTTAAAAATATTGTGTTTTTTTCAAAATTGTCAGTTTTTTTTGTTTATAGCGCAAAAAATAAGAACCGCAGAGATGATCAAATACCAACAAAAGAAAGCTCTATTTGTGGGGAAAAAAGGACGTCAATTTTGTTTGGGAGCCACATCGCACGACCGCGCAATTGTCATTCAAAGCGTGACAGTGCTGAAAGCTGAAATTTCGCCTGGGCAGGAAGGGGGTATGTGTGCCCAGTAAGCAAGTGGTTAAAAAATTTTTTTCGCCGGAACTCAGTTTTAAGGATCACTGAGGTGACTGTCTGCCTAATTATGAAGGGAGACATCCAAGCCCCAGGTATACTGTAAGCGCAGACCTGAGAGAGGGATCCTAGTGACTTTTGCTGCTGTTGACCTCTCGTGCACTAGTATTAAGGCTTACCTGGCCTGGAACATTATTTACAGTGTCCTACTGCTCAAAGGACTATTTTGAGAAGTAACTACAAAAGGAGGAGTGTCCTTACATTCCTGTTCAAGTGTTCTGGAGTATCCCACAGCCTTCTTAAGCCAATCTACGTCACTCTGCAATGAACTTGAATAAAAGGCAACATCTAGACTGTTTATTTGAGCCAAAGAAATTAAAGTGGAGCTCCACCCTAAATAGCAACTTTTGCTATTTGGAACCCTCCCCCCCTCCGGTGTCACAATTGACACCTTTCAGGGGGGAGCGGGGTGAAGATACCTGTCTAAGACAGGTATTTTCACCCACATCCGGGAGTCCTGTCTCCGGGAATCTGCGGGAGTTACGTCACTTCCCGCAGACTTCCCTTGGTGTTCTGGGAGACACTCGGCTCCCAGAACACAGGAGCACCAATCAGAACGGCGCAGCGCGACTCGCGCATGCGCCGTAGGGAACCGGGCATGAAGCCGCAGGGCTTCACTTCCTGGTTCCCTCAGCGAGGATGGCGGAGGGAGCAGCAGAGCGACGAGCGGTCGCTCGTCCTCTGCTGCGGACGTCGCTGGACTCCAGGACAGGTAAGTGTCCAAATATTAAAAGCCAGCAGCTGCTGTAGCTGTAGCTGCTGGCTTTTAATTTTTTTTTTCCGGTGGAGCAACCCCTTTAATGTTGCTGTCTGCCTGGCTACTGCTACACAGAGGGAAAAGAACGTGAGATCAGGGGCGGATTGACCGTGGTCTGAGGGCCCGCCGCTGAAGGGGCCCACCAGTGCCACCTGCCGGAACTCTCAGGGCACCCGTGGGCCCCTAGCGGCTATCTTTAAGGGCCAACCCGGGCCCCAGCGCTGCCTCGGAGGGTAAGTAAGTAGTGCGAGCACCGCCGGAACAAACCGAATGGGGATCTCCTGCTTACCCAAGGACTGCCACCTGTCCTTTGACAGACGTCACACTGGTCCAATGCCGGGTCCCTTCCTCATCTCAGCAAACAGTGCCCGGCACGGCAGAAGAAGAGAGCACACACCAGCCAGCCACAGTAGGGCCAGGGTGCGAGCCAGGCAGCCACCTACGCTGGTAACCCACCCACAGCAGGCCAGCCAGCCATCCACCCACGGTGACCCAGTCACAGCAGGGTGCCAGCCAGCCACCCACAGAAGCCAGCCACAGAGGACGCGGGAGCCAGCCAGCCACAGAGGAAGTGGGAGCCAGCCACAACTACAGTACCCATAGTTAAGGTAAGAGGAGTGCTACACAATGCCAATTTTACTTCCACTTTGTGAGAAGTTGGGGCAGGGGTGAGAGTCATAGCACAAGGAGGGGGTCCCATGAGGACCAGAGTGAATCTAATGGGACCTGGGGGGGGGACTCTTTCTAACAGACTCTATAATGGACACTGAAAGGGCCTCTGTTAGAGAGACCCCCCTCTAGGTCCCATTAGACTCCTTTGTAGTCTAATGGGTCCTGGAGGGGATTCTCTCTCTAACAGAGAATCTCTAATGGACACTGTTAGAGAGAGACCCCCCTCCAGGACCCATTAGACTCCTTTGTAGTGTTATGGGTCCTGGAGGGGTTCTCTCTCTAACAGAGAATCTCTAATGGACACTGTTAAAGAGAGACCCCCCTCCAGATCCCATTAAAAAAAAAAGAAGTTGTACTTTGTGCAAAATGTAGGGGCGGGGTCTGGGGCAGGCCATGGGCAGGGTCAGAGGTGGGTCAATGGTGGGGCCTGACTGGGGGCCCTTGCTTTATTTGATCTGGGGGCCCTGAGTGTTGTCAGTCCGCCCCTGCCTGGGACACAAATCAACAGCCCCTGCGGGGGTAGCGCTGCACTTTAATTATTTATGCTTGCTGTTCATAATATAGTAATTAAGTATTATGGAATGCTGTGCCCAGCTACTACATACAACTGCATTTATGATTTTGTAGTTTTATTTCTGATATGTCACATATGGATGTCTCTATTTTGAGTGGAATGTCACATAAGGATAGTGTCTCAATAATATCATCCTCTGGCTATAAAAACAGAGTGGCTAAACAGTTCAATTGTAATTTTTTGTCCATATGGAGTTTTGTTTCAAGTCAGTTACATGTGTTCCTTTTCTCTTCTCCAACTAATCATCTGATTGTCCAACACCTTTAGTACTTGTCAAGCTTCTCCTCACACCCTTCCACTGACATGGACTTGTTTTAACAACTGTCAGGCCTGTACTCACACCAATTCAAACATGATTAGCTTCAGGAACACAATGATGGGGAGCAGATGGACAACAAGGACATATATAGGAGATGTGGTATTGTTTATTTTGTGATTTTTAATTAAATGTGTGTGTGTGTGTATATATATATATATATATATATATATATATATATATATATATATATTATGTACAATATACACACACATTTTTAACAAATGCCAAAAGTATAAATTCTTTTTTTTGTTCTATGAATTCCAATGCTGTTTGACTGAACAGAAATAAGCCATGTGATTTTTCAGAGCCAACACAATGGAATCTAATGGGATTATAATGGATGTATGTATATAATGTTCAGTCTCATAAATTCAAATTATATAAAAAAAAAAAAAAAAAAAGCTTCTCACACAGTTATAGAGAAGTATTTAATTACAGTATTATTAAAAAAACTACATCATACTTACAGTAAACCTTTCCATGAAAACCATACTGATCCCAATTAACAAGGTAAAGCTAAAAAGGTAACTTAAAAATCTTCATTTTAAAACACATATATTTAATGGATCATTTGACTTTTTCTTCAGGCTTTATTTCCAAACAAACTTGTATAGGAAGAGGGATGGAGGATTAGGGGAATGTTCAGGCACACACAGCAGATCACTGGGGAAAACTCCTAATATACAAAGTCTCACTCACCACTCTCCTTCAAGTGGGTACTGCTCACCCGGATAGGCCCTTCTCACTTGGCCTAGCAGCTGGAATGATGCACAAACGAATAAGAAAGAACAGTCTCTGCCACAGACCATAAGATGATAAGTTGAATCCTCTGTCACAGGATTTTAGTACCCAGATATCCAGCCTTACAGTCTAAGAGCCTTTAAGCCAACCCGGCAGACTGTAAGGTAACTTTTGCGACGGTGCATCCTCCAATAGGGTCACCAGGCCTTACGCTTGGTCCTCTCCAGGACAGGTCCTCCCCTGGTTTCCTCCATTGAGTAGCTTCCTCCCGCAGGAGGACAGCATAGGATCACCTTCTAAGTGTAGGCTCCAGTCAGGACAACTGGGCCTACCTGGCACAGATGCAGCCTCGGGCCAACGTGGCTCCGAGGCTGAATTCCCAGTAACACATACCTCGAGCCAGGAGGGCCACGAGGTGAAGAAGAGCCTCGTAAAATGGCGTCTGCCCTTTAAGTACCCTTCCCCAGCATGCACAGCGGGGAGACCACTCCCACTGGGCTGTTCCTGAGGGAAAGTACTCAATTCACTCTGGCCTGTTTGTATTCCAACACCGGTCTGGGGTGGTAACGCCACCTATAGGCAAACAGTGGGAAGTCCTTCCAACACAGCCATAGCCGGAACAGAGGCTGATTTAGCCTTAATTATTTACAGAGTCTGAGCTAACTACCAGCTCAGACACCTACTAAATTTAACATAGCGCCTGATCATCAGGAGCAGGGCGCTACATATATATATATATTCAGTATATATTATGTAACAGAGCGAGGCTCTGTCCCTATGGAATTGGAGAGAAAAGGGACACAGAATTTGCATGTCTGCTGACTGCAAGACTAGAGAGTAGATTTTAAATAAAGAAAACTGCTCTGGATATTTGGCCGTGATTTCAGGGAATGCCTGTGTAAACTTGAGGTCTATGGACCTCAACTCACATCAAAGTCGGACCAAAGTAGTACAAGGACTACTTTTAAGTCGGTTTGACTTGAAGTCACACAGATATGAATGGTACTCATTGGAAATCATAAGGTAGGACTTGTCATGCGACTTTGCAGTCCCAAGTTGCAGGACAAGTCACACAAGTGTGTAAGGGGCCTAAGAGTCTTGGGTGGGGCGGGACCTCCAACCCTGTGTCTGGGTCTTGTTGACAGCCAGCAGGGTGTGTGCCCAGGTGCACACAGCCCATATAATGAGGGGCTGGTGAGAGCAGTAGGAGAAGGAAGGTGGAGTGTGAGTAGCTTGTTGCTGCTATTTGAAGACATACCTCTGTCAGGTAAACTGTCTGCCTTGTGGGAGACTGCAGCCTGTGAAAGGGGGATTGCATGTCCAGGTACTGGGAAAGGCTGGCCAGCGTTGAGAGTCGGGGAGACTAAGGAAGCAAGTGAGTTCAGGCCGTAAGGAAGCAGTACAGTACAGCCCGTAAGGAAGCAGAATCAAGAATTAGTTGGGAGCAAGCAGAGGTACTGCTGACAAGAGAGCCAGGTGGCTCGGTATGTTTTCATTTATGTTTGAATGAAGTTTAAACCCCTGCATGGGATTCCTGGATGGACTTTTTTTTTCTTTCATTTAGTAAATGTGGGCTTCCAGGCCCTTAACTATAACGCTTGTCTGACGTGGACTCACTGCACAAAGATGCATCTATCACCCCCAATATCACAATATATATTTATATATAAAAACAGTATATAATCTCAACAGAAAAAAAGCTAAATACGTCTCACCTTTTGCCTCATTCTAATCCTTCTCACCTCTCATCATCTATTTCCTGCTCTCACAACTGTATAAACTTTGATAAAAACTCTTGTTTTCATCACTTCTTATAATAGAATGACAATGCTGCCTTTGTATGAACTTTTGGGAGTATGTGCCCTCCTGCTGAATACTAAAATTGGATGTACGAATGCATACTGCATCAAAACATCCAGCAAAAGATCCGCTCAAGGATGTTTTTAGACATTATTGAGTGACAGCAGATCCTGGCAGGTGATTCTTTGGCTGGTAGTGTCCTTTGTCTAATAACATAACTAATGCTGGCCATAGATAGTCGATTTTTTTGGTCAGCCAGCGGGCTGATTGGGAAAAAAAGCAAGCGCATATTCCCATCCACACATGCAAAGTGGGTGGAGGACTTATCCACACTGTACCATTGTATTCTGACAGCAGGACTCTTCTGTTGTCAAAATACACTGATCAGTGGCTGCTAGTTGCTGATCGACAAAAGTTTTCCAAGAGTCCTGTTTGACTGAAGTCGATCATTAGATTGATTTCTGTTGAGCGGGAATGGCCATAGATGGATCGAAGTTTTGCTAGCCCCAGCTGAACTGGCCAAATTTTGATCCATCTATGGGCAGTTTAAGTCTAACCACACACGGATTGCAGGCATCACAAGCTTCTGGGCTGTGCTACAGGGACATACACGGTTCTGAAGATAAAAATTAACTTTTAAAGCGGAACTAAAGTTCCACTGTTACATGCTATGAGCAGGCGGGGGTTTTATTGCACAAGCGACATGCACTAAAATACACGTACCTTTCTGCTCATAGTGATCCCTGCAATGTAAACTAAACTGTTCATGCACAGCTCAGCTTACAGGGGCTTGCCCGATTCCTGTGTGCCGGAATATCTAGCTCCTGCGCAGGAGTGACATCATCCCTTTCCGGAAAATGAAGCTGGCCAAAAACCAGCACACAGAAGAAGATGCTGACCAGAGACCATTGAAAAGGTTTGATATCTTTAGTTCCACTTTAAAAGATAAGATATCAAAAAGGTGGGAGAGGAGAGAATGTCATGATAAAGACATGGAGGCTGTAAGAAAAAAAAGGAGAAAGGAAGAGAGGCGCCAAGCAGCCGCTAGTGTAGCACACTTTTTTTATTATTAAAAAGTAAGCACACAAATATATACACTCACAGTGGATAACAGGCAGGGAGATGCAGGGGATAGTCTCTCGGGAGTATTCCAGGGAAAGCCGAAGCTGTCAATGGAGAGGACTGCTGGAGGAACATACGAGCCCTGGCTTTGTTGCTGTCAGTGGATGCCACGGAGAGAGAGCTGTCAAGCTCAACAAACGACCTGTCAGCCCAAGGAGCAGTGTAGCCAATCGAAACACGTTTCAGAGGCAAGCCACGCCTACTTCATCAGCCACATGGAGATGGAGGCTGCCACTGCTGACATCTCCTTTGAGAATGTCCGTCCCCTGGTGGTCATGCTGATGCTTTTTAAAGCCTCGTACACAGGGTACGATTGTTGGCCAACTGAGGAAATTATTTTTGTCAAAAGGGCGTGTGCCAGGATCTTGTCTTGCATACTTGCATACTAACGTTACACAATTGTCGCGCCACAAACACGAACGTAGTGACGTACTACGAGGAATTTCAGCTCTTGAGCGCCACCCACCCTTTGGGCCCCTTCTGCTAATTTTGTGTTTGGTAAGCACTGATTCCGAGCATGCGTGTTTGTACTTTCGACTTTTGTGTTACGGATTTGTGTACTGAGCATACGTAAATCAGACGTGGAGCTTTTATCCGCCGAAAATTTACTAGCCTGCCATCCAACATATGTTGGCTAAAAATTGTAAAACAATCTAATCGTGTGTACGAGGCTTTCGTTTCTGGGAACAATTACACTTTTCTGACACTCATTTACAGCCAGAAAATGCCAGGCAACTAGCATTTTCATAAAAGAGCCAGCAAATGGCAGTCCCCATGTTTTCTCTTTTAAACTAGAAAACAGCTTTACCTACAGTATAATGTACATTTTTGACTTCTTGCTTGTTTAATGTGCCTTTGCTGTGACAGGTACTCTTTACAGCATTTGCTATAACATTGTAGCCGTAGAATTAAAAAAGGACTATTATTTCCCCTTGAAGTACAACAGGTGTTCAAAGATGAAGACAGCAGATTTATTATCATTAAAGGGACCTTATCAGGCAGAGAACTGACCATCGCCAATATCTACGCCCCTAACGACTCACAAGCCACTTTTTTCACAAATTTTTTCCACATATTACAACGCTACCATTCACCTCATATAATACTAGGAGGAGATTTTAACTCAGTATCACAACCAAATTTGGACAGGAGTAAACAAAACCAATTTTCAAAAACATTCTCGAATTCAACCTCTAGATATATCAATGAAATGCAACTCATGGACTCCTGGAGAGCACTAAACATTGGTGCGCGTGAATACACATTCTTCTCGCACCCACATAATTCATATTCCCGTTTGGATTACATTTTCTGTACCCCCATTACACTAGCCAATACTTATGATGCCTCAATTCACCCATGTACCTGGTCAGATCACAATATTACTACACTCAGCACTCAATTCATTGGCCTCTCGGCTACACCTTACTCATGGAGATTAAATGAATCTTTACTCACAGACCCTAAACATCAACATGAAATAGCCTCAGCTATTAAAGATTACTTCACAACAAATTCCACACCAGACATATCCCCTACCACTTTGTGGCTAGCTCATAAGGCGGTTCTGAGAGGCCGCATTATTAAACTAGCAGCTCAAAATAACAGAGAGAGATGGAGTAAGATTTCCTCCCTAACAAAAGAACTTCATGACCTCTATAAAATACACACAAACACACACGACCCTGTTATTTATAATCAAATTTCCCAAAAACGTTCTGAGTTAGACTCTATACTAACCTTTAAAGCCGAAAAGGCACTTCGCTGGTCTAAAGCGAAATTTTTCCTCTCAAGTAATAGTTACTCAACAATGTTTGCCCGTAAATTAAACCAATCAATAAAACCTGCTCATGTCTACAAACTTAAAAATAACACGAATCAACTGATCACTCACCCAAAAGAAATACTCTCCATATTTACCAAATTCTACACAGATCTCCTTTCCAAACCAACTTCCTCTATCTCAACTATCTCACGTGAGTGGTTAAATAACATCCCCATACCCAAATTATCCTCTACTCAGATGGACACACTAAATTCCCCGTGTACTGAAGACGAAATTACACAAGTTATTAAATCCCTTAAGAGAGGCTCAGCACCTGGTCCAGATGGATTCTCGTCCTTTTATTATAAACAGTTCCCACAACTTCTCACTCCGTCATTGTCAAAACTATACAATAGCATTTTGAAAGGAGACCAGTTTCCTGAAGAAATGCTGTTGGCTAATATGTCCTTAATCCCGAAACCAAATAAAGACCACACACTACCCCAAAATTATAGGCCAATTTCAGTAATTAACAATGATCTTAAAATTTTCAGTAGACTTCTAGCAAATAGACTAGCAACAATAATCCCCTCTCTGATATCCCCCTTTCAGTCAGGCTTTATCCCCGGCAGGCAGATCACAGACAACATTCGTCTAGTAACTAATATAATTCAGGAAGCAAATATCAAATCTCACCCAATCCTACTATTAAGTCTAGACATTAATAAAGCTTTCGATAGTGTCACCTGGAGATACTTAGATTTAGTTTTACAAAGGTATGGTTTTAATGGTGAATTTATTCATGCATTTCATGCCCTATACCATAACCCTGCCACCAGAATAAAATTGCCAGGCTGTAACTCAGAATTCTTTAAAATCGGAAGAGGCACTAGGCAAGGCTGTCCCCTTTCACCTCTATTGTTTGCCCTAGCAATCAAACCCCTAGCTGCTGCCATCCTACAACACCCAGATATAAAGGGTTATACTTCTAATAACAAAACGTACAAACTCAGTATGTATGCGGATGACATGATACTATTTCTTACCCAACCCATAATAGCCTTACCAAACTTACTAGCCACACTCAAAAAAATTTCTGCTCTATCAGGATTATCGGTAAATGTTTCAAAATCAGTGGGAATGCCAATAAATATTCCTCCTTCCCGATTTGATTCAATTCGCACATCCTTCAACTTCACGTGGTCCAATGATACTTTACCTTATCTCGGTATCCACCTTACCCCAGACCCCAAAGATTTAGCCACCAAAAATTATTTACCCATGTTACAAAGACTGAGATTGGTGTTAAAAACCTGGAAATCCTTCAATATTTCATTTTTAGGTAAAATTACTGCCATCAAAATGTCAATTCTACCAAAATTATTATTTCTATTTAGAGCACTCCCAGTTAGAATAAATAAATTGATACTTACTAAATTTCAATCGGAAGTCAATAAATTTATATGGTCGGACTCCCACCCAAGAATTGCCCAATCTGTAATATATATGTCCACGAAAAGAGGTGGATTGGGACTCCCGAACTTTTGGTCATATTATCTAGCTGCAAGATGGGCACAGATTGCTCAATGGCATTTACATAACCCGAAAATCCCATGGGTGGTATTTGAAAAATATTCAATACTACCCTACTCTATATCAGGATTACTATGGGGCAACAAAGTTTCCAATCATACTTTGGAAAGGCTAAACCTCTTAGTGGCCCATTCATACCAATTATGGAAACTGCATAATAAAAAAATTACATTGACCTCTCCCACACCACCCCTTGCTTCTTTTTTAGGCGACCCTAAGTTCCTAAAAAGCTACCAAAACACTGATGAATTTGTTTGGTGGATTAACAATAATCTAATCACCCTTAATAGATTTATTGAGAATACTTCATTAACTTCGTTCTCGATACTAAAAACCAAATACGACATTCCCAATACAGAACTCAGAAGATTTTTCCAAATTAGAAACTTCTATAATTCAAATTTCCCATTGTTAGACAATACATCGCCCACATTCTATGAGAATATCTGTACTAAATACCCAAGAAGAACAGGCCTAATATCAGAGATATATCTAAACTTGATCAATAACACCAACCAGGATAAATTACCATACATGCTCAAATGGGAACAGGAATACGATTTTGTATTGCCCCTCGAGAAATGGTCTGAATGTATTGACAATCTTCTTAAATGCACTAAATCTATCACAATTAGGGAAACTGCAATTAAACTATTTACCAGGTGGTATTATACTCCAGCCAAACTCCATTCTATATTTCCCACAGTTCCCAATACCTGCTTTAGAGATTGCACCTCAATCGGCTCCTTCTCTCACATTTTTTGGGACTGTGAAAAAGCAGCCCAATTATGGAAACGACTAGAGAAATTTTCTTCTAAAATTTCAAACAAAATTATAACCCTTACCCTTCCCAATTGTCTCTTGTTCACCCCGATTTTGGGTTTGAACACGTTTCAATTAAGAATAGTCCATACAATTTGTGTATCCATCCATTGGCTGATGGCTTATCATTGGAAATCCCCATCGTTACCAATTTCCCAATTGAAAATTAGAATAAACGACATTTACCTTATGGAAAATTTTTTGCATACCTTGCATAATACCATGCACCTATTGGATAAAAAATGGAACCTATGGTTCAAATATTCAGACTACCTTTTAGACCCATATTAGAATCCCCTTTTCACATCCAATTCTTTTATACACAAAAACAACCCTGCATTTCAAAATACTACTGAATCATTTATTTTCTATATGTAATAGATGTTGTCATAAATAAATAAAGGCGGTTACTCTGTCATAAATCATTATAATTATTGATTGAAAATACTGTAATTCTCTGATGTCATGACATAATGTTTGTACCATTATTTTGTACACAATAAAAAAGTTTGTAAACAAAAAAAAAAAAAAGGACTATAGCTGCTGAATGAGTGTACAGCATGAACTGGAAACACAAAGTACAACATAGACACAGGGAAATCCACTCTAATTCTAGTAAAGCTGCATGCACTGATTAGATCCAATTCACTTCCTAACCATTCCCCAAGTTATGTAATGCTTGAAATCCAAATGCCCTGAAGGGCTTAAGTTATAAATCAGCTGTGATGTCATACCTCTGAGCAGTTGCTACGGAAACCGTTTCCACTAGTGCCATATGTCTATGGCAAAGTATGTTCGTATCCCAGATCATCCTCACATGGGAACAAAACTCTATGGAGTTGTTACATATGGCAGTATATTGCACAGATGACAATTGAATGCATTGCATGATACCTGGTTTCCATCAATCTGGACACATTTTAAAGATTCTTTGGTAACGTCACAACAGACATAAGTTGGCCATACACTAGTAGAATTTTGTTTGAATTTTTTATGCTTTAAGAACATTTGTACAATTTTATAATCATTATCGATGTCAAATCGGTGTTCATTTTAGACCGCAGTGTCAAGAAAACTCGAAGGAGCAGAATGGAATTTTTTTTCCAAACAAACAAATTTCTAAAAGTGAATTTGGTTTTCATTCAGGAAAGTCCATTCATTCCAAAATCAAATGTTAAAAGTATTTTCGAACAAGATTGGCCAAGTCTTCAAATGTACCAAGAAATTTCAAACAAATTTTTGTTCATTCAAAAATTAGCCATTAACAAACATTACCAGTACCTATACATGGTTGGCTGCATTGCTGTATTTTTCGCTCCATAAGACGCACCTGACCATAAGACGCACCCAGGTTTTAGAGGAGAAAAACAAGAAAAAAAATATTCTGAACCAAATGATGTACTAAAATATTTAATATTATATTACTACTATAGGTGGGTGGTGGACGCACAGCAATACCAGCCCCCCTATCAAATCAGCTCAGCTACACTATACCTGGTTGGTGGTGGACACACAGCAACCTCCCCCCCTTCCCACACAAACACCCCTTCAGCCTCTCATATAACAACAGCTCAGGTGATGAACAGTGGATACCATCCCACACCTCCCACCCCCTTCTCACTCACCTCAGGCAGTGGAGGACACTGCCATTACAATCCACAACCCCCTCTGGCTGGCTCTCAGCATCAGATACACCGGGCAGCAGCTAGGATGGATGACTGAGGACATAGTTTGCAGCAGCAGCAGCGACAAGTGGAGAGAGGCAGGAAGTGAGACTGGACCAGACCACGGCGCCGGGGGTGTTCCAGCTGAATAAAAAAGCCATCCAGGGCTCTTGTCACTTGCAGGATGGGGTCACATCTGGCGGATGTCAACTTACCTGGGTGCGGAGTGCACCATTATAGCAACACCACTGACAACCCCCATGTTTTGGCACCTGGGGCAGACCGTCTCCCCCCGCTCCCCCTTGGTATGCCCCAGCAAGGATCTTCCTCACATCCTGTCATCTCTCCTCCACAGAGAAGCCGAGTGTCTATTCTGACACGGCGGCGGCGATGGGGGGGCGTAGCCTGCTCAGTATTCGCTCCATAAGACGCAGGGACACTTTTCCCTATTTTTTTGGGGGGTAAAAGTGCGTCTTATGGTGCGAAAAGTACGGTAATTTTTATATAGTCCATTTTTATATATAATATAAAGCTACCTATACCTTGGTGTGTGTCCTCTATTCCTACTCTTGTAGTGACTCAAAATGTGGGATTTTCTCCCATGTTCAGTCCCAATGATATTGGTCACCAGGAAAATAAGAGAATCTTGGCATGTGTCAATGGCTCCAGTTTGAAATACTTCTGTAATCTTTTCAAATTCATTGGAAGGTGCATTTGACCTGCAGTTGATCGCCTTCTAATCTGCGATTGATCTGCTTCAAGCAGATTTTGCATTACTAAAGTCTTTAATGGGAAATGAAAAACCCCCTTAATGGAAACAAAAGCCAATGGACACAGGCCCTAAATCCCCCTAAATGGGGACGAAGATACCAAAGAAAATAAAACTGACAGGGACTCTAAAAATTCATTACTTAAAAAACAATTTGCCTTTAGGCCCCTTTCACACTTATATGACTTGTCCCACGATTTGTGATGGCAAAGTAGCATGACAAGTCGTTTCCCATGATTTCCAATGATAACCATTTATATTAGTATGACTTCAAGTCGTTCCGACTTCAAAGTAGTCCCTGCACTACTTTGGTCTGATTTTGATGCCACTTACACAGGCATTCCCTGAAATCGCGGCCGCTAATCTCAGCAAAATTGCGGCCGCGAAATCACGGTAAAATCGCACGACTTTGAAGTCGCACTAGTGTGAAAGGGGCCTTAGGAAAATAACGTGGTAGTAAATTCTGTTAAACCACTTGTACCTACAGGTAAGCCTATAATAAGACCTTTATTTATAACTTATTTTAATTGACACATTTTTGCTGCTAAAAACCCCCTGGGGGAATCAACTTGTTCTTTTGTTACCATTGGGGTGTGCAGCCTTCCCACTTCAACGTGTTTCTCTATATTTTGCCTATAATAAGGTTTACCTGTAGGTACTGTGAATATCTCCTAAACTTGCACTATTTAGGAGATATTTAGAGTGCATAAAGCCAGTGATGGCACTGTATGCCAGACCGTCAGAGCCTATGCCGCAAATGGCGTCTCCCGCGCGAAGGCGCGGGAGTGACGTCATCACGCCCCCAGCTACTTATGTAGCAGGAGGCCGCAAACCCAGAAGGAAGACCGGGGAAAGATGAAGGCCTTTCAGCGGGGACAGCGCTGTGCTGGAGGGCTTCATTTTGAGACAAATCTCTCATGTTGTGCTAGCATGTGATGCAAACTAGCACATTATGACATTGCCTTGCAGAGGATTTTTATTTCTTTCGTCAACCACGGTTTACTACCAATTAAAGCTCACCGTATGGCCCCATTCACACTTCATGTAGCAGGTTTTGCACTGATTGCCACACGATTTGGAATAAGGAAGTGTGACTGGAGCTGACATGTAACATTCTTACCATACATTAATAGATTTGTATCCATTCAGTCGGGCCCTTGCACTAGATATTTGTTTAGTAGAGCCAAATGAGATTGTACAACTGGATTAGACCGTTTTAGGCATGATATTTATGTGTCATCAAAAAGAGGATGACAATTCAAACAAAACATTTTGTCAGGGTCACCTGTGGCCAGGTGACAGATGCACACCGTAGGGGGACAGGAGTGCACCGCGAGGTAGTGAACCCTATGGCTGGCTTCTGCGGATAGGAAACTGGGTGATTGTGGAAAGCAGGACCAGAGGAGCACAACCGGGATCCCAACGGAAGCGAGAGCCAAGATTCCCCAGGGCGCGGAGTCTAAGACCCAGCTGGTCTTCTCCAGGGCCTCTAGTGGTGAGGATGTTACGCTGCAGGCTGGGACCAGGTCGCGGCCCCTGGAGTTTCCTAGCTCACGCCCCGTAGGATAAGGGGAAAAGAGGGGAAGCAGCAGCACACGATAGAGAGAACCGAATAACAAGCTGAAGGTCAGGGGCCACAAGCAGACAAGGATAACGAAGAACGAGCCGAAGGTCAAGGGTCACGAGCAGACAGGGATAGTCGGGGACAAGCCAATAACGTAACAGAGAGACAGACGTAGCACACGGCAGGCAGGAACCCAAACACACAATGCCTAACAAACACGTTGATCAGCAAAGCAGGCTTGCAGTGCACAGGTTAATATAGTGTTCAGTGATAGGGCCTGGGGTGGAGTCAGGCTGGGAGGAGATTATAAAGGAAGCCAGGTGAAGGAGGTCTGGTCTCTAGATGAACACATGAGGAGGAAGGTAAGATGGCAGACAGACATTAATGCATATCCATGACACATTTGTTTAGGAATATATATTGTGGAGGAAGGATAGAATTTGTGTTGAGTTTATTTTGCTATCTGTGGGGTTTACCTACTAAGGGCAAATAGGTTGTTCGCTTTGCAAAGGGAAATATTCCCAAAGTTTAGTGAATGAGGTGAAAATTCACTTGGCGAAAAATACCCAATAACATGCAAGGAAAATAGTAAAAAAAAGTATTTTTGTATGCACATGATTGGATGATGGATGTCAGCGGGGTTTTTACCTTGTTCACAAGTAGCTTTGGGGAAAATGCACTTGCTAAGTGCACTTCCCAAAGTGTTATTGATGATATGCTCCCCCCCCCCCCCAAGAAAAAACTCTCTTTATAATATGCAAAACAAAACAAAAAAAAACTAAAAAACAATTGGCTGTAGTTACACTGTTACATAGTTACATAGTAGGTAAGGTTGAATAAAGACAATAGTCCACCCAGTTCTACCTGTGTAGGTGCACATGAGTCAGTGTCTATAATTATTTCCCATATTCCTGTATGTTGTGTTCTTTAAGATACACATCCAAGAGTCTTTTAAAAATACCAATACTCCCTGCTGCCTCCACCAATTGTGGAAGAGTGTTCCACATCCTTATTGTCCTGACAGTGAAAAACCCCTTGTGCCGTTTAAGGTTTAATCACTTCTCCTCCAATCTCATTGTGTGGCCCGTGTCCTCTTACACTCCCTAAGACTGAATAGTTTTTTCCTATGCTGGAATCACCATTGAAGTGTTTGTAAACCGCTATCATGCCTCCTCTCAAGCGTCGCTTCTCCAGTGAGAATACATTTAGTGCTTGTAGTCGTTCCTCGTAATTGAGGTCCTCCAGTCCCCTTGTTCATTTCATTGCCCTTCTTTGGACTCTCTCCAGCTCCAGCACATCCCTCCTGAGGAATGTTACATTTTTCATGAAAGGGTAACTCCACTTTCGTATGAAAAAAAAATAGCAAATAAAGAAAAAATAATATAGCATATACAATTTCAACACAAGTTATATTGTAATTGAATGTTATTAAAAATTACCTTTCCTTTTCTAACTGCAGCCGCTGTAATTTTCTGAAAATGCAATGCAATATGGCTACCTGGAGGTGTTCTGTACACAAAATGTGTACTGAACACTCCCCAGAAACATCACTTCCTGCTTGTGTGATTGGCTCACAAATTTTCCCAGAAGTTTGCACTAAGGCTGGTTTCACACTGGGGCGGTGGGGGCGGTGGCGGTATAGCGCCGCTATTTTTAGCGGCGCTATAACATCGGTATTGTTGAGCTATTCGGCCGCTAGCGGTGTGGTTTTAACCCCCGCTAGCGGCCAATAAAGGGTTAATACTACCCGCAAACCGCGGCTACAGCCGCGGTTTGCGGGCGGTATTACCGCGGTATCCCATGTATTTCAATGGGAAGGAGCGGTGTAGGAGCGGTAAACACACCGCTCCTCCACCGCTCCAAAGATGCGGCTAGCAGGACTTTTTTTACCGTCCTGCTAGCGCACCGCTCCAGTGTGAAAGCCCTCAGGGCTTTCACATTGGAGAGAAAGGAGCCGCTGTTTAGGCTCGGTTTGCAGGCGCTATTTTTAGCTAAATAGCGCCTGCAAACCGCCCCAGTGTGAAAGGGGCCTTAGATACAAGTCAGATATCAGGCATCCCCTGCAACAAAAATATAATTTTTTGTGAGATACTCCCAATAGGATGCAGGCCCAGCAGTTTCCTCATTAGTGACCTGCAGCTGCTGCGGCTGGTTGATAATTATGAAACCACCCCCTTAAGGCCCCTTTCACACTTATACAACTTGTCCCACAATTTGTGATGACAAAGTAGCATGACAAGTTGTTTCTCATGATTTCCAATGACAACCATTCATATTAGTACGACTTCAAGTCGTTCGGACTTCAAAGTAGTCCCTGCACTACTTTGGTCCGATTTTGATGCCACTTACACAGGCAGTCCCTGAAATCGTGGCCGCAAAATCGCAGTAAAATCGCGCGACTTTGAAGTCGCAGTAGTGTGAGAGGGGCCTTAGACTCACTCTTCAGAATGACAAAAGGTAGGAATCTGCAACAAAGTTTGTTACAATCCCTGCAATATACAAAGATCACCCAGAGGGGAATGTTTTTTTTTCTCAACAAAAGTATTATGCTTTAAGTGCATCCACACAAATCATTCCTTTTGCCCCTTTGGCAAACTGTACATCTACAACTGATATTTATAGCTCTTATACAGCCTCCAATATCTCTATAGAATGGGCTGTGTCTGCACTATTAATAGCAGTTTTCATATACATACATTTGTTTCAGTCCTGTAAACCTTTGTCTGTGTAAGACAGATGCAATAGTATTTATTGAGTCAGGTGATGGTGAGGGGACCATCTCTTACCATTCCCAGCTGACCTCTATTTACAGGATGAGTATGTTGATTTAGGGCTGATTCATACCAGAGTGTATGACATGCAATGACATGCGATAAAATGTTTTGGATCGTGATTTGTCATTTGTTTTAAAAAAACTTGAGACTGGATTGAGCTAAATAACAAAACGCAGGTCAAACCACCCAAAATGCAACACAGTGAAGGTTATTTACTAAAACTGGAGCGTGCAAAATCTGGTGCAGCTCTGCATATAAACCAATCAGCTTCCAGGTTTTCTTTGTCTGAGCTTGATTCAACAAGCTGAAGTTAGAAGCTGATTGGTTACCATGCAAACTGCACCAGATTCTATGTGCACCAGGTTTAGTAAATCTAATTTAGTAAAATGTACTGGTGTCCGAAGGCTCTACTGAATGCCAAGGATTTTCAGATGTACATGCACGTTGTCTGCTGTAGAAAACGATGCAGGACAATGCATCTGCTGCTGTGTACAAATCATATACTGTAGTCCACCTCCAGCCAAAAGTTTTTAGGTTTTTCAATTATTTGGAAGAAGTATTTTTTTATAACATCTTTGTTGTCCATTACCTTCCTGGGGAAACGTCACCTCACTTTCTGTCTTGTTGATAGTAGGGCAAGAAATAAGAAGAATAGTTGTCATTGGAAAAGGAAAATTTAGATTCCACACCCTCTGTCCAAAACGTAAAAAATAGTTTGGCTGGGGTTGGGCTTTATCAACGCTTTGAGTGATCAAATGAAACAAGGTTAGAATAAAAAATATGTTGTTGGATGTCTTACCTGTAAGGATAACTTCCAACAACATTTTACAAAATGTGCTAACAATACAGTACAATCCTACTTGTATCTGTATGAGCAGTATCAAGAAATGTATTCCATTTATATACAGTATCTTACAATAGTGAGTACACCCCTCACATTTTTGTATTAGTGTGTGCACTTGAAGCCCAGCAGCCTATTTGAACTGGTTTGTCACTATGAGAAGTTGCTGAATGGTCTTCAGCTTGTTCCTGTGTTCCTGAGACACTGCTGCACTCTCTTACCCGTTGTGAGGGGGTTAGCTCGGCAGCGGGTGTGTGTGACCCCCGGGATGGGCTCCCCACACAAAAACAGGCCCAGCAAACGGAGGTTGTGGTTTTCAAAATCAAAAAGGTGCGGTTTATTTTCTATTTACAGTGACAAAACACAGCAAAGCAAAAGAAACATAAATAAAATAAATCCTGGTCAACTTGACCTCTGGGTAAACATACAGGTTTCCTAACTAACAACTGGGATCAGCCTAGTGCTGTCCTAGTCCCTAAGTCCCTGGTTTTAAATGTCCAAGCAAATAGCCACACAGGCTTTTTCTCACCGCACAGGGGTTCACTCTCCCTAGACAGTCCACACAGGTCTGGTTCCAGGCATGAGCTAACATCTAATGAAGCTGGGAGTTCTTATAGAGGCCTAAATGAGCTGACAAGCTTCAGCTGGTCTCATCAACTCCCTGTCTGTACGACGCCCCACACTCTCCCTAGAGGTATGAGTCATCCATGAGCCCACTAGCCTTAGCTGGGCTTATACAACTCTCCACCTAGTTGTATAAGTCGGCGTAAAGCCTGAATCTGGGCGAAATATATCTACCCCCCTGGATGCAACCAGGTGACTTTACCTTCCTGCTGTCACATACCCCCCCCTCTTGTTTTAACCTCGGGGTTGGAACACCAGCAATCAGGCATTCATGTACTCGAGACAAAGCATCCACATTCCCCATTTGAACGCCAGGGCGATGCTTTACTGTGAAGTTGAATTCCTGGAGGGCCAGGAACCACCTATTCACTCTTCTATTTGTTTCCTTGTTTTGAGCCATCCACTTTAACGGAGCGTGATCCGTAACCATGTCAAAGTGCCTACCTAGCAGGTAGTACCGAAGGGAATCTAGAGCCCACTTCACCGCTAAACACTCCTTTTCAACGGTGGCGTAATTTACCTCATGGGACTTCAACTTCCTGCTGAGGTAAATGACTGGGTGCTCTTCCCCGTTCCAGACCTGGGACAATACTGCTCCTAACCCCACATCTGACGCATCACTTTGTACGACAAAGTCTTTAGAGAAGTCGGGTGAGTACAACACTGGCTGGCTACATAAGGCTTGTTTCAAGAATTGGAATGCTGCCTCAGCCTCGGGGGTCCATTTAATCATGACCGACCCTTTCCCCTTCGTCAGGTTGGTTAGGGGCACAGCCTTAGAAGCAAAGTGGGGAATGAATCGCCGATAATACCCAGCGATTCCCAGAAAGGCTCGTACCTGCTTCTTGCTGTTGGGACGTGGCCAACTCTGGATGGCCTCGACTTTGTTGAGTTGGGGTTTTATTACTCCCCTCCCAATGGTGTACCCAAGATATTTGGCCTCCTCCTGCCCAATGGTACACTTCTTGGGGTTAGCCGTAAACCCCGCTTCCCGAACAGAGTCCAGGACTGCTTGCACTTTTGGCAGATGTGAGGCCCAATCTGTGCTATGGACAATTACGTCATCCAGGTAAGCCGCAGCATACTTCCGATGGGGCCTCAGCATCTGGTCCATTTTCCGCTGGAATGTGGCCGGCGCATTCTGTAACCCGAACGGCATTCTTTTATATTGGAACGCCCCGTCTGGGGTTACAAATGCGGTTTTCTCTTTGGCCGACTTGGCCAGGGGGATTTGCCAATACCCTTTTGTGAGGTCAAGAGTCGTCATGTATCGGGCTGTTCCCAGCCGGTCGATCAACTCATCTATACGTGGCATGGGGTAGGTGTCAAATTTTGTAACTTTGTTCAACTGACGAAAATCGTTACAAAATCGCCAGCTCCCATCCGGTTTAGGCACCAACACAATGGGACTAGACCAATCACTTTGGGACTCCTCTATCACCCCTAAGTTCAGCATTTTCTGTACTTCCTCCCGTATTGCCTCCCGTCGGGCCTCTGGGATCCGATAGGGTTTTAACTTCACCCTTTCACCGGGCGGGGTAATGATGTCATGCTCTACCCCAGATGTTTGTCCCGGCAGCTCAGAGAATACCTCCTTGTTGCGAAGCACAAACTCCTTAACCTCCTGTTGTTGGGGTTGTGACAAGGTGGCTGCTATTCCAACCTCAGGAATCACGCAACCAGTTTGAGCTGGTGACCAAGTGTCTGCGACTAGGGACTCTCTATCCCTCCAGGCTTTCAACAGATTAACGTGATAGATCTGTTCGGGCTTTCGCCTTCCTGGTTGTCTGACCTTGTAATTCACTTCGCTCACTTTTTCCATTATCTCATAGGGGCCTTGCCATTTGGCAAGGAATTTACTTTCAACCGTAGGGACAAGTACCAGTATCCTATCCCCCGGGGAAAAGGTACGGGTCTTGGCTCCACGGTTGTACACTCTCTGCTGTGCTAACTGCGCTTGGGCCAAATGTTCCTTCACGATGGGCATTACCTGTGCAATTCGGTCTTGCATCAGGGCGACATGCTCAATCACACTCCTGTGGGGAGAACTCTCACTTTCCCAAGTTTCCTTGGCAATATCCAACAGCCCTCTTGGGTGTCTCCCATACAGTAACTCAAAGGGGGAGAATCCCGTAGAGGATTGGGGCACCTCCCTAATAGCAAACATCAAATAAGGAAGTAGACAGTCCCAATCCTTTCCATCTCTATCCACCACTTTCTTCAACATTTGTTTTAGGGTTTTGTTGAATCTTTCAACCAGCCCATCGGTTTGGGGGTGATACACAGATGTACGCAATTGCGTCACTTTGAACAATTTACACAGCTCTTTCATAACCCGGGACATAAAGGGTGTACCTTGGTCCGTAAGCAGTTCTTTACAAATACCCACCCGGCTAAAAACAAGAGATAGCTCTTTGGCTATGGTTTTGGCCGAGGTATTTCTGAGAGGGATCGCTTCTGGATAACGGGTGGCATAGTCCATTATAACCAATATGTACTGGTGCCCCCTAGCGGACTTGATTATAGGACCTACCAAATCCATTGCGATTCTCTCAAACGGGACCTCAATGATGGGTAGAGGGACCAGCGGGCTACGGAAATGTGGCATCGGGGCCGACCTCTGACACACAGGGCAGGAGGAACAATAATTTTCTATGTCCTTCATCACCCCAGGCCAATAGAATCTCTGTAATACCCTCTCTCGGGTTTTCTCTGTCCCCAGATGACCTCCAAGAATGTGCCCATGGGCCAACTCCAACACCAACTTCCTGTAAGGTTTGGGCACCACAAGCTGCTCAACGGTTTCTTCTGCCCTTTTTGCCACCCGATACAGTAGGTCCTTCTCTACGCTGAAGTATGGGTAAGTGCAGGTATTATCTGGGTTCACTAACTCGCCATCTATTTCCACTACGTTTTCCCGTGCCTTTATTAGGGCGGGGTCTTTTAACTGTTCTGTGGCAAAATTTTCCCTGTGAACCTCCAGATCAGAAAACTCCACAGACGGTAGGTTTTCGTCTGAGGAGGTGGGCTCCTCTCCAGTTTCTTGAGTCTCCCCTGCCAATACTGACAAGGGAAATTCTGGAGAGTCCTCACCACTCTCAGAGGAGTTCTGGTTATCACATTCCTGGTACATAGGGGCACCAGTGGGGGGCTCAGGATCATCCCACAGTTCCCAGAACTTCGGAAAATCCCTTCCCACAATGGCATCATGCGGTAATTGAGATACTAACCCCACTGGATGAGAGAGGGTACCTTTGGGGGTCTCGAAACACACTGTAGTCACTGGATACTCTCGGGTGTCCCCATGCACACAAATAACAGCTACCTTGCTATTCCCAGAGACCTCTGTTTTAACTAATTCAGCCTTTATCAGGGTCACAAGGCTACCTGAATCCAGCAATACCACAACATTTCTACCATTAACACACATTTTGCATAAATGTTTCTCAGTTCCTCGAATGGCAGTGCATGCGACTGTCGCACACAGCGACTGATGTCTGCCCGTCAGAAAGTCACACTGCATGGGTTCCTCCACAACCGGGCAATTGGCTGCAATATGTCCCGCTTGCCGGCAGCGGTAGCAAACGATCCTTCTTGCCGCCTCTTGAGCCGCTGATTTCCCAGGCTGTTCTCGCCAAACTTGGGGTAGAGCTCCCACCCTCTCACTCTCTCCACCCTCACCCCTTGGAATCCTCTTATCCGCCCCTGGGGATGGTCTGGTCTTAGGGTGGAAAGTCCGAGTGTCTCTGGAAGAGGCCGTCAGGTTCTCTGTAGCCAAGTATTTCTCCACACGATCCACAAGACCATCGGCCGTCTCTGGGTCTCCATGGCTTACCCACTTTTGGATGGCAGTAGGAAGAGCTCTCAAAAACCGATCCATTACAACACGTTCCACAATCTTTGGTGCGGACAAAGTCTCTGGCTGTAGCCACTTTCTGCTCAGGTGAATGAGATCATACATTTGAGACCTGGGGGGTTTTCCAAGCTGGAAAGTCCAGTTATGCACACGCTGAGCCCGGACAGCCTGGGTGACACCCAGCCTTGCCAATATTTCAGCTTTTAGCATCACATAGTCTTTTGCTTGGTTAGGCTCTAGGTCATAGTAAGCTTTCTGCGATTCACCAGTTAACAGAGGAGCCACCAGTCCAGCCCACTGCTCCTCAGGCCACTTTTCTCTTTCAGCGGTCCTTTCAAATGTGGTCAAAAATACCTCTGGATCATCCTCTCCAGTCATTTTTGTCAATAAACGACTCACCCCAAAGGACGCGGTATTAGTGGGACGGCTTTCCTCACTGGTCTGCGGACGTTGCTGCATTACTGCTTCCATTTGTTGTAGTCTCTGCTCTAGCTTCTGTAACAGGTCTATGAAGCGGGCCTCAGATTGCTGCTGGGCTTGTTGCTGAGCTTCCAGACTCTGTTGGTGAGCTTGCTGCTGGGCTGCAAGGCTCCTTTGCAAACCTGCATTTGTCTGCTGTTGATTGGCATTTGCTAGAGCCAGCTGTTTCAGTATCTCCTCCATGCTGGCTTAAAAAAAAACTGCCACTGGTTCTCCACCAACTGTGAGGGGGTTAGCTCGGCAGCGGGTGTGTGTGACCCCCGGGATGGGCTCCCCACACAAAAACAGGCCCAGCAAACGGAGGTTGTGGTTTTCAAAATCAAAAAGGTGCGGTTTATTTTCTATTTACAGTGACAAAACACAGCAAAGCAAAAGAAACATAAATAAAATAAATCCTGGTCAACTTGACCTCTGGGTAAACATACAGGTTTCCTAACTAACAACTGGGATCAGCCTAGTGCTGTCCTAGTCCCTAAGTCCCTGGTTTTAAATGTCCAAGCAAATAGCCACACAGGCTTTTTCTCACCGCACAGGGGTTCACTCTCCCTAGACAGTCCACACAGGTCTGGTTCCAGGCATGAGCTAACATCTAATGAAGCTGGGAGTTCTTATAGAGGCCTAAATGAGCTGACAAGCTTCAGCTGGTCTCATCAACTCCCTGTCTGTACGACGCCCCACACTCTCCCTAGAGGTATGAGTCATCCATGAGCCCACTAGCCTTAGCTGGGCTTATACAACTCTCCACCTAGTTGTATAAGTCGGCGTAAAGCCTGAATCTGGGCGAAATATATCTACCCCCCTGGATGCAACCAGGTGACTTTACCTTCCTGCTGTCACACCGTGTATGACCCAGTTTCCCCCTGGACTTTGCCTATGCTCCTGCCTCTACTTTAGGGTTTCCACCTCATCCGAACACATATGAATTACACAGGTTCTGAGGCCAATTTAATGTAGATAAGGCACCAAGTGAGTTTAATTACCACCTTAATCATCTACAGAACCTGTGCAATTAATATGTGTTCGGTTTTAAAGAGATGAGGTGGCAAACCTACTCTACTTTGTTCATCTGATTATTCCAACCTCAGCTCGTTTACCGGACTATGACCGCGGCAACTGACATCAGGCACTACTAAAGCAGCCATATTGGATCCTTTTTGATACCGGTGCAGGTAGCGCCCGGGGGACCCGGACCTTATTCCGATACCCGCTCGGGTCGACGGCCAACACAACGAATAGGTATGGCCAAAACAACATCTTCAAATCAGCCGACAAATATCAGGTAACATGGGACCCACTTAAAATAAGAACTGGCCAAACCCAGTTCCAACACAAAGGCTCCCAATGGTAATGTACTTTGATTCATAGGTTGAAGTTGAGCAGCAGACAATGATAAGAGACTAATTTCACACTGTCGATATGTGCATACCAGAGCTATGTTGTTAAAACTTCACAGACATCTGTATTACAACCATATTGATGAACTTTCTTTGGCAGCAACTTCTGGAGGACATTTATCTATTATCATTGTGCCAATACAATAGCCCCTCTATAAGCATCAATTAACCTCTTCAACCTTCAGGGAATATTTCCACCAGTGGACTCCCACCATGTACCTAATGCCAATACTGCATTTAGGTCATCTACTTTGATTTGTACCAGTCCCAATACATCCCCCTAGCGCTATTACCCCTCTCCCCCGGTTTCCCTCTCCCACTCCATCAGGTTCAGCCTTATATTAAATGTTAAACCCATTCGACCCTAATAAACAAATCCACTTATTAGTAGGTGGTCCAGATTACCCTATATTCCCTGGTGGACAGTAATCAATATACAAAATAATATTATTATTTTTCTGGGTTACATACTCATATAAGACCGAACCATACGTCCGGACTAGTGTGTTGTTACATGTTTAGTTATTTGTTAGTCCTGTCTGTCCATCAGATGTTTCCAATTAACTTATGTACTGTATGACCATTCACTTTTTGATAATAATACTGCACTTTCATATGTTTTCCTTTTACATATTTTTAAAATGATAATAGGAATAAATGATTAATTCTAAAATCATTTCCGTCTCTGGATCTACAATCTGTTGCCTATAGTAACCGCTTTTTGTCTGTCCTAAACAGACTGATCCCCTCCCTTTTCATTTTGTACATTTACTGGACTTGTCTTTGCCTGCTGATCCTGTTGTGCTTTGCTTGGCAATTACTGACCCTGGCCTGTCTCCTGGACTTGCTATTCTGTTGATTTGGTCCCTTTTCGCCCAGCTGTCCCTGACTCCTGGTTCTGCTTCATCCTTTGCTCTGGTGCCAGCTTCTCCGGCACTTATGCCAGTCCGTGTCTTTACACTCTCTGTCTCCACCTTCGGGAGTGTTGGGCAGGAGGTGCAAGAGAGACTTCCACAATGTCCCAGTCTTCACCAGGTACAGTACATGTAAGGAAGAATAGGTAAGTAAAGATGCTTCCCCAGCCATTGCTCAGGGTAGATGGTAGAGTGATTTAGAAACCAAGGAGGAACTCAAGGAAGTAAGGAAAGAGAAGAAGAGGAGGTCCCAGGGGTTGTCTAGGTAGAAGATTGACTGGAGCGGAAACTGAACAACATGACTCCAGGCATTAAGGCTCCAAAAGGGATTAATAAAAGTCTGGGGGCTGGAAATTGTCAACCCATGGCTGCCAAATTTTTGTAAACCTGTGGACCCTCTCCTGCAAGGTAGACTCAATCTTAGCATGTATCATTGCTTTGGGTAACTATGTTTATTAGCAAGCGCAGGCGTTTTCCAAGACCTGGCAAATGTTTGCTTAGTGACTGTAGTAATTTGGAGCAGGAGTTAAAATTGGACTTTGGTTAACTACTTTGGGCTACTGGTCAAAAGTAAAAGCCAAGGGATTGGTTGGTAGGTAATACCAAAAAATGGGGAAAGAAATTGGAAAATTTTGGACCAGAAGGACCGCACCACAGGGCAGGTCCAGCAGATATAAATATATGTATACTAAGAACAACCTTGCATTATAAACAGACTGGTGTAATTAAAAAACCCTGAATACTAGGTAAGAAGACTAAAAATAAAAAACAATGTATCCCTGCTCTCAAGGTGTATATTTGTCCCCCAAGGACAATGACTAATAATTCATCAAAAGATATTATAACCTAAAACTGAATCAACCATGACATCAAATCAATCAAAATGTGCAGAAAAAAAATCTGTGTGCAAAATGTGTTAAATAAGTAAATATTCATTCAACACACGTGCAACCTTGATCACAGAACACAAATGTGCAACAAATGCAATAATACACTATTTAATAAAAATGCAAAATATGCCAAATAAATAATTCAATGATATAAAAAAAATTATACCAACACAGAATCATAAACAAATAGATACTAAAAAGTGCATAATTGAATAAATTAATGAAATCCGCAATTTCCCATAAAGTTCATTAAAATCAAATCCAGTCCATAAAAGTGCTACGAAATGAGGGCCAGGTGCTCTTTATACCAAAAAGTGCTCCAGTGTTTGTGAATCTTCCACCCAATAATAAAGCCTCTTTCCAGACCATATTAATCTCCAAATAATATTAGGCATAGGGATAATGAGCCCTTGCAGCAGCTTAGAAAGATAGAACCGATGGTCTCACCACCGGATCATTCCGCCAATCAGTGTCTCCTATAGCCAATTATGATAGCTCTGTCCCCAATAGTGAGCTGTCTATCCCAATCTTTTTTCAGTCAAAGACTCCTCAATGATGGCATATATCAAATGCAAAGAAAGAGAAATCTCATAGCGCATAACGTACAAATCCTGGACTTTAATAAATAAGTATTATAGTGACAAGCATGAGATGATACAAGCGGTGATTTAAAAACAACGGCTGTGAACATTCAGGCTCGCCCACATGTGATGTCACCTTACTGCCAAAGGTAAGAACTGGGGTCCCCACAGCCAAAGAAACAAGTGTGAAGCCCTGTACACACGGCCGTGATTCCCGGCGGTATAAAGTCCGCCGGGAATCCCAACGGGAAAACTGCAGGGAGAGCTTTGGCCGGGAATCCCGGCCGTGCGTACAGGGCTTATGCTCCCCCGGCACTGCCTCACAGTGTTTTCCATTGGCCAGTGTAGTAAATCTGGTGGAAAAAAACCACCGGGAAAATAGAGAGCAGGTTCTCTATTTTTCCCGCCGGGATTCCCAGCGAGGGAGCATACACACAGACGGTTTTCACGGCAAAAAGCTCTCCCAGCAGTTTTCTTGCCGGGAAAATCGGTCGTGTGTACGAGGCTTGAGGGTGACGCAGAACATACTTAGCTATTCTTGCATGAATGAGGTACCATCTAGATCAGTGATTCTCAACCAGGGTTCCGTGGAACCCTAGGGTTCCTCCAGAGGTTGCTAGGGGTTCCTTCAGCATTGGGCAATTTCTGCCTCTCAGATAAGTTCACACTGACCCCATTGATCTTTTTAGCTATCTGTAAGGAGGTAATTCTTCCCAATTCCCACAAGTGTAAGGACCATTCTTCCAACTGACCATTACACTAATGCATCATGAGTTGTAGATTTCTCAATTTTAGCAGGGGTTCCCCGGGACCGGAGAACTATTTCAAGGGTTCCTCTGTGTTGAAAAGTTTGAGAAAGGCTGATCTAGATAGTGATTTGTAGGTTGTTATTAATGCTAAATAATTCTGTGACAATTTCTGGGTGGCTAGCCAAATGTCCATCCAATCTTCAGCCTCAAGTGCTAATCTAAGATCAGTTGTCCATCGAACTGGCATAAATGGGGGTGAGGGGGAGGCACATTAGGGCTAGTTAGCAGGCTCTTAAAAAGCTTAGAGATCACCCCTTTTGCATATGAGTCAGCTGTACATAAATGTTCGAACATGGTTATTTGGTCGAGGTCTGTTTGTGATTGGATTTTTGCAGCGCAAAAGTGCATAACTTGGAGGAATCAAAATACCTCATAACTCGGAAGTTTATTCTATTCCTTCAATAATGATAGGGGTTTGAAACCAGTGGAGGTGGCCAGATGATGTAATCTTGTTAGACGCAACTAAGGCCAATGATGAAAAGTAGTTGGGGAAACTAACGCCATAAAATGTCAGACTGTGGAAGAAATAGAGCATTGGGATATGTGGAAATAACAGTTCTGACAGGTGTTTTTTTTCTTGTCCCACAGAGCTAAGGAGTGAAGGGAGATGAGATTCAAGGGCGTCCCCTGGTTCCACGGTTGGAGCCAAAGTAAGCTATCAATAGAGAGGGGATCGGGCCCACTCATTCTAAACCAACCCAAAGTGGTACTTCTCAAGTTGCATGGTATTTAAAGACTGGGGCCAGATCGGCTGCCTGATAATATTTGAAAGTGTGAAATACCTAGCCCTCTCGCCTATTTGGGGTGCAATAGCATCAATCTAGGCATGGTCAGGTTGAACCCCATAGAAAATGAGAAACCCTACATTGCAGTATGCAAAAAATGTAGGATGGGACTGTTATAGGCAGGACTATGAAGAGGTACAGAATTTTTCATTTTCACTGTGGAAGACCATCTGGATATAAGGTTTGTTAAGTGGGTCAGCATAGGAGGATAATTTGCACATATAATTTGCTCTGTATAAGGAATTGGGGTGACTAGTGAGGTAAATACCCATGTTCCTCAAACTGTGCTCAGACCAAGTAAAGGGAAACAATGTATGCAGAGTTTGGAACTCTGCCATCCTTAAAATTATGTTCAAGGCCCTCGATTTAGTGCGACTGACCTCTAAACCAGAGATTCAAGCAAAACTGTCAAGAAGTGGAAGAAACATACAAAGCTTATCCTGGGTGCCCACGATCTCAACCACTTTTATGTTTGGATGATTATGGATTCATTTTGCTTGGGGTTCAAATGCTAATGTGAACAGTAGCGGAGGCCAAGGGCTCCCTTGCCTAGTCCCCCTAGCTATGGGAAACGTGTATGACTTGCAGCCTGCAAAACAGAAATATGCTCTTGGATTTTCATACATTATATATTTTTATTTTTTATATAATTCATCTTCACAACTTCTACTTCATTAGTTACTGTAATGCCGCGTACACACGACCGGATTTCCCGTCTGAAAAAGTCGTATGACAGCTTTTGAATGGAAATTCCGACCGTGTGTATCTGACTTTTTCTGTCGGAATTCCCACCAGCAAAAGTTTGAGAGCAGGTTCTCTATTATTCAGACGGAAAAAATTCCTATCGGAAAATCTGTTTGTCTGTATGCAATTCCGACAGGAAAAAAAACACGCATGCTAGGGAACAATTTGACGCATGCTCGGAGGCATTGAACTTCTTTTTCCCGCCTCGTTGTAGTGTTGTATGTCACTGAGGTCTTAACGCTCGAAAGTTCAGAGAACTTTTGTGTGACCGTGTGTATGCAAGACAAGCTTGAGCGGAAACCCGTCGGAAAAACCATCCAAGGTTTTTCCGACGGGAAAACTAATCATGTGTACGCAGCATAACTTGCATGTTTGGCAATATTAGCAAAAAAATACCATCACCTACTATAGCAACCAATCAGATTTTTAAATAACTGCCTACAGTAAACAAAAATCCAAGCAGATGCAATGGGTTATTATAGCACATCATTCTAGCTCTTTGCATTGCCCTATTAAATAAGCTTTATGTGCACATGAAAATAACAGTGAAAAGGAGAATGAAGCCACGCAAATGGAATTTAAGCAATGACAGTGCAAAAAAGCCAATGCAAAAAAAGGGTGTAAGCAAGATAGAATGGACTACTGATTACCAACTGATTACTGATTACCAACACCTAGATGTGGTAATGGGAAGTGAAAGAGAGAGGGAGTAGGAATGGCAATGTCTATTAAAAATTAGGTAATAGAGACATATCTGTGATAGATCCTCGATAGTGAAACCTTAATAATGTGATATGGTGGAATGAAATAATAATTAAAAAAAATCCTTAGTGACAAAGTGCAGTGACGAAAATAAATAAATAATTGATTCCAATATTAATTCAGAACAAAAAAGAAAAAAGAAAGGAAAAGTTCATTTGCGTCATATAAATAAAGTGAAGTGCTGGTGTTGCTTGCTGCTCGACCGGTTTCGTCGTAATGACTTCATCTGGAGCGCTCCAGGTGAAGTCATTACGACGAAACCGGTCGAGCAGCAAGCACAGCATCACACCACTTCCCTGCAAAGCATTGTTTGCATGCTTAAAACGCTGAATTTTAACCACTTAACAACCACCTGCCGACAAATAACGTCGACAAGGTGGTTGCTTAACTCTGGGAGGACGTTATATAACGTCCTCCCAGAATCGCGCTCCCGCGCGCCCCTGGGGCGCGCACACAGGAAACTCCGTGACCGCCGGGTCCAGAGGACCCGGCGGATCACGAATCGCGGTAAATCGCCGCTGATAGCGGCCGTTTACCACGTGATCGCTCCGTCAAATGACGGAGCAATCACTTGTAAACAGACCGGCGTCATTTGATGACGCCGGTTCCTCCCTCCCCTCTCTGTACCGATCGGTACAGTGTGAGAGGGGAGGGGGAGGGAGCGGATGGCAGCAGCAGCTCTGTGGGCTGGATCTGTGACAATTGCAGTCACAGATCCATCCATCCATCCATCCCTGCTCAGCCATCCCTGTGCTATACCCTGCCAATACTCTGCAATACACCCTGCCAATACTCTGCAAAATACCCTGCCAATACTCTGCAAAATACCCTGCCAATACCCTGGTGCAATACTCTGCAATACCCTGGTGCAATACTCTGCAATACCCTGGTGCAATACTCTGCAATACCCTGCGAAATACTCTGCAATACCCTGCGAAATACTCTGCAATACCCTGGTGCAATACTCTGCAATACCCTGGTGCAATACTCTGCAATACCCTGGTGCAATACTCTGCAATACCCTGGTGCAATACTCTGCAATACCCTGCACAATACTCTGCAATACCCTGCACAATACTCTGCAATACCCTGCACAATACTCTGCAATACCCTGCAAAATACTCTGCAATACCCTGCAAAATACTCTGCAATACCCTGCAAAATACTCTGCAATACCCTGCGCAATACTCTGCAAAATACTCTGCAATACCCTGCACAATACTCTGCAATACCCTGCACAATACTCTGCAATACCCTGCACAATACTCTGCAATACCCGCCACAATACTCTGCAATACCCTCCACAATACTCTGCAATACCCTCCACAATACTCTGCAATACCCTCCACAATACCCTGTGCAATACCCTCCACAATACCCTGTGCAATACCCGTGCAATACCCTGCCATACACCGCAATACCCTGCCATACACCGCAATACCCTGCCATAGTCCGCAATACTCCGCAATGCCCTGCAATACTCCGCAATGCCCGGCAATACTCCGCAATGCCCGGCAATACTCCGCAATGCCCAGCAATACTCCGCAATGCCCGGCAATACTCTGCAATAACCACTTCCCGCCCTCCGGCCGTCATATGACGTCCTTGACTTTGTGCGGGGATATCTGAATGATGGGAGCAGCTACAGGCATCATTCAGATATTAGCTTTTTCAGCCGGCGATTCCCTACACCATAAGAACAATCATAGCGGCTGTTCCGCCGCTTGATCATTCTTACAGGAGGCGAGAGGGGATGTCCCCCCCCCCGCCGCCCTCCGGTGCTTCTACCGACTCACCGCTACGATCAAAGCCAGGATTGTTGTTTTTTTTTTTGTATTTTTTTCAGGCTTCCCAGCCTAGAGGTGAGATGTGAGGTCTTATTGACACCCCCCCCCCCCCATATCTCACTGTAAAGAGGACCTGTCATGCCATATTCCTATTACAAGGGATGTTTACGTTCCTTGTAATAGGTATAAAAGTGATCAAAAAAATGTTTAGGGCGGAAAAACATGTCAAACTAAAATAAATAAAGTAAAATGAAGAATAAAATATTTTTTTTTTTTTAAAGCGCCCCTGTCCCCGTGAGCTCGCATACAGAAGCGAACGCATACGTAAGTCCCGCCCACATATGAAAACGGTTTTCAAACCACACATGTGAGGTATCTCTGCGAACGTTAGAGCGAGAGCAATCATTTTGGCCCTAGACCTCCTCTGTAACTCAAAACATGTAACCAGTAAAAATATTTAAAGCGTTGCCTATGGGGATTTTTTAAGTAGCGAAGTTTGGCGCCATTCCACGAGTGTGTGCAATTTTTAAGGGCGACATGTTAGGTATCTATTTACTCAGCGTAACTTCATCTTTCACATTATGCAAAAACATTGGGCTAACTTTACTGTTTTTTTTTTTTTTTAAGCACAAAACATTTTTTTTTTCGTAAAAAACGCGTTAAAAAAATTGCTGCGCAAATATCGTGTGAGATAAAAAGTTGCAACAACCACCATTATATTCTCTAAGGTCTTTGCTAAAAAAACATATATAATGTTTTGGGGTTCTATGTAATTTTCTAGCAAATAAATGATGATTTTTACATGTAGGAGAGAAATGTCAGAATTGGCCTTGGTGCTCCAGAACGCCTGAAGGTGCTCCCTGCATGTTGGGCCTCTGTATGTGGCCACGCTGTGTAAAAGTCTCACACATGTGGTATCGCCATACTCGGGAGTAATAGCAGAATGTGTTTTGGGGTGTAATTTGTGGAATGCATATGCTGTGTGTGAGAAATAACCTGCTAATATGACAATTTTGTGAAAAAAAAAAAAAGAGAAAAAAAAAATCTTGATTTTGCAAAGAATTGTGGGAAAAAATGACAACTTCAAAAAACTCACAATGCCTCTTTCTGAATACCTTGGAATGTCTTCTTTCCAAAAAGGGGTCATTTGGGGGGTATTTGTACTTTTCTGGCATGTTAGGGTCTCAAGAATTGAGATAGGCCGTCAGTACTTCAGGTGTGATCAATTTTCAGATATTGGCACCATAGCTTGTGGACTCTATAACTTTCACAAAGACCAAATAATATCCACCAATTTGTACTTATTTTTACCAAAGATATGTAGCAGTATAAATTTTGGCCAAAATTTATGAAGAAAAAATAGTAATTTGCAAAATTTTATAACAGAAACGAAAAAAAAATCATTTTTTTACAAAATTTTCAGTCTTTTTTCTCTTATAGCGCAAAAAATAAAAAACCCAACAGTGATTAAATACCACCAAAAGAAAGCTCTATTTGTGTGAAAAAAAGGACAAAAATTTCATATGGGTACAGTGTTGTATGACTGAGTAATTGTCATTCAAAATGTGAGAGCACCGAAAGCTGAAAATTGGTCTGGTTATTAAGGGGGTTTAAGTGCCCAGTGGTCAAGTGGTTAAACTTCTAAAATCTGGATTACCAAGCATTGAGGAACATAGAGGAATGCCACAGAGCCTCACAGTGGCTAACACTGTGGATGCCTTATACCCCTTGAGGGTAAGAAATATCTGGTGAGTGAGCATTTCTATCAGAGCACGGATGCACCACGGTTTGCAGTGACCACCAAGATCACACCAGAATTTTTTTTTTGGCAACACCAGCACTTCACTTTATTTATATGACACAAATGAACTTTTCCTTTCTTTTTTCTTTTTTGTTCTGAATTAATATTGGAATCAATTATTTATTTATTTTCGTCACTGCACTTTGTCACTAAGGATTTTTTTTTTTTTTTTTTATTCCACCATATCACATTATTAAGGTTTCACTATCGAGGATCTATCACAGATATGTCTCTATTACCTAATTTTTATTAATTTGCCACTACCATCTTAGCAGCTTATATTACTGGCATATATATTTATTTTTTATTTGCATGATTATCCTTTTATAATACACCTTCATTGGTACAGTATCAAGACAGTAAATAGACAGCGCCATTCCTGCTCCCTCTCTCTTTCATGAAAATAACAGAACAGAAAATACAAGAATGTTTTGTGAACCATTGTCAGCAGCTGTTATCCAGCAGACTAATAGAAACCTATACACGTATGTGATCAGCAATTTGTGTCCATTAATAGCACTGTTCTAGGGATGCATTGTGTGCTTCCAGGCTAAAGGTAGATATTGACTTCTTGTAGTAATTATAGGGCAGGACTTTGTTGCAGAGCAAAGCATTTTGCTAAAGGACAAATACAACAATTTCACAGTAAGTCTCAAGAAAAGAAAAATAGAACATTTATAAATTACCATTAATATATCCATTGATGTTAAGTGCAAAATACAATGTGTGGACATAGGGCACATTTACAAAAATTTTCACACGGTAACATAAACCCATACAATAAACATAACAAAAAATATATGCTGTAATGTATAGCGCAGATACCTCTGATACAATTTCTATAACCTGGAGTATTTTTCTGTACATCAGAGTCTTGCCTTTAGCCATTAACTCAGCTTGCCTAAGCTCTTCTCCACCCACCCACCCATGCATGAAATACTAAAGGTGCCTGCAGACATAAGAGAATGTCCAGTGCAGGTGACGACCAGCATCATTCAACCTGATTCCATTAAGTCCAGGCCAATATGGGCACACTCCCTTTAAGTGTGTCAATACACAAGGCTGAGGCCACAGTACTGTTTCAAAGAATAGCACTAACATATCTTTACGACCCACCATTGGAAGAGAGAAGGGGAGGAAGAAGACCTACTAGATCATAGAGAAGATGCCTTGGGAAAAAAGGTAACCTTTGTAAATATTTGTTTACAAATAATTGCAGTGGAGGACTCAAAGGGGGAGCTCAGGACATAGGCCTGAGAGGATGTTGTGCCCAGCCTGGACTTGGACTTTTGTGGAAAAAAATTGCAAATAAAAAAAATAATAATATAGCATATACAATTGTGACTCAAGCCATATTGTAATATAATGTCATTAAATAGGAACTGCAGTCTGCTCACGCAATTTGTAATAAAAAAACATATTTTCCATTCTGAAGCTTCCCTCCAACCACTTTGCATATTATTGTATATATACTGTGATTCTGTACTTGCCAAAAATGCTGCAGAAATCTCCCTCCACTGAGTCTGGCTGCATCCATTTTAACTGTGGGCAGCTGAAGCTGCTGCCGATTCACTTCCTGGATTCACCCAGAGGCACACCTCCAGCTATGCAGCTCCCATTGGCCCTCTTATGACTCATTCCCCCTCCCCTCCTGGCAAACTCTCACAAGAGAGAGAGAGAGATGTGCATGATGTCATAAGCCTAGACTAATGACCAGACAAGGAACAGGAAGTGGGCTGTATAAGGTTTTTACTGGCAGAAAAAAAAATGTTTTACTATTCAAAGTTAAAACAACAAGGGTAGAAGATTAATTAGATGGAAAGTTGAAAAAATGACTGAAGGTCCACTTTAAATTACCGTTCCTTTTCAATCTGCAGTGCTGTAATTTTCTGTAAAATGCAATGCAATATGGCAGATGGTATACAGAACGCCACCTAGAAATGTTGTTTCCTGCTTGTGTGATTGGCTCACTGATTTTCCCAGAAGTCTACACTAAGATACAAGTTCGATTCTGGGCATCCTAGCATCCTCTGCAACAAACATATTTCAGTTTTGTTGAGATACTTCCAAAGGGTTAATCACATATAAAGGGTTTCAGATCCTGCCACTTTCTCATTAGAATCCTGCAGGTGCAGCAGCTGAGGTCACACCCCTTTCTGTTTAAGACCTGCCCTGAAATTTTCCAGTGGGGACACTAGTTCTGAGGGCCTTGGGGGGGGGGGGGTTCCCTTTATCTGCAGGGATTTTCCACTCACTTCCTGTTTGGCTATGGGAAATTAGGGGAAATGAACGGATGGCAAAAAAATAAAAATAACAAGGGCTTTAACCACCCCTTACTCTATCCAAAATGGAGAAAAAGTGTTGCCTATAGTTCTACTTTAACCACAAATTTCTGCTAAATTTATGGAGGACTAAGAGGATAATAACCATGCCAGTGGTGCAGCAGAAAACATATAGCACAGTGATGAAGGTATGTGGTCCAGGCAGTGAGCAAAGGAAGGATCGGGGGCAGGAACAAATAAATCCATCTGTTTATTTTTCTCATCAGCAATCAACAGAAATAAAATTAAGATTTCTTAATATGTACAACTGACAAAAGCAAAGGATTGCAGGAGAGTCCTACTACCTACCTGCCAGGTATAGGTGACCATGTCAGTGTCCCTTGTGTCTGCGCCATCCCTATCATACCGGCAGCAGTACGGTCGGTTTATGGGGGCGTCAGACCGATTTGTCTTGCGGCCCAGTCCACCGCATAAGACTGGCGCTACACTAAAAGTGTAGCGCAAGCCGGCGGGAACTCTTTTCAAATATAATTTTTTTTCCAAATATAATTTCGGGAACTCATTTCATGCTGCCCCCCCTGCAAAGTGCTGCCCTAGGCCTGTGCCTTGTTGGCCTAGGCCAAGATACAGCGTTGACGCAGACAAACGGCTATTTCTTCAGAATAACAAAAGGTAGTCATCTGCAACAATGTTTGTTCAAATCCTTGTAACGTACATAGATCACCCAGAAGGGAATGTTTTTTCTCCAACGAGGAGTTATTCTTTAAGTCTTTAGGCAACTCATGGCTTACCAAAACAGCCTTTATGACCTTAGCAGTTCATCAAACACTCTTGCTCTTTTCCCCTTCTCTAATTTCAGCACCAAAAGCAGACACTCTCCCTGTGGGGTTGATTTACTAAAGGCAAATAGACTGCAAAGTGCAGTTTCTTCAGAACTTAGTAAATAAGTAGAAGCTCTGCTGACTTCCATCATCCAATTATGTGCAGGCAAAAATACTGTTTTATTTTTATTTTCCTTGCATGTGATTGGGTACTTTTTGCAAAGTGAAGCTTAACCTCATTTATTAAGCTCTGGAGCAACTGCACTTGCAGAGGGTAACTGCACTTTGCAAAGTGCACAGCCTATTTGCCTTTAGTAAGTCCACCCCTGTGAGTCTGATCTGAAGCTGCAGCTGATGTTCACAGGAAATTAAATAAAATAAATATGGGAAAATACAATAAGCCACAGTTTAAAAAGTTTGGCAACTTCAGCGAGAAAAAACTGTATACACTCTTCACAATAATTATACATTTATCTATCCTGCTTTCTTTGAGGAAGCGGGGCAACTGGAGGCACAACATTGAATCAGAAGGTTAACGTTTTCTTTCAACTACTTTCTTCTGACCTTTAAAAGGTAGTGAAATGTCAGTGGCGCCGGATATGGGGTCTGTGCAGACTGTGTCTTCATTTAATGTAAGACCAGAGACAGGCTGGGCTAAGGACACATTCATACTCTTCATTCCCTCTTCCTCTGTCTCTTGTTGCAATACTTTCACAGTAAAGAAAAAAATGCTGTTTTTTTTTTCTTACTAATACGGTCATATTTATTCTAAGGGGTGCACACAGAATCTGGTGCAGCTGTGCATAGTAACCAATCAAATTCCAGATTTTATTGTCAAAGCTTAATTGAAGAAGCTGAAGTTAGAAGCTGATTGGTTACTATGCACAGCTGCACCAGATTCTGTGTGTACCAGTTTTTGAAAATCCACCCATTATCGTTTGATGCTTTGGTCCAGCACAAATAGAAATAATAAGCTACCAGATGTATTCTTATAGTTTCAGATTCATATTCAGAAATGAAAGCCAGGGAATTAGAGGCTCATTTAATAAATTGTGTTAAGGACCAAAATCTTTCAAGTTTTACTTGTGATTATTAATTAAACTCCTCATGCCGCGTACACACGACCGTTTTTAATGTCATTGAAAAAAAACTGCATTTTTCTCGACGTGATTTTTCGTGTTTCCTCTCAAGCCTGCCTTGCCTACACACTATCGTGGAAAAAATGTTCCAGTAAAGCGCGGTGACGTACAACACGTACGACGGCACTATAAAGGGGAAGTTCCATTCGGATGGCGCCACCCTTCATGTTAGTAAAGTTTGTTGAGCGACGATTCGCGCTTTTCAGCCTTGTGCTTTTCAGTCCGTTACAGCGTGACGAATGTGCTATCTCCATTACGAACGCTAGTTTTACCAGAACGAGCGCTCCCGTCTCATACTTGATTCTGAGCATGCGCATTTTTTTTCACGTCGTTAAAGCCCACACACGGCCGTTTTTCATGACGAGAAAAACGACGATGTAAAAAAACGACGTGAAAAATTAGAGCATGTTCCAATTTTTTCATGGCCGTTTTTCACGTCGTGAAAAATGCTCTGAAGCCCACACACGATCATTTTTAATGACTATTTAAAAAAAAAAAAATTTCTCGTCATTAAAAACGGTTGTGTGTACACGGCATTAGAGTTTAAGTCTCAGCTAAATAAAAACTAAATAAAAAAGTAATGTACTGTGTTTTAGCCTTTGACTGGACATTGAGTTTAACTCTGGGCAGTTATTAACCGCTTCAGCCCCGGAAGAATTTACCCCCTTCCTGACCAGAGCACTTTTTGCGATTCGGCACTGCGTTGCTTTAACTGACAATTGCGCAGTCATGCGATGTGGCGCCCAAACAAAATTGACGTCCTTTTTTCCCCACAAATAGAGCTTTCTTTTGGTGGTATTTGATCACCTCTGCGATTTTCATTTTTTGCGCTATAAACAAAAAAACTGCGTAAATTTTGAAAAAAAAGCAATATTTTTTACTTTTTACTATAATAAATATCCCCCAAAAATATATAAAAAAACTATTTTTTCCACTGTTTAGGCCGATATGTATTTTTCTACATATTTTTGGTAAACAAAATCCCAATAAGCGTATATTGATTGGTTTGTGCAAAAGTTATAGCGTCTACAAAATAGGGGATAGAATTATAGCATTTTTAAAATATTTTTTTATTAGTAATGGCGGCAATCTGCGATTTTTATCGTGACTGCGACATTATGGCGGACGCATCGGTCACTTTTGATGCTATTTTGGGACCATTGTCATTTATACAGCGATCAGTGCTATAAAAATGCACTGATTACTGTGTAAATGACACTGGCAGGGAAGGGGTTAACCACTAGGGGGCGAGGAAGGGGTTAAGTGTGTCCTAGGGAGTGATTCTAACTGTGGGGGAATGGGCTACCAGTGACATGACAGTGATCACTGCTCCCGATGACAGGGAGCAGTAGATCACTGTCCTGTCACAAGGCAGAACAGGGAAATGCCTTGTTTACACATCGAGTCCGCAGGACCCACGGTAACACTCACGGAGATTGCGATTTAAAGGGGACGTACAGATACGTCCATATGCGCAGCCGTGCCATTCTGCCAACGTAAATAGTCGTGCAGCGGTCGGCAAGCGGTTAGAAAAAAAAAGAAAAGATACATGAAATTATATATAATAATCAAAATAAAATATATTTTTTTAACGCAGTTAGTATAAACAACTGAAGATTACTTAAATCTTGATTTCGGCCTTTTGAAATCAGCAGCACTCAGCCTTAAGCCTAGTACACACTGCTATTTTTTTTCTGTTTAACCCAGAGGGCTGAATGAACAAAAAACTGACAGCTCAGGTTGGAGCCTCTGTACTAACGATCCAACATTAGCACAGCAATCTCCCCTGCTGTTCTATTGTGTTCTGAAAGGAGACCAGCCCCCCCCCCCCCGGCAGAACACTCTGGTCAGCGCTCTCAGCCATTGGCCGATTTCTGTCGGACCGGCTGCAGTACACACGGGCCGAATGTTGGACGTTTTTATAGAATACGGCCAACATTCTCCCTGTGTGTACGGAGCTTTAGGGAGTGAGGGACAGAACTAGGAGCCAATCAGGTGTTCTGCACTCACATTTGAGGAACATGCTTACAGGAGGAGAGGGCAGAGAGATAACCTCATCAGTCTGCTGCTGCTTCTTCATTGCCCAGACATAGGCTGGCCCAGGTAGTTGACCTATCTGCAGTTCCCTTTGAGGAGGTTTTTTATCCTTTGCTGCTCTTTTCTTTCTCTTATCAGAAGGAGTTGAGTCTTGACTATTCTATTGCTGGACACATTTAATGTATAGATACATAGATGGTTTCCTCTTGAAGCAGATCCATTGGTTTGAGAAACACAATGAATATAACTCTTTCCCCATCGGTAGAATTAGCATTATGGAAAGATCGACTGATGTTTCCCATATATAGACTATTTGTGGTATTTGAGGCTATTGTCTGTAGACATGTATTCGATTTGCAGTCACTGTAAACCCATCACGTTCATTTTAAGCTCTTTACTCTACTGTGTTTTAATGGGTTTTCAAAATATTGTTCTAAAAATAATATATTTTTTAATGAAAATCTGGTTGTACGTGCTGTGATTCCATCAGTAGACCCTGAAAAGTCCCACAGTCCTCCTTGTTTATAATAAAGAATAAAAGGCAACATTTTATACAAGATATCCAAGGCTATAACTGTTTTAGGAACAGATACACTGCCAGTAGGCAAAATCCAAACACAGAAAGGAATTTGACTCTGAAAGCAAATAATTTCAGTTATCCATTGAGTCATCCAACTCGGAAAGTACCTTTCCAACTGACAATTCTGTTTTCAGCAACACGGAAGCTGAATCCTACTTAGTAGCAGCTGTGCCTTTATGATTAATTCTGTTGAAAAAAAAGATAAAGGAAATGTAATTCTTGGAGCTCACCAAGTACAGCCTGGGAATTTAGAGGATAGATTTTAAAGAGAACCGGTGATTAAGCTGGATATCTGTCTGAGACGTTTCTGAAGGAAGTGGCATTCTGACTCCCAAGCTTCATACTAGCTTTGGGGGCAGTAAAAACTGAAGTGTAATCTATTTGCAGTATGTTTTGCCTTCCCTGGATCCTTCTTCCAACCCTCTTTATCAACACGCTAATGACATTTTGAAATAAAACCTTTCCATTTTGATTATATACTTTATTATAAACCTAGTGATGTCATCATTGGATCTATGTGTGATATGAAGAAATAATTCCGGCTAGCTACACTTCCAAAAATCCTTTTATTGAAGCTTCATATGACAAGTGGTTGACAAATGGAGCAGGGGACAAAGAGGTAGACGCGTTTCACGCAAAACGCGTCTACGTTTTTGTCCCCTGCTCCATCTGTCAACCACTTGTCATATGAAGCTTCAATAAAAGGATTTTTGGAAGTACAGCCACTCGGAATTATTTCTTCATGTTACACAGCATGCGAGCTGGGCTAGCACCTGACTAGTGTGTGTGGGGATTAACCAGAGACTTAACCAGAGATTTACTCACCTGGAGCAGCTTTTCTTGTTTCATTGGATTTATGTGCTTCTCTTTGCAAGCAGATCATGGCTGATGGGAAGGGCAGCACCCTGCTTCCTCCCAAGATCCCTGAGGTGGTGGGTTGCCTAGCACTGTGCTGTGCTGAAAAAAGTAGGGCTGCTCACACATTACCGCAATGCAGTGGTGTAAACGGAATATAGAAGACAAGCTTGCCTTGTCTTTCGGTTGGACTGCACTGGAACATTTGCCCTAAGCAGTCCCACTGCATCTCGTGTCAATGGACCCTTACTGTGTAAGGACATTTCTGATGGAAGCCATGGCTGTTACTCAACTCTGCCAGAACAGACCTCTGCAGTGTGAGGACAGGAAGCTGTGTATTTTAAAGCATTTCAAATAAAATTTGTCATAACATGTGGAGGTACAGTATAGGACTATAAAGAAATAAACAGGCTTGAGACTTCAATTGTACTTTAAAATTCAACGTTGTGGGACATTTTCAACTTTGAATACTATGTTTATTTTAATTTTACTTTGTGGCACATATTATAAATGACAAAATCGTGCATGTGTGAAACTTGTAATGTAATGTGTTTGCCAAAACAATTTTTAAAATAAGTGTCATTAAACCCTTGTGGAACAAAATATATCTAGCAGCATACCTCATTTACTTCCTTGCCGGATTTTTCATTTTGTGCACACATAAAAAAATCAGCATTACTGTAAGCCCCTTAAAAAGTATATATTTTCTAAAAACAGAGACCTCGGAGAATAAAATGGTGGTAGTTAAAAAAAATTATGTCACACAATATTTGCGCAGTTATTGATCAAACGCATATTTTCAGGAAAAAATACACTAAAAGAAGTTTAGTGCAATCAAAATCAATATTATACCCAATTTTTTGGGGAAAATATAAAAGATAGGGTTTAGTTGAGTAAACAGACAGCAAACATCTCAAGTAAAATTGCGCACACCCATGGAATTTCAAAAACAATTCTACCCAAAAAAGCTTTTACAGGTCATCAATTTAAAGTTAACCAAGACTCATGGCTCTAGAACTTTTACTCTTAAGCCTCGTAGACACGACCGGTTTTTCCGGCAGGAAAACTGCCAGCAGAGCATTTGGCCGGGACACCCGGCTGTGTGTATGCTCCCTAGCAGTTTTCCCATCAGGAAAACAGCCGGGAATCCCGACAGGGAAATAGAGAACCTGCTCTCTATTTTCCTGTCAGGATTCCCGGCATAGTGTTTCCTGCCGAGAAAACCGGTCGTCTGTATGCTTACCTAAAGGGTAACAAAACCGCGCATGCTCGATAACACTTCGACGCATGCACGGTAGCATGCAAAGTTAGTATGGGGTGTAGCAAGATGGCAATGGAATCGAATGTGACGAGACGCAGGCTCGTCGTAGTCGATGACGTCACCACGTTCTTGCCATTCAAAAGAACTGTGGTTCTTTTGAGTGGCCGTCTGTATGCACGGCTTTGCAAGGCAAGCTTACCAGGAATCCCGTCAGGAAAACTGACTTTTTTTTTCCTGACAAGATTACTGGCCGTGTGTACAGGGCTTGACTCTAATGTTCATGACAATACCTCACATGTGTGGAACAATTGATGTTACCTACAGTACACATGCTCACAAGTCCTTCTCTGATTTCACCGCTTATCTACCATGGCATTTATAAATGTACCTTGGTGGCTAAAGTAGAATTTAAGGCTATGCCATACCCCACCTTTGAACATTTTAGCTCAAATTGCATTTTAAATACCTTTTCATAAAAAAATTCTGCGCAATCATGTGAGTGACCCCAAAACTCTGTCTCCCCTGTGCATTGTGCACCTGCCAGGAGGGAACACTCTCCCCTTCCAACAACACCAAGAACAGTGGATGTCGGTGGGTGATGTCACTGCTCCATGGAATTCCGCCTCGTTGTTGGCACTGAGCATTGAACAAAAACAAATAAAATAGGTATTTAAATTGTGATTTATGGTAAAAAGTAGGAAGGGCAAAGGAAGACAATGGGTAGGCAGCATTAAAAAGTTGGGGAATGGCATAGTTTACAAATCATCTAATGGTCAAATGAAAAGACTAGCACTGAGCATCAGGGATGAGCCGAACACCCCCCTGTTCGGTTCGCACCAGAACCTGCGAACAGACAAAATGTTCGTGTAAACTTTAGAACCCTATTAAATACAATGGACTCGAACGTTCGAAATCTAAAGTGTTAATTATAAAGGCTAATATGCAAGTTATTGTCCTAAAAAGTGTTTGGGGACCTGGGTCCTGCCCCATGGGACATGTATCAATGCAAAAAGAAGTTTTAAAAACGGCAGTTTTTTCGGGAGCAGTGATTTTAATAATGCTTAAAATGAAAAAATAAAAGTGAAATATTCCTTTAAATTTCGTACCTGGGGGGTGTGTATGATATGCATGTGAAGTGGCGCATGTTTCCCGTGCTTAGAACTGTCCCTGCAAAAAATGACATTTTTGAAAGAAAAAAATGCATTTAAAACTGACTCGCGGCTATTAATGAATTGTCGGCTCCCGGCAATACATACAAAAGTCATTGATAAAAAAAAAGCGTGGGGGTTCCCCAGAATTCAATTACCAGGCCCTTCAGGTCTGGAATGGATATTAAGGGGAACCCCGCCGCAAATTTAAAAAAAAATTGACGTGGGGTTCCCCCAAATATCCATTCCAGGCCCTTCAGATCTGGCATGGATTTTAAGGGGAACTCCACCCCAAATTTAAAAAAAAATGGCGTGGAGTCCCCCTAAAAATCCATACCAGACCCCTTATCCGAGCACGCAACCTGGCCAGCCGCAGGGGAAGAGGGGGGGATGAGAGAGCGGCCCCCCCTCCCTCCTGAACCGTACCAAGCCACATGCCCTCAACATGGGGAGGATGTCCCCATGTTGATGGGGACAAGGGCCTCATCCCCACAACCCTTGCCCGGTGGTTGTGGGGGTCTGCGGGCGGGGGGCTTATCGGAATCTGGAAGACCCCTTTAACAAAGGGGACCCCCAGATCCCAGCCCCCCTATGTGAATTGGTAAGGGGTACATTGTACCCCTACCATTTCACGAAGAAAGCGTAAAAAAATGTTTAAAAAAACACACAAACACCTTGAAAAAGTCCTTTATTTAAAAAAAAAAAAAAAACATTCCAGCGATGAAATCCAGTGTCCCGCGGCGATCCCGATGTCCAGCGCTGTCCTTCATTGGTTGTGCCTGAGCGGACCTGATGGGGAACTCCCTCTCAGTATTTTAAATAAAAAAAAAATTTAATTACATAGTGAAGGAAGTTCCCCGCTCAAGCCAATGACGTAGGCGGGTCCGACATACCGAGGGGGCGGACCTGATGGGGAACTGCTCTCACTTTGGTAATACATGTATAGACCCGCCCCTTCTCATGTTCCGCATCTGGTCCGCCGAGCGGACCTGATGGGGAACTTTAGAAGGGGCGGGTCTATACATTTAAAATACTGAGAGGGAGTTCCCCATCAGGTCCGCTCAGGCACAACCAATGAAGGACAGCGCTGGACATCGGGATCGCTGCGGGACACTGGATTTCACCGCTGGAATGTTTTTTTTTTTTTTTTTTTAATAAAGGACTTTTTCAAGGTGTTTGTGTGTTTTTTTAAACATTTTTTTACGCTTTCTTCGTGAAATGGTAGGGGTACAATGTACCCCTTACCAATTCACATAGGGGGGGGCAGGATCTGGGGGTCCCCTTTGTTAAAGGGGTCTTCCAGATTCCGATAAGCCCCCACAACCACCGGGCAAGGGTTGTGGGGATGAGGCCCTTGTCCCCATCAACATGGGGACATCCTCCCCATGTTGAGGGCATGTGGCTTGGTACGGTTCAGGAGGGAGGGGGGCCGCTCTCTCGTCCCCCCCTTTTCCCCTGCGGCCGGCCAGGTTGCGTGCTCGGATAAGGGGTCTGGTATGGATTTTTAGGGGGACTCCACGCCATTTTTTTTTAAATTTGGGGTGGAGTTCCCCTTAAAATCCATGCCAGATCTGAAGGGCCTGGAATGGATATTTGGGGGAACCCCACGTCAATTTTTTTTTAAATTTGCGGTGGGGTTCCCCTTAATATCCATTCCAGACCTGAAGGGCCTGGTAATTGAATTCTGGGGAACCCCCACGCTTTTTTTTTTTTTTTTATCAATGACTTTTGTATGTATTGCCGGGAGCCGACAATTCATTAATAGCCGCGAGTCAGTTTTAAATGCATTTTTTTCTTTCAAAAATGACATTTTTTGCAGGGACAGTTCTAAGCACGGGAAACATGCGCCACTTCACATGCATATCATACACACCCCCCAGGTACGAAATTTAAAGGAATATTTCACTTTTATTTTTTCATTTTAAGCATTATTAAAATCACTGCTCCCGGAAAAACGGCCGTTTTTAAAACTTCTTTTTGCATTGATACATGTCCCCTGGGGCAGGACCCGGGTCCCCAAACACTTTTTAGGACAATAACTTGCATATAAGCCTTTATAATTAGCACTTTAGATTTCTCCCATAGATTTTTCGAATTTGCCGCGAACACCCCAATTTGTTCGCTGTTCGGCGAACGGGCGAACAGGCAATGTTCGAGTCGAACATGAGTTCGACTCGAACTCGAAGCTCATCCCTACTGAGCATTGATGCATGCTCCATTAAACTATACAGTGTAAACAAAGATATACTTACCTCTGTACATTATAGCACCTTAAATCAGTGCACTTGCAAGAACATTTCACCTTTAAATGTCTAAATATTTACCTACCAATACACACTGCTAAAATGTGTAATCCCGGTTACTACAAACACAGAAAGTATAAATTTTTCAGTAGCTTGCAATGAGCGAGGTCTAACAAGGCTCTCGATTAGCAGCAGTAAGCCTATAGCAATACATTTCCAGACACCCTCCTGTAAATATTTGGTTAAGATGTATTCACTTCTCCAGTCATTCTGTGCTTCATTAGAAGCTTAACAAGATGAACCAAGGCTGAAAGGGAGTGTGATTTACGAGTCAGCACTTGAATAATATATATAAGCGCAGGGAACAAAATTATTTTCTTCTTTCCATTAACAGCCCTGTTTAATTTCAAAACACCAGAGCTATTGCCCTGCTTATCTTTGATGTCATCTGCTCTAATGATTAAGCGAAAAGGCTTGAATTCAAAGCCAGTTCTATTGCATCAAATCTTGCCATATATATATAATTTGTTTTGAATCTCACCCAAGGCCAGGGTGTAGAGCCAAATATTTCAAAAGAAAATGCAATCTTACTCCTAATAATTCACAATTATTTATGCACATACAGTATATGTGCATTTTTTTAAAAAGAAGGTAAAGTAGATATTTTATTATAGAAAAAAAAAAAAAATTCAACCCCTGCCCTTCTGATTATAGTGGAGCCAACTAAAGTTACCTAGCAGCCCACTCTACTTCTAGGATGGTGCTACACATAATTGTTACATAGATACATAGTTAGTCGGGTTGAAAAAAGACACAAGCCCATCTAATTCAACCATAAAAATAAATAAATAAATAAAAAATATCATATATTCCCATATACCCAATCCTATACCCACAGTTGATCCAGAGGACGGTGAAAAACCCCAGCAAAGCATTATCCAATTTGCTACAGCAGGGGGGAAAAATTCCTTCCTAACCACCGAGAGGCAGTCAGATTTTCCCTGGATCAACTTAACCTATAAATGTTAGTACTCAGTTATATTATGTGCATTTAGGAAAGAATCAAGGACTTTCTTAAAGCAATCTACTAAGCTGGCCAGAACCACCTCTGGAGGGAGTCTATTCCACATTTCCACAGCTCTTACTGTGAAGAAACATTTCCGTATTTGGAGCTGAAACCTCTTTTCCTCTGTGTTGACTATAAAGTGAATAACTCAACACCAAGTTCACTATATGGACCCCCTATATATTTGTACGTGTTGATCATATCCCCCTTAATCTCCTCTTTTTTCTATTACAAACGTTTTTTTATTGAGAAAAAACAATACAAACATATGAAATTATGCGTATCATATAGTACAGGTTGAAATATAATCATAAATGTCAACGCAGTGACAAAAAAGGAGACAGAAAGAAACAAAACAAAAAATAAAATAAAATTTACTTTGAAGCATCTGAGAGAAGCCATAGCGGATTACAGAGAATCTACAGGTAACATAGTCTTACATATGAGGTATAACAGCGAGGGGGTGTAGCAGCGTCCCATAGTCTAAAGCTGCTGGGGAGTCTGTGTCAGCGACTAAGACTGTGGCAATAGAATATGTCTATGCGAGTTCCAGGGATTCCACCTTTGGTCAAATAAGTGCATCCTGTCATTTCGAGTATATAGAATCCTTTCCATTATCATAATAGAATCCACCCTATGGAGGACGGAGGAGATAGGGACAGTAGGGGACTTCCAATGTAGGGCAATGGCCCACAGAGTGGCCAAGCAAATTGTGTGGATAAGGCCTTCTTCAGAATGAAGCGTACCTGGGATAGATGCACCAAGGAGGCACATAGAAGATGTAAGATGTACTGGAGTACCTGATAGTGCTGATGTTATAGCCATCACTGTGTTCCAAATGGGGGAAAGTCGATCACAGTCCCAAAATATATACATAAAGGTCCCAGGAAGGTGACAGCCTCTGAAGCAGAGGTCAGAGGCTCCTGGGAAGATAGAGTGAAGTCTGGATGGGGTATAGTACCATCTGGTCAGTACTTTATATGCTGTTTCTCTGACAGCTAGGGATTTAGACGCTTTGCGTAGGTTAGTCAGCATTGTGCCCCAGTCGTCCGAGTCAAAGATTTCGTTGCAATCAGCCTCCCATTTACGTTTATATAGGACCACCCCGGGAAATGATGCAGTTAGAGCTGATTTGTAGAGGATAGAGATCAGCCCTTTTCCTCTGGGGGAGTCACGGCAGATCTGTTCAAACGTGGTAGAAGGGGATGATGGGGAGAGGGCAAAGTGGGAGAGATAAAAAGGTCTGATTTGCAAATAACGGAAGTGTTCTCTTAGTGGGATTTGTTTATGCGTACGTAACAGGTCAAATTAAGCAAAGGAGTCACCAATCTGCAGGTCAGCTAATGTGACCATAGAGTTAGAGATCCACCAGGAGAAACCCTCAGGGTTATCAAAGGCTAAGGTAAATAAGGGTTCTCCTACAAAGGAGGAGCCTCGGGGTGCATGGGACGCTAGGTCTAGTTTATGTTTGTATCTGTACCATAGGATAAGAGAGTGAGCTACTAGGGAGTTAAGGGAGATAATTTTATGACCCAATTTAGAGGGGGACCAAAGTATAGCAGAGAGCCTATATGGAGCGATGGAATGTGATTCAAATTCTACCCAGGGTACTTTAGAGTTAGGGATGTTCCATTGTGCCATCTGGGAGAAGCGAGTTGCAAGGAAATAGAGCCAAAGGTTTGGTAGGCCTAGTCCCCCATGTGCTTGTGGGTTGAACAAGACGTGTTTAGAGAACCTAGGTCGTTTGTTTTGCCAGATAAATTTGTGGATATCTTGTTGTAGTTTATCTATAAAAGCTTTGGGGATCAGGAATGGTAGGGCTCTGAAAAGAAATAGAAGTTTGGGTAGGAGGGTCATTTTGATCGCCGTGACTCTCCCGAGAAACGAGATATGGTAGGTGCTCCATAGTTTGAGCAAATTGCGGAGACGGGACACACATGCTGGATAATTCGCAGCGAAAATGGAGGACCAATGTCGTGTGATATAGATGCCCAAATAGGGTATTTTATCAGTAGACCATTGCAGGGGGAAAGAGCTCTGGAGGGTCTCATAATCTCCTCTTTTTTAAGAGAGAATAAATTCAGTTTTCCTTATCTTTCCTTGTAGCTGAGTTCCTCTATGCCTCTTATCAGTTTGGTTGCCCTTCTCTGCACTTTCTCCAGTTCTCCGATATCCTTTTTTGAGAACTGGGGCCCAAAACTGAACTGCATAATCCACATGAGGTCTTACTGATGATTTGAACAGGGGCAAAATGATATTGCTCTCTCTGGAGTCTATACCTCTCTTAATACAAGAAAGGACTTTGCTCGCTTTGGAAACCGCAGCTTGGTATTGCATAATATTATTGAGCTTATGATCTACCAGAACCCCCAGATCCTTCTCCAATACGGATCCCCCCAGTTGTACTCCCCCTAGTATGTATGATGCATGCATATTCTCACCCCTTAAGTGCATACCTTTACATTTATCAACAATAAACCTCATCTGCCACATAGTTGCCCAATTAGACAGTGCATTGAGGTCTGCTTTTAAATTGGAGACATCTTGTAAGGACGTTATTACACTACAAAGTTTGGTGTCATCTGCAAAGACTGAAATGGTAGTTTTAATCCCAGTCCCTATATCATTTATAAATATATTAAAAAGTAAGGCTCCCAACACCGAACCTTGGGGTACACCACTGATAACCTTAGACCATTCAGAGTAAGAATCATTAACTACTACTCTCTGAATTCTGTCTTTTAGCCAGTTTTCTATCCAATTACAAACTGATATTTCCAATCCTGTAGACTTTACCTTTACACCACATAACAGCTGCAACAAGTGAACCAATAACTCCAACCAGTATTGAAAAGCCAAAGGGTTATTCTTCACCACAAGGCAGCCTCACACAAATCCTGCTAGCTTATATTCTAACTGTATAACGTGTGGGATATGAATAGGGGGATATGAAGCCAATGGAGGGGAAAAAAATTCCTGTGGAACACAAACTGACTGGCCACTTCTAAACTGGATTCTTCAAAATTTAACTTGCACTCATACTTTGTAATGATTCAAACAATATATCATTTATTTTTAGCTATTTAGTTCTGCTATTTTTGCTTGATAAAATAATCTTTGTTCTTTAAAGTGTTAAGTGTGTCCTTGGGCCAGTCCACCATAAATAGGCAAGTAGCAAATCTGTTTGTTTTAGAGGATTCTGGAAAGTTTACACAGTTCTTCATTGTAATTCAATACAGATATCTCACTAAAACATTCTGCCAGGGAGGACTGACTCATTAAACTTGTGACCCCCGTCATCACCATTATTAACACAGAAGGGACCAGTTACCTTAAAAAATTAAATAAATAAGGCAGCCACTGAAAGACTGGGGATCCAGCACAATGTCTGTTGTCCTCATGAATAGGAAGGAGAGGGCTCTTCTCTCAGATTTTCATCAGCTCATCTCTCCCACACACCTGATATTGCTCCACCGAACAATAGGGTTTAATTCTTATTCTCCGATGTGACAAAGGCTTTAACTTATTGTACAGTGATGAAATTCTAGAATGGTCACCAGCCACCACGTGCAACATGTAGCAATGCTCATGCTGACCCGCTAGACATGCAAATTATAAGAAGGATACCTGTAATAGTATGATTGCATTTTATATAACTATATCCATGTACAAAATCAAAAATTACAAACTGTGTCGCTGTTCAATCAAGAATGGCTAGTATTACTCTTCCTGACACTATGCTATCATAGCTTGTTATATAAAAGAGGAGTTCAACCTTAACCTTAATTACGCTTAAAACTACCTCCTCCTAACACCTATACTTATTAACTAGTGTAAGAAAGATGTATACACTTGCCTATTTGCAGTCTGCTCCAGTCCCAATACATGATCTCTCCTGTGTGAGCCAGTTGCAGCTGCAGGGGAGAGGAGAGAGCGCTCGACAATAGTTGGCAAACTCTGGAGTTGTGACATCACCCATAGGCTCTAATGGTCCATCTGTTGTCCAAAATCCCTCCTCTCCTCTGAAGCAGTGCTGGCTGACACAGGGGAGCGGGATCAAGTGTCTGGACTGCAGCAGCCTGAAAATAGGTAAGTATATACATCTTTCTTAAACAGGTTAGTTATCATAAGTATTGGGGGGGAGGGGACAGTTTTAAAAACAGATAGAGTTGGAATTCCACTTTAATGTACAGTTCTCTATGATGTATTTAAATTCATTTGATCCAATCCTGAGTTTTAGGCTGGCCATACATTATACGATTTTCTTATTTAATTTCCCTTAGATTTACCTTCACGATGTAGTGCAAGGGCCTGCATGATTGCATACAAATTGAGAGTGTTTATGTGTGACCTCATATTATAAGATTTTGGTAAATCTAAAGGAAAATTGTACAAGAATTTTGTATAGTGTATGGTCAGCCTTTGCCACACAGCACAGTCCTGCTTGGAGGGGGAGAAGATCTATTATTTTTCTGCAGCAGTTTTACCTTCATATACAAGAACACTCCTCTCCCTACCCCCACCCTGTGATTGGACAGCAAAAGGCTAAGCAGCCTGACCGGTGAGCCTGTCTCTCTGCTCTCTCCTCCTATCAGCTGCTCCCTGCAGTAAAACATAATAGACTCATTGTGTGTCTTCTCCCTCCACCCTCGCTGAATTCTGCAGCATAGAGACTGCAAGATGCTGATACATTGTGTCTTTTATTCTTTCCTGCAGTTAAGCTCCCATATACTGTATGCATGTCATCTGTATAAATAGCTATTTGCCTGATCAGGTTTAAAATATTACTGTAGCAAATTTCACGATATTGTAGTTTTAAACTGATTTTTAAAGACGAGTAATAATAATGAGTTTATTATGTATGAGTAATTGTTATCATATTAAAATTTCTCGCATTTAATTTTCAAAGGTTTTGTTGTTGTTCAAAGGTTACAGAGAACAGATAATTAAACCCTCCCACAGGTATAGTACAATACATAACCCTGCAACCCTCACTCAAGCAACTATTTTGGTGATAATAGTCGACTCTTCTGGAAGCTGCACTATAGGCAAGGAGGAACATTTTTGTACAATTAATCATGGCTTTCCATTTAAGATAAGTCATAATTACTAGGTACAAAACACCATCTATTCTTATTATCTGTTAAAACCAGTACCTAGTGTTAATTGCTACAAATCCAAGTTGTCACACTATGAATTAATTATAGCCAACAGCTCACATGAGTCTTAAAGGGAACTTGTACCAGAAACAGGTTCATGTTCCAGGAGGGACTGTAAGCAGTCAGCACTTTTCTTATCCAAACTTCCAGCAGTCAAAATCCACTGCCAGACCAGCAGAAATTCCAGTTGAATTTTCCACTTTCTAAGCCAATTGTCAATTACACAACTGTTACTTTTCCTAATATGGGCAAATTACAGGTTCACTTTACTGATTAGACACAACTGGCTTCCCATCTGCTGTACTTTTATTGACCCCAACCCCTGACCATAGCAAATGTGTCCCTTCTAGCAATCCCCATTTCTCCCAACAGCCATTAAACATATAATCAATACTTTTCCCTAGCCCTGCTTCCCCAGCAGCCAAATATACACTGATCAGCCATAACTTGACTATGGCCACTGACAGGTTAGGTGAGTAACATTGATTATCTAGTTACAATGACATCTAAAAATCCATGGGATATATTAGGCATCAAGTAAACATGTTGTCCATGAAGTCAATGTGTTGATAGCAGAACAAATGGGCATCACAGTTTGTTGTGCATTGGGCAGCATAGCCACAAACCAGTCAGGGTGCCCATGTTGACCTTTGTCTGGTCCGATTAATCACGTTTTCTGTTACATCATGTGGATGGCCAGTTGTGTGTCTCTTTCCTGAGGAAGAGATGGCACCAGGATGCAGTATGGACAGAAGTCAAGCCAGCAGAAGCAGTGCAATGTTTTGGGCAATGTTCTGTTAGGAAACCTTGGTCCTGCTATTCATGTGGATTTTACTTTGAGTCGTCCCACCTACCTAAACATTGTTGTTCACCAAGTACACTCCTTCATGGAATCGGTATTCCCTAAAGACAGTGGTCTCTTTCAGCAGGATATCGTGCCCTGCCACACTGCAAAATGGTTCAAGAATGGTTTGAGGAACACAACAACAAGTTCAATTAATTGACTGCTCCAGATCTCAATCCATTCGAGTATCTGTGGCATGTGCTAGAAAAACAAGTTTGATTCATGGATGCCCCACCTTGCAACTTACAGGACAGCTTGGTTCCAGATACCTTCAGAGGTTTAGTGGCATCCATGTCATGATGGATCAGGGCTGTTTTGGTAGCAAAAGCGCAACCTAATTAATATTAGGTGGGTGGTCAAAGTTATGGCTGATTGTTATATATACACACAAAAAGCTGTCCAAACCTGCCTGGCTTTATGTGAAAAAGTAGTTGCCCTCTAAACCTGCATAATGCTAATGCTGCATCCGCCCCCTCTCTCCAGCCACCCCCTCTATGACCAATGAATATATTCATTCCGGAACCGGGGGGGGTGTTTTTGAAGCACCTGATTAGAGCCATAGACTCTAATAGGCGTCAAAAGCGGTGACCTGTGAGCACCATGCTTGGTGCTCGCAGTTCACCCAGCTATGTTAGAACAGCGAATGAACATTCGCTGTTCTAACACTGAACCGCCTCTCCCCCAATCAGGTGTTCGGGTCTGTTATCCGTCACCTGATTGGCTGAAAGGACAGGAACTGTGATACCAAGCCTATAGGAGAGGATGGGAGGAGAGGAGGGGAGAAGACCCATGCCATGGAGGACACCGCTCGCCGTCACCCGCTGCCCCACTGAGACAGGGGAAGTGCCGGGCAGACGGGGAGCTGACGTGGGGGATCACAGTGGCGGCATACAATGGGCACAGTGGGAGCATTTGGTGGCACAGTGAGAGCATTTCTTCAGTTTGTTTGCGCAGCCCCAAAAATTTTGAGCACCAGCTGCCACTGTTCACCACTGTTCCAAGTTATCTCCATTTGTGGATAATGGCTCTCCCTGTGGTTCACTGGAGTTCCAAAGCCTCATGCCTCGTACACATAACCCGGTTTTCCCGACAGGAAAACTGCCATGAGAGCTTTTGGCCGGGAATCCCGGCTGTGTGTATGCTCCATCGCAGTTTTCCGGCAGTTTTCCTATGGGGAAAAACTGCGGTGGAGCATTCACACGGCTGGGTTTCCCGACCAAAGCTCTCATGGCAGTTTTCCTGCTGGGTAACCCGGCCGTGTGTAGGGGGAAAAAGCTACCGAGCGGTTCTCGGTTTTCCCTGGCGGACTTTTTACCGCCAGGAAAACCGTACGTGTGTACTAGGCATTAGAAATGGCTTTGAATACCCTTCCTAGACTGATACATGTTTGTTTCTAATCTGTTCTTGAGTTGTTTTAGATTATGGCATGATGTGTGGCTTTTTGTGATATGTTAGCGTGCTTCATTTTGTCAGACAGCTTCTATTTATGTGATTTCTTGATGTAACAGGTCTGACAGTAATCAGGCCTGGGTGTGGCAAGTGAAATTTTACCCAGCGTTCCAAAAAATTGTGGTTAATCACAGTTCATCCTTTCCAGCAGCCACATACAAATGTATTCTTCTCATAACCACCTACTGCCCCATTCCACCAAGTAGAAAGGTAGACACTCCAGCAGGCCGAGGGCCAAATGAAGCACTACAAAAGAAAATATACAGATTGCACCCCACAGCTGGATAACATTTTGGCACATGTCTATTTATTTTTATTAGCACTCATCAGAGCAGGAAAAAATAATGGCATATGGAGTGGTCTAGGCATAAATATTGCCCGGTAGTATGCTTGCTAATGGACTTGTGACCAGGACTTTTCCAGATCTGGCACATTCAGAACTTTGATTGCTGAGCATAGTAGAGTTCTTGAAAGTTGCCACCAAGCCAGTATCATATTACTAGAAAATAATGCCATGCTGCAACATCAAGAAAATGCCATGTACCAGCCATGCCAAATTACAAAGTCAGGATAACATGACGATACTAAAAGTGTCATATTAAAAAAAGCGCTAACACCACATTAACAGAAGTGCTACGTTACAATGCCAGGATAATTCCTTGTTAACAGATGGGCAATGCTACAAAGTCAGAGTAATGTCATACTACTAAAGATAGCTTGTTATAAAGCCAGTGTAATGACATACAACTAATGGGTGTCTTATTACAAAACTGCAATAATGCCTTATTAATAGAGATGCCATGCAAGAAAGCCAGCATAAATCCAAAGTAATTACAGGTGCCATGCTACAAAGCCAGGATAATGTGAAGCTAATAGAGGTGCCTTGTTAAAAAGTCAATGTATTGCCAGACAACTACAAGAGTGCATTGATAAAAAGCCAGAGCAATGCCATGCTATTGGAGCTGCCATGCTATTGGAGAAGCCATGCTACAAAATTAGGATAATGTTATGCTACTAGAGGTGTCAAATTATTAAGCTAGGGGAATGCCCCACTAACAGAAATGCAATGTTACCAAGCGAGGATAATGCCATGCTACTAAAAGTGCCATGGTAAAAAGTCAAGATGATGCTTTACTACCAGAGGTGCCATGTCACCAAGCCAGGATAATGCCACATTTATAGGCACGCCATGTTACAAAGGCAGAACAATGCCATTGTCTATTCGTATAAAACGATTCTATTCTACGTGTCTCATACTACTCATCCATACTGCTCCCATTACCTCCATATCCCATTTAGATTATAAACTGGCATACAGTATAAATATAAATAAAATATTATAACGTAAAGGTGTTAGGGTTAGTATTACATCTTATTTTTATAGACACATTATTAGTTCAGTAGTACCCCTCTCCCCTTACTCTCCCATCTCCTTTTAGCTTTAGCTAAAAAAACGACCATTCAAGACAAACTTGTTATATTGGTGAACAATAAATGTTCAATCAAAAAGTAATACAGTACATTTGTTTTGTGTCTTTACCACTGTTCTGCAAATTCCCTCCCATTGGGGAACTCATCTATCTGAGGGTGCCTCTACTATCAAGCCTCGTACACACGACCGTTCATGTGTATGTTTTCTTGTCGAGAAAACTGCCGGGAATCTCGACGAGAAAAATAGAGAACCTGCTCTCTATTTTCTCGTCAGGATTCTCGTTTTTCTCGTCGGGATTCTTGTCGGCCTGTTTCCCGACGAGAAAACCGTGTGTGTGAACGAGTCTACAAGCTTACCTGTCCTCCGGTAAGCCCGCGCATGCTCGATGAGAATTCGATGCATACGCGGTAGCTTACAAGGGTAGTGAATGGTGAAGCAAGATGGCGGCGACGGCATCGAATGTGACGAGCACATGCTGGTCGTAGTCGATGACGTCACTGCGTTCTTGCCATTCAAAAGAAAGGTGGTTCTTTTGAATAGCTGTCTGTATGCACGGCTTGGCAAGAAAAGCTTGCCAGGAATCTCGTCAGGAAAACCAACTTTTTTTTCCTGACGGGATTCTCGGCCGTGTGTACAGGGCTTCACTGATATCTACAGATTGTCTCTGCTTTTTCTCCATAGGGAAATGTCATACTAATACAGGTTCCATGTTACATAGCCAGGATAATCCCATGCTAATACAGGTTCCTTATTACAAAGCCAGGATAATCCGATGCTACTACCGATGCCATGTTACAAAGCCAGGATAATGCTATGTTACAAAGCCTAGATCACCATATGAACTTAGTTGCCATTTTATATATAGGGACTGCTGCATCCCTCAGCTTTTGGGTGTCCTTCTCCCCCTTGCCTCCATTAGTTAACAAGATACTACAAAATCTTTAGAAATACAGCAACGGACCTCCTAAAAATAACATTTGTTCCCTTACACATAATATGTTTTCACTCTATCTACAAACGATAACGGTTTAACAATACAATACTATTACTATAATTGGTTTTCTACAAAAGAGAATGAAAGAAAAGAATCTGGGCTGCTCTTAAAAACATGTCAGATCACTGTCAACTATGTAACTAACTGCCTGGTGTCTCTAAGCTAAATCCTTTCCTGCACCTTAATACAAGTACAACACACTTGTTTGAGTGGGGTGCCGATAGAGCTGCTGACCTCCTGACAAATTCAAAGATATTAATACACCAGACTCATCTATGACACCACCACAAACACATTTGAAATAAGCCAAGCCTCATTTATGTATACAGTATGTGTTCAAAGTAAAATCATTTTGGAATTTAATACCCAGGCCACAGACTGGAATCAGCCAAAATAATGTTTAAAGGCTTGAAGTCCAGAAACACGACTAAATCAGCAATTTCCAAAGCTTTATTGCACCAGAAGTACAAAAAAACTTTTTTTTCACATTTTTAAATGCTGGGTTATGCATAGTCAGGATTTATTTTGGAGGGGAGATGCCTTTTTATAAGGTAACTGTAAGAAAATGTTTTACTTTAACCATTGCATAGTATAACTATTAATAAAAAGAGTATTGTGCTGTTTTGGTCAGGAACAACGACTGGGGTTAATTCTTTAAAACAGGGTGAAATACCATGCACAAAATAAGACAGTAAAGGCTCAGTCACACAAAGAGGGAGCATTAAAAGCAGGTGGTCAAGCCACATTTTTTACCACTTACTGACCGCCCACCTAAACAAGAACATTCAGCCGCTCAGGGCTTTATACATGCCACAGCCATAACAAAAATGAAACCCACTGTCATGTTTGGCAGGCAGTACTGACACTGAATGCCACCACCCCGCAACTTCAAGCAATGACTGGCAGTTACAAAACACGGCAAAATCGCGTTTTACGTTTTCCCTCGGCCGGCGGTCAACATGTGTGTGCATGAGCCCTTAAAAGCGAGCCACTGGATATTGATTTTCTGCAGGATGGCTAGGGCTGTCGCACATCCGAACAAGCCCTTATGGCGAGGGCAAAGCTGATTGAATAAGACATGTAGGAAGCGGTCAAGGGATGGTTAAATTGGCTCAGCTTTACCTACAACTACAGTTAAAAAATCCCTGAGGTTTCCACCAAAGAACTTAACATCATTATGAGAATGCAAAAATTACAACCCATTTACATGATCTCGAAACAGCTTTTGTTGCTACATGGAGCTCCCAGATCAAAATCTCTGATGCTCAGTTCCATTCCCTACTATAATCTAATACCCCGATACCTCCCTAATATTACACATACTGTTGGGTTACCCACAGCTGGACCTTCCTCCAAACTCCCCTGTCTACGTGCAATAGTGAGGACTGAATGCCATCTCCCACACCTGTATAATGCACATAGACCTTTTCTACAGAAATACAAAGCATCCCCATCCCTAACATTTTTGTATTGTATTACAGCTAACCCCATTTTAAATTGTGTTCTTGTGGAATATTCTTTCAACTACCTCTGCTACTATTCTATTGATGGAAGAGAGAAGTCAGCTCTGTGCACTCTCTTTGTATTTATGTCGGAAAACGTAATGACATTTATCCTTTAAAAAAACAAACCAATTTTTTAAAGTAACTGTAAACAAATAGTAAATTTATTTCCACTTCTCAAATAAATTAGGAGAACTATAGGAAAGTAATTAAATAGACAGATAAAACACATATCCGTAAACTCTCTTACCAGCCACTCCTGAGGTTTACTCACAGCTGTCAGACAATATAGCCTGGCACCTGACCTCACTTTTTATATCTACAGTTAGAGAAGTATAGCTTTGTTAAAGCGGAGATCCACCCAAAAATGGAACTTCCGCTTTTCGGAGTCCTCCCCCTTCCGGTGTTACATTTGGCACCTTTCAGGGGGGAGGAGGGAGCAGATACCTGTGTAATCCAGGTATGTTCTCCCACTTCCGGGCATAGATCACCGCGGTGACCTACGCCACGTCCGGTGCCTAATTGCCCCCCCCACTGTCTTCTGGGAGACACATAGGTCCCAGAAGACAGCAGGGACCAGTTAGATCACGTAGCGCGACTCGCGCATGCTTCACTTCCTGATTCCCTTACCGAAGATGGCGGTGACTCCACCCGACAGCCGAGGGACACATCAGCTTCGGGTGCTGACATCTGCCCAAGACAGGTAAGCGTCCTAATATTAAAAGTCAGCGGCTGTAGTATTTGTATTTTTTTTCGGCGGAACACTGCTTTAAGTATCTACCCCAGTGTTGAACTTGACAGCAAAAAAACAGGAACACACTAATGAGGTCATCCCTCTAGTCAGCAAACGTTCTGTATCAGTACTGCCTGATTATCTTACAGTGTCAACTCCTTCCCCTGTACCTGGATAAACTGGATTAATTGCAAGTCTTTCATACCTGTCTTTAGTGTTTCTTTAACGTGACTCTGTGATAAAAAAGAAAAATGTTTACAGGCCAACAGTGCAGGCACCAAGAGGTGTCTACTAGACTTGTGCACAACGGAAAAATTAGTTTAGTTTCGGTTCATTTCTTTTCGGTCCTGTTGATTCGTAATCTTTCGTAATTTTGCTAGACAGGATTTTTCGTGTTCGGACTAATTCGTATTTTCGCAAGCGACATTTTTCGTTGAATCGGAATGATTCGTATTAATGTAAGCCTTATTTTTAGTTGATTTATAATTCGTACTTTCGGTAGAGTACATTGTTTTTAGTTGATTCTGGACACATATATAGTGCCGTCGTACGTGTTGTACGTCACCGCACTTTGCTCGAGCATTTTTTTTTTCACGATAGTGTGTAGGCAAGGCAGGCTTAAGAATCACGTCGAGAAAAACGCAGTTTTTTTCAATGACATTAAAAGCGGTCGTGTGTACGCGGCATTATTGTGCTTCAAATGGATTCGTACATTCGTAACTTTTTTCATAACGAATTATGCCGAAGACATTCGGGCATTCGCTATTTTTGATATAATTTATTTCGGATTCGGTTTTATTCGTAATTGCTTTGTTTGGAAATTCGAATGCTTCCGAACGTCCGAAAGTTGCTAAATTCGGATGAATTTCGATTTGTTATGAAACGAATTGCACAAGCCTAGTGTCTAGTCTACACATACCGCAGCAGCTTGTTGGCCCCCACTGCTTTTGTAGGCCTTTCTAATAGGACAAAGCTGCACCACTTTCTGGTAGTGTCAATGTCTGCCCAGTCTTTCCTGTCTCCCACACATTTCTGTTGACCCATCATGCCTTTCAGGCCAATATGAATGTACAGGGGGTAGGAGGGAGTGGATGAGCATTGATACTCCAAGAAGTGTTGAAGCTTTGACGATCATTTGGGCATGGGGTTTTTACACAGATTTGAGGTGCCTGCACTTTACACTTGTAAGAAGTTTAAAGGGGTTTTTGTTGTTGTTATATTTTAGAAAACATGGACGTTTTTACCTCTCGGCTGTTTTTCAAACACATAAAAGAATCACGTGGACTATTATGAATGAAGAGCTGTGAATTGAATCTGTAACGCACATGAAACGTGCCACAATGCCCTTTAGGACACAAAATATAACTGGACAACTGTAATGAAATCTTACAGATACAAGAATGAGAACTACACCCTTAATAATGAAGTCAGTTATGTTCACTAATACCTTTTTTTTTAAATGAGCAGGAGAATATAAAATGTTACTCCAGAAGAGGAGTATAAATTAATCTGTATGACATAGCATACTTTTAAATCCTGCTTCATGGTTTTACGATATAGCTAAGGCTGTAAGGCTCTTCTAAGCTATTTGTCTAAGCGTGAAAGAAATTTGATTTATTACTTACAGAATTATGTTTTTATTAAACTGGGCTTCAGAGAAGATCTGTGTGGGTTTAGGCAAGACTATGACCTTGAACAAGTACAATTCTAATAGTCTTTGAACAGAGCAGGCATTTGACACAATACCATCTTAAAAGTTTCATCTACGTCTGTAAAAAGTGATCTGTTATTTTAGATCGAGCATAATTATTCACGTGTTATTTGTTTGGATTGTGCCATTTTATTGCGTAGTAAACATTAACATTTATGTTTTATTATTTTAACAAAGTCCTTATAAATATTGTAATTTTTGCATTGAACCAGAGAAGGTTAAGAACAGTGGCAGCCCGTAATGAAGGGCACAAAGGCATTGCCACCCTATCCATGCAGGAGGAGGGAAGAGGAGGAAGGAGACGCACAGAGGAAGCCGCTATGATGCCAAGGAGGAGGAAATGCAGGGGAAGCCATTAGGCTAAGTGTGGGGCTGGTGACTGACCGACCAAGGGGGTGGTGACCCGACCGCTCAGGGGGGTTGGCTGTGGGTGCCGTCCCCCCCCCCAAAAAAAAATATATCACCAGTCACCACTGGTTGAGAATTCCTGAAGGGTGGCTATTTAGGAGAGGTTGTTTTGCCATGCAGCCACCCCTGTAACGAAGTCGGAAGAACAAAATGCATCATGGCCTGGCTACATGGCAACCAGAAGAGATGTCAGACACCGATCTGGAAGTGACGCACGGGATGTTACGTGTTAGAGGATCGGGTGAGGTGCCATTTGCTCAGCCTGTATACATTACTTAGTGGCACTGGTGGCACTTATAGTACATTGAAGTGGAATGTCAGCTTTGACAGAAAAACCTGGAAGCTGATTGATTTCTATTAGGGATGCACCGATACCGATACTGGTATCGGTATCGGTGCCTATACTAGGCATTTTCAAGAGTATCGGTATTCGTGAAAATACTCGATACCGCTAACTGATACCGGAAGTGACGTCACGTGGGCGGGCCGGTTTCCTGACAAGGCCACCAGTGGCCCCAGCCCCGTCCTCCTGCGGCGACTTTTTGGCTCTCGCGCCCCCCCGCACTAACAGCCCCCACTTTGCCTGTGTGGAGGCCGGGAGCAACAGGCGCGCCATGATAACTCCTCTGCGAGGCATGTGTCCTTATCCACCAGGCAGAACTTATTCGGCAGATGACCGGCATCATCTCCCCCAGGCCAGGAGCGGGGGTCTGACGTCACCAGCAGCAGCAGCCTAGCAGGTACGACTCTGTATTGATCTTGTGCATGTGTGTGCTGTGTGCCACGGTGCAGAAAAGCAGAGATATTAAATAAAGTGTAATAAAGTGATTTGTGCAACAGGCTGTTGCACAAATCACTTTATTACACTTTATTTATGATATCTATGGCTGCTGCTATGCATATTTACTGTATAATCCATATTGAGCACTATATTTGATTGGCTGCTTCTGCTTGGCACACAGTCTCCTGACGGTCTCCTGTACCATGCCTTCAGTCTCCTGACGGTCTCCTGTACCATGCCTGCAGTCCCTGATGGTCTCCTGTACCATGCCTGCAGTCCCTGACGGTCTCCTGTACCATGCCTGCAGTCCCTGACGGTCTCTTGTACCATGCCTGCAGTCCCTGATGGTCTCTTGTACCATGCCTGCAGTCCCTGACGGTCTCTTGTACCATGGCTGCAGTCCCTGACGGTCTCTTGTACCATACCTGCAGTCCCTGATGGTCTCCTGTACCATGCCTGCAGTCACTTCTGCCTGTTGCCTCCTCCTTCCCTCTACCAGCTGTCACCCCTGCCCCCATGTTTCCCAATAAACCTCTATCCCCATCCTCTTCCCCCCTGCGATTTCATCCCAACTCTCCTACACCACAATCCCTATTTCATCCCACCCTCAACTACCGCCACCTCCCAAACCACCCCTCTTCCTAGGCGATAGGTATCGGTAATTGGTATCAGCGAGTACATGATGTCAAATATCGGTACTCGTACTCAGTGTCAAAAAAGTGGCATCGGTGCATCCCTAGTTTCTATGCAAAGCTCCCCCAAATTTTGCACTGTCCAGCTTTAGTAAATCAATACCATTTAGTTTGGAAGATTCACTAAGTGGATCTTAAAGAGGTAAAGTGAAAATTGTGGACACATTTTTTTGAACTTTGTGTACAATTGTACACTATTTCACATGCAATGACACAGGGTATTTAAAGAGTATCTCCACTTTTGTTGAGAAAAAACATTCCCCTCTAGGTGATCAGTGTACATTGTGGGGATTTTAACAAATGTTGTTGCCGATTCCTACCTTTTTGTTATTCTGAAGAAATTGCTGTTTGGTTGTGTGTTTGTCTGTGTCCATCTGCAAGTGGATATGCATACCCCCTGGGGTGGGAGTGGTTTTATCATTATCAATCAGCTGCTGCACCTGCAGGGCTCTAATGAGGAAATTGGCACGTTCAGCATCCCTTTAGACATTATTTACCTTTGGGAGTGTGTCACCAAAAATGACATTTTTGTTGCAAAAGATGCTCAAAATCAGATTTGTATCTTAGTGCAGACTTCTAGGAAATCAGTAAGCCAAACACACATGCAGGAAATTACATATCTGGGGGGTGTTCTGTACACCATCTCTGTACAGAACGCCTCCATTTTGCCATGTTGCACTGCATTTTAAGGAAAATTATAGCGCTGCAGATTGAAATGGAAAGGCCATTTTTAACAACATTTAATTACAATATGACTTGTGTCGCAATTGTATACGCCATCTTAATTTTTTCTTACTTGCTTTTTTTCTTTCTACGAAAGTGGAGTTACCCTTTAAATAATAAGTGCATGGTATTAAATGTTTAGTTTGATTTTAGTGTTTGACCACAGTACCCGCTCAAATTGGGAATTAATATTCTAGTTTGGTTTATGGAACAAAAATTAATCTGTGTAATAAATTATTCCCTAACATACAAAATGAGTGGAAAGGCTCAGCTTTAAAAGAACACGTTGGCTTGTAAGTGACTTCATGAAAATATTAAAGCTCAGTTTAAGAGCCCATTCATGCTACTCGGGTCCCTTGTGGTGTGTCAAAATGAGACAGTTGAATTGCTGTGTGGTACTTCTGCCGAGTGTGACAGTGGGAATACATCTTATCCAACTGCAATGCAATATATTGTGGCTGTGACACATACCCACCCCTGTCTGTTTGTCTTGCAGCTTAAGAAGAAGTGGTAGAAGGGCAGTATAACACGGCTTACCCTTCCAACTACAAATGCAGGCAAGACTCTACTCATGTGTTTAAAAATACAAAGCTGCATTTGCGTGTTTTTTTTTTTCTAAATAAATGTTTTCTGTTTAAGGTTTAAAGTGGTTGTAAACCCTCACATATACCCAGTGAAGTGGTTAGCCTCAGATGATAAACAGAGATGAAACAAATCTCCATACATAGGTTCTTCTTTTATATCTGCTGTCTTCCCCTTTCTATACTCTTTGGAAAGTGCAGATTGTGCTAAAAATCATTCTTACTCTTTCAGCAGTGGGAGGGGAGTCTGGGCTTACACTGTATGAGAGCTGATTGGAGGAAAGGCACACACCCCCTTCCACATAGGCAGAGGAAGTCAGTCTGGGCAGTCTGAATAGACAAGCTCTCTGCTGTGTAAATTCTGCACTTTGAATGGATGTAGGGGACATATGGCCATAGACAGACAGGTACAACTTATGTAGAAAGATTTGTTTAATCTCTGATGCCAGTCACTTCACAGGGTATCTGTAAGGGTTTACAGCCACTTTAAGTTCTTCTGATACCCCTTCATCATAACCTGCCTCTAATACTTTCTTGCCACCTTACAGAAATAAAATCAACACAGTAGGGAATGTTTATGACTGTACATACAGGAAAGGTTTACCTGCAACTAGAAATAGCTAAAAGTGGTTATTTCGGTGTACTGATAGAAGATTTATTTTAAGCTTCAGTAATTTCCAATCCGCAATGTACCTTGAGCTCTGTTCCAAAATGATAAACACAATTTGAAGCTGAAATACCATGGATGCAGAAAAGGGATCAACACCTAAAAAGTAACAGACTGGTTATGCAGCTACGGGCTTGTGCCTAAAAGGATTAGTTTTGCAGCAACTTTCCCTCTAACTGAGTTCATAAATGAAGTAACCCCCCCCTTTCATCCAGTGTCCTGGGGTCAGTAAAAATAATCTGGCTCCTACCTAGTGCATTAATGTTACCCCAACATTTCATATTCCTGATATGTGCCTGTCACACCCTGTACTTGTGTTAAAAATCTACCTGTTCTCTTTGCATTGCTTTCTTTGTGTGAAATACCTATTGTTCCTGTGAGTCGCAAAACTGACCAAGCCAGTCTTAGAAGCTAATCTTTTCCAGCATGGTCAGTTGGCTGGCTGTACAGGGAGAACAGTTTGTATGTGCCCCAATGGCCGAGATGTTTTCTGACCAGCCCACCTGCACAGCCATTCGCTGGGAAGATCAGTGTACTGCTTTTTCTCCACCCATAGCTTTCTAAGCCCCTCATACAGCTGAGAACAGAGATTATGTGATAATTTTTTTAAAAAGAAAAGGTACCGTATTTATCGGCGTATAACACGCACAGGTGTATACCTATAACACGCACCCTAACTTTAAGAGGGAAATTTTAGGGAATAAACTTTCCACAGCCCCCTGCGTATAACACGCAGGCACAGTCTACCCTCTATTTTCAGGGTAAAAAAGTGAGTGTTATACGCCAATAAATACAGTATTTATTGTACACATACACATTATTTGCCTTTCTATTTTAAACTGAAAGGGTTGTTTTGCATGGTAAGGGTTCACATATAATTTAAAGCCGTAAGGAGCTTATGCTTTAACTGTTTAGAAAATAATAAATGTATAGAGATAGAATGCAGTACATAGACCTAGGAGTATTCAAAGTGGCAGTGCTCACTGCATAATAATGTCATCAAGCTGTGCTGAATGCAGATGGCAGTAAGAGCCTACAAGAAATCATAGACTGCCTCCCAGAGACCACAGTCAACAGACAGAAAGCGAAGGATCATTTGTTCTTGAGTGTCCTTCATGAACCCTATCATTTTCATTTTCACATTCTCTGTAGAAAGTGCTTTGTTTGCTGTACTACCAGAAAACTTAAGGTAGTAACTTTGAAAGTCAGCATTGCCCATGTGATGAGAAAGTAAAAGTATATGTATTTAAATTTGTCTTTAGAATGTGGAAAGCTGCTTCTGATCCAAAAAGTGCTTTACAGCCCTGTTTCTGCTCATGGCCATTGCCACAAACATACACCTAGTAACCATACATGTAATCAAAGGCCGCAGTGGGAATAAACAACCCTCCTGACTGGTGAGTGGGAGTAAAAAATGTTCCCGGGTTGGTGATTAGTGGGACTAAAAAATTACCTAGTGCCTGGTGTTAGTGAAAGGAATAATAACCCATCCTTGGTGTCGGTGGAAGTAACAGTGCTCCATTGTTGCTGTCAATGGGAGGAAGAGTGCCCCACTCTAGCCACTTCCCGCCCGGGCCATTGGCAAAAGACGTCCGCATTGCGGCGCTCAATTGCCGAGAGGACGTCCATGAACGTCCTCCTGTTTATTTCCGCGATGCACGCCGCCGCGGGCGCGCATCAGGGAAAAGCTGTGCCCGCCATGTCAGGCGGGTGCTGATGCGCGTGCCTGGCGGCTGCGATGTCCGCCAGGTACCCGCGATCGGCTGTCACAGAGCCAGGGACATGGATCTCTGTGTGTAAACACAGAGATCCATGTCCTGTCAGGGAGAGGAGACTGATGCTGTGTCCCTTGTACATAGGGACACAGATCGGTCACCTCCCCAGTCAGTCCCCTCCCCCCACAGTAAGAATCACCTAGCAGGGAATACATTTAAACCCTTGATCACCCCCTAGTGTTAACCCCTTCCCTGCCAGTCACATTTATACAGTAATCAGTGCATATTTATAGCACTGTTCGCTGTATAAATGTGAATGGTTGCAAAAATGTGTAAACAGTGTCCGATGTGTCCGCCATAATGTCGCAGTCACAATAAAAATCGCAGATCGCCGCCATTACTAGTAATAAAAAAATAATTTAAAAAAATCATAATTCTATTCCCTATTTTGTAGGCGCTATATTTTTTGCGCAAACCAATCACTATACGCTTATTGCGATTTTTTTTACCTAAAATATGTAGAAGAATACGTATTGGCCTAAACTGAGAAAAAAAATAGTTTTAAAAAAAAAATTGGGATATTTATTATAGCAAAAAGTTAAAAATATTGTGTTTTTTTCTAAATTGTCGCTCTATTTTTGTTTATAGCACAAAAAAAAAAAAAAAAAAACAGAAATGATCAAATACCACCAAAAGAAAGCTATATTTGTGGGAAAAAAAGGACGTCAGCTTTGTTTGGGAACCACGTCGCACGACCGCGCAATTGACATTCAAAGCGTGACAGTGCTGAAACCTGAAATTTCGCCTGGACAGGAAGGGGGTTATGTGCCCAGTTGTCAAGTGGCTAGGTGTCAGTAAATGGAGCAGTGACACATCATTGGTATCAACAGGAGGAACAGTGGCTCATTGTTGTTGTCAGTGAGAGGAAAAGCGTCCTATTATTGATGTCTGTGGGAGAAACAATGGTTTATTGTTGGTGTCTGTGGGAGGAATAATGCCCCATCATTGGGGTCATTGGAATGAATGGTTTCACAGGGGCAAGTTAAAGCTGAGCAATGGGCCACAGCTGGCTCATGGGTCGCAGTTAGGAAACTAATACCTCATATTACCAGTAAAGTATTTTCTGCATTGCCAGTCTTTCGCTCTGTCAGTCCCCCAATCTGTGGCTCCCTTAGTCTAAAAATCTAGACCACGTTTCCTGCACCCAGAGTTTTCTTTGCATACCTCTCAACCTTTTGGGGCATACAATATTTAGGGAAAGACCACAAAGACAGCAGATCACAAAGCAAAAAATTACTGGTCTTTTTTGCACCACCGCTTTCAATTTTTTTTTTTTTTTGGCTTTTTAAAATAACAAATGAAATATTTTAGAGGCTGGATGAAGGGTTTGGTTCTGTAAAACACATTTGATAATTATTTATTTATTTTCTTAAGGTCTATACATCAAACTAAAATGAGAAAAATAGGAAAATAAAAAGGAATTTGATTCCAAAAGAGGGGCAGTTGTGACCCATGTCTATAATCCAGGTCTATACATCAAACTAAAAAGGGCAACAATTAGGAGAGGAAAAGGAACAAAGAAATTTGATTCCAAAAGAGGGGCAGTTGTGACCTATATTCCTATATGTCTATATTTTACAATATGCTTCCTGAAAAGGCCTGAAATAGGCAATAATGAAGTTACTTGTGTATATCTTATATCCATTTTCAGCAGCCAGGGTAGGTTTCTTCTTTCTGTGGGTCTATGGTAAAATCACAGCCCCCCCCCCCCCAAAGAGCTACAATAAATTATAAAGTTTTGTATTTATTGTTCCTATCTGCTTCTGTTCTAGGGACATCAGATTCCTGAAGCGGAGTTCCACCCATTTAAAAGTTAGAAGCTACAAAAAGTGTAGCTGCTGACTTTTAATAATCAGACACTCACCTGTCCCACGGTCCAGAGATGTGGCCACCCAAAGCCTTGCTTCTCTCCCCCTCCTTTCTGCAGTGGAGGCATTGCAAATGTGGGCGCCCGGCTGTGGCTTCACAGCCGGGCGCGCACTGCACATGCGCGAGCCGCGCTGCTTGTTGTGAATGGCCGGGCAATCTTCTGGGACTTGTGACATGTCCCAGAAGATTGCAGGGAGGGAGGGGGAAAGGTGAACTTCCGCTCAGCGCCGCGCAACCAGGAGAGGAAGTGGGAGCTGGGTACATGTGAAAACTAGGTACCCGCCCCCCCCCCCAAAAAAAAATGACATGCTAAATGTCAAATGTGGCATGTCAGGTGGTTATAAGTACTTAAAGCGGTAGTTCCATTTTTGGGTGGAACTCTGCTTTAAGGGACTGTCAAAAATATTCCAATTGAGAGTTTCTACAGGGAGGATAGGGTCAATACAGAGCTACTGCAAACTAGCCAACTGTCTGTTTTCCAGACCAAAAACTCATCTGCCTGGCACACATAAGAATATGCTCTTTCTTCAGAATTATTTGACTTTTGTTTTACTGTACTATGTGTTCCCAGCATGTTCTTTGCTCAGCTTGGCAATACAAATTAAATAAGATAGATAGGTACCGTAGGTGTTAGGAGCAAGGTTCTAAAGAGCAGTAGGGTAGAGTGCCCACATCAGTTCAAGAACACATTTGTCCAAAAGGTGATTAACCTTTAAATAGCAATGGGGATGAAGGTCATAGTAAAAAGAGGTAGAAATGGGGATATGTATATTGGTCATTGCTGCTGAGGCTAGTAAAGGGAAATCTAACACTAACAATGCTAAAACATATACAGTGCCTTGAAAAAGTATTCATCCCCCTTGAAATTTTCCAAATTTTGTCATGTTACAACCAACAATTTAAATTTATTTTATTGGGATTTTTATGTGATAGACCAACACAAAGTGGCACATAATTGTGAAGTGGAAGGAAAATGATAAATGGTTTTCAATTTTTTTAAAATTAAATAAATATGTGGAAAGTGTGGTGTGCATTTGTATTCAGCCCCCATGAGTCAATACCTTGTATAACTACCTTTCGCTGCAATTACAGTTGCAAGTATTTTTGGAAATTTCTCTACCAGCTTTACACATCTAGAGAGTGAAATTTTTGCCCATTCTTATTTTCAAAAACAGCTCAAGCTCTGTCAGACTGGATGGAAAGCATCTATGAACAGCAATTTTTAAGTCTTGCCACAGATTCTCAATTGGATTTAGGTCTGGACTTTGACTGGGCCATTCTAACATATGAATATGCTTTGATCTAAACCATTCCATTGTAGCTCTGGCTGTATGTTTAGGGTTGTTGTCCTGCTGGAAGGTGAATCTCCACCTCAGTCTTAAGTCTTTTCCAGACTCTAACAGGTTTTCTTCTAAGATTGCCCTGTATTTGGCTCTATCCATCTTCCCATCAACTCTGACCAGTTTCCCTGTCCCTGCTGAGGAAAAGCATCCCTATAACATGATGCTGCCACCACCATGTTTCACGGTGAGGATGGTGTGTTCAGGGTGATGTGCAGTGTTAGTTTTCCACCACACATAGCATTTTGCTTTTAGGCCAAAACCTTTAATTTTGTCTAATTTGACTAGAGCACCTTCTTCCACATGTTTACATGTTTGCTGTGTCCCCACATGGTTTCTCGCAAACTGCAAACGGGACTTCTTATGGCTTTCTTTCAACAATGGTTTTCTTCTTCCGACTTTTCCATGAGGCCAGATTTGTGGAGTGCACGACTAATAGTTGTCCTGTGGACAGATTCTCCCATCTGAGCTGTGGATCTCTGCAGCTCCTCCAGAGTTACCATGGGCCTCTTGGCTAATTCTCTAATTAACACTCTTCTTGCCCGGCCTGTCTGTTTAGGTGGACGGCCATGTCTTGGTAGGTTTGCAGTTGTGCCATACTCTTTCCATTTTCGAATGGTGGATTGAACAATGCTCTGTGAACTGTTCAAAACTAAGTATATTTTTTTATAACCTAACCCTGCTTTAAAATTCTCCACAACTTTATCCCTGACCTGTCTGTTGTGTTTCTTGGCCTTCATGATGCTGTTTGTTCACTAAGCTTCTCTAACAAACCTCAGAGGGCTTCACAGAACACCTGTATTTATACTGAGATTAAATTACACGCAGGTGGACTCTATTTACTAATTAGGTTACTTCTGAAGGCAATTGGTTTCACTAGATTTTATTTAGGGGTATCAGAGTAAAGGGGGCTGAATACAAATGCACGCCACACTTTTCACATATTTATTTGTAAAAAATGTTGAAAGCCATTTATCATTTTTCTTCCATTTTACAATTATGTGCCACTTTGTGTTGATCTATCACATAAAATCCAAATAAAATACATTTATGTTTTTGGTTGTAAAATGACAAAATGTGGAAAATGTCAAGGGTAGGGATGAGCTTCGAGTTCGACTCGAACATTGCCTGTTCGCCCGTTCGCCGAACAGCGAACAAATTGGGGTGTTCGCGGCAAATTCGAAAAATCTATGGGAGAAATCTAAAGTGCTAATTATAAAGGCTTATATGCAAGTTATTGTCCTAAAAAATGTTTGGGGACCCGGGTCCTGCCCCAGGGGACATGTATCAATGCAAAAAGAAGTTTTAAAAACGGCCGTTTTTTCGGGAGCAGTGATTTTAATAATGCTTAAAATGAAAAAATAAAAGTGAAATATTCCTTTAAATTTCGTACCTGGGGGGTGTGTATGATATGCATGTAAAGTGGCGCATGTTTCCCGTGCTTAGAACTGTCCCTGCAAAAAATGTCATTTTTGAAAGAAAAAAAGTAATTTAAAACTCACTCGCGGCTATTAATGAATTGTCGGCTCCCGGCAATACATACAAAAGTCATTGATAAAAAAAAAAAAAAAAAGCGTGGGGGTTCCCCAGAATTCTATTACCAGGCCCTTCAGGTCTGGAATGGATATTAAGGGGAACCCCGCCGCAAATTTAAAAAAAAAATTGACGTGGGGTTCCCCCAAATATCCATTCCAGGCCCTTCAGATCTGGCATGGATTTTAAGGGGAACTCCACCCCAAATTAAAAAAAAAATGACGTGGAGTCCCCCTAAAAATCCATACCAGACCCCTTATCCGAGCACGCAACCTGGCCGGCCGCAGGGGAAAAGGGGGGGCGAGAGAGCGCCCCCCCTCCCTCCTGAACCGTACCAGGCCACATGCCCTCAACATGGGAAGGATGTCCCCATGTTGATGGGGACAAGGGCCTCATCCCCACAACCCTTGCCCGGTGGTTGTGGGGGTCTGCGGGTGGGGGCCTTATCGGAATCTGGAAGACCCCTTTAACAAAGGGGACCCCCAGATCCCGGCCCCCCCATGTGAATTGGTAAGGGGTACATTGTACCCCTACCATTTCACGAAGAAAGCGTAATTTTTTTTTAAAAAAAACACACAAACACCTTGAAAAAGTCCTTTATTTAAAAAAAAACAAAAAACATTCCAGCGGTGAAATCCAGTGTCCCGCGGCGATCCCGATGTCCAGCGCTGTCCTTCATTGGTTGTGCCTGAGCGGACCTGATGGGAAACTCCCTCTCAGTATTTTAAATGTATAGACCCGCCCCTTCTAAAGTTCCCCATCAGGTCCGCTCAGCGGACCAGATGCGGAACATGAGAAGGGGCGGGTCTATACATGTATTACCAAAGTGAGAGCAGTTCCCCATCAGGTCCGCCCCCTCGGTATGTCGGACCCGCCTACGTCATTGGCTTAAGCGGGGAACTTCCTTCACCGTGTAATCTAAATTTACATAGTGAAGGAAGTTCCCCGCTCAAGCCAATGACGTAGGCGGGTCCGACATACCGAGGGGGCGGACCTGATGGGGAACTTCTCTCACTTTGGTAATACATGTATAGACCCGCCCCTTCTCATGTTCCGCATCTGGTCCGCTGAGCAGACCTGATGGGGAACTTTAGAAGGGGCGGGTCTATACATTTAAAACACTGAGAGGGAGTTCCCCATCAGGTCCGCTCAGGCACAACCAATGAAGGACAGCGCTGGACATCGGGATCGCCGCGGGACACTGGATTTCACCGCTGGAATGTTTTTTGTTTTTTTTTTAAATAAAGGACTTTTTCAAGGTGTTTGTGTGTTTTTTTTAAACATTTTTTTACGCTTTCTTCGTGAAATGGTAGGGGTACAATGTACCCCTTACCAATTCACATAGGGGGGCGGGATCTGGGGGTCCCCTTTGTTAAAGGGGTCTTCCAGATTCCGATAAGCCCCCCACCCGCAGACCCCCCCAACCACCGGGCCCGGGTTGTGGGGATGAGGCCCTTGTCCCCATCAACATGGGGACATCCTCCCCATGTTGAGGGCATGTGGCCTGGTACGGTTCAGGAGGGAGGGGGGGCCGCTCTCTCGTCCCCCCCTTTTCCCCTGCGGCCGGCCAGGTTGCGTGCTCGGATAAGGGGTCTGGTATGGATTTTTAGGGGGACTCCACGCCATTTTTTTTTTCAAATTTGGGGTGGAGTTCCCCTTAAAATCCATGCCAGATCTGAAGGGCCTGGAATGGATATTTGGGGGAACCCCACGTCAATTTTTTTTTAAAATTTGCGGCGGGGTTCCCCTTAATATCCATTCCAGACCTGAAGGGCCTGGTACTTGAATTCTGGGGAACCCCCACGCTTTTTTTTTTTTGTTTTATCAATGACTTTTGAATGTATTGCCGGGAGCCGACAATTCATTAATAGCCGCGAGTGAGTTTTAAATGACTTTTTTTCTTTCAAAAATGACATTTTTTGCAGGGACAGTTCTAAGCACGGGAAACATGCGCCACTTTACATGCATATCATACACACCCCCTAGGTACGAAATTTAAAGGAATATTTCACTTTTATTTTTTCATTTTAAGCATTATTAAAATCACTGCTCCCGAAAAAACGGCCGTTTTTAAAACTACTTTTTGCATTGATACATGTCCCCTGGGGCAGGACCCAGGTCCCCAGACACTTTTTAGGACAATAACTTGCATATTAGCCTTTATAATTAACACTTTAGATTTCGAACGTTCGAGTCCATTGTATTTAATAGGGTTCTAAAGTTCACACGAACATTTTGTCTGTTCGCAGGTTCTGGTGCGAACCGAACAGGGGGGTGTTCGGCTCATCCCTGGTCAAGGGGTATGAATACTTTTTCAAGGCACTGTACATCAGTCTTTAGCAGAGTAACTGGTTTTAAAACACTAGAATTTGTAATGTACAGTTATATTCACATTTGAGTATTATCCTCAATTAGTATTAGTATTAGTATTAGTATTATCTGTTGCCATTGGTATTACGTGTTTAATATAATAATTACTACAGATGTACTACAGATGTAATTTAAGAGCCCAAAAGGGGATTACTATGATGCCTGAGAGAATCAAACTTAAGACCTTCCTCTATTAAGACAGTAGGTCTTCTGGATAATCCTACAAAAATCTTTACAGCCTATAGCACACTAATTCAGATTTACAGTTTAGTGACCCAGAGGAATTGACTTTAAGCAGAACTAAATTGTACATTTGGGACTTTTTTTATTTTTTTTATTTATTCATGTCGTCTCTACTTTAGTTTCTCATCATTTGTGGTTTTCCTTGTTCCCTTTTTTTTTTTTATATAATAAAGCCCTGTACACACGATCAGTTTGACTGATGAAAACCGTCCGATGGATTGTTTTCATCAGACAAACCGATCGTGTATGGGACCCATCAGTCTTTTTTCCATCGGTTTTAAAAAATAGAACATGTTTTAAAATTATCTGATGGATAAAAAACCGATGGCAATTTCCGATCGTCTGTGGGGAAATCCATCAGATAAAAAACCCAAGCATGCTCAGAATCAAGTCGACACATGCTCAGTAGCATTGAATTTCATTTTTCTCAGCTCATCGGAGTGTTTTACGTCACCACGTTTGGAACGGTCGTTTTTTTGACTGATGGTGTGTAGGCAAGACTGATGGAAAACAGTTTCATCGGATTTCTGATGGACAAATCCATCAGACGAAAATCCATAGGATATCTGATCGTGTGTACAGGGCTTTAGTCTCTTTGTTAATTATTCATATACACCCAACGTTATAATCTTTTACAATTCTGTTTGTTAGTACACCCCAACCCCCTCCCCTCCCCCTCCCCTTACCCCGACCTCTCCCATCTGAAATCTCTCCGTCTTCCTTGCTCCCTCCTTACTTTTCCCCTCTTCTTGGTTTCTTATTTCGGTATTTTTCGTTTTTATATTATCTTGTTGTTATTCGGTTTGTATTATTTATTTGATATTAGGTATTATGTGTTATGTATTGTGTGTTATGTGTTATGCCCCCATCATTTCTGCATATCCCAGTGTATGTTTATAGACTACCCATTCCTTCCATTTTTCTTCAAATTCCTCCATTCCCTCCCCTTCACTGAACCTAAGATATTCCAGGCCGTACATTTCGTCTATTTTATTACACCAGCCCTTCAGTGTTGGTCGTTCTGGGTTTTGCCAGAAAATGGGGATTTGGCTCTTTGTGGCATTTAAGAGCTGTGGAAGCAATGTTCTCAAATAGTGTATATCTGGCATTCGAATTCCATGTAATAAACATCCCCACGGGTCGTCCGGTACCTCCAATTTGGTTATTTCACTAATCTTTTTTCGTATCTCATTTCAATATTTTTTTAATTTTGGGACATGTCCACCAAATGTGAGCCATAGTCCCAATTTCCTGGCATCCCCGCCAACATAACTGGGATGTTTGCGTGGAACATTTGTGCACCTTGTTGGAGGTTAAATACCATCTAGCGAGACATTTATAATTTAATTCCATTATATTAGAATTTACAGATGTTGAGTGTACCCTTTTTATTAATTGTTTAATCTCTGAGTCATACATTTGGGACTTAAAAAGTTAAATATTAACCTCAGAAATAATTCTCTATCCACACTTTGGCAGGCATCTTCTTCCTATCTGACTTGCTGGCCCACTAGTGATGTTCAGAGCTGTAGAGATTGCGCTCTTCTTAGTTCCAACTGTTTACATGTAGCTATTGTAACAGTGCCATGAATTTGCACTTCCATTCCAACAGTAAACTGCTATTAAGCAGGCAACTCCAGTGTCTCCCCCAGGGTGAAATCAGCAAGTCTTACATTACATAGTTAGGTTATAGAAAGAGAACCACCATGGACAAGATTCTCAATTTAGTGTTGCCAACATCCCAAATTATTGTTTTGTATAGAAAAACAAAACAAAAAAAAAAAAAATTCATTACATAGTTGGTTAATTTTGTGGCAGTTAGATAGAGGCACTGGGCAGTTCTCCCTATGCTACACTATCTCCTCGGTGAACAGGCCTAGACCCAAGCCACAGTAGAAGGTTTGATGACCAAACCATATAACACTCTTCACAAGCTGATCTGCAGCACAAAACACAAAGTAGCTGAACATGGACCGTTATGGTGGAACCAACAATTTTGTTTTTCCAAAAAAAAGGCATTAGATTTAAAAATATTTTTTTTTTTTTAAATTACATGTTAAAACTCAAATGGCATTTCAGGGATTGGGTTTAAATATACTTAACAATAAAAACCTCCAACACATTAGAGTAGAATACCAACATTAAAATGCAAGCATCTTAATTGAAGATTCAAAATGTAAAAATAATTCTTGTTTATGTGTTTCAGCCATACATGGCTTTAGTCATTGAGAAAGTGGTTTACTGAAACAGGATAGCGATTGGATTCAGGCTTGCACCTTCCACTACAAAGCAACATTTTTTACTGAGTGAGCTACTTAAAGGAGCACTAAAGCTTTTTTTTTTTTTGCTTAAAAATAACAAACATGTTATACTTACCTCCACTGTGCAGCTCGTTTTGCACACAGTGGCCCCGATCCTGGTCTTCTGGGGTCCCTCGGCGGCTGTCTTGGCTCCTCCCCGCAAGGACTCCACACCTTAATGCGAGTGAGCTCGCATGGTGTGGAGTGATTGCGGGCGCGCTCCCGTGATACAGCGGCGGCCATAGCCGCCGACTGTATCACTCGGCCCCGCCCCCCGGCGTGCCGCGTCATTGGATGTGATTGACAGCAGCGCCAGCCAATGGCTGCGCTGCTTTCAATCCATCCAGTGTAGCCAATCGGCGGCCAGGCTGAAAAACGAAGAGGATGACGGGGACGAGCATGGGACTTTCGAGGGGCCAGGTAAGAAAAACGGGGGCTCGGGGGGGGGGGGGCGGTATTGTCGAATGTTTTTTCACCTTAATGCATAGGATGCATTAAGGTGAAAAAACATGTAACTTTACTACTCCTTTAACTACATCATGCTTGGAAAAAGGGTCAGGACATGAAGAAAGAAGGAAGGACTGCTGAAGCCAAAGAAAAAGGAGTAAAGCAGTTGGGCTCATGGAGAAACTGGACGTTGAAAGACCTGAATGGGGCTGCCAGGGACATGGTGCATCAGAAGTAGGTTATTGGAATCAGAATTAACTACAGGTGAAGAGACTACCAACATCTAAGCAGTGGCATTATAGGCAGACACACATGGATACAAATCTTCTGGGGTAAACAGAATTTTGTGGCTGAAAACAGGGGTTGACTGAGCACTAAAAAAGAATATTGGAGCTGTGATATAATACAGAAGGATAGCAGAGGGCATGGTCCAAAGGAAGAGAGAATGGAAAACTTAAAGGGCATCCATGGAGGTGTTGTCATGGATATGCATTAATGTCTGTCTGCCATCTTACCTTCCTCCTCATGTGTTCATCTAGAGACCAGACCTCCTTCACCTGGCTTCCTTTATAATCTCCTCCCAGCCTGACTCCACCCCAGGCCCTATCACTGAACACTATATTAACCTGTGCACTGCAAGCCTGCTTTGCTGATCAACGTGTTTGTTAGGCATTGTGTGTTTGGGTTCCTGCCTGCCGTGTGCTACGTCTGTCTCTCTGTTACGTATTGGTTTGTCCCCGACTATCCCTGTCTGCTCATGACCCTTGACCTTCGGCTCGTTCTTCGTTATCCTTGTCTGCTTGTGGCCCCTGACCTTCAGCTTGTTATTCGGTTCTCTCTTATCGTGTGCTGCTGCCTCCCCTCTTTTCCCCTTATCCTACGGGGCGTGAGCTAGGAAACTGCAGGGGCCGCGACCTGGTCCCAGCCTGCAGCTAACATCCTCACCACTAGAGGCCCTGGAGAAGACCAGTTGGGTCTTAGACTCCGCGCCCTGGGGAATCTTGGCTCTAGCTTCCGTTTGGATCCCGGTTGTGCTCCTCTGGTCCCGCTTTCCACAACCACCCAGTTCCCTATCCGCAGAAGCCAGCCATAGGGTTCACTACCTCGCGGTGCACTCCTGCCCCCCTACGGTGTGCATCTGTCACCTGGCCACAGGTGACCCTGACAGTTTGATCAGCCATGAACCCGGCTGACATCCCGCTTCCCACGGATGATCCATTGCAGGGCATAGTTCGCAGACTTGAGACCCAGGAATCAAATCAGATTCAGGTGATGCGATTCCTCCAGGATCTGGCTTCTCGATTCGAGCAGCTTCAAGTCTCCTTGGGAACCCCGAATCCGCAACCCCAAGTACAACCAGCGGCTGTACCTATCGCACCAGTCGCAGCCTCACACTCACTAAGATTGCCAGCTCCGTTCCGTTTCTCTGGGGACTCCAAGGCCTGCAGGGGGTTTCTCAGCCAATGCACAATTCATTTTGAGCTTCAGCCTCAAAGCTTCCTGTCTGACAGGGCTAAGGTAGCCTATATCATTTCCCTCCTCTCCGGTGAAGCTTTGGCCTGGGCTGCCCCCCTGTGGGAGAGGAACGATCCGGTGGTTTCCAGTCTGTCCGATTTCTTGAAGCTCTTTCGTAACATCTTCGAAGAGTCGGCTCGGGCTTCTTCAGCGGCTAGTGCTGTCTTACGTCTTCACCAAGAATCTAGTTCAGTGGGGCAATATGCTCTTCAGTTTCGTATCCACACAGCTGAATTGAGCTGGAATAATGAGGCCCTGGTCACTACCTTTTTACATGGCCTCTCTGACCGAGTGAAGGACGAATTAGCGGGAAGAGCCATTCCCGTCGGTCTGGACGATGTAATTTCATTATGCAACCAGATCGACATTCGTTTTCAAGAGAGGTCCTTAGAAAAAAAACGCCAGCACTCTCTGGGTCCTAGCCAGTCTGAGCTCCCCTCCCTTCATTCCGTAGAGCATCCTCTACCTGCTGAAGAACCTATGCAGCTGGCCCGGACCAGACTAACCCCCGAAGAACGTGCTAGGCGCAGAACTCTGGGCTTGTGCCTCTATTGTGGGGGCAAGGGTCATTTTCGTGACTCCTGCTCGCTTCGTCCGGGAAACGCTCGGGTCTAATACATTTGGAAGGTGGAGTATTGGACCCAGAAACATCACCTTCTCGCCTGCTTTTGCCGGTGTTCCTTCATGTAGGCACTTCTCCTCAGTCAACCCTTGCATACCTGGATTCCGGGGCTGCCGGCAATTTTATGGATTGGAGAACTGCTTCTTCTATGAAGCTTACCCTTTCACCTCTCACTACCCCATTGGTAGTCTCGGCAATTGATGGCACTGTTCTCCCAGGGGGCCCTATTCGCTTCCAGACGCTACCCATTAGGATGTCGGTAGGGATTCTCCACCAGGAGTGGATATCCTTTCTTATTCTACCCAAGGCCTCTACCCCAGTTGTATTGGGCCTCCCTTGGCTACAGCTCCACTCTCCACATGTGGACTGGGTCTCTGGGCAGATCCTGGCCTGGGGTTCCTCATGTTTCTCGTCGTGTCTTCTCAAGGTGACCCCCAAGGAGAGTCTTCCGGTTGCTGCCACTTCTGTTTCTTCTGATCTTCCTGCTGCATACAGCGATTACCGGGATGTGTTCTGTAAGAAATCAGCTGAGGTGCTTCCTCCCCACAGGTCTTTTGACTGTGCTATTGATCTTGTCCCCGGAGCAACTCTATCCAGGGGTCGTACCTACCCTCTGTCCATCCCAGAGACCCAGGCCATGTCGGAGTATGTCGCAGAGAATCTGGAGAGAGGTTTCATCCGGAAATCCTCATCGCCTGCAGGGGCAGGGTTCTTTTTTGTTGCCAAAAAGGATGGTACCTTAAGACCCTGCATCGATTATCGGGGTTTAAATGCGGTTACTATTAAAAATCGATACCCCTTACCCTTAATATCTGAGCTATTCGATAGGTTGAAGGGTGCCTCCATTTTCACCAAGTTGGATCTCAGAGGCGCGTACAATCTCATTCGAATACGGGAGGGTGACGAATGGAAGACTGCATTCAACACTAGAGACGGGCATTACGAATATCTGGTGATGCCTTTTGGTCTGTGTAATGCTCCAGCCGTGTTTCAAAACTTTGTCAATGAAATCTTCAGAGATCTGCTGTACCAGTTTGTTGTCATCTATCTGGATGACATTCTGATCTTTTCTGAAAATCTGCTCGTCCACAGAAACCATGTCCGCACTGTACTTCAACGTCTTAGAGAGAACAATCTCTATGCCAAGCTGGAGAAATGTTCCTTTGAATGTTCTGAGGTCCTGTTTTTGGGGTGCTTCGTCTCATGTTTGGGTCTTCGTATGGACCCTGGGAAGGTCTTGGCTATCACCAACTGGCCTCTTCCTGCTAGCCTCAAGGCCACACAGCGCTTTCTTGGCTTCACTAATTATTATAGGCAGTTCATAAGGAATTACTCTTCCATTGCCGCGCCTATTATCGCTTTGACCAAGAAGGGTGTGAATGCCAGAGACTGGCCTCCCGAAGCTGTCTCTGCATTTCACAACCTGAAACAGGCCTTTGTTTCTGGCCCCCTCTTGAGGAGACCAAATCCTGGGAATGCATTTTTTATTGAAGTGGACGCTTCCTCAATGGGGGTGGGAGCTGTGCTTCTTCAAATCTTTGAGAAGAGACGCCAACCATGTGCGTTCTTCTCCAAAAAAAATTCTCAGGCAGAGAGGAATTATGCCATCGGTGATCGGGAACTTCTCGCAATTAAATTGGCGTTAGAGGAGTGGCGTCATCTCTTGGAGGGTTCCCCTCACTCCATAACGATCTTTACCGATCACAAGAATTTACAGTATCTACAGAATGCTAAACGTCTGAATCCTAGACAGGCCAGGTGGAGTCTCTTCTTTGCCCGTTTTAATTTCACGATTACCTACAAACCTGGTTCCTGCAACGGTCGGGCTGATGCGCTCTCTAGGTCATTTGACACTTTGGACGAGGAGTCCGCCCCTGAACCTGAGCCGATCATTCCCACCTCATGCATTGTTGCCCACTCTACCACCCTGAAGTCAAAAATTCCGCCTGGTAAGACCTTTGTCCCCACTGAGCTAAGAGCTAAGATCCTTTGTTGGGGACATGATTCCAAGGTGGCAGGGCATTCTGGATTCCTCCGATCCTTCCTACTCATCAGTCGTCACTACTGGTGGCCTAATCTCCGCTCAGACGTCAAAGACTACGTTAAAGCTTGTCATGTCTGTGCTCAGTCCAAATCCTCCACACAAGCTCCTGCTGGTCTCCTCATGCCCTTTCCCATTCCTACGGAACCCTGGGCCCATATTGCCATGGATTTTATCACCGATCTCCCACTGTCTGAGAATAATACAGTCATTTGGGTGGTAATCGATCGATTCTCCAAGATGGCTCATTTTGTTCTTCTTCCTGGTCTTCCTTCTGCCCCTGCCTTGGTTCCCATTTTCATTCGGGAAATTCTCCGCCTACATGGGGTCCCTTCTCATATTGTTTCCGACAGGGGAGTCCAATTCACGTCTCGTTTTTGCAAATCCCTCAATATTGTCTTGGATTTTTCTTCTTCTTACCATCCCCAATCCAATGGACAGACTGAGAGGGTTAATCAGGAGTTAGAGGTCTTTCTTCGCACCTTTGTGTCTTTTCACCATGACGATTGGTCCTCTCTACTCCCGTGGGCAGAATTCTCCCATAACAATCATGTGAACACCAGTTCGCAGAAGACACCCTTTTTCACAGTTTATGGAAAACACCCTCAACTTCCTCTTCCCATGATCTGTTCTCCAGACATTCCAGCTTTGGCTTCGGTTCAGGAGTCTCTCAATTCCGTTTGGGGTCACGTTCATGATTCCCTACGGGCAGCTGCTGAAAAATTCAAAGGCTTTGCCGACCGCCGCAGGCGTAAACCGCCTTCTCTTCAGCCAGGGGACAAAGTCTGGCTCTCTACCAGGAACATCAAGCTCCGAGTTCCTTCTCTGAAGTTTGCTCCACGATTCATCGGTCCATACACGGTAACTGCTAAACTGAATCCGGTTTGTTTCAAACTCCAGATTCCTAAGAGCCTTAAAATCACTAACTCCTTTCATGTTGCTCTTCTAAAGCCTTTAGTCCTCAATAAATTCTCTCGTCCTCTCCCTACCGTGGCGCCTGTCTTTGAGGATAATCAGGAGTACGAGATCAGTCAAATTCTGGACTCCCGACTCTGTAAAGGCATTCTTCAGTACCTCGTTCATTGGAAAGGGTTTGGTCCTGAGGAGAGGTCTTGGATCACTGCATCTGAGGTCTTTGCACCTCGTCTGTTAAAGGAGTTTCATCTGAAGTTTCCCTCTAAACCTGGGCCCAGGCGGGGAAGGGGGAGGCCTCGTAAGAGGGAGGGTACTGTCATGGATATGCATTAATGTCTGTCTGCCATCTTACCTTCCTCCTCATGTGTTCATCTAGAGACCAGACCTCCTTCACCTGGCTTCCTTTATAATCTCCTCCCAGCCTGACTCCACCCCAGGCCCTATCACTGAACACTATATTAACCTGTGCACTGCAAGCCTGCTTTGCTGATCAACGTGTTTGTTAGGCATTGTGTGTTTGGGTTCCTGCCTGCCGTGTGCTACGTCTGTCTCTCTGTTACGTATTGGTTTGTCCCCGACTATCCCTGTCTGCTCATGACCCTTGACCTTCGGCTCGTTCTTCGTTATCCTTGTCTGCTTGTGGCCCCTGACCTTCAGCTTGTTATTCGGTTCTCTCTTATCGTGTGCTGCTGCCTCCCCTCTTTTCCCCTTATCCTACGGGGCGTGAGCTAGGAAACTCCAGGGGCCGCGACCTGGTCCCAGCCTGCAGCTAACATCCTCACCACTAGAGGCCCTGGAGAAGACCAGCTGGGTCTTAGACTCCGCGCCCTGGGGAATCTTGGCTCTAGCTTCCGTTTGGATCCCGGTTGTGCTCCTCTGGTCCCGCTTTCCACAACCACCCAGTTCCCTATCCGCAGAAGCCAGCCATAGGGTTCACTACCTCTCGGTGCACTCCTGCCCCCCTACGGTGTGCATCTGTCACCTGGCCACAGGTGACCCTGACAGGTGTAACCAAATGCTCATTCAGCTACTTGAGGATGTAAGTGGTACATATGAAAAGGATATGTGGGAGTGCAATGACAGCCCTGACAGCATTTTGCTTTAAATACTTATAAAATTGTATTGCACTATACAGTACCTTTCATGAAAAAACATTTTCAGAAAAAAGGTAAAAATTTTATTGTAGTTAGAAAAAAAATTGTTATAGTTAAATGACTTTCCAGAATGGTAAAAATATACTGATGCTTAAAGTGGCCTTTAACACCCACCCCCTTCACTAAAAATCACATCAGTATGCAGTTCTGCATCAGTTAACAATCATTAGTTAAATCATTAGTTAAACATTTTTGCTTTTACACGTACAGATTTCCCACCTTCTAGTTGAGCAAGGCACTGGTGATGTCACCAGAGTCTCACAACAGCATACTGTTGAGTTCCTGTCACATGTTCCAGAAGACTGACCCAGAGGTCTAGGCAGAGTTCCAAGAAAAAAAATATAAATGGATTTATCTGCCTTTAGAGAAAATGGCCATGAGAAGAACAATGAGAAAATGTATGAAATAATAAAAAAGCAATTATCTAAAAGCATATGTTTGCAGATTGCCATTACTAAATATTTGCAAAGGTGCCTCTGTTGTTATTTTTATGAAAAGAGTGAAGTTCCTCTTTAAAGCACTATAACATTAGGACACCAGCATAAATTAAAACCTACATGTGCCTGTGTTGCTGAAAAAGATTTAAAAATGTCATGTTCATGTGTTCCTAAGATTTAGGTCTGATTTTCACATACTGGAATCATTCAAATTAATTGAAAACAGAAACTCTTTAACAGTCTTCTTTCTATGAATAACTTTTTCCACTACCAGAGAATTTACAGCTTGTTCTACTACTAAACATTGTATGAGTGCTGGGGTCCACATTTTATATTGTGATAGCTTTTATTTTGGATACTATTACAAAAATCTGTAGATGCTGCACATACTGATGATGTGGTGCTATCTACGATGACTATACAAAATGATTTAAAATGTCAGAAATACAATCTAAAATTTAAAACAATATTAACGGGTTGTAAACCTTCCTGTTTTTTCACCTTAACGCTAAAAAACATCTGATACTTACTGGCCCCCCCAGCCCCCCGGTTTACTTACCTGAGCCCTCAAAAGTCCCGCATCGAGAACGCGCTGGCTTCTCGGCTCTTCTCGGCCCGGGCTTCTTGGCTCTTCATTGGATAGATTTATAGCAGCGCAGCCATTGGCTCCAGCTGCTGTCGATCAAATCCAATGACGTGGGCGCCGGGGGGCGGGGGCGAGTCCGGCATTCGTGTCTATGAACGCAAATGCTGGACTCGGGAGCACGCCCGCAAGGTAACCCCCTTGGGAAAGGGCTTCCCAGAGAGGGTTATCTGATGCGGGGAGGAGCTGAGACAGCCGCCGAGGGACCCCAGAATTTAATTTTTTTTTCGAACCTTTACAAACTTTTCTGTTTATAATGTAATTTTTATAGAACAAGTAAAGACAACCAAGATAACTAATTTCTTTGCTGTTATTAAGAAGTATATTGATTTTTAGCTTGGAAGTGATCATTTCCATTTCTCTTTTTATCTCATCTACTATACAAACTAGTTTCCCACCACACTCCAAAGACACGCTGGTAGTTACATTGGCTTCTATCTACTTGAGGGCCACAAACAGAAATTCAAGCGCTAATATAATAGATAGAAAATCTTGCAAGCTATCAAAATATATATATACACAGTATGCTATATCTAATAAATGAGAAGAGATGATATGATTACTTTCAGCAGCCGACACCAGTCACACTCGCATATACTGTGCTAAACCAATCAAAAATAATAAATAAATTGTGCTGCGCTATATAAGTAACTCTGAATTGATACTTTATATTAGTACCAACACATGTTTCCCATCCTTAAAGAACAAATGGCAATTATGATTATTAGTGTAAATAATAAAATTAATTAATAAAATAAAATCAATGAATAAATATGTTCCACGATTTGTGAATTTCTCTATAGATGCAATACCAATACCTATGGGTACTAATTGTGAAATTAAATATCTGGAATAAAGTGCATATACAGTGTAAACAATTAATGGTACTCATAATAAAGTAAAATAAAAAGTCCATATAGAATCAATTAATGTTATATGCAGTGCTCCACAGAAAAATCCTCAGTGACTTGTAGTAGCGTTTCACAGATTAAAGCTTTCAGTGACTTAACACGTGCCCCCCCCCCCCGCCCCCTGTGTGATTGCACTCACCTCAGGGGTTGCGACCGCACAGCTAAGTTTAGTCAAAGAAGCAGTAGAACCGACACAGGGCTCAAAGATAATGGACTCTGAAAATCATCAGAATCTTCAGTGTGGATGTCCTCGATTCATATATATATATAAAAAAGCTGGATAGTGTGATAAGGTTTCAATAAAATAAATCATTGTAGTCACATGTAGAGGTTTTACCAGCGCCCCACTCTATATAAAACACAGAAAACAAAACTCCCAATCCTTTGAGTAAAAAGTTTGTGTTTCTAGCAGCCGTGCTGGGAGAACAGCGGCTCTGCTGGCTCCTCCACCATCCTGGCCCCTCCCCTATGCGTGGCGACACAGGACTTGTCTCGTGTCTTCCTCAGGGGGAAGACACATAAATGTATTTTTTACACTAATAATCATAATTGACATTTGTACTTTATGGATGGGAAACATGTGTTGGTATATAGTATCAATTCAGAGTTACTCGTATAGCATGGCAGGGGCGGATCCAGAGTCTTTTCTCGGGAGGGGCACTGCCAAAAAATATGTTTTTTTTGTGGGAAATTTATCGGGGAAATGGCTGGTGTCGGCGCTTTAATCATCCCGACACCATGGTTGTTATGGTGTCAGGATGATTGAAGCGCATTATTTCTATTATTACATTGTAATATAAAATTAAATAGTTCAATGCAGAATCAGTGGGAGCCCCGAGTGTGTCACTTGCCACCGCCGCCTGCAATTAGTGGGAGCCCTGAGCAAGTCACTTGCCACACGTTGTGGATTGTAACTTGCCACATCACCTGCCACACCTTGCGGATTGTCACTAGCCACACCTTGCGGATTGTCACTTGCCACTCACCTGCCACACCTTGCTGATTGTCACTTGCCTGCCACCAGATGCAGATTGTCATTTGCCACATCACCTGACACGATTTGCGGATTGTCACTAACTTGCCTGCTAAGATGTAGTTTTGGTTGTCTCTTGCTGTGTCCCAGACTCCCAGAGTCAGGCAGCAGAGAGATAATGTAATCTCTCTGCTGCCTGCACAGTGAGGGCGGAAGTCACTGCAGGAATGCAGGGCAGGCACGTGCGGTGAGAGATGAGCCTGCTCTCTCACTCTCACTTGCGCTTCCAACACACTGAGCAGCACGGTCTGCCCACGAACCGCGCTGCCCGCCCACAAACCGCGCCGCAAGCGGAGCGCCCGCTTTCTTACCCGTCTGTGGAGCCGCACGCTATCGCACCTGCCTGCAGAGTGGCCCGACGTGACTCACTGACGTCACTCGTTGCTAGATGCCAAGCGGCCCAGGCGTTAGCAATGAGTGCAGGGAAGAGGCTCCACCCACTTCCTCCTCCGCTCCTGGTATCGTATCAGTGCGCCACGTAACTATATTAGATGAGTCTCTCTCTCTGCGCCGCTGATCGACTGATGTGAGAAACTGAGAGAGAGACTCAGAGAGGCAGCGGCAGCCGCAGAACAAGTACTGTATATACTCGAGTATAAGCCGACCCGAATATAAGCCGAGGCACCTAATTTTACCCCAAAAAACTGGGAAAACTTATTGACTTGAGTATAAGCCTAGGGTGTCCATCTGCATGCCTCACTGTGCCTCACTTTGCCTCACTGTGCCCATGCCTCACTGTGCCCATGCTTCACTGTGCCCATGACTAGACTGATGTTTAACATGGGAGTCTATGGAAGGAGTGCCCGGGTTTGAAAAATCGGTTTTTCACGGCCGTAGGTCTCCCAGACACCAAACTTTGCACACTAGTAGAGGAGACATGGGGCTACATGTGTGGTCCAGGGGACCTATAGCCGGCCGGTACCGGGTCCCCAAAATCCGGGAGATCAGGCGATAAAAAAAAAAAACAGAGCAAGCAAGTGAGCGTGACAGATGGTCTCGGGGGGGGGGGGCAATTGCCCTGTTGCCCCCCCCTGGATCCGCCCCTGTAGCACGGCACAATTTATTTGTTATTTTCAAGCGCTAATATAGTTGACAGTAAATGAGGAATATTTGTGCACATATATATAAAGAATCCACCCGCAGTGAGAGGAACCCATGGACACTGAAGAAGGTGTCAAGGCAGAACTACTTTAGGGCATGGACTGTTGTGAATTTACAGTATGTAAAACAGAAAGAAAGAAAGAAAGAAAGAAAAAAAGAAAGAAAGAAAGAAAGAAAGAAAGACTATAAACAAGCATAAAGAGGAAACAAAAACAACATGAACATAATATCTGTATTAGTAACAAATTTGTGGATTCTCATGTTGCACTTGCAAGGTAATAGTAATAAACAAAAAGGCTTTGTGTTTTAGTAATACCATGTTGATAAAAGGAAAATTAGACCTGTCATTTAGGCAGGACTGTCCCTGGATGATATAGGATGTTATAGGAATAGGAATATGTTATTCCATAATAATTTTCAATAAGCAAGATTGTATGGGTGAAATAAAACATTGTATGTCATATAGGTACCAAAACCGCAATTTATTACACAAACCACACACACACAATATGACATAGTGGGACTTTCATGGTACTAATATTAGTCATATCCAATCCAGCATAAATAGGTATCAAAATTGTATTGATAGTAATAAAAAGTTCCTTTCTGTGGTGTTGTGTGCAATCATATAGAAGCAGATAACTTTGCTGGCCAGAGCTAGTTCACGTAAAATTGGCCTAATTACAGGATTGCTGAATTAGTTAATAGATATGAACCTTTATGCTAGAAGAAGCGCTCCTATTTATGGATTTGCTTTACACCCTCCTAAATATGTGTAGCGCCCTGCTCCTGTTAACCAGGCGCTCGCATGTAAATTTAGTGGGTTATCTGTTCTGTACATAGTTCAGATTCAATATTATGGCTAAATTAGCCTCTGCTCCAGCATTGGATGTGTTGTGTGCAGTTCCACACAGTCGTCTGTAGGTGTCGTAGTCACCACAGGCCAGTGATGGAAGGACAACAGGCTAAAGTGTATTGGGTGTCCCTTTCCCCAGAAACAGCACAGTGGGAGTGGTTTACCGCTGTGCATTCTGGGAGAGGATACTTAAGGGGCAGGTGCCATCTTTCTCTCTCTCTGACCTCATGGCCCGCCTGGCCTAAGGTATGTGACAACTGCTCTACTGCTTCGGGGGGCATGCTGGCCCGAGGCTACGTGACTGGGGCCCAGAAGCCTGTCTGGGGCCTACTGGTTCAGAGGTGGTCCTGTGCTGTCTTACCTGCGGGGAGAAGCTGAGCAATTGAAGGAACCGGGGAGGACTCATCTTGGAGAGGACCAAGCGAAAGGCTGGTATCTCAAGACGGGCCTGGTGACTCAATTGGAGGATGCATCCTAACCAATCTACCTCACAGTAGTGCCGGATGGCTTAAAGAGACTTTAGGTACTGTGTAGCTGTGTTCGCTTGTATTTTACTGATCACCGAATCCTGTGGCAGAGGATTGTACAAATAGTTATTCGTTTCACTCAAGTCTGTGGCAGAGACTTTATCCGTTTCACTCAAGTCTGTGGCAGAGACTTTTGTCTGTGCATCATTCCGGCTTCTAGGCCAGTGAGAGAGGCCTATCCGGGTGAGCAAGATCCGTTGACAAGGAGTTGTATTTGTCTTCTGGATCTCAAGTTCCTCAGTGATCTGCACAAGGTATCTGAACTTTCCCCTAACCCTCCATCCCTCTACGGCTACAAGTTGTGTTAAATAAAAAGCATTGGAAAAAAAGACTAAGTGACTGGTGAATACACCTGTGGGCTCATTGCCCAATTTAGAGCCAAGTAAGTTTTGATACATTGAACTGTGGGGTAAGGGCAGGACCAAAAATAACCAGCAGTGCTACATATCCTTTATGGACCTCTCTGCAGACTGAAATGGGATTGCACAGAGGGCTATCATTGCGAGCTTTTAACTGTTTTGGTAAAAATTATCTGATGCTACTCTCTCCCAAAGAAGTGGATTATCAGGTTGAGGTTCTAAAAGCAAATGAACTGTTCACGTTGTAGGGGAAGCTGAACTTTGCGAGGAAATTTTCCTCAGAGCTGAGTTCCATCATCCAAACATGTGCAAGCTACAATATGCTTTTTATATATTTTCCATTGAACATGATTGGATATTTTTTGCAAACTAAAATTTCACCACACTCACTTAGCTCTGAGGACACTTCCCTTGCAAAGTGAACAGCCTATTTGCCTTAACTAAATCAACCTCTTAATGCATGAGGATTGAATTAAGAATAATTTGTCTCTCCATCATCACCCCCTTGGGAAAGTTGATGTGGACAAAACGTGTAGGGATTGGGAACAACTCTTAATTGTGTCCTCCTATTACCTTGCGTGTGGTGAGTGAGGAGGGTTAAAGCAGCCGGTGGCTGACAGTACACTCTTTCACCATGTTTTGAAAAAGTCACCTGATGGTGGAAATTATTAGACTTCACACTATTGGACGTAACTGCTGAATGATTAACTTAGTTTTACCACGTGTTTGGTTTCAAAGGGGTTTTGATTCGTAGCATTGAAGGGTTTATTAACTAATGTAGATAAGATATTGTTATAAGAATGTATATAAAACTGATATACAGTATATACCAGGGATATGCAATTAGCGGACCTCCAGCTGTTGCAAAACTACAAGTCCCATCATGCCTCTGCCTCTGGGTGTCATGCTTGTGGCTGTCAGAGTCTTGCTATGTCTCATGGGAATTGTAGTTCTGCAACAGCTGGAGGTCCGCTAATTGCATATCCCTGGTATATACCATTCAAAGACTAATGCCCCGTTTTTAATGTCATTGAAAAAAACGAAGTTCTTCTCGACGTGATTCTTCTCAAGCCTGCCTTGCCTACACACGATCATGAAAAAAAATGCTAGAGCAAAGCGCGGTGACGTACGAAATGTACGACGGCACTATAAAGGGGAAGTTCCATTCGGATGGCGCCACCCTTTGGGCTGCTTTTGCTGATCCTCGTGTTAGTAAAGTTTGGTGAGAGACGATTCGCGCTTTTCAGCCTCGTGCTCTTCAGTCCGTTACAGCGTGACGAATGTGCTATCTCCATTACGAACGCTAGTTTTACCAGAACGAGCGCTCCCGTCTCATCACTTGCTTCTGAGCATGCGCATTTTTTTCACGTTGTTAAAGCCTACACACGGACGTTTTTCATGACGAGAAAAACGACGACGTGAAAAACGACGAGAAAAATTAGAGCATGTTCCAAATTTTTAATGCCCATTTTTCACGTCGTGAAAAATGCTCTGGAGCCCACACACGATCGTTTTTAATGACCAAATTAAAAAATGGCATTTTTCTCGTCATGAAAAACGGTCGTGTGTACGCGGCAATAGAGTTGCTTGAGGGAGATGCATGTATATATATATACATGTATTAATAGCATTAACGAAAACATTTTATTGTTGCAAATAATTTCTTCGTACCATTTTACCATTTGGACCGGATTTGACTTATATTGGTACCTTAAAATCCCACTATGTTATACTATGTGTGCTTGATGTTCTTCCTTAATGTAATCTCCTGTGTGATGAGCACACTTGCAAAAAAATAGGCAAGTTCTGTTTAACTCTTCCTGTAGACACTGGGAAAGACCAATGCACCAAGCAAGCAAAACTGGGAGAAATTGATAATGCTGTTCGCAGCAACCAATTATTTTTTAAAACCCAACTCTTAATTTAATAATGTGATGCAGTCAGGTTGCATATACAGCAATAAATACGTTTTCTTTTTACTTTTGTATCTGCTTAGTGTTGCAACAAGGGTTAAAAAATCCAGTGCCGTCAGCACTATTAGAGTCGGACTGCCTACTCACACAAGCAGCAGCCCAATTCTCTAACATGTCCCCTGAATACTGCTCTTATTAACAGCACTGCTCATGGAAAGTGATGTTGATTAGAGCAGTGTTTGGTGGGGCATGTCAGAATGCAGAAAAGCTTGTGTGTGAGAACCATTATCTGGTTCTCCTATGTGCTGGTAGCACAGGCTTGTTTAAAACTTGCTATCAGAACTTAGTAAATTAAGAAAAGTAGAAAACAGGCATGTCTGTTACTGTATATGCATGATGGCTGGCTGATTTAGTCCACATAATGGTTGCATTCTGATTCTAGCTTTTCTTTCACTTTTCTGTATTCCGCTGTCAAAGACATAGCTTTCTAACCCCTGTGTCACATATCCTCTGATAATAAGTTCATGGGGGACAAGCATTAACTTCTTCACCTACAGCTGAAGAAAGAGGTCGGACGGAAAGCCGTGGAATGTACTTAATTAACAACAGATGTGGCTACAGAAGTGCGCAATGAATAGCAATCGTCGCACCTTATGGTATTATTCCATTGGACAGATCTAACTGTAAAAAAACAGTGAAACACTCTTAGATTAGTAAAACTCATTTAATGTGCACTGAACAAAACGCAACATTAAAGGAAAAAAAAAATCTAATTTTACCCATAGACAATTTTCTGTCATAATTACATATTATTTCCTACATATAGTGAAATATGCTCAAGTGTAAAGTGCTAATTATGTCTATGTTAATGCTGGAACTACTAATGAATATTATATGCCTGTTGAAAGCCATTAGCGTGATGTCTAGTGGCCTCCAGATTTTCAGGACTCTACATTTTTAAATACACATTCACAGATGAGCTGCTACACATATCTTGTTCTATTACATCAAGCTACAATTTTTGAGTAAGGCAATTATTTTTACTTTAACAGTGTGCATTTACATATCTGGCTGATAATGTAATTAGAACTCTAATATAAATACAGTATCTGACAAAAGTGAATACACCCCTCACATTTTTGTAAATATTTTATTATATCTTTTCAAGTGACAACACTGAAGAAATTACACTTTGCTACAATGTAAAGTAGTGAGTGTACAGCTTTTATAACAGTGTACATTTGCTGTCCCCTCAAAATAACTTAACACACAGCCATTAAAGTCTAAACCGCTGGCAATAAAAGTGAGTACACCCCTAAGTGAAAATGTCCAAAATGGGCCCAATTAGCCATTTTCCCTCGCCGGTGTCATATAACTCGTTAGTGTTACAAGGTCTCAGGTGTGAATGGGGAGCAGGTGTGTTAAATTTGGTGTTATTGCTCTCACTCTCTCATACTGGTCACTGGAAGTTCAACATGGCACATCATGGCAAAGAACTCTTTGAGGATCTAAAAAAAAGAATTGTTGCTCTACATATAGATGGCCTAGGCTATAAGAAGATTGCCAAGACCCTGAAACTGAGCTGCAGCATGGTGGCCAAGACCATAAAGCGGTTTAACACAAGAGGTTTCACTCAGAACAGGTTTCACCATGGTCAACCAAGGAAGTTGACTGCACGTGCTTAGCGTGGTTGTCTTTGGGAAATAGACGTACGAGTGCTGCCAGCATTGCTGCAGAGGTTGAAGGGGTGGGGGGTCAGCCTGTCAGTGCTCAGACCATACGTCGCACACTGCATCAAATTGATCTGCTTGGCTGTCATCCCAGTAGGAAGCCTCTTCTAAAGATGATGCACAAGAAAGCCTGCAAACAGTTTGCTGAAGACAAGCAGACTAAGGACATGGATTACTAGAACCATGTCCTGTGGTCTGATGAGACCAAGATAAACTTATTTGGTTCAGATGGTGTCAAGCGTGTGTGGCCGCAACCAGGTGTGCTGCTGGCACTGGGGAGATACAGTTCATTAGAGGAACTATTTAAACTAGGATTGAGGGGGTTGGGTGAACTAGAATTTCATCGGGCAGACAGGTTAGTTAGGGGTCAGACATTAATGGAGGGTGGAATGGGGATAGATGGGGGGAGGGTTATGGCAGGTGACAAGAAAGTTCCCATGTTGCAAACAGCCATTGGAAACTATAGTGCCATTTGTACTACTAAAATTGATATGAAAAACACCAGAGCAAAATGTAATAATGCATTAAAATGTTTGTTCACCAATGCCAGAAGTCTGCCAAGCAAAATAGGTGAGTTGGAAGCTCTGGTGCATGAGGAGAGCAATGATGTAATCAGTATTGCTGAAACTTGGCTTCAATCCTCACATGACTAGGCTATTAATATTCCTGGCTATGCACTCTTTCAGAGAGACAGGGCAAAAAGAAAAGGTGATGGGGTCTGTCTCTATGTGAGAAGTGATCTCAAAGCAAGTGTGAAAGAGGACCTGGTTGATGGAGAGTGTGATGAGTCTGAAGCATTATGGGTGGAACTGAATATAGATGTGCGTAGTTCAAAGTTAATCATTGGAGTTTGTTATAGACCACCCAATGTTAACGAGGAGGTGGAGACTCAGCTCCTTGCACAGATGGAAAGGGCTGCAAGGGCTGGGACGCTGATTATAATGGGGGATTTTAACTACCCAGAAATTGACTGGAGTAATGGCACTGCTGGGACAGTTAAAGGGCAAAAATTTATAAACCTATTCCAGGACAATTTTATGGTCCAGTTTATTGAGGCCCCAACTAGGAATGATGCTCTGTTGGACCTGGTAATCTCAAACCATGCAGAGCGTATTACTATTGTTCAGATAAAGGAACACCTGGGTAGCAGTGATCATAACATGATTTCATTTGATGTTAGCTGTGAGCAAGAAATACATACGGGAAAGATAAAAACACTTAACTTCAAGAGAGCAAATTTTCCAAGGATGAGGGCTGCTCTCCAGGACTTAGACTGGGAGGGAATATTGGCATCGATAAACACAGAACAGAAATGGGAATTCTTCAAAAAGACTGTGTGTGAACTCACTGCAAAGTATATTCCCATGGGCGATAAGTTTAAAAGGCTAAAAATAAAACCTATGTGGCTCACGGTCAAAGTTAAAAAAGCTATAAACAATAAGAAAAGAGCTTTTAAAAAATATATAAATGAAGAAACACTAGTGTCGTTTAAATGTTACTAAGAATTTAACAGAACATGTAAAAAGGAAATCAAGGATTCAAAAATTCAAAACGAACGACAGATTAGTAGGAAAAAACCCCAAAATGTCTTCAAATATATTAATAGTAAAAAGGTCAGGTCTGAGCATGTAGGCCCTTACAAAATAATCTAGAGTGGGTGACTGGTGACAAAGAAGGCTAATCTATTAAATACTTTCTTCAGTTCTGTGTATACAAAGGAGCATAGGGGAGTTCATGTCCATAATGGGGGTGGTATTGACAAATGATCCACAATGGCTCAAATATGATATGGTCCAGAAATATTTAGACAGAATAAAGGTGGATACAGAACCTGGACCTGATGGCATCCACCCACAGATCCTAAAATAATTGAGCTCTTTAATTTCAAAGCCATTGTATCTCATTTTTACAGACTCTTTAATGACAGGAATAGTACCACTGGATTGGCGCAGGGCCAATGTGGTGCCTATATTTAAGGGAACAAAGTCTTTACCAAGTAACTATAGACCTGTTATTTTAACTTCTATAGTTGGAAAGATACTGGAGAGATTAATGAAAGACCACATAGATAAATTCTTCCTGGAAAAAAATATTTTAACCACTTAAGCCCCAGACCAATATGCAGCATAAAGACCAGGCCCCTTTTCTTTCTCGTACATCACGGGACACAGAGCGGCATAGTCATTACTACGTGGGTTATATAGATTACCTTCAGGTGCTGGCACTGGCAACTTCCAAACCGGAAGTACCCTCCCCTATATAAGCCCCTCCCATCCGGGAGCACCTCAGTTTTTTGCCAGTGTCTAAGGTGTTGGCCAAAGGTTAACATGTTTTTTCATCTGGGCTTGTGTACAGGTTCTTTTGGGCCTCAGCAAGCTATTCCGGATCCGACCAAAAAAGCTTCATAGCTAAACGGTCGGTACCCGGGCCTTGCAGAGAAGAGCAAGGTTTTGCCTGTAATGCCTCTCTTAGGAGGGCTGGACCCTGGGATCCAGAGCTCTGGTCATACCCACGACCAAGATGTTTTCTGTGCAGGGTGCTATACAGGTCCAGGGGAGTGGAATCCTTGGGAACCCGGTCCCTGAAGGTTTAATTACAATGCCTGCCGTGAGAGGTGTAGTTTGGGCTTCTGTGGACCAAACAGAGTCCTGCGGCGGGGAAAAGGTAAGTGGGGGCCCCTCAGGAACTTGGTTCTATTGGGGGGACCCCCAAGCCTAATATGTCTTTCTGCCTGTTACCTAACGGTATTCCCGCTAAATATCTGTGCCTGCCTGTAACTACTAAAAAATGTAATAATTTTAATAGTGGTCAAGAAAAAATAAAATAAAAAAATGGACAAACCGCGGCACCTGTGTTAATCCACTAGAGGCCGCTGTGGAACGTTTTCTTGTCATGTGGACTTTTTCTTTTCTTCTGAGTCAAGTCCAGGCAGATGGTGAGTTCTCTTGTGGGAAACTGCTTCCTCTGCCATGTTGCAATGCTCGTCCATCCCCCCGGCCTGCGGCAAACAGGGCCCTGTCTCCTGTCCCTAGTTTCTTTTTTCAAAAAGAGCACCGAAGGCGCACGTGCCCGCGCGCGAGCGCATGCACGCGCCTCTATATATAGAGGTGAGCTGGAAAAGGGGGCGGAGCTTGGTGGATGACGCTCTGTGCACGCCGCAGCGCTTCTGCGCATGTGCGGGCGTCCCAGCATGTTAAAAGGCACAATTATGTGTTGTGAGCTGGCTATGGAATGCAGAGACAGAGCTGGCAACATTTAAAAAAGGCATACAGCAGGCGGTTGATGCAGGCATGCCCATAGAAAGGCACATTAGTAGACACCAACTGTTTATATAGCAGCAATTGTGCTAGACTATTGTCAGTAAGTGGTGTATTGGAATACCTCAGCTTTGGGCTTAGGAATATGCCGTCCAAAGTCTCCGGGACTAAGACTCCCAGGAAGCAAAGGGGGTCTCCATCGGGCTCTGAGGATCTTGGGCATGCTTTGGCTGCACCAATCTCCCCTGAAAAATCTGAGGTTAGTGACCGTAGAGAACCCTCAGGAGTACCTGGTACTGTGACTGTCCTCAGTTCACCTGCTCCTGTGTATGTAACAGAGGAGGTTTTTTCCTCAGCTCTGGGAGGACTGGAAGAGAGATTGACAACATTGATCGCTACTTCCCTGTCAGAGGGAAAGCGCGCCCGATCTCCGTCTCCTCCCTCAGAGTGCCTGTTAGCGGAGCAACAGTCCCATACAGGGATCGACCTACCTGAAGGGGATCAGGATGAGGTTGATTCTGTTGTAGAGGAATCAACAGTGGAAGAGCCATTTTCAGCATCACATGCTGAAAGATTATGGGTTCAGTCCCTGACTGATATGGTCCGATCAGCATTTAAAATGCCCCTTGCGGAGCCATCAACAACTTCTGTCTCCTCGTTGGGGTTGCTAAAAGCTCCCCAGAGTGTTTGTTCCTTTCCAATCCATCCTTTACTGGAAGGACTCATTTACCAGGATTGGGAACATCCTGATAAAATATTTACTCCCCCCAAGAGATTTCCGGTGGTCTATCCCATGGAGGATAAGTTCATCAGAAAATGGAGGGTGCCTACAGTGGACGCAGCCATCTCTTGTGTGAATAAATCACTGACATGTCCAGTAGATAATGTTCAAATGTTCAAGGACCCAATAGATAAAAAATTGGAGTCCTTATTAAAATCTGCTTTTTCTACAGCAAGCTTGGTGACACAACCAGCAGTAGCAGCTATTGGGGTCTGCCAAGCAGTGAAGGATCAGTTAAAACAGGTCTTAAGGGACTTACCAGATCAGCAGGCCCTTGCCCTAGCTGATCTACCTAGAGCCTTATGCCTTGTGGTTGACGCCATCAAGGATTCAATCCATCAGGCCTCCCGCCTTACGCTGTCTGTAGTACATATGCGTAGGCTTCTATGGCTCAAGAACTGGTCTGCTGAAGCTCCCTGTAAAAAATTGCTGGTTAGCTTCCCATTTCATGGTGAACGCTTATTCGGGGAAGACCTGGACAAATATATCCAGAAAATTTCCAGCGGTAAAAGTACACTCTTGCCGGTTAAAAACAGAGTTAGAGGTCCCTCTTTTAAGAGGCCTGCCTCTCCAGTCCCTGGGACATCGGCTGTGAAGCAGTTCCGATGGCCTCCTCGGTCAAATCCCGGGGGTAAAAATCAGGGACAATCGCAGGGTAACAAGAAACCCTGGGTCAGGAGAGGTACAAAACCTCCCCCCAAGTCAAATTCATGAAGGGTTGCCCCCACTCAATCGGGTGGGGGGAAGACTCCAGTTGTTCGCAGAGACCTGGCGGGACACGATCAGAGACAGATGGGTGCTCTCCGCAGTAAGTCTGGGATACAAATTGGAGTTAAAAGACTCTCCTCCTTCCCATTTTATGAGGTCAAACGTGCCAAGGGATCCCCGGAAGAGAGGATCCCTCCTGTTGGCACTAGAACAACTATTGCTCCAAGGAGTAATTATGGAGGTTCCCCTGGAAGAATGGGGGTTCGGGTTTTACTCAAACCTCTTTACAGTCCCGAAGCCAAACGGGGACGTGAGGCCCATATTAAATCTAAAAGGGCTAAACAAATTCCTACATATCAGGACTTTCCGGATGGAGTTGATCCGATCGGTGGCCACTGCCCTACAAGGGGAGGAATGGTTAGCCTCGATCGACATCAAAGATGCTTATTTGCACATTCCCATCTTTCCAGTCCACCAAAAATTTCTACGCTTTGCAGTAGAAGGGCGCCATTTTCAGTTCAAAGCCTTACCCTTCGGTCTGGCCACAGCACCACGAGTGTTCACAAAAATTCTGACCCCACTATTGGCCAATCTAAGAACACGAGGTGTAACGATAATGGCATATCTAGACGACTTGTTGCTGATAGACCACTCAGTGGAAAAACTAGAAGTGGTTGTTCACGAGACAATCAAGTATCTGGAATCTCACGGTTGGATTATCAACCGAGACAAGTCAGCCCTAAAACCAGTCAAAAGTCTGGAATACTTGGGGCTAAGGCTGGATTCAGACCAGAGAAAAATTTTCTTGCCTCAAGAAAAGGTGTCGTCTTTGAGAGATTTGATCCACCTAGTGGGTACAAAAAGACAGCCATCCATACGCCTGTGCATGAGGCTGCTGGGAAAAATGGTGGCATCATTCGAAGCAGTACCCTACGGTCAATTCCATGCAAGGAATTTGCAAAGGGCCATACTGTCAGCCTGGAACAAAAAAGTTCAGGCCCTAGACTTACCAATGTCCTTGTCCCCTTCCGTTCGCAAGAGCCTCCGTTGGTGGTTGGTTCCCCAGAATCTGGAAAAAGGGAAATCCTTCAGTCCGATTTCTTGGAAGGTGGTCACTACAGATGCCAGCCTTATTGGCTGGGGGGCAGTACTGGAGCAATAGTCTCTCCAGGGCAGATGGTCGGATGCAGAGAAGGCCCTGCCCATCAATCTCTTAGAGATACGAGCAGCCCGGTATGCCCTAGTAGCATGGACATCCAAACTCCAAGGGTCCCCTGTCAGAATTCAATCAGACAATGCCACGGCAGTGGCATATATCAATCATCAGGGGGGCACCAGGAGTCGTGCAGCCCAGAGGGAAGTAAATTGCATCCTGAAATGGGCAGAAAGATATGTCCCAGCCATATCCGCGGTATTCATTCCAGGAGTGGAGAATTGGAAGGCGGACTTTCTAAGTCACCAACAATTATGCCCAGGGGAATGGTCCCTTCACCCCGAGGTTTTCCGGGCAATATGTCAGCGGTGGGGAGCACCGGATGTAGATCTGCTACCATCCAGATTCAACGCAAAGGTGGACAGATTTGTCTCTCGGACAAGGGATCCCCTAGCTTGCGGCTCGGATGCTCTAGTGTTCCCTTGGGATCAGTTCAAACTGATATATGCATTCCCACCGCCACAATTGTTGCCTTGATTACTCTGCAGAATCAGGGTAGAAAAGAAACCAGTGATTCTGGTGGCTCCAGCGTGGCCCCGAAGAGCATGGTACGCAGAGATTGTAAAAATGTCTGTGGGGAGTCCTTGGACCCTCCCACATCGTCCGGACCTGCTTTCGCAAGGACCGATATACCACCCTTCCTTACTAGCCCTAGGTTTGACGGCCTGGCTATTGAAGCCCACATTCTAAAAACGAGAGGTCTCTCTAATCCTGTGGTATCTACCATGATCAATGCCAGGAAGCCGGTATCCAGGCAGATTTACTATAGAATCTGGAAGGCGTACATCGCGTGGTGTGAGGCCAAGAAATGGCATCCACGTAAGTACGTAATAGGTAGGATTCTGGACTTCCTACAGTGGGCTGTAGATAGGAAGTTTGCCTTGAGTACTATCAAGGGTCAGATTTCGGCCTTGTCAATATTTTTTCAAAGGCCCCTGGCTTCGCATTCACTAGTTAAAACTTTTACACAAGGAGTGATGCGTATTAGCCCTCCGGTTAAAATTCCCATATGTCCATGGGACCTAAACCTGGTTCTATCGGTTCTACAGAAACAACCATTTGAACCATTACAGCACATTTCCTTGGTTCTTCTCACCTGGAAATTGATTTTTTTAGTAGCCATATGTTCGGCTAAAAGAGTGTCGGAATTGGCCGCTATGTCCTGTAAGGAGCCATATCTGGTTATCCATAAGGACAGAGTAGTGTTACGTCCTCATCCAGCCTTTCTTCCCAGGGTGATATCGAGGTTTCATTTGAACCAAGATGTGGTTCTTCCTTCCTTTTTCCCCAAACCTAGCTCGGTAGAGGAAAAGTTATTACATTCTTTGGATGTAGTAAGAGCAGTTAAAGCTTATCTAAAAGCCACTGCTCAGATTCGTAGAACGGATACTTTGTTTATTCTGCCGGAAGGCCCCAGAAAGGGTCAGGCAGCGTCAAAGTCTACTTTAGCCAAGTGGATTCGACAGGTCATAATGCAAGCCTATGGCTTGAGAAGGAGACCGCCTCCGTTCAAAGTTAGGGCGCACTCCACGAGAGCAGTTGGAACTTCATGGGCAGTGCATCACCAGGCCTCCCTGGCTCAAATCTGTAAGGCCGCAACATGGTCTTCAGTACACACATTTACTAGGTTCTACCAGGTGGACGTTAGAAGTCAGGAGGATGTCGCCTTTGGGCGCAGTGTGTTGCAGGCCGCAAAAGATCCTCATGTCTGATAGCGCCCAGCTTATGTATGGTGTATCCCCCCCCCCCTCATTGGGCATTGCTTTGGGACGTCCCACATAGTAATGACTATGCCGCTCTGTGTCCCGTGATGTACGAGAAAGAAAATAGGATTTTTATAACAGCTTACCTGTAAAATCCTTTTCTTGGAGTACATCACGGGACACAGAGCTCCCACCCCTCTTTTGGGGACACTTATTGCTTTGCTAAAAAACTGAGGTGCTCCCGGATGGGAGGGGCTTATATAGGGGAGGGTACTTCCGGTTTGGAAGTTGCCAGTGCCAGCACCTGAAGGTAATCTATATAACCCACATAGTAAAGACTATGCCGCTCTGTGTCCCGTGATGTACTCCAAGAAAAGGATTTTACAGGTAAGCTGTTATAAAAATCCTATTTTTGCGATTCGGCAGTGCGTCGCATTAACTGACAATTGCGCAGTCGTGCGACGTGGCTCCCAAACAAAATTGACGTCCTTTTTTTCCCACAAATAGAGCTTTCTTTTGGTGGTATTTGATCACCTCTGCGGTTTTCATTTTTTGCACTATAAACAAAAATAGAGTGACAATTTTGAAAATAATGCAATATTTTTTACTTTTTTCTATAATAAATATCCCCAAAAAATATTTAAAAAAACTTTTTTTTCCCTCAGTTTAGGCCGATACGTATTCTTCTACATATTTTTGGTAAAAAAATTGCAATCAGCGTTTATTGATAGGTTTGCGCAAAAGTTATAGCGTTTACAAAATAGGGGATAGTTTTATGGCATTTTTATAATTTTTTTTTTTTACTAGTAATGGCGGCGATCAGCGATTTTTTTTCATGACTGCAACCCTATGGCGGACACATCGGACACTTTTGACACATTTTTGGGACCATTGTCATTTTTAGAGCGATCAGTTACTGTAAAAATGACACTGGCAGTGAAGGGGTTAACCACTACAGGCGCTGAAGGGGTTAAGTGTGCCTAAGGGAGTGATTACTACTGTTAGGGGACGTGGCTACGAGTGACACGTCACCGATCTCTGCTCTGATTACACAGAGCGGAGATGGGTGACAGTGTCAGTAGGCGAGCGGGGAGATGTTGTGTTTACACTAACATCTCCCCGCTCCATCCCTCCATGAGACAATCGCGGGGATCCCCGCAGCGATCGAGTCCGTGGGACCCGCGGTCCTACTCACGAGGAAGGTAGCGGGGTCGAGAGCGCGCCGCTGGCGGCGCGCGCGTGACCCCCACGTCGGGCAATTAAAGGGGACGTACAGGTACGTTGATGTGCCTGTCCGTGCCATTCTGCCGACGTATATCTACTGGAGGCGGTCGTTAAGTGGTTAAGCAACAGACAGCATGGATTCATGAAAGACAGAAGTTGTCCGACAAACCTAATTTCTTTTTATGAAGAGGTAAGTAAAACGTTGGACAGAGGGGTGGCGGTGGACGTGGTATACTTGGATTTTGTAAAAGAGTTTGATACAGTTCCCCACACACGGCTCATGTGTAAGGTAAAGTCTACAGACTTGGAAATATCAGTTTGTAATTGGATAGAAAACTGGCTAAAAGACAGAATTCAGAGAGTAGTGGTTAATGATTCTACACACGACCAGTTTTCTCGGCAAGAAACGACAAGAAACCTGTTGGGAGAGCTTTCTTGCCAAGAAAACCGTGTGTGTGTACGAGGCTTTCAGGTTTCTCGTCAAGAAAACTGCCCAGAATCTTGACGAGAAAAAAAGAAGACCTGCTTTCTTTTTTCTCATCGGGAGTCTCAGTTTTCTCATCGTGATTCTCGTCAGACTGTTTTTGAACGAGAAAACCGTTCGTGTGTATGCTTTACCGAGTCTTCAAAAACCGTGCATGGTCAGAATCAAGTATGAGACGGGAGCGCTCCTTCTTGTAAAACTAGCATTCGTAATGGAGATAGCACATTCGTCACGCTGTAACGAACTGAAAGCACAAAGACTGAAAAGCGCGAATCGTCTCTCCCCAAACTTTAACTAACACGCGGTAACACGAGATCAGCAAAAGCAGCCCAAGGGGTGGTGCCATTGGAATAGAACTTCCCCTTTATACTGCCGTTGTATATGTTGTACGTGACCGCGCTTTACAATGGCGAGACTTTGGATTGACAGTGTGTATGCAAGGAAAGCTTGACAAGAATCTCGTCAAGCTTGACAAGAAACCCGTTGAGAAAAACTTTTTTTTTTGCGACGAGATTCTCGACCGTGTGTACTAGGCTTTACTCTGAATGGTCTAAGGTTATCAGTGGTGTACCCCAAAGTTCAGTGCTGGGACCCTTACTTTTTAATATCTTTATAAATGATATTGGATCTGGGATCAAAAGTAAAATTTCTGTCTTTGCAGATGACACTAAGCTATGCAGTGGAATAACGTCCTTACAGGTTGTCTCCAATTTACAAGCCGACCTCAATGCACCGTCTAATTGGGCGACTATGTGGCAGATGAGGTTTAATGTTGAGAAATGTAAAGTTATGCACTTGGGGGCTAAGAATATGAATGCATCATACATGCTAGGGGGAGTACAACTGGGGGAATCCGTAGTGGAGAAGGATCTGGGGGTTTTGGTGGATCATAAGCACAATAATGGCATGCAATGCCAATCTGCAGTTTCCAAAGCGAGCAAAGTCCTTTCTTGTATTAGGTGAGGTATGGACTCCAGAGAGAGAAATATAATTTTGCCCCTGTTCAAATCATTAGTAAGACCTCATCTGGAATATGCAGTTCAGTTTTGGGCACCAGTTCTCAAAAAGGATATCAGGGAACTGGAGAAAGTGCAGAGAAGGGCAACCAAACTGATAAGAGGCATGGAGGAACTCAGCTATGAGGAAAGATTAGGAAGTGAATTTATTCACTCTTGAGAAGAGGAGAATAAGGGAGAATATGATCAACATGTTCAAATATATAAGGGGTCCATATAGTGAACTTGGTGTTGAGTTATTCACTTTACGGTCAACACAGAGGACACGGGGGCCCTCTTTACGTCTAGAGGAATAGAGATTTCTTCTCCAAATACGGAAAGGTCTCTTCACAGACCTTGAAAATGTGGAATAGACTCCCTGCAGAGGTGGTTCTGGTCAGCTCAGTAGATTGCTTTAAGAAAGGCCTGGATACTTTCCTAAATGTACATAATATAACTGGGTACTAACATTTATAGTTAAAGTTGATCCAGGGAAAATCCGATTGCCTCTCGGGGGATCAGGAAGGAATTTTTTCCCCTGCTGTAGCAAAATGGAGCATGCTCTGCTGTTTTGTTTTGCCTTCCTCTGGATCAACTGTGGGTATAGAATTGGGTATATGGGATTGTACGATATATATTTTTTATTTTTTTATGGTTGAACCAGATGGGCTTGTGTCTTTTTTCAACCTGACTAACTATGTAACTTTGTAACTATGAATGCCAACATGTACTGTGACATACTGAAGCAGAGCATGATGCCCTCCAATCGAAGACTGGGCCGCAGGGCAGTATTCCAACATGATAATGACCCCAAACACACCTCCAAGACGACCACTGCCTTGCTAAAGAAGCTCAGGGTAAAACCCTTTGAGCATCTGTGGGGCATCCTCAAACGGAAGGTGATGGTGCACAAGGTCTCTAACAGCTCCGTGATGTTGTCATGGAGGAGTGGAAAAGGACTCCAGTGGCAACCTGTGAAGCTCTGGGGAACTCCATGCCCAAGAGGGTTAAGGCAGTGCTGGAAAATAATGATGGCCACACAAAATATTGACACTTTGGGCCCAATTTGGACATTTTCACTTAGGGGTGTACTCACTTTTGTTGCCAGCGTTTTTTTTTTTTATCAAATCTTTTTTTTATTCTTGTTTTACACCACATATAAAACCGTACATCCACCATCCTTTAAATATAACATTGTATACATCAAATATCGCAGAGATAAAAAATTCCACAATTCACCCTTCCATTCCACCCTTACGTTCCCCCTTTCCCTTCTTCCCTTTCACCAACTTCACTTTCAAACTCCCACCCTTAACGTGCTTCCACTTCTATCCATTGTTTCCACATGTTTTTGAATTTCTTATTATTTCCCCTTTTAGTGTATATAAATTCTTCTTTAGTAATCATATCCTCTATCGCATTCCTCCATTCTGAAGCCTCGTACACACGACCGAGTTTCTCGGCAAGAACCAGCAAGAAACTTGCTGGCAGAGCTTTCTTGCCGAGTAAATCAGTCGTGTGTATGCGGCTTTCAGTTTTCTCGTCAAGAAAACTGGCAAGAATCTCGACAAGAAAAATAGAGAACCTGCTCTCTATTTTTTCGTCGAGATTCTCGTCGGCATGTTTCTCGACGAGAAAAGTGTGTGTGTATACATGCGTTTCCACTGTTCCAATGACAGTGGGCCCCCATCCCTCACCCATTTGTCCTTGTTTTTAGTGTCTAATTCTGCTCCCTGGTCCATCTCTTCTATATGCCCATACATCTCTGAGATCATCCCTCTGGAGTCCTCTGCGTCTACCAGCTTGCGGAGAAGAGGCATATCGTTCCATGCTGGCGAATCTCGTCCAAATTGTGCATTCACCGCATGCCTAACTTGCAGGTATCTGTAAAAGGATCTATTTGGGACTACGTATTCTTCCCTTATCTCTTGGAATGATTTTATTCTCCCTGCTTTGAAGATATGTGATAGCAGGTGTATTCCACCCCTATCCCATTCTTCAATTTTCCCCATAACTCTAAGTTCTTTTAGGTTATTATTATCCCATACAGAGAAAAATTCAGAAAATACACTATATCCCAACATCCTCCTAGTGGTCTCCCAGCATCTTACCATTAGTTGAGCCGTGGGGCACCTAGAACAAAAGGAGTCCGCCTCCACTGCCTCAACTATTGTATCATGGCTAGTGTCGTTCAGGATTGACCCGTTTACAGCTTCTCTACCAGCGGTTTAAACATTAATGGCTGTGTGTTGAGTTATTTTGAGGGGACAGCAAATTTGCACTATTATACAAGCCATACACTCACTACTTTATTACATTGTAGCAAAGTGTCATTAATTTCTTAAGTGTTGTCACATGAAAAGATATAATAAAATATATTCAAAAATGTAAGAGGTGTACTCACTTTTGTGAGAAACTGTACATTCTTAGGTTTACTATGTAAAAATAAGCTTCCATTTGTGTCATGGTGTGTGTAGATCTTTTAAACTGGGATAACTCTTGTTCAATACTGATTTAGGCCAGATTTGCATATTTGCTGTGTATTATTGCAAGCATGTTACCATCCGTTAACATTATCACCATTACTTTGTGGTAAGGCAGAGAAACCAACATACCTGAATCTTTTTTTTTTTTTTTTTTACAATGCACCACACCATACATATTGTTTCACATCTGTGCTGTGGTGCACTAAAATATCAATCTGTTCTGCTGATTTGGGATATGTGTCAAAATGAGTGACACCGCAATATGCCATGGTGAGCAGCATGTTACCACTGCACAAATATCTGAATCTGGCCTTAAACCTATTCCTACGCAATAGATGATTGTACCATAGTATGTACAAATTTAACATGGGTTACAGGGAATTTGGTTACAGTCTGTTTTTTAAGAAAGGCTAGTAAAAGTGTGCCTGTAAAGACAAAAGAGACCACAGTGGATTGGTGGTTTTGGTGCTGGTCCTCCACATCTTCTAAGCAAAACTTTATGGTTTACAGTAAAAGCACGTTTGAGTGTACAATATACTTTTAGGTTTAAACAGGTTCAGATTTAAACAATACAAATATGTTACTAGTTGGATTGCTTCCCGCTGACCAATTACCATCAGTAGGTCTACAAATGCCTTATGTGACCAAAAGTTTGTAAGCACCTTACTATCACACCTACGCTATATGGCCAAAAGTACTGTATGTGCATACTCCTTTAATTTAATGTCTTAAAGAGAGGGTTCTGTTAAAGCTAAATTCCAGAAACTTTGTAAAAAGTGAAGGTACACTATGAGTTAAGTCCAAGGAGCTGCATGACATCTCCTGGGCTTATCTCTATTATTTACATCTGACAGTTTTATTGCACTCCCGGAATACGGCTATCTCTGTATTTCCTGAAGCCTGGTCCTGATGCTTCAGTTCTAAACATCTTCAACATTAGAGTCTAGTGCAGCTGCTATGCCTGTCCCTCACCTCCCCCTGCCCAATCACAGAAGCCTTTGTATTATGTAAACTCATCCACAAAATACAAAGACTTCTCTGAATGGGGAGCAGAGGGGAAGGGCAAGCATAGCTGCTTTCTGTGCCTCTCTCTTCTCTCTCACAGCCCCAAGTGTTAGTGCATGCTCCTGCAGAGCCATAAACCTGTCAGATAAAAATAATAGAGATGCATTCAGGAGATATCATGCACCTCCTTGGACTTAACTCATAGTGTGCCTGCTTTTTTTTTTACAAAGTAGCTGAATTCCTAGAATAAGGTTTTATTGTTCTTCTACTGTTAATTAGAATTGTGTGCTTTCAAGCTTGCAGAAAGTTTTAGCATGACTGATCCCCTGTACACAAAGCCAGCTCAATTAGTTGGTGAATTTTAACAAAATTGGTGTTGAGGATGGAACTTGAAAGACCTTCACTGAGCCATAATCTCAAGTTTAAAGAACAGCTTTGGTATGAAAAGGAATGCCAATTGTGATCCAGGTCCTCTCATCCAACATCGGTACCTGTTCTTTTTGCTCAAATCTCCACAGGTACACTTCAAAATATTTGGGAAAGCCTTCCGGCTTCCCTCCTCTCCTCTCCTGCGGGGATGTTTTAGGATGAGTGGGGGGAAGGGGCCATATTTACCCCTTCCCTTTCTGAATGAACATCGTAAGTGATCGGTAGTGTGTGTTTGAGCTTTGGGGTGCAAACCCTAATGCAATAGGCTGCTCTGTTCACATTAAAGGTTAAAAGGCTTGAAGGCTGCCAACTCACTACTGAAATAGGAGAAACAGGGAGAGCTGAGCTGTTCAGAGAATGATCTGAATGATTTCAGTGCTTCTGCTGTGAACTTTGAGGATGCATTTTTTCACAGTGACGGCAGCCACTTAGGTCAGTAAGGGCTTGTTAAGAAAATATAAATATTTGAGGTCCATATCCTGCTCATAGGTTTACTTTAGGACTGGTACATAGAGGTGTCAAATGCATAAGGGCATCCATCGCTCATGTTACCTTGGGCGACATTTTACTCTATTCTAAACAATTTTACAGCAGGGTGTTCCTAAGGGAAATAAATTTACTGTAATTCTGTGGTCTGGTGTGGCCCATAAATTTGCATGCAATGTTTTAGCTGGCATGCCACAAACCTATGTATGCTGAGCACTGGCATGCATACTGATCTATTTGACTCTGCACAATCTTGCCGCCTTAACTTTGGAAGCTGCTTAGCAGCCATTGAAACCTTTAGCTTTCAGTGCATATTCAAAGGAGCCATAAGCTTATCTCTTTCATATGCATATCTAAAAAACACTAAAGTGACTATAGTTCCCCTTTTACAGTCCATTTTATCTTGTACAATGTAAAAAGAAGCAGTAAGGTGATATAAAGAAGCTGGAGATGGGAGCTGAAGCGAGCATAAAGAAGAACAATAAATATATTTCAAAGTTAATTAAATTGTTGGTTAGGAGATTTAAATGTCAGCCTTGTATTCATTATACTGAATGCTCTTGCTCTCAGCTTATAAAATGCTGAGTAACATACTGCTCACTGTGAAATACTACGACATGGAAAGAAAGAAACCGTTTAAATCCCAGAAATAGCATTTGTAATTCTGCTTTTGGAAGTCCCTGAATGATGTGTGTAGGCGGGTAGAAGATTTAAAATTCAGTTATTTACATTCCCAGATGTCTACTTCAGATTGGTATTTAATGACAAAAGACATCATTTTATTGCTGGATGATAAAACTGAGCCATTACCCTGTAAAAATGAGTGCAATACAGCTACAAAGGCTGTTTATTTTCTTCTTATGTTTGAAATCAAGAGATCTAAAAGCTTAACATTGACTGTAGCTGGACTAAATACAGGTCCCTTAGGTTTCCTATTGTAAACAAACAGGTATTTTATAATAAATATAACGTGTAAAAAAAAGTATTTTAACCTCATTTTAATTTAGAGACATTGTAATAAAAAGTTTGATATATTATTAACAACACACTGGAGATTTTTTGAAACAAAAATAGGTCCCCTATGCCTTGTACACAATACTAGTTTTTTTCGATCAGAGAGTTGAACGAACAAAAACTGCCAGCTCAGATCAGAGCTGGTGTAGTAACAATCTGATGTTAGGAAAGCGACCTCCCCTGCTGTTCTATTGTGTTCTGACATGGGGTTGCCCCCTCCAGAACACTCTTATCCATTGGCAGAGATGGTAGCCGGTTGACAGACCTTTTTCAGTCATGACTCTTTGATGGAACGGCCAGCTTCTGTTGGACTGGCTGCTGTACACATGGGCCGAATGTCGGCTGGTTTCTATTGAACTGGCTGATGCCCCCCGACATTCAGCCAGCGTGTACTAGGATTTTGTATTTTTAGTAAAGGTTGTAGTAGTCTTTGTAGTATTTAAAAACCTAATATAAAGTGCTCAGAATGAATGAGTACACCCCTTTTGAAAAGTAAGATTTTAATCAATATCTTAATGAACACAAGAACAATTTTCTAAATTTTCAACATTTGTTTAGCACATTAATCGAAAGTAAGGTTAATAATATAAATTAGGTTACAAAATCTTCAGTTTTACCCTAAATTAGTAGATGCAAAAATGAATACACCCCACAACAAAAACTACTACATCTAGTATTTTGTATGACCTCCGTGATTTGTAAGGACAGCACCAAGTCTTCTAGGCATGGAATGAACAAGTTGGTGACATATTTCAACATCTATCTTTTTCCATTCTTCAAGAATGACCTCTTTTAGAGCCTGGATGCTGGATGGAAATTGATGCTCAACTTGTGTGTTCAGAATTCCCCATAGGTGTTTGATTGGGTTCAGATCAATTAATCACTTTCACCCTGTTCTTCTTAAGAAATGCAACAGTAGCCTTAGATGTGTGTTTTGGATCATTGTCATGTTGAAAAAGTGCTTGACGACCAAGGGCACGGAGTCATGGTAGCATCTTCTCTTTCAATAAAGAGCAGTACATCTGTGAATTCATGATACCATCAATGAAATGCACTGACACGCCACCACCATGTTTCACTGTAGGCAACATGCATTTTCTTTTTGTACTCCTCGCCTTTGCGATGCCATACAGTTTTGAATCCACCAAGTCCAAAAACATGTATTTTGGTCTCATCACTCCAGAGTACAAAGTCCCAGTAGTCTTCTTTTTCAGCATGGGCCCAGGCAAATTCAAGGTGGGCTTTTTTTGTGCATGGGCTTTAGGAGAGGCTTTCTTCATGGATGACACCCATGCATGCCATTCTTCTGCAGTGTACGCCATATTGTGTCATGGGAAACAATCACCCCAGTTTGGCTTTCTTCTTCTTTAGCTAACTGCAGTGACCTTTCGTGGTAATTTTCTTCAACCCTTCTCATCAGAAGACGCTCCTGTCGAGGTATTAACTCATGTAGATGGCCTGGACGTTTCTGTGAGATGGTTACATTTCCATCTTTGGTAAATTTTTGTATCACTTTTGCTACAGTATTCTGACTGATAAGTAAAGCTTTGCTGATCCTCTTGTAGCCTTCACCTTTCTTGTGTAAAGAAATTATTTTCTTTCTCAGGCCTTGTGACATTTCTCTTCCATGTGGTGCCATTGCTGACAGCATGAAATGGGAAGGGGTTTTCTTTGTTTAGTAACACCCTTTTATAATCAAATGTCATCTGATTAATGAATAATTAGATTCGCCTGTAGATGAATTCTTGTTAATTTTTAGAAACAAAAAAAATATTATTCTGAAAGGAAATTAAAGGTTTTCTTACAAATCTGTTGGGGTGTACTCATTTTTGCTGAGCACTGTAAATACTATTAAATGCTAAAATATTTAAGCAATAAAAATAATTTATAAAAAATAAAATATTTAAGTACACAATTAACATGAAAATAATCACAAGCAGAATATGCAAATCCAAAACTTTCTTTACTCTTTTTGTAAAAAGTTGGAAAGGATCAGAACGTCTGTCAGATTTCTATTTGGGGCTCCATTAGAGAGATTTCCCCTGCTCTTCTGACAACATTTATCTGACGACACCAAAACATACAGGACATTTTTTTTTTTTTTTAGTACAGTAAGGGAAAGCTAGAACTCCTACCTGATTTTTATATCTCTCTATTGCAGATGGTGAACTGGCAGGAACTGAGGGTAAGTTCTAATATTTTCCCACTCTATCTGGTTCTCATAAAAAGTTTTTGCCTTGATATACACTTAAAAATGTATAATTATTTTAGCCATATAATGTTGCTTATACATGAGTCATCTTAATGCCCATAATACGATTAACATCTAATGCATTTAAAGTAAATGCATAACTTAAATTTCTTTTTTTTTGTTTTAGATAGTTGGGAGGGGTAAAATTACGGTCAGGTTACTGTTTTCCCTTTACTTACAGATACAACAGGAACTTGGAGGAAATGTCCTATCAATGGTTATGATCTCAAATACAAGTGTGGATCTCCACAATAAGAAAACAGTCAGAAAAAATACCTGGTTGGAGGGTATAACCCTTGCTCTGCTTAAAAAAAATAAAAAAAAATGCCTTTACATACACCTCAAACGAAAATGGCATTCTGGTAAAAAATATATATATATATATATATATATATATATATATATATATATATATAATTCATTGGGCCTGATCTACTAATGCCAAATAACTTTAGCTTAGTGAATAAGATGGGGCTCCATCATCCAATCACGTGCAACTAAAAGTGCATTTTTTGTTTTTTTCTCTGCAAAGTGAATTTTTACCACATTCACTATGCTAAGGGATAATTCCCTTGCAAAGTGAACAACCTACCATATATACTCGAGTATAAGCCGAGATTTTCAGCCCTTTTTTTTTAGCTGAAAGTCCCCCCCTCAGCTTATACTCGAGTCAGCAAAATTTAATATTGTAAATTGTACCTGAAGGCTGCGGCGTCCATCGTTTAAAACTCGCAGGCTCTTCCTGGTCCCTTCCGTGATAGGCGGAACTGTGTCTGCTGAGAATCGCCTATCACAAACGTTCTCTCATCCTCAGTTTCCCAGCAGACGTCCGTGATTGGCGGAAACTGAACACAGTGTCTGCTGGGATGGGTGAAGATGAGAGAACGTTCGTGATAGGCAATTCTCAGCAGGCAGTTCCGCCTATCACGGAAGAGACCAGGAAGAGAGCACGAGTTTAAAACGATGGACGCCGCAGCCTTCAGGTACAATTTTACAATGTTCAATTATAATTCTAGGGAAACAGTGAGGATGGGCACAGTAAGGTGGCAATGGGCTTAGTGAAGTTGCAATGGGTGGGCATTGTTGACCCTCGGCTTATACTCGAGTCAGTAAGTTTTCCCAGGTTTTTGTGGTATCATTTGGTACCTCGGCTTATACTCAGGTCGGCTTATACTCAAGTATATACAGTATTTGCCTTTAATAAATCAAAGCCAATGTCTATCATTGCTTTACAAGCTAGGCAGATGCTAAGTTTCTAAATTTGTCAAAAAAACTTCAAATGCCTTTTACTGCATCATGGCATCGCCTGCAGTAAGAGTTTAATATTTGGTGAGATAATATCTAAGAGCCATCCACTACTAAAGGAATGCAGACACTGCTGCTTTTAACCTTACGGCGGTTATAATGAAGCAAATGATTCCATTCAGTGTCTGGTCACTAGCCAGGGGAATTAACGGGTTAAGCCGCAATAAATTGGATACCTGTGTAGTTGTAAATAGAAAGTGGCATTGTATGGTTCTTCTTAGTTAAAGGCTTAGAGAATTATTACAGTTTCTGATTACATATGGCATATTCAAGCATCATTAATCCAACGCATATGTTTTTTTCAAGATTGGTCCAGCAGAGGATTTCAATTAAAATTACAGATTGTGAGAATATTTAAATGCCATTACAGCGAAAATAAGTGCTTTGAAATCTTTCAAAGAAAGGGGTTTAATACCCAATGCTGCAATGGTTTTCTGTTTCCATATCCAGACATAACACCTTTATAAATATTTGATACTTTAGAAATATTAAAATATAGCTGGTGATTTTTTTTACCACATTGAGTAAACTGTGCTTATCCAATCAGATACAGTTGTTATATAACACAAAATAAATTGTTCTGTGAACCATTAAAGGCAATCTGATATGGTCTTTTTCTCTGCTGTTTTCCCCCCTTAAAGTGGTTTTCCAGCCCCCACATACTGTAGCTGCTGACTATTAATATTAGGACACTTACCTGTCCTGGAATCCAGCGATGTTGGCACCCCAGCCAATGTTTCCATTAGCTCTCAGGTGCTGCCGACGCCAAAGCCTGTAAGGGAAACTGGCAGTGAAGCCTTGCGGCTTCACAGCCGATTTCCTACTGTCCATGCGTGAAGAACGCTGCACTTTCTGAATAGGAAGGGGGAGGGGGGCTGAACTTCTGACATACCTCACCACGGCGAAGTCCTATGGAAGTGGGGACAGGTACCTGCCAAAAACAGGTACCATCTCCCCCCAAAAGATGCCAAATTTGGCACCGGGGGGGGGGGGGTGGAAAGGAGACAGATAAGCAGAGCTTCCACTTTTGGGTGGAACTCCGCTTTAAAGTGAAACTAAACCATATCTGAGCATCGTAAACTGAAAACATGAATTTCATTTTTAATATTCAAAGCAAACTCACCCATCCATCCATGTCTCCTTGCTTTATTTTGTTGAGAAATCAGTTTGAAACCCCCCCCCCCAGCATTTTTAGCTGTGGCCATTTTGAGTAAGAGCTGTTGATTCATGTTAGCATTTACTTCCTTGAATCCATCTGCATGCAGGCAAGAAGGCGTGCTTAGCTGAGAAAGCCCCTCCTCTCATCCTCCAGGTGAAAGAAAAAACAAAATGTCCATAAAGATTTGTGGGATGTATGACATCATTTTGGCCTAGGCCAGAAACCAGGAAGCAACTGAAGACATTAAAAAAAGTAAATAATAATTTTAAAAAGATGCCACCTCTCGCTGTTTGGGAGAGGTGCAATGTTACATGAACCATCTGCCCTTACTCAAGATGGCCACAGCTAGAAATGCTGGGGGGGGTTCAAACTGATTTCTCAACAAAATCAGTTTGAAAAACTCTGAAATATGCCAGCTGATGTCATCTTAATGTGGTACATTAAAGCAAACTTGTCTAACTCTTTGGGCAGGTTTAAAATTATACCAATTCACTCTTAACAAACCCTATTTACCAAGTAATCAGCAAAACACAGGACTATCCAACATCATAATCCACTGAAATATTAAGTATTACTAGTATTTTGTATAACTGATAGAGTTAATGTTACTCTTTTATCTATTATTTTTTCTCATTCTTTTATTCTTTTATTTTCTGTTTCTGTTGAATCTCTATAATGGATAATTTCTTACGGAATGAAAACTATACTAGGAGACAGAGATTTATCCACGCTTCCACTATAGCTGATACATATAGAGTTTAATAATTTAGACAATAGAAAGCGTTATTTGAATACAATGGCGATTTAGTAATTGTAGAAATTTACATTCACCACAGTTTTTCAAATGTTAATAGTGGGTTAAACATTAGTTTGAAAATGTATCTGTACATTTCCTCCAGTATACAGTATATGTAGATTGATATAGTCTTTGTTTTTCTTATTTGATTTTTTCCTGTGAATTTCTAATCTGAAATCTCAATAAAAAGCAAACAAACGACAAGTAAATATAAAATACCTTCCTGTTTAGTAAGTCTTGCAGCATAAGGATTAAAAACAATTAATATTGTTTGATAGAGTATAGCGCTGCTTTAATAGATGTAGTCTTATCAAGGGGTGCTATTTTCAAACCTTGTTTGCATAGCATGCTTACTTCGTAATTACCTATGTACATGGGGCTAGCTATGACTGCATACACAAGTTAACTGTGACTTTAAAAAATTTTGGTCAGCTGAGACCCATCATGAATCAAAGAACGAAGTGCAATCTCTGGGAAGCTTAGGAAGCTTATTCTGCAACCAATGTAATCTCACCTTTTGTTTAGCAATGGTAGGAGGATAGGAAAGTTTTTTGAAACTGCTTATAAAAGTTTCTCTCTCTTAAAACAAGTCTTTACTAGAGATGAGCTGATCAGGGTTCGGCAAACTTCAACAAAGTTCAGATGCTGAACCCAAACCCCATTGCAATCAATCGGGCAAAATCTATCAAATTAAAAATAACCATTTTCTAGGCAAAATGGCAAGAGAGTGTAAAAAAATAGCATATGTTTGGGGCATTGACATAGGGATCATTTTCTAATGCAAACAAAGTTTTAAAAATTTAATTCAGCCAAGGGCAGTAGTTTTTTAAATGCATAAAGTGGAACATCAAAAGAGCCCAATTCACTCCCGAGCGGGCACAGTTGTGTTCCCCTTAGAGATGTCCGAGCGGGGATGTCCTTCCCTGCCTCCCCCCTTTTACTTTTGTCCTTCCCCTTTATAATATTCTATTGATTCACTTACGTGCATCCCTTCTATAGTAAGCATACCTATCTTGCTACAAATGTTCATGTATAGGCTGAGGTCCCTTAGAAGTAGAGTTAGAAGTAAGAATCAGAATTAGAGTGTAAATCCAAATAGTCTAGATAACAAGTTCATTGCTCATTGTTTATGTGAAAATGTTCGCCACACTTAAACCTAATCAGGATTCTGAGTTCACATGCTTATGATCCATTGTACCAATGTTATTTGACCAATTTGTACGATATGTCATAGAATATATTTTCTTCATGCATGTATCTGTTAACCTGAAAAATTTTCAATAAAAATCTACTGAGAAAAAAAAAAAAGAGGCCAATTCCTTTTATTAACATTTCTGGGGTTACCCTAATCCCACTTGTGAATGGGGTGCATCTCTGTGATGTACAGAAAGTGCTGCAAAAGCTTCTACAAATGAAGAAAGTGAGCAGTGCGGGCATAGTTGGCATGATGAGTGCATATGACACATTCTTCGGCTCTATTACCCTCGTGGCACTGGACGATTACAATTGCGGGGGTGGGAGGATGAGGGGACTGAATATTTAAACTAAAGCAGCAGCCAATTAGACAAGGGACACACTGTATTGACTGTAAATAATTTCCCATATGCTGATTTTTTTAAAAGCTTGTTTTCACAAAACAGACTTTCATTAAAACTAAATCTAAAATGCTATTTGTTGGAATTGTGTTTTGATTTTTATATAGGGCTACTTTTTCATTGTACAGACTGTCAAACAAGCGAAAATAGGGATTGCTTCATGTTTCCTTAACTACTGTATAAAGAGGCTTCTGACTCCTCCAAACAGCCCATGCACTCGTCTTACCCCTACAGTTCTCTTGCGAATGCTAGCCACAAATGGTCAAAAGAGAGAAACAAAAAAATTAAAAATCATCATGATTTTGAGGCTTGGTACTGCCCTTTCTAGGCCCTGCTACTAGTTCAAGCATTCCTTATGGTAAATACAACCCTGCTTACAGTGTTACTCATAAATACAATACATGGGAGAGATGGAAATTGATAAAATGAAGGAACAAACTAGAAGGAGAATAGTTACTTAAACTGTCACTATGTACAATAATTCTAGTTACATCAATGTCAAAAAGTCTTCAGGATCTAACACATCACACATGCTAATTATAAGCTGTTCATGAAGTGGGACAGGAGTCAGCAGCAAATCAATACGCTATTCATGGCTGATTGCTAGTCGATACGATGAACTGAACAGACATGCCCATTTCAAAGTGCTGGGTACCCAGGGGGGCCTTGTAATTAACCCGGTAATGAGGAAAAGATCCATAATTTTTTGTCAGTATTGAATGTAAGTGATCACTGAAGTTAGAAATGCAAAATATTCAAATGCATCTACATGTCTATCAGGAAATGTCAAAAACAGTTTGCGATCTTGCTACATTTGAACTACTTTGCATACATTTTATTTCTTCATATTCTAATGAGTTGAGTAAAAGTGATCATCATTGCACAAATAAGACAAACTTCCATTTCTTGCATTGAAGAATCCCGATTTAGGTACTAAAATGACTCCAAAGCTATGACTTGTGCCATCTTCTTTTTTGTATCTTAAAACCCCCTTTTCTTTCCACTTTTTGATTCCAGACATGTTTTTTAAAGCTCAATTGAAATCTCACACTGTATCCCTTTATAGTACTGTGCCCCACATGTTATGATGTGTGACTGATTTTTGCTCAGAAATTCCTTAAAAAATGTTCTTTCCCCTCTCTAACACTCTATCCTGGCGTAGCTACATAGAAGCCACCCCCCTCATCACAAGGGCTTGTATTGTAAAAAGGGGCAGTGTCTGACCAGCTGTAACAGATTACTAAGAGAATTCATTTGAACACTGGCATCTATTGGACTGCCCAGTCATAGTTAGGCACTGTGCACATTGACTGAAATAGGAAAGTGGAAGTAGGAGCTCAAACATAGGTGTAAAATATGCTGCGTTCATATCTGTAGTGCATACAGTTTTATACAGATCCGAATGCAGCAGTATTGTAACTATAGGCCCATTATCACAACTGTAGCATTTAGCTGCCTGAACAAAACAAGAACAATCTGCATCCACAGTATTGGTAACGTATATGTAAATTTTTACATCATGCACATGGACATGGCCATGTGCACCACTGCCTAGTGAATTCTGGGCCAGGGGGAGAGTTAAAAAAAAGTGTGCAAGCCCGTACAATCTGCCCATACTCATCTCCACCTATATGAAAATAAGCACATATATGTCCATACGAGTTTTGATACACTACAGATTACTTTTTTCTGATTCTGCATATATTTATAACCCATGTGCAGGAGATAGAAATAGAAAGAAATAGCCCATCTGCCACACACCTCGCTGGCCCAAGTAGGTAGCAGGTAAAAGCAGTCTCAGTTCAATCCATCCATGTCATGCCCCAAACTAATTTGCTCTGGCCCTAAAGGCTTAATCACCCCCACCTCCATTTCTACCACGTGTTTTGGGTCTGGATGAACCTCTCCCCAGCTTGCACCCGCACTAGTCAGTGGCATCCAACTAACTGGACCATGGCAGCCTGAACGGGGACCCTTAAGCATTTATCGTGGGTCACCGTGTGCAGGAGGACTAAGATTATGAACATGGAGGTTCTTAATACAATGTCTATCTGATTATATATCAATTTATTTATCAACATACAAAAGAGCCCATGCTAAAGATCATTGCTCTTTTCACTGTTACCCCATATGGTGTACATTAAAAAGGCCAGATGCATTATTTTAACTCCAAGCTTACACCATCAATAATAGATAGCAGGGTACATGAAAATTGTTCAAAAAACTGATAAGATGGCTTTTACTTGTTCTGAACCAGGAGATTACACTATGATGGGGTCTCATAGCAAAGCTACTATGAGGCATCATACCTCTCTACTCTTTATTCCCAAGGAAACTATTGGGATTACATAGTTACATAGTTACATAGTTAGTCAGGTTGAAAAAAGACACAAGTCTATCTAGTTAAACCAAAAAAAAAAAAAAGATCATACAATCCCATATTGACAATCCTATACCCACAGTTGATCCAGAGGAATGTGAAAAACCCCAAAACCCCAGCAAAGCATGATCCAATTTGCTACAGCAGGGCAAAAAAATACTTCCTGATCCCCCAAGAGGCAATCATATTTTCCCTGGATCAACTTTACCTATAGATGTACATTTAGGAAAGAATCCAGGCCTTTTTTAAAGCAATCTACTGAGCTGAGCAGAACTACCTGTCCGCTCACCCAACAAATTAAATTCAAAATACTAACAACTACCTACAAAGCTATCCACAACTCTGCCCCTAGCTACACTACTGACCTAGTCTCAAAATACCAACCTAATCATTCTCTTCGTTCTTCGCAAGACCTCCTGCTCTCTAGCTCTCTCATCACCTGCTCCCATGCTCGCCTCCAGGACTTTTCCAGGGCCTCTCCAAGTCTATGGAACGCCTTACCCCAATCTGTCCGCTTATCTCCTGCTCTGTTAGCTTTTAGACAATCCCTGGAAACCATTCTCTTCAGAGAAGCCTATCCTACCCACACCTAACAACTGTTTTTTTCATCTTGTCCATCTGATCATCCCCCACAGCTACTACCCTTTGTTCCACTTGACCCTCCTGTCTAGATTGTAAGCTCTAACGAGCAGGGCCCTCTGATTCCTCCTGTATTGTATTGTAATTGTACTGTCTTCCCCGATGTTGTAAAGCGCTGCGCAAACTGTTGGCGCTATATAAATCCTGTATAATAATAATAATAACTACCTCTGGATGAAGTCTATTCCACATTTTCACAGCTCTTACTGTGAAGGAACCTTTCCGTATTTGGAGATGAAATCTCTTTTCTTCTAGACATAAAGAGTGCCCCCTTGTCCTCTGTGATGACCTTAAATTGAATAACTCAAGACTAACTTCACTAACTTCACTAGGCCTGTATTCTTTCATAAATGTACTGTATATAGTATAACTGGGTACGAACATTTATAGGTAAAGTTGATCTGGGGAATATCCAATTGCCTCTCAGGGGGTTTAGGAAGGATTTTTTTCCCCTGCTGTAAGCAAATTGGATCATGCTTTGCTGGGGTTTTTCGCCTTCCTCTAGATCAACTGTGAGTATAGGTTAGTGTATATGGGATTGTATGATTTATTTATTTTTTATTGGTTGAACTAGATGAATGTGTGTCTTTTTTCAACCTGACTATGTAACTATGTTGCTACCATTATACTTTTTTAAATAGGTAGACAAAGCTGGACTCCATAGAAGCTGCATGGCTTGCTGTTGCTGGTTACATCCTTGTTTGTATGCCCTTAACAAATCTCAATGATAGCTTTGCATGCTATCTCCAACAAAGCCTTCTGGTGCTAATTTTCACAAGAATCATGAAAAAGGTGGAAACTGCTAACTCAAGTAGGATCCATTAAACAAAAAAAAATCACACGTCTGTCCATAGGTCTTGCCCACTGTTGCTGTAGGCTGTTACCTGATGCAGGCCATTGACAAATGTTCAGACAGCCAAGGCAAACAAATTTATCAAATCTTCTTTTTCACAGTAACATTTCTTTAAGCTTCCTTAAGTACGGTAAAGTCAGACATGGATCTTACAAAACACAGGAAAGCAAAGAATTTACCATGCTTTTAAAGTTCTGCTATTTAACACCCATTTATTGGAAAACTACCAATTACTTTTTATCTAAGAAACTATAAAAGGAACACAGTCTGCTCTAAACTGAGTGATCTAGAACAGCTTTGCAAGATCAAGAAGCAGAAAACCCACAGACATGCAAATACTTATGCTTCAGATGTTGTTATTATATATGACTATAGTAGTTTATAGAAAAGATTTGCTTTGCTTTACCAGCTGATGGGTTTAGCAGAGAAAGGGCACTGCCACTGACAAATGTAAAACTTTTTTTAATGAACATGCAATACTACCAACATTTAATTTATATTTATAAGTGCTTTTTAATAAATACTGCATCTTACAGAGTCACATACCTGTACTTATTTTTTTTGTTAAAGACTACCTGTACTCCATATAAAGTAGGATGTATAATGTACAGACATAAAGTTCAAGTGAGTCAAGCGTGTTTACCAAACATGTCCAAATCCCAGAAAGTTGGTCCTTCATGCAGTAAATGCATCTTTGTCTTTGGATAAAGTCAGAATTTAAAGTGGCTCTAAAGGCAGGCATTTTTTTTTTTACCTTAATGCACTAAGGTAAAAAACCTTCTGGGTGCAGCTCCTCCCCAGCCCTCCTTGTACTTACCTGAGTCCCATCTCAATCCAGCTATGTGCATTAGAGCAGTGCCTCTCCCAGGTCTCTCTCTTCTCATCGGCTCACACAGCATTGGCTCCTGCTGCTGCCAATCACAGCCAGTGAGCCAATGAGGAGAGAGTAGGGAGTGTGGCCGAACTGCACTGTGTGTGAATGGACAATTCACTCACAGTGCAGCTCTTCCTGTGAGTGCCCTCACAGGAAGAGGCTTGCTATAGGGAGCACTCAGGAGGGGGGAGGAGCCAGGACCACCAGTAGGGGACCCAAAAAGAAAGATGATTGGGGCTGCTCTGTGCAAAATCATTGCACAGAGCAGGTAAGTATAACATGTTTGTTATTTTTTTTAAATTACAATCTTTACGATCACTTTGCACGCCCCATCCCATATCCACATTAATGACAACTTTTAGCTTTTTAATTGTTTTCAGCAGCTGATTTAATCACTTACTGAGAATGCAGCTTTTTCATCATTAAGGCCCCTTTCAAAATGCTTTGTGCGGTTTCCATGCAGCATTAGTGCAGCGCAATTACCCACAGTTTTTGTACGGGTTACACGCTCTTTGCTACTGCTGTAGACTTCCATTAGATCGAGCCTTTTTGGTACATGCCAAATAGGCCAGATCTGATGAAAGTCTATGACAAAGCACAGATTACCCCATATGAAAATCACGGGTACACTCTGTTGCACCTGTGCTGTGGGAAAACCGTACTCAAGCAGTATTAAATGGGCCTTAATCCTCATGTGCGTTCAAGTTTAGGTTGGTGTCATAACTACTGCCCCAGGTTTACTGTTTCAAGATGGCTCCTTTCTCTTGCTGAATCCTTTGGAGAAAACCTTACATGCAAGGGCTAGAGTTGTGTCTCTCTACGTTGTGTGCATCAATAGAAACACATCAATAGAAACACTCAATACTGTAGCCTAGGATGGCAAGTAACTCCCCTGCTCCTCCCTACTTCTCAAAATTCACAGACTGAGCGCTAAACACTGAGTGTTTCATACTAATTTGATAACAAAATATGCAATAAATGACAGCTTAAGTATGTAATGCTATATTGATGGATTGCTTGTAATTGCATGGAAGAGGTACACTAAGTAAGGTTTTTGTTTTAAAGGGTATGTATTAGTAGTTTAATGTTGCACACTAAACATATTTATAAATCACAAACATTATGAAATTACAGTTAGGTCCATATATATTTGGACACAGGCAAAATTTTAGATTTTTTCAGGTATTTACCAAAACATTTTCAAGCTATAGTTATATATATATGGGCTGAAACTGCACACTCTCAGATTTAATTTGAGGGTATGTACATCCGAATCAGAGTAAGAGCCGGTTCACACCAGGGCGACTCAGGATCCGACTTCAGGTCGCCCCGAGATGCCCAAAATCGCCCCAAGTCGCGCTATAATGTTAGTCTATGGAGCCGTCTTTATGCACACTACAGAAGTCGCTCCGACTTCAAAAAAGGTTCCTGTACTACTTGAAAACGACTTCTAGGCGACTTGTACCCATTGATTTCAATGGAAGTCGCCTCCAAAGTCGGATCAGTGTCTTAACTGAAGCAACTTTACAGGAAGAGAAAATAGTTTTCTCAGGCAAACCCCTCCCTTCCACAGAGCTGATTATTGTTTGATTGGCCACTGGCAAAGTCGCCTGTCCTGGAGGAAACATGAAGTTGCCTCGAAGTTGCCTTGAAGTTGCCTCGAAGTTGCCTCGAAGTTGCCTTGTAAAGTCGCACTGGAAGTCGTGTTGCCCCAGTGTGAACCGGCTCTAAGGGTTTAGGAATTGCAGCCCTTAAGAATAGCCAACCCACCTTTTCAAGGGACCAAAAAGTAACAATTGAATCAAAAGCTGTTTCATGGATAGGCGTGGGCTACTCCTTCGTTATTTCTTCATCAATTAAGCAGGTAAAAGGCCTGGAGTTGATTCTAAGTGAGGTATTTGCATTTGGAATCTATTTCTGTGAACCTACATCATGCGTTCAAAGGAGCTGTGCATGCAAGTGAAACAGGCCATTGTAAGGCTTTAGAAACAAAATAAATCCATTGGAGAGATAGCAGGAACATTAGGAGTGGCCAAATCAACAGTTTGGTACATTCTGAGGAAAGAAGAATGCACTGGTGACCTCAGCAACATAAAAAGGCCTGGACATCAATGGAAGACAACAGTGGTGGTTGATCGCAGGATCCTCTCTATGGTACAGAAAAACCCATTCACAATATCCAGACAACTGAAGGACACTCTCCAGGAGGTGGGCGTAATATTGTCAAAGTCTACAATCAAGAGAAGACTTCACAAGAGCAAATACGGAGGGTTCACCACAAGGTACAAACCATTTATAAGCCTGAAGAATAGAAAAGCCAGATTATATTTTGCCAAAAAACATCTAAAAAAGCCAGACCAGTTCTGGAAAAGCATTCTTTGGACAGATGAAACTAAGATTAATCTGTACCAGAATGACAGGAAGAAAAAACGTGTGGAGAAGGCTTGGAACAGCTTATAAACCAAAGCACACAACGTCATCTGTAAAACATGGTGGAGGCAGTGTGATGGCATGGGCATGCATGGCTTCCAGTGGCACTGGGTCATTGGTGTTTATTGATGAAGTGACAGAAGACAGAAGCAGTTCTGCAGTGTTTAGAGATATAATGTAAGCCAAGATTCAGCCAAATGCAGCAAAGTTGATTGGACGGCGCTTCACAGTACAGATGGACAATGAACCAAAAAACACTGCAAGAGCAACCCAGGAGCTTTTGAAGGAAAAGAAGTGAAATATTCTGCAATGGCAGAGTCAATCACCTGAACCCAACCCGATTGAGCATGCATTTCACTTGCTGAAAGAAAAACTAAAGGCAGAAAGGCAGATCAACTGAAGGCAGCTGCAGTTAGAGCCTGGCATTTATGTCATCTGTGTATTTAACTAATTGCCTGGAGTTCAGCTTTAAGGCTAATCTTACAGCTAGGTTAGGATTAGAACGTGATTTAGGTTTGTTTTAGGCAACATGTCTAGCATGGAAGAAAAAGTTGGAACTAATTGAAGGTCAGATGATGTTGGTTAGAATTAGGCTAGGGCAGTGGGTGATGGTTAGGCCAAGTGTACAATAGGCTTTGGATTTTAGAATTTTTACCAGGTGTACTATGCAAGTGAACACAATTTTCTGAGGTTAAAGTGGTTATAAAGACAGAAGTTTTTTTTTTCTGTTTTAACTTACCTTGCCATTCTATGCATTAAGGTAAAAAACAAAAAATTTCTGCAAGCTGCTCCCCCCCCAGTCCCCCTAAATACTTACTTGAGCCCAATCTCAATCCAGCATCTCTTTCTCTCTGTATTGGCACACACATGGGAGCCATTGACTCCTGCTGCTGTCAGTCACATCCAGTGCGGAGGGATCGGGGTGGGGATGAGCCGAGCTTTGTGTGTCTTATGGACACAAACTGCGAGCACATGAAGCGAGCTTGCACAAGGGTCATCAAAGTAAGCAGCTTGCTAAGGGGGGACTCAGCTGGGGGGGGGGGGCAGGAGCGCTGGCAAGGGACCTGAGAAGATGAGGTTTGGGGCTGCTTTGTTGCAAAACCACTGCACAGAGCAGGTAAGTATAACAAAAAAAACATTGTCTTTAGAATCACTTTAAAATCAATGATTATTTAACCTCCCTGGTGGTATTTCCGAGTCTGGCTCGGGGTAAGATTTCAGTACCAAAAGCGGTAACCCCGAGCCAGACTTGGGATCGCATTTCAGGATACAGGGAAAGTTACTTACCTTGATCCCTGGATCCTGCGATGTCTCCCCGCTGTGTGTGCGAGCTGTCTCCTCGCTCGATTCACACTGCCGAGTGCCGAGCTCCGTTCCCTGTGATGTTGCTGTGCATGGGGACGGAGTTCGGCGCCAAATTCAAAAAGTGAAAAACACAATACACATACTGTAATCTTACTGATTACAGTACTGTATCAAATAATTACACATCCCCTTTGTCCCTAGTGGTTTGTCCAGTGTCCTGCATGCAGTTTTATATTATAAATACTGTTCTTTCTGCCTGGAAAATTAAAATTGTCCATAGCAACCAAAAAGTGTCCCTTTACATCAAAAGTCGTTTTAGACCAGCTAGAAAACAGCGATAATAAATTAGAATCACTTGCAGAATTGAGCGATAGCGATTTGTGGGGAAATTCGTCATCAAACACTGAAAGTAATGACAGCGACAATTCTGCAACTGAGCAAATTTCAGTGTTTTTGATTTGATTACATTATTGAATAATTTTTATTATTATTATATTATTATTTGTTATAATTATTTATAGTTATTTATTATATTATAATTTATTATTTTGTGTTTCAAACTTTATCATACTCGGCATGTCTACTAGACTCTTGTTTGGACAGATTTAAGTGAGTAAAATATAAAATGCCAAATTTCCATGCAAAATAATGGTACCGCTTTCAGCACCAAAAATCTGAAATAATCATACCGCCAGGGAGGTTAAAGGGTCACTATAAGAAAAAATATTGTATTCTGGTAACTGTTAATGGTTGTACCTGTAATGATATTCATATTTGTATCCACATTTACATGCAAATCAAGCTTTCCATGAGTTGAGACAGGCAGTTTAACAATGGTTTAAACCAGGGATTTGCAATTAGCGGCCCTCCAGCTGTTGCAGAACTACAAGTCCCATGAGGCATAGCAAGACTCTGCCTCTGGGTGTCATGCTTGGGGCTGTCAGAGGCATGATGGGACTTGTAGTTTTTGCAACAGCTGGAGGTCCGCTAATTGCATATCCCTGGTTTAAACCCTTCTTTGCAATGAAAAAAACTGTTGCTGTAACTGCCTAAAGGCATTAATTTAATAGTAATCATAAGCTTTTGTGAGAGTATAGTTTTGCTAAAAACGTTGAAAAACGCTACTGCAAAAACGCAGAAAAACTCATTGTACAGCTACGGCTTTCTACAGCTAACGCTACTGGAGTTTTTTTTAACGTTCATTGTGCATGAGGCTTTAGTGGTAGGATCAAACTGGTATTTTAATGCTAGCGACAGACCGTATCATACATGCCATTTCTTCATTTAGCCCATACTTTGACTTCAATGATAGAAAGTGGAGACCATAAAACCTACAGTACATGATGTTTTCCTTTAGAAAAATGTGTTCTGGGTTTAGAGAATATCTTCTTTCTTCTGAATGTGAAAAACAAAATAAAAGACTGGCTTAGAAAAAAAAAATGCTCCTAATTTAAAGTGTTTGGAAAGCCTAACAATGAACATCTCTTATTTGCTTCCTTTTGATCTGTTAAATATACCGTACTCTTGAAAGAGCTTTGTTCTATCTGTTTGAGAAGTGCAAAAAAAAACAAAAAACCTGTTGCTCCTTCTTGTGCTCTCTGCCCCAGCACTGTTATCAGCTAGCTTTGCTCCCAGTTTTCTCTGTGAACTAGAGAATACCCCCCTTTATGTTTTTGAGATGAAAAAAGATGTTCTGTAGTTCTAAACCACTTTCTGTGCTGGGATGACAATGCTACTTGTCAGCAGGTAGGTACAGAGAGTTAGTGCTGTCCTCCTAGGACAAGAAATGAAAAAGGAAAATGTAAAGGAAAAATAGGCTGAAAAAAAAGAAAATGAATGCATCTAAGGACTGGTAAGCAGCAATATATTAAGTTTTTGTTCTTGGGTTTGCAGTTGGCTTGGGTTTACCACACATTTATGACTTTTTTAGTGTTAGAACTTATTTTATACAACAAAGTTACAGGAGATGCTAATCTATATTTATATTAGTTAACTCAAAGCTATATTTAACCACTTGCCAAACGCCTCCTGTAGATATACGTCGGCAGAATGGCACGGACAGGCACATCAACGTACCTGTACGTCCCCCTTAAGTGCCTGTCCGTGTGGTCGCACACGCGCCGCTGGCGGCGCGCTCGCGACCCTGCCACCATCCCCATGAGTCGGACCGCGGGTCCCGCAGACTCGAACGCCGCGGGGATCCCCGCGATCGTCTCACAGAGGTATAGAGCGGGGAGATGCTCGTGTAAACAAGCATCTCCCCACTCTGACCAGTGACAATGACACTAATCTAAGCTCCGTGTACTCGGAGCGGAGATCGATGTCATGTGACACAGAGCCCATCCCCCCTACAGTAAGAAACACTATTCAGGGAACACTTAACCCCAACAGCTCCACCTAGTGGTTAACCCCTTCACTGCCAGTGTCATTTTCACAGTAATCAGTGCATTTTTATAGCACTGATCGCTGTATAAATGACAATGTTCCCAAAAATGGGTCAAAAGTGTCCGATGTGTCCGCCATAATGTCGCAGTCATGAACAAAATCACTGATCGCCGCCATTACTAGTAAATATTTTATTTTTATTTTTTTTATAAAAATGCCATAAAACTATCCCCAATTTTGTAAACGCTATATCTTTCGCGCAAACCAATCAATAAACGCTGATTGCGATTTTTTTTACCAAAAATATGTAGAATCGCAAAAAAGTGGCCTGGTCTTTAACCAGCCAAAATGGTCCGGGGCTGAAGTGGTTAAAAACATGAGTATCACGTTTTCCTAAATTAGTGATGGAAGGTCCTTTATAGAGAAAGTGTGGGAGGGGGAGGGGCTACTTTTTGATCTTTTCTTCTTTATTTCTACACTATATACACGTGTATGTTTCATGTTTTCTTTCACATAACATTTCAATTTTAGTTTCTATAGAAAACAATTGCTGTAAAGATACCACTGTCCTAGAGATATCCGCCATCAATTGCATGTGACAAAGGAAGGGGCTGAAGCTGGGACTCTGGCATAAATGATCCCTTATTGAAAGCAAAGATAAAAATAGATTTGGTGGAGATGAGACAGTAATTCTTTTTATCTTTGTGCAAATGGGAGTTCAGAAGACTAGTGATCATAATCTGTAGATATTCATGATATCACAGTCACATGATACAGATAGTGAAAGGAATGCAATCTCCATAGAAACAACTAAATTCTGCTGTGTAACCAATTATAGCATCAAGACACTGTTAGAACTTTAAATGACTGTTGTATGGGAGATAGTGGCTTTTTAAACATTGGGGGTGATTTGCTAAAACCGGAGAGTGCAAAATCTGGTGCAGCTGTGCATAGAAGCCAATCAACTTTAGCTTGTTTAGTTGAAGTGATACTAAAGCCTAGTTTGTTTTTTTTTTAGGTAAGAAATAACAAACATGTTATATATACCTGCTATGTGTAATGGTTTTACACACAGCAGCCCCAATCCTCCTCTTCTCAGGTCCCCTGTCGGTGCTCCTGGTCCCTCCCTTCTGTTAAATGCCCCCACAGCAAGCAACTTGCTATGGGGCACCTGAGCCAAGCCACAGCTCCCTGTGTCCATTCAGACACGGAGCCGTGGCCCAGCTCTGCCCCCTGTCTCTCTGATTGGCTGACTGATTTTGATTGACAGCAGCGGGAGCCAATGGCACCGTGCTGCTGTCTCAGCCAATGAGGAGAGGAGTCCCGGGCAGCCAAGACACTCCTGCAACATCGCTGGATCTAGATGGACCCAAGGTAAGTATTAGAGGGGCTGAGAGCTGCTTCTGCACACAGAAGGCTTTTTATCTTAAAGGGGTTGTAAACCCTCCTTTTTTATTTTTTTTAAATAACAAACATGTCATACTTTCCTCCACTGTGCAGTTTGTTTTGCACAGAATGGCCCCGATCGTCCTCTTTTGGGGTCCCCCGGTGCCGCTGGTGGCTCATCCCCACATCGGGTGTCCACCTCAGAGAATCGCTCTCCTTGGTGGACCACTGCGCGGGCGCGCTCCCGAGTTCTGCTTCTGCCCCCCCTGCGCTCACGTCATTGGATTTGATTGACAGCAGCGGGAGCCAATGGCTGTGCTACTATCAATCTATCCAATCAAGAGCTGGGACCCCGTGCAGAGAGGGAGACCGCGTCTACGCCGAGAGAATGAAGGGGCTCAGGTAAGTAAAATGGGGGGGGGCTGGGGGGCCTGACACTACCAGAAGTTTTGAATAATGCATTAAGGTGATAAAACAGAAGGGTTTACAACCCCTTTAATGCATAGAATGCATCAAGATAAAAAAGCTTCTGCCTTTACAACCACTTTAATCTTTAACAATAAAACCTGGAAGCTGATTGGTTTCTATGTAGAGCTGCACCAAATGTTGCACTCTCCAGTTTTAGTAAATAAACCCCATTACTGTACCATATTTTTAGTGGTTTGATGAATTTACATTATTTGTTTAGCAGTGTATGCATCTCTCATTGAACACAAGGGATTTTTAGACCTTATAGCAAACCTGAACTCAAAAAGTGAAAACTTGCGGTCTTATCTAAAACATTCAAAAATTGTGAGTGTTCCTAAGCAGTGATCCTGAAAGATTTACATTTCGTTTGGAATTCTTATGGAAAATAGAGGCAGACATCCTGTGCCTTGAGTCTTTTATCTGCAGAAAAAGAAAGGGTGGGGGGACTTCCAGAAGAAAAAAACAGCACATTTATTATAAATCCATTAAAAACAGAGACATGACGTACACACGCAACCCACAGGGGATCATTAGACGCGTTTTACACTCCTGTGCTTAAACATTACGGTAATGATTAAGCACAGGAGTGTGAAACGCATCTACTGATCCCCTGTGGGTTGCGTGTGTATGTAATTTCTCTAATTTTAATAGATTTACAATAAATTTGCTGTTTTTACTTCTAGGAAGTGCTGCCACCATTTGTTCTTTTGAACATTGTGGATTTGGTTGGGGACCAGGCAGGCACCCGGGTTTACACAGCAGTCGAGGATTGTACAGGCTGCTGGTGATATCACTACTGTGCTGCTCACTGTTCTACTTGCTGGGGAGGATGCTGTACTTGTTGACATGCAGGGTAAGGATCTCTCTGCTTCATTCATTCTGTAGATCTGTGCTTCTTTCACCTCTCATGCTGCTTCTTGAATATCAGCTAGCAGAAATGCAGTCATTAGAGTAGTTTTGACATGAGGAAGCAAAGCCCTGCCTCTTCCGGGATGACCATTTCCACAAAGACACTGTGCAGAACAAGCCATAAGAAGACAGTGATCTGTCCTTAAGAATACATAGAAGGGGAAAGATGGGTAGAATTTTAAGCAAATAAAAAAGGTGAGCAGCAATTTTTCAAAATGTTTTAAGTTATGCTATGTGAATTGGGACACATAACAAATATAAAGTAGGTGTTATTCCAATTTGTCTGCAAAAGTGCAAATATGTGTTAAATTAATTGCAAAGACTAGGAATACTCAGCAGGCCAGCTCACTAGACAGTCAGTAAACATCGTTTTAGTGGAAGTCGATGGCCTACTTCCAGAAGGACATGAAAACAGATGCACTTTAATCCCTTTTAAGAACTTTTAAAAATACAACTTTGCTTAGATTTTTACATGCAGAAGGCGTACAGTGCAGCAGGTGCGTTCAACAGGCAGGTACTGAACATCTGCTAAGGAGGCTGTCATCACTAACACTGAAAGCCACATGGGGTTCATGAGCCTGTGACCAGGGTCAAAAATTATTCACCTTTTCAACTTTTACCATATTAGGTCTACACAATACTTTAGTCTTCACAACGCACTTTTTCTCAACTGCCTTCCCTATAAAATAATACAATATAAAAACTGCCAAGGACATAATAAAGATTTAGAATAGAGTAAATAAATCCACAAGTACATGCGTCTACACCCACACCTACATTGTGAAATTACTATCTTATGTAAGGAGGATGCAACACAACTGTAATATAGTATGATACCTTATGTAGGTCATATATTATTAATAAACATGTCTAGGGGAACTGGAGCAAGCAGCTGGTGGTATGATACAATAAAACATTTACTCTGGTGGTAAAGCACAATGCTGAGGCTCACAATTCCAAGATACTATTCTATAACCGATGACATCTGAAATAAATTTTCAGAGACACATAAATGTCAGGCAGGTGAATGTCATTGTTGCATGAGCAATGATAAATGTGGATCTGGAATATTACAGCTAAGGGTATAACCTGACCTCTTGACGTAAAATAAGGAAATGTTCTTACAATGAACTTTTAAGTAATTTTACAAGTCTGTATGAATAATTTCCTGACATGGCACAACATACATCAGCGCTATATACTGTATATATATATATATATACTGTATATATATATGTAGCTGTAGCCTTTTAGTTTTACTGTTAAAGGCCATCCTTGAGTTCCAAGACAGTGGGTTTGCCTTGGTTGAGATGATGCTATGTCTGCTTTAGGCACAAGGAAGCATTTGCTCAGTTTCTTACACTTGCACACTTTATACACTTGCACAACATCAGAGATTTTGTAGGATTAAAGTCAGGTGTATGATTAACCAATCATACGAAGCAGGTGCTATTGATCATCAATGTCATATGTTGGTTGAAACACAGTCATTAATTGAAGCAGAAGCAGTGTAGGAGGCTTAAAGTGATTGTAAACCCTTTCTTTAAAAAAAAAAAATAACAAACATGCCTATACTTACCTGATCTGTGCAATGGTTTTGCACAGAGCAGCCCAGATTCTCTTCTTTTGATGTGCCCTGCCAGCGCTCCAAGCCCCTCCTCTTCATCGGGTGCCCCCACGAAAAGCCGTTTCGAGCCCCGCTGCTGCGTCCAATGACACAGACAGCAGGACTCTGCCCCACCCCTCGCTCCTGTGTCACAGTTTTGATTGACAGCAGCGGGAGCCAATAGCTCCTGCTGCTATCAATCTGTCCAACTGGAGCCTCTGTGCTCATGCACATAGGTGGATCAGATCATGCTCAGGTAAGAAAAAGAGGGGGTCGGGGGGTAGCTACAGCACAGGAGGTTTTACACATTAATGCATAAAATACATTAAGGTCGAAGGGGAAGAGGGATCAGCAATTTTAGTTATAAATAAAATATATTTTTAATATAAAATGCATTGGTAATGAAGCAGATGGTCTAACATCTTGTATTTCCTCTTTCTGTATGAGAACACCAGTTTCACACCAATTTCCCACCCCTTAATTTGGCCTTTGAAGACCTGTTCAGCCAACAAGCCATTGGAAGTGACAAGCCTATGTGAATGACCATCCGCATATCAATGAATGTCACCAGAGACTGAAATGGGACTTCAAAGAAAGCTGGGTAGTTAGGAGCCACCCACTTCAGAACATATAAACTGTAATAGAAAATGCATAGTCAGTCAGAGCAGACATTTTTGAAAACAATACTCTGTATTGCTTGTTGCTCTCCCTGCGTGCTTGAAAAAGAAATATTTTTTTTATTTGGCTTCAGCAGTCAAAGTTACTGAAACCCCTTGAGGTTTGGGGTTTCCCCTACAAGGTGAAAAACCTTGAGACTTTACAACCACTTCAAGACTGTTAATTTCCTGCAGATGTAAATAGTCCTCTTGATCAGTATGGTTTCCCCTTAAAGTGCATCAGGTGACTGATTCAGCAGCAATGGCCGATGTGTGTGTCAGTGGCCGGTGTAGAGAGATCCCCAGATCCGGGAAGGATGGTCCTGGACATAGATCCAATGTAGTATCAATGCTCCCAGGCAGAACAGTATTGGGGGATGTGTGATGCCCGCCCTCCTGGGGGGGATATGATATGTACACACAGGCTCTCCCAGGTGATCAGTGTCAGCAGCTCTGATGGCTCATCTCTCTTTGCTCGATCCCTAATCACTGAATGCGGCACTGCTGTGCAGCCCCACCCATGAAATCCACAACTGCCAGTCGACTCTTCTCTTTGTTTTGCCTACAGCCACTGCTCGCCCGAATTACATTGCGGACAGGCGGTTGGCAAGTGGTTAAGAACTATCTTCAGCATAAAGAAGGTCAACAAGTCCTGAAAGTGGTTTGGCCCCCACAGAGCCCTGATGTCAGCATCATTGTGTCTGTTTGGGATTACATGAAGAGACAGAAGGATTTGAGGCAGCCTATATCCACAGAAGATCTGTGGTGAATTCCATCAAAAACTGTGTGCAAGTGTACCTAGAAGAATGTATGCTGTTTTGAAGGCAAAGGGTGGTCACACCAAATATTGATTTGATTTGGATTTCTCTTCTGTTCATTTACTTCCCATTTTGTTAATTAATAAAAATAAACTATTAACACTTCTATTTCTGAAAGCATTCTTAATTTGCATCGTTTTTTCACACCTGCCTAACATTTTTGCACAGTAGTGTATAAGTGCACTGTAATCAACTTTTTTCTAAATTTTTTCTTCAATTTTGTGAATGTCAACTTTGACATTTAATAGTTCTATGCTTCCTGGAATGTATGAAGTATAGGGAAGTCTACAAAACATAGTGCTATTCTTCACGTGAACAAATATTAAATGGCTATAGTTTGTTTACAGAAGACACCAACTATGCCAGATACAGTACAGTATATCCAACAAAGGATGAATTAAATTCAGGCTGTACACTCTTGTTATTATTTATATTTTTAGGGTGATAGTGTGCTTATATACAGGCTAGTACAGTTTATTTGTATTCATAAAAAGGTGGATTCTAAAGGACATATATTTTTGTATGGAACACTGGGTGCCACTAATGGTATAACTGGTAATAGTTATAGCTCTCTTACATATTCATGAGAAGTGATTAAACTTCTAACTAAATGTATAGAAGAAAAGCAATTTGAGTTTCTAATTGCAATAGAAGATTTTAGCAATGTTATAATGCCAGAAATGATTAGATTTCCTTCTCCTATGTTATTGCCCCCTAATGGGTTAACTTTTTTTCTATCAATAATTGCAGGAGCCTGGCTTATTAGACAAATGGCATATAATACATCATAAAAATGCAATATTTCTGTTTTTCTAAGTTGCATTCAACTTAATAAGGGTATATTTAGCAGTTGGTTCCTCTAACATTTTTCCATTAACTCATAGGACTGATTATATGTCTAGAGGAATATCTCCATTGGTAATACAATTTAAAAGCACCTTTTGGAAATTAAATCGATTTTGGTTGAGATTGTTTCCCACATTCTTCTCTTTTCACTTAGATCTTAATAATTTTATAATGTAGAATAATTCCATGGCCTCTCCGTTGATCATTCAAGATGAACAAGAGGCAAGTCTTAGAAGGCTCCTGGTGAATACGAAAGCATGGGAGAATTTTATGGCACAAGGGAATAGAGATGAGAAGGAACACATCAATTATCCTTCTACTGGATGAATGGTCAGGAGAGATCTTGTCATTCAACTGCTTCTCCTCCATTCACAGAACACTACCATGAGATAGGATCTATGCAGAGAAATATATGTACCATGGTAAATTAACTGTAAGAGGAGGCAATGAATATGCTATACACCCTGTTAAAGGAGTTAAGAATGTCAGTGGTTGTTTTGGTAGGGAAGTGCTAGCTCCACTTAAAAAGACCTGTGGTACATTGAGCATATTCGACTGGTTCTAAATCAAATTCACAGTATATTAGAGTAAATAACTGTCTATCCTCTCAATATAAAATACAGCATGGTGCCCGTCAGTGGTGCCTTTTGTCCCTTTTATTATTTGCAATAGCTACAGTATATAACCATTGACTGCTAAGACTAGATATTCTCCAGATATTACTGATTTCAGAAGAGGACCTATGGAATAAAATTGGGTTGTATGGGAATTATGCTCATTTGTTTCCAAAAGATACCAGTTGATCTTTAGGGTCTATAATGGATATTATTTTTAAATTTTCCCTTTATTTAAGGGCTATTTATAAATTGAAGTATATCGTACTGTTACCCACAAATAATTGGAAATTCCCTTTACCCAATTCTGCTACCTCTATTAGAACTGCCACTTCTTTTAACCGCTTCAGCCCTGGACCATTTTGGTGGTCTTTTTGCGATTCGGCACTGCGTCGCTTTAACTGACAATTGCGCGGTCGTGTGACGTGGCTTCCAAACAAAATTGATGTCTTTTTTTTCCAACAAATAGAGCTTTCTTTTGGTGGTATTTGATCACCTCTGCGGTTTTTATTTTTTGCGCTATAAACGAAAAAATTCAATATTTTTTACTTTTTGCTATAATAAATATCCCCGAAAAATATATAAAAACATTTTTTTCCACAGTTTATTCCAATACGTATTCTTCTACATATTTTTGGTAAAAAAAATCGCAATAAGCATTTATTGATTGGTTTGGTGAAAAGTTATAGCTTCTACAAAATAGGGGACTGTTTTATGGCATTTTTATTAATAATTTATTTTTTACTAGTTATGGCGGCGATTAGCGATTTTTATCGTGACTGCGACATTATGGCGGACACATCGGACACTTTTGACACCATTTTGGGACCATTGTAATTTTTACAGCGATCAGTGCTATAAAAATGCACTGATTACTGTAAAAATGACACTGGCAGTGAAGGGGTTAACCACTACGTGACGCTGCAGGGGTTAAGTGTTTCCTAGGGAATGATTCTTACTGATAGGGGGCGTGGCTACATGTGACACGTCACTGATGACCGTTCCCGATCACGGGGAACGGTCATCAGTGACAGTGTCATTAGGCAGAATAGGGGAATGCCTTGTTTACAAAGGCATTCCCCTGTTCTGCTCTTGCTGACCGCAATCGCGGGCCGCCCGGGAACATCAAGTTCCCGGGACCCGAGGCCACTGGGCGGAAAATTTAAAGGGACATACGTGTACGCCAATGTGCCTGCCCGTGCCATTCTGCCGACGTACATCAGCGTGCGGCGGTCGGCAAGTGGTTAAATACTTAGCTGTTATAATTTTTTTCTCATCCTAAGGAATACATGTTATTAAAGCGGAGTTCCATCCAAAAGTGGAACTTCCACTTTAAGCACTCCTCGCCCCCTTACACGCCACATTTGGCATGTCATTTTTTTTGGGGGGAAATGGGTGCTTCGTTTTGAGTGGGAATTCCTGTCCCACTTCCTCCTTCCGCCTGCAGGCCACCTAGGCGACTCCTCCTCTCCCCAAAAGCTGCCCCTCCCTCTCGGCAATCTTCTGGGACACGTGACAGGTCCCAGAAGATTGTCTGTCCACTTGGTGAGCGCAGCGCGACTCGCGCATGTGCAGTGTGTGCCCGGCCGTGAAGCCGAAAGCTGGCACGGCTGGGTGCCCACAGTGGCTATGATAGCGGCGGCGGAGAGGAGGGGGAGAGGAGCGACGCTCCAGGCGGCCGCATCACTGGACCGTGGAACAGGTAAGTGTCTGTTTATTAAAATTCAGCACCTAAACTTTTTGTAGCTGCTGACTTTTAATTTAAAAAAAGCCTGGAACTCCACTTTAAGTATAGAGCCACTTATTTCTACATGTCATGCTCCGGAGAAAGGAGTTTTTCATTCTCAAAGAACAACTCCAAACCTACAAATGATGGTACAATTCAGAGAACGGTCAAGGATATATTAAGGATTACATGATTAACTTATTTTTCACCTATTTGGGATGAATCCTTTTTCAAAGAAATGGCAAAGTTAGAGGGATTTGCTCTCTGGAAATAGAGAGGTATCTTACGGTTTACACACTATCATAATGGTTCATTAAAGTAATTACAACCCTTTCAAGAGGAATTTTCTATACCTAAACAATGTTTTACTATTGTGCATAATTCTCTCAGGAGAAAGTTATTTTTATATACATACATACATTTTAAGATACTGGTTATAGTATACTATATATATTAATGTCTAACTGCACAAAAAGTGTTATTTCTGTCTGTTTATAATATTTTAATTCAAACATATTTGGTGAAGTATCCCTTGATGTGTAGAGATCAATGTCTGTGAGACAGTGGGAATATACCAGAAGATGGGTGGTCAGAGGTTTTAGAGGTGATTCCTTCTTGATATCAACTTCTCATAGAGCAGGGATATGCAATTAGCGGACCTCCAGCTGTTGCAGAACTACAAGTCCCATGAGGCATAGCAGGACTCTGACAGTCACAAGCATGACTCCCAGAGGCAGAGGCATGATGGGACTTGTAGTTTTGCAACAGCTGGAGGTCCGCTAATTGCATATCCCTGTCATAGAGTAACTAATTTATTTATTGCAATAGTACATATAGAACAACTTATTTACTCCATAGAGCAGATCTTACAGAGAGCTCCACCTGTACTCAATGTGGTCAGGCCTTGGGAGATCTTCTCCATATTTTTTAGAGATACCCTATATTGTTTTAATATTCTTTGGTCTGAACCTCTGATAGTGGCTTTCTCAATACTGAGAAATTAAAACAGAGGTAAAAAGTTATATTTGCAAAGTTGACTATGTATATGCCAAGTCTTAACATGGATTTACCAAAGGAGCAGAAAGGTCACTTAACCTAGTAAACTTCTCGAATCATGTGCAATGGGAAAATGACTGGAAGTTTAAAATAAAATAAAAACTTCACTGGACTAAGAATATTCTATACATTTAGTAAATCAAGCAAAGCGTGTTTTGTTAAAAATAAAATAAAACAATAGTTATACTTTAAATATTTTCTGCTTTGATAATTCCCTTCATTTGTAATCTATGTCATTGAGTCTTTTTTATGTCAGCAATCTTTTGATGTATATTAAGTGGGCCTTTATATATTGCTTTCCAACTTTGATGTGTATGTTGCTAGTTATTAGATAGTAAGCTTTGATATATACCAATTAATTTGTCTAGGGCGTTGGTGCTGTAAAACCTGGAGAAAGCCTAATAAACTATCCACTGACATACCTAGACAACTACAACTTGTAATTATTATGTAAGTTTGTTTTACGGTTAAAATAATCATAATCCACAAACAAACTAATTAACATGACCTAGCAATACCGTTTTGAGCCATTAATGGTGTAACAAGAATGTATCTGTTTAGACAAGCATTCTTGTTATGAGTTATATAAATTATGAATGTACTTTTAATCTGTTAATACAGAAACAAATGTAATTTCTTTTCTGACGTTTTTGTCATTTCAGTATCTCACCAACTTTAAAGCACATTCCAGTAAGGTACAGCAATTAATTCTGAAGCACTAGTATATATTGCAGCTGGATCCACTTCTCAAAATGGAAACTTCACGTAATCTATAATTTGTATAAAAAATTTGTGATTTATTTTTCCAACTGCATACACAAATGTTCATAATAATTTATTTTGTATAATATTATGTATAATATAATTATGTATAATTATGTATAATAATTATGTATAATAATTTATTATATTTTTTATCTTGAAATTTGTTTTCACACTATTACACCAAAGACTTAAAGTGGCAAACAATGTCAGCATTTCCAGAAAATGTTTTTACTAATATAGTAAAGGATGAGGAATATCATAAGCAAGTATTATAACTTCACTACTAGAAATTTTATTTTTCTGGAAACATGTAGCTTTAACAAGCACCACTGGGTCTTTCTGTACAAAAAATAGGCTATATAGCTGCGGGATTATCTAAATCAGACAAGACTAAACGTATTTTGGAAAACTGTGGTGATGTCTCAACAAAAGTCCCATTTGACGTAACAAGATTTGACTGAATAAGGAAGTTGGAGATTTTTAAAACATCAGTAACATGCAAGTCAGACTTTAAACTTTTTAATTTTAAAGCAAAATTATGCTTTGCCCATACAAAGCAAAGTACAAGAGTTGCTGCACAATGGAAGCCTCCTTTAATTACATTTAACACTGCCCCGATCTGCTTCCAGAACCCCAGCAAAAATACAGTACTTTGGGAAGTCCCATTTGCCTCCCATAATTCAGCACTATTTGCCTTAGGAGCCATTGTCCAGGACTAAGCACTGTCATGTTAGGGGTGGGGGTGGGGGAGATTGTTTAGTGTTGTGTAAGTTTTTAATTTCAGAAAGTCAACATTTTGGGAGTTGTGGTGGTGATAGGGAATTGCATTGGTCTGCAGGAAAGGCAAGTAAGCTAGCTTATGGTGAGCTTATTGTAGTCAAGATACAGGTTATATTTAAAACTTTGTTCTACTGAAGTCCCTTTAGATTTTTATCTATTTCTATATCTATATATACATTTTTCTTTTCCAAAATTGTACCTATTCTATTCTAAATGTATTTCCATAAGTTAAAATATTTTATATTATTTACTGCAGTCAAACTCAAAAATGTGAGTTTATTTTTGGTCAGAGTTGACATAATCATTAAAAAAAAGGAATTCCTTAAAGTTGTATAAGCAAGAAATATAATATGGACTTAATTAAACACATCTGCAAATGGTGTTCTTTCAAACTTGCTCATGATACGCACCAGATGTCTACTGTTGCAATTGGTAGAGTACCAGGATGCTGTTGCCATGATGATCATATGGATGGATTTTAGTACGCAATGCTCGGTAGTGCTGTAGAGTTTTATGCAGAGCAATTAATCCAGTTTCTCAGGACCTACACATATACCCAAATTTTTCATCTGCAAAAGGAAGCTCTAGAAAAATCTCATGTAAAAAATACATACTTTTATTATTATAAGAACATGAAGTTTCTTAGGAGCTGACTCTTATAGCTTTAAAGTTTATAATATTATATATACTATTATAGTTCGAAGCTCCGGGATGATGTTTCTGAATGGAGAAAGCTGTAATTTAGTTTTTCAAGGGACTTTTTTATTACATTATTGCAAGTCACTTCATTGTGACTTTATGGTTATCATATAATAATCACTGATTTCCTGATTCCTACATCACCCTGAGCCTCACTTAGGGAGGTTGTGGACTAAGACACTACAGTGGATGTTCATTCTATTTACGGTTATGAGTTTTGCTTATTTTATTTATTTTCAATATTTCACATTAGAATAATTTATTATTCTTTTTCATTTATATTGGGCGCGATAATTTTTTGCACTTTCCGTTTTTTTTTTATGTTGAAGACCCACGGCATGGGAATCTATGTTTATGCACTTTATGTTCAATAATGTGGGCTGCCATGCCCTTAAAAACCAGTTCGGACTGATGTGAAGCAAACATTAAAGGGACTATATAATGGTCTTAAGTCATTTTTATTTTTCTACGTTTTACCTGTAAGTTTTTAAATGGCTGCTCTATGTCTGTTTTTAGTACACTATATATTTCTATTATTCTAGAGACTTCCTAGAGCAGTCTATGTGAGAGAGTACTGCAATAGCTGTTTCCTTTTAGTTCGTGTTATTGAACTCTATAAACTTGTTCAACAGGCCTAAGTAAAAACAGAAAAGCCATCTACTGGCTAGATATAAGAATATAAAATATTTATATGCAATAGTTTAGAATTATATGACTACAAATATTTTATTATTTGTATCCAAGATAAAAAGAATATATAGTAAACCACTCAGCATTGCTTTAAAAAGTGTTTTTGTGCATTATAAGTACTAATCGCTCTAGTTTTGGTTGAGAAAAATAATTAACACAGCTGCTAATTTAGTTAGGTGACCACATATTGTGAGCTATTTTTACCATTTGTTTTTTTATCTTAAAATAACTTTGATATGACTTGTACATTTTTAAATGCTTGTTCCACATGTTTGTTATTGTAATAAATATAGAGCTTTGTACATAAACCACAGTTATTAAGTTACTGTAAAATATCAGTGGCACTTGGAGTGCAATTATTTCAACTATTGGCCAATTCATAGACTCACATTGTGAGATGGAACAATAAAGCATAATTATTGTATAGCAAACCAGAAAGCAGGCTCTGCATGTGCAGTATGGAAAATATAGCTGCCCCCATGTACTTATCAAATGGCAAAATTTAATTTGAAGTAACATTGTTGTTTTTTTAAATAATTAACACATTGCTAACGTGATTTACTCATCTATTTTATGTACATAAAAAAAATAAAACATTGAAATGGGCTTTAAAATCAAATTGGGCTTGGCAGCAACAATATATTAGGTTAAAATCAGTTGCTGGATATGTCAGGCATTGTACCATGTCATTGTGTATATTCTTATATTGTTCTGAAATTATTTTCAATAGCACTCCTATTTTGTTAAAATCTCAAGAGAATACTGTATTTCAATGGACAGATTTGCTGAAACGATCTCTGAAAGGCCAAATATCATTGATATAAGAGGAGAAAATATGACCATGGGAATTTATAAGTGATTTTTGAGGACAACATATAGAACTCTTTTTGAAAGATCACTTACTGAAAGACACTTGTAAATAATTATAACATACTGGGGGTTATTTACGAAAGGCAAATGCACTTTGCACTACAAGTGCAAACTACAAGTGCAAAGTGCACTTGAAATTGCACTGAAAGTGCACTTGGAAGTGCAGTTGCTGTAAATCTGAGGGGTAGATCTGAAAGGGGGGGAAGCTCTGATGATTTTATTAACCAATCATGTGCAAGCTAAAATGCTGTTTTTTATTTTCCTTGCATGTCCCCCTTGGATCTTCAGCGACTGCACTTCCAAGAGCACTTTCAGTGCAATTTCAAGTGCACTTTGCACTTGTAGTGCAAAGTGGATTTGCCTTTAGTAAATAACCTCCACTGTGTAAAATAAAAATAAATGAGGCTACGATTTTTTCCCCATATTTAGCAAAAACTACAAGAAATACAAAGGGTTTTACAACTTCCATCACACAACACGCACCGAATAGACAGTATTTTTCTCAACGTCAAGAGTGTTTACCAGCACACACTTTCAAGCTGTCACTCTGCACCAGGAACCAAAAATAGATGGGCAGCACACAGTTATTCCTTGCCAGGACAGGCATTAAAAAAGTACATGCAATGAGTTATTGCTGCTGGCACTGATTGCTTTTCCGTCACTAATCATTCAAGAGCCAATATGACCATCAAAGTTTTGGCAAGGCGTAAAAAGAATGACTCTGGAGGACATCCACTGCACATAATATGAATGCACTAGTGTTTGGCCATTGGGTCCAGAGAAAGAACTAGACTTTTAGGATCTCAAAAAGCTTCCATTTAGTATTTAAAGCCTTAAGGGCATGTTTGGCTTTTGAACAATATCTGGCAAATGCCAAATAATCAGAAAGAGCCCTTGTTTGACAGTACTGGATTGTCCTGGAACACCGTTTTATCTGGAATCAGGTTATACTGAAAAAGGATGAATAGAAATAAATGTTTGCATAAACCCGTGAGGCAGGAAATCAGTGCCATCTCTCGTTTCAACATTTCCCACTATTAAATTTATGGTGTACTTGCTGCACACTGGAGATCATAAAGGAGACATTTAGTATCTGGTGATTGATGCATCATATAATGAGAGAATCGGAGCCAGGATTACTGTCATCAGCTTCTCAATCTGCGGAGCTCCTCACTTCCCAATTGCTTTGAAAGGAGGAAAATTCATGACATAAATGTGTTGTGATCAGAAAATGTGCAAATCATGAGTTTAAAATCAGAGCCTATAAGAAAATAAGCATATACCCCCCCCCCATACACACACACATCACGTCAGATAAACCACAAAATCACGGCCAGACCTACTCAGCTATAATTATAGTTAATGGGGAGGGGGTTCCACTGAGGATTAGATCATGATATCTGTGCATTTAATTTAAAATGTATGCATCATAAAGCTACACTGGAGTCTTTAAATAATTAAAAAAGGATTTGCCTGGAATGATGATTGTGTACAGTATGTACTGTAAGTATGGATGCTTTCCACCAAGTGAAAGAAAACACAGGGGTCTTTTTTTCTGTATAATGCCTTGACAGAATGGGTAGTCGATCGAGTGATCAGACAAGGAGTAACTGTAACTTGTAGTTTACTAAACAGGTGCATAGTTAGAAACATAATAGCTTCAGGATAACAAAGAGCATGCATATACTGCAGAATATTACAAACAGATTATGAAAGCTGCACAAACGTGGACTGTTCATAGCAATGTCTCTTTGACGTATTCAGGGTAACATGTGTCATCATAGCATAGTCTTTTTAAGGCTATAAAAAAGTCACAAATTCAGTAAAACACTTCAGAGCACAAACAGATACTTGCAATTGTCATAGTGAAGTCCAGGGTAGCTCTGGTAGAGGAGGAGAACACCTGGAAAAGTCCAAGGACATGGGGGAGTGCACCCCACTGGAACTGCAGTACTTTAGAGCACCCTACTAGAACTGCAGTGCATTGGAGGCATTCAGGGGAAGGGTTTTCACAGTAGCTGAGTCTTCCAGAGAAGTCACGTGCTATTAGACTCTAGCCTAACTGCCCACACATCAGTTTTGACACAAATCACTTGCCCAGCTACCTCTGCCTCATCAAATGTTGTATCTCTGAGCTTTTAAGGGAGGGAAGCTACAGAACTTATATGTTTTGGTTGTGTCTAGGAAACCAGGGAGCCGTGGTAAAAGAAGATAAAGAGGATCGCGTCCGCATCTGATCATGGTGAGTAAATGGGTATGCTGCTACAACGCTGACATGATGTTCAATTTGCATTTTGCTTTCATTTGCCCAACTGAGAAAATAACATTACAAAACAAAATTTTGCTTACATGACCAAAAAATGACAAATAATATGGTAATATGTCATTGTTGATTTGGATGCACTGATACAATAAGAACATAATACATTCAAAAAGTCCAGGAAGTAAGTTTTTAAGTAAAAATCTTTCAGGGTGGTAAGTGTAACTTGAAATTTCTTCTGTGGCATCCTTCACGAGATAGTGTTTTAGAATTTAGTCCCTTCCAGCTGTGCTCCTATTACCCCCATGCTTCTGGCTTTTGCGCTCTGCAGTGTTTAAATTGAGACGATAGCCCAAAAGAATAGATTTATTTTGGGGCTAACTTCTTTAATTAAAATGCTGCAGAGCTCAAAGACTAAGAGCATGTGGGCAATGTGAGCACAGCTGGAAGCTAGAGTCTAAGCATCGTATCTCGTCCTACCAGACTTTCCGGCAGCCTAAAGTGCAGAGCTCAGGAATGGAAATATGCAGTCAGAACATTTTTAAGAAATATATCACACACATGCACACGCTTGTATTTGTGAAGCTGGGTGCTGTCAATAATGGTGGCACTTTGATCTTTTCTAAACTGTCACTTTGGGTAGTCTCTAACATGGCAGTCATTTTTAACATGTCAGTCTCTCTCTAACACAGCAGTTGCGCTTTCTTAATTTTTCTAACATGACTGTATGGCTGTTGCTTAAACAGAACAATCTAATCCTCATGAGCTCAATTTTTTTAAGAGGACAATCTCCAACAAGGTAGTCCTTATCTAACATGACAGCCTCTCTTTTCTCTTTTTTCCAACATAGGAGTCTAAGCGGTGTCTCTTCAAATGGACAGGACAAAGCCTCTCTAACTAAGCACTGTTTCTCTTATGCTGCGTACACACGATCGGAATTTCCGACAACAAATGTTCGATGTGCGCTTTTGGTCGGATATTCCGACCGTGTGTAGGCTCCATCGGACATTTGCTTTCGGAATTTCCGACAACAAATGTTTGAGAGCAGGTTCTCAGTTTTTCCGACAACAAAAGTGTGTATCCAATTCTGACACACAAAAATTCTATGCATGCTCGGAATCAATTTGACGCATGCTCAGAATCCATGTACTTCATTTTTATCGGCTCGTCGTAGTGTTGTACGTCTCGCGTTCTTGACGTTCGGAATTTCCGAGCAACATTTGTGCGACCGTGTGTATGCAAGACAAGTTTGAGCCAACATCCATCGGAAAAAAATCCACAGGTTTTGTTATCGGAAATTCCGATCGTGTGTACGCAGCATAACACTACAGTTTCATTCTCTCCCTCATTATCTAATAGGGCAGTTTCTTACAAGGTATTCCCTCTGCAATAAGACATTCTTCACTTATACTCTCCGTATGATTAAGGCCCATAACTTTTATGCTAAATAATATTGTCCACCACCCCAGGCTGATGAGATCTTATGACACCCCTGGAAGACCACTGTGATATTTATGTTGCGGACTACTGAAAACCCATGACTCACCATATGCTTGGGAAGTCCTACATCTCCAACCAAATTACTTCAGGACCTGTGTGGATGAGCACATGTAGCATGCTTTATTTAGGTTGAGTGGAGGAAAAACAGTTCTAAATGGAAAGAGAAAACATGTGCACAGGCCCTTAGACTGCTGAAAACGCATAACCCCCTGTTCTTGTGTAAGGAGCATCTGCAACTCTAGCAAAAGTGCTCCCTGGGATTTTTTCTACCATAGTGACAGGTGATATCATATTCTGGCATATGATATGTTCACATTGGGTAAATGTACAAGTATTAACTGCTCACTGAGCTTAGTAAATAAAATGGGCTGTGTTCACTTATATCAGCCAATTGTGTGCGAGCAAAATCCTAATGTTCCCCCACTCACCTTTCAAAAATCAAGTAAACATTCATCACTTCTTTAGTAAATCATTGAACTATTCCATGAGATCTATTTTATTTATTATACAAAAACACATTTTTTTTATGGAAAACTAACAGACACAATGCTATATAAATACAGTTGAGGGCATTTATTAAAACAGTTACGTCTCAATTAATGTGCAATTTGTGTGCAAAAATGTTTGCATTAATATTTTGGTCTGTTTTTTGTCCAATGAAACAGATTTAGTTTTGCATGATTTTGCAGCCAAATAGCAATTGCCTGCCTGTATGCTCCCTATTGTGTTTAATACATTCGTAAAATACATCAAGCAATAATCATACATTCATTATTATTTTTACCAGACAACCACCTAATTTTTCCCCTCCTTTCAATGAATAAGCACACTTCTGCTAGGGCTTAGAACATTATTTGGTGAACTGAACACTTTGCCAAAATCCTGTACTTGCCCTGGAGATAGCGACTGTTTTGTCTGCTATATGAATAAAATGCTGTGAAGTTTATATCAAAAAGAGTATGGCATGTTATCATTATTTTAGATCAGACAATTCTGGCTGTATACACAGGCAGACTAGGAGATTTATGACCAATAGGAAAACAAAATATCAAGACAAAATATCAATGGCAACCAGTCAGATTCCATCCCAGATTTTCCCAGTAAAGTACAGATCCATTTTTCAATAATTTGCCTGAGCATGGCGGAATAAGAATAGCAAACCCTGTAAAATAAATGTACCACTCTTTATATTATTCATGCCAAAGTTTATGCATGTACTGTATATTACGGCCAGTATATCAAATCCAGTGAAATTTTATTGGCATTTGGTTTGTGGTTTTGCAGCCAGAGCTCATGTAAGCAAACCCTAGTACAATGCATTCCATACAGTCTTACATCCTATATTTGTCTTCAAACTAGAATGTGTATTAACATCTTTATGCAGACCAACTTTATTCAGCTGTTTCCTATTATGCTGTACTGCTGATGTCCCTACAGCTTTTCTTTTATATTTCTGCATGTGCACAGAAGATGAAACAAGCAAACTAAAGCAGAACTCCTGCCAAAAAGTTAAACGCACAGCTGAAATGCATAGAGTATGCAGTGTGTGCCAAAATGTTATAATTAGGTTCATATACTCTTGTGCTTCACACATAGCTTCCACTCTACATAGTCAGGAGTAGAGTTGGTAGCACTATTCACTATGGCAGCTATGTAGCTTCCCGTGCCCCTCCCCCGCCTGCTCAGTGGACTATAAATTAAAATTGTGCTAGTGATGAAGTCCTCCCTGTGTTTTTCTCTAAAAGGCCTACTTACACAAATACCTGCCTCCAACTTGTTATAATGACAGCACTGTGGAATGTAATGGGATCAGATTTGTCCTTTGTACTTATTTTTCAGGGGTGAATTTCTGCAGAGAGAACATAAGTTATGGTCTAGGGTGGCAGGTTTGCCTGTGACTAGGGATGAGCCAAACACCCCCCGGTTCGGTTCGCACCAGAACATGTGAACAGGCAAAAAATGTGTTCGAACACGTGAACACCGTTAAAGTCTATGGGACACGAACTTGAAAAATCAAAAGTGCTAATTTTAAAGGTTAATATGCAAGTTATTGTCCTAAAAAGGGTTTGGGGACCCGGGTCCTGCCCCAGAGGACATGTATAAATGCAAAAAAAAGTATAAAAAACTGCTGTTTTTTCAGGAGCAGTGATTTTAATAATGCTTAAAGTGAAACAATAAAAGTCAAATATTCCTTTAAATTTCGTACCTGGGGGATGTCTAAAGTATGCCTGTAAAGTCACGCATGTTTCCCGTGTTTAGAATTGTCCCTGCACAAAATGTAATTTCTGAAGGAAAAAAAATAATTTAAAACCAGTCGCGGCTATAATGAATTGTCGGGTCCCTGGCAATACAGATCAAAGTCACTTAAAAAAACGGCAGGGGTCCCCCCCACAGTCCATTACCAGGCCCTTTGGGTCTGGTATGAATATTAAGGGAAACCCCCTCAAAAAAGTGTGGGGTCCCCCCCAAATTCCATATCAGGCCCTTCAGGTCTGGTATGAATATTAAGGGGAACCCCGCACCAAAATAAAAAAAATGGCGTGGGGTCCCCCCAAAAATCCATACCAGACCCTTCAGGTCTGGTATGGATTTTAAGGGGAACCCCGCACCAAACTTTAAAAAAAAATGGTGTGTGGTCCCCTAAAAATCCATACCAGACCCTTATCCAAGCACGCAACCTGACAGGCCGCAGGAAAAGAGGGGGGATGAGAGAGCGTCCCCCCTCCTAAACCGTACCAGGCCACATGCCCTCAACATGGGGGGTTGTCCCCATGTTGATGGGGACAAGGGCCTCATCCCCACAACTTTTGCCCGGTGGTTGTGGGGGTCTGCGGGCGGGGGGCTTTTCGGAATCTGGAAGCCCCCTATAACAAAGGGGACCCACAGATTCCGCCCCCCCCTATGTGAATTGGTAACAGGGTACATTGTACCCCTACCATTTTACAAAGAAAGTGTAAAAAATTGTAAAAAAACACACAGACACAGTTGGGATAAGTCCTTTATTAACCACTTCCCGCCCGGCCTGTAGCAAAATGACGGTCATATGACGTTCAGCAGAATAACAGCTGCTGCGCGCCCAGGGGGGGGCGCACATCGCGGCGATCGGTAGTGCGGTGTGTCAGTCTGACACACCGCTACATCGATCTCGGTAAAGAGCCTCCGACGTGTCCAATCACGGCTAATCACGATGTAAACGGGAAGAGCCGTTGATCGGCTTTTCCTCACTCGCGTTTGACAGACGCGAGTAGAGGAGAGCCGATCGACGGCTCTCCTGACAGGGGGGGTTCGCGCTGATTGTTTATCAGCGCAGCCCCCCCGCGGATGCCCAAACTGGACCACCAGGGAAGCCGCTAGGACCACCAGGGAAGCGGGCAACATGTGGATGGCTAGGTATGTACCCCATGGCCATCCACATATTAAAAAATAACCACAAATGGGCACTGACTGGCAACATGATGGACAAAAAAAAGATGTGATGCCCAGCAATGCCACCCATCAGTATCATCAGTGCCACCCATCAGTGTCCATCATTGTCCATCAGTGCCACCTCTCAGTGCCCACCCATGCCCATCAGTGCCCACCTATCAGTGCCCACCAGTGCCCATCTGTGCCACCTATCAGTGCCACCCATAAGTACCCATCAGTGCTACCCATAAGTACCCATCAGTGCCGCCTATGAGTGCCCATCAGTGCCGCCTATGAGTGCCCATCAGTGCCCCATACCAGTGCCACCTATCAGTGCCCATTAGTGTCGCCTATCAGTGACCATCATCAGTACCCATCAGTGCCACCTCATCAGTGCCACCTCATTGGTGCCGCCTTATCAGTGCCCATCAGTGCAGCCATATCAGTGCCCGTCATTGAAGAAGAAAACGTACTTATTTACAAAAAAATAACAGTAACAAAGAAAAACATAATTTTTTTCGACATTTTCGGTCTTTTTTTATTTGTTGCGCAAAAAATAAAAATCGCAGAGGTGATCAAATACCACCAAAAGAAAACTCTATTTGTAAGAACAAAATTATAAAAATTTTGTTTGGGTACAATGTAGCATGACCGCGCAATTGGCATTCAAATTGCGACAGCGCTGAAAGCTGAAAATTGGGTGCATAAGTGCATGGTATTGAAGTGGTTAAAAATAAAAAAATTAAAAATCAGAAAACCATTCCAGCGATGTAATCCAGTCTGTCCAGCGTTGTTCTCTATGTCCCGCTGTGATCCGATGTCCAGCGATGCTGCAGTCTCCTCCAGTCTCCACTCCACACGAAACCCCCATGACGTAAGAGGGGACGGGGTCACCCGTCACATCATAGGGTAAGCCCCGGCTTTCCCCGCTTGCCGGGGAATACCCTCTTACGTCGGCGGGTGACCCCGCCCCGTGACGTAACATCATTGGGTATTTCCCGCTTGCTGGGGAAAGCCGGGGCTTACCCTATGACGGATGACCCCACCCCCTCTTACGTCATGGGGGTTTTGTGTGGAGTGGAGACTGAGACTGCAGCATCGCTGGACATCGGATCACCGTGGGACAGCTCTCTGCCAATCCATCGGAAGAGGGTGAAGAAGCGGAAGGGGCTTAGGTGACGCCCTTTTCCGGTTTACAGCCGCGACCGGATGTCTCTGTTAGTTTGACGCTGTTTTTATCTGTATGGCATTTTTTGCCTTTTTATTGTGAATTTTTTACTTCAATAAATGGACGTTTGTACCTTTTAAATCTGCTACACTATGAGGATCCTTCTTTCTTGTTTTTAAACCCTGAATCTGGAGATATACCGTCCAGGAAACCTGTGCTGTGTTTGGAGGCAGTGCTGCAGTGGTGCCCTGCTTGGGAGTTACTGAGGAGAAAGGAGCCCTCGCTGTTGGCCTGACTGATATCGTTCCATGCTCTATTAGACCCAGTGGGGTCTTCCTATGAGGTAAGGGGCCACTACTACAGGGGGAGGATACGAGGAATCTGCCGTTTTCATCTGTATATCTCATAGATTTGGATTATCATTCCTGTTCCTTTATCCATTTGGTCATCTTGGTCATACATGTTACCACCCTGCTGGGACAAGAATTAAGTTGCTCCTTGGATAATTGGATTTCTCTGGATGTACTCTATTGCAGCAACTGTATATGGATTTGTTTTAGCTTTATTAGTATCAAGTTTATGGACTTTTTTTTTTATATCATCATGATGCATCTTAGTATATTTCATGAATTGTTTGTGATGCACTTTATTATATTATTTTATTTAGATTGCATATATTCACATATTATTGTGTTTTAAAGTAATTAGCGCTACTTCACACTATTTAAATACTTTCTTTGGGTGTTGGACGCACTACAGAAGTTAGCTGCTGTTTACGCCCCTTATATATATATATATATATATATATATATATATATACTTATTTTTAGATCTTATTGCACCTCTTTTGCTTAAGCCCCTTTTGTTAGAGCATTAGTACCTTTACTTGCACTTGTATAAAGATGGCCATACAGTATGCAATCTGATTGTGTATTTAGTGACAAGGATGATCACTGATTGATTGCATTTAATTAAAAAAATGGGCAGCTGGGAGTGGGAGGGTGGATGATGCAGAGTGTGTGCTAATGAGGTCAGCTGGTCAACTCCTTCCTGTGTCATGACCTACAGTCTTTAAGGAAGAAGACTTTACTAATGGACACGTCTGGATACATGGATTAACACAAGAAAAGTATGTGACTGTAGATTTAATGGAAAGCGTCAATATTTATGCAAAAAAGTACATGCTATATTGGTGCACAGGGAAGCGGGAATTTAGAAGAAAAAAAAAGTGTACAAAGGCAAACTTACCCTTTAACCGCTTAAGAACCGCCTAACGATGATATACGTCGGCAGAATGGCACGGCTGGGCATAAGCACGTAAATATACGTCCCCTTTAAGATGCTCAGCCGTGGGTCGTGCGTGACCCGGTCCTGAGCTCCGTGACCGTGCCCTCGGGACCCACGGACCCGATCGCCGCCGGTGTCCCGCGATTGGGTCACAGAGCTGAAGAACGGGGAGAGGTAAGTGTAAACAAACCTTTCCCCATTCTTCCTAGTGACACTGTCAGTGATCGTCTGTTCCCTGTCATAGGGAACGACAATCAGTGACGTCACACGCCAAGCCACGCCCCCACACAGTAAGAATCACTCATTAGGTCACACTTAACCCCTTCAGCGCCCCCTACAGTTTAACCCCTTCACTGCCAGTGTCATTTTCACAGTAATCAGAGCATTTTTATAGCACTGATCGCTGTAAAAATGACAATGGTCCCGAAATGGTGTCAAAAGTGTCCGATGTGTCCACCATAATGTCGCAGTCATGATAAAAATAGCTGATCGCCGCTATTACTAGTAAAAAAAAAATTATTAATAAAAATGCCATAAAATTATCCCCTATTTTGTAGACGCTATAACTTTTGCGCAAACCAATCAATAAACGCTTATTGGGATTTTTTTACCAAAAATATGTAGAAGAATACGTATCGGCCTAAACTGAGGGAAAAAAAATGTTTTTTTATATATTTTTGGGGGATATTTATTATAGCAAAAAGTAAAAAATATTGAATTTTTTTCAAAATTGTCGCTCTATTTTTGTTTATAGCGCAAAAAATAAAAACCGCAGAGGTGATCAAATACCACCAAAAGAAAGCTCTATTTGTGGGAAAAAAAGGATGTAAATTTTGTTTGGGAGCCACGTCGCACGACCGCGCAATTGTCAGTTAAAGCGACGCAGTGCCGAATCGCAAAAAGGGGCCTGGTCCTTTAGCAACAAAATGGCCCGGGGCTTAAGTAGTTAAACATAGCCTGTGAACTAAGACTGGAGGGTAGCGCAGTTAGGGGCAGTATGTATAAATTCAGACATATTTCTGGAAGTTCAGGGGCTTTTGCAGGTACCTATACTGACAGTACACTTACAAAATACATAAAATGTGTTGAATTCAAATTAAGATTACAAAATTTTTAAGTAAATTTGTAACATTGCTCTGCAATTTAAAGATACTTCTGGTTGTTATCTGGTAACCTCTGATTTACTAAACCTGTTCTCTTCCAAAAAGCACCACTGCAGCCCCCCAAAATACCCAAACTGCTGAGTATAAATGGAATGGAAAATGTGCATGTCTGCTTCCCTATGGCATAATGCAGAGATGCAGAGTTTGGTACAAACATAAAATGCTGAAAGGCCTCATCAGCGTCATATAGGAGGTGAAAGGTCTGATATATATATATATATATATATATATATATATATATATATATATATATATATATACCCACACACACGCAACAGTATGTATTTATGTATTTAAGTGCAACCAGCCAGAATTCACTCTGCAGAAGTCAGCCCAATACATAATAAATTCTGATTGGATGCTATAGGCTACTGCACTTCAGCAGTAGCACTCTTCATTAAACAAGGCTGTTAAAGATTTTTCAATGAATTTATGACGAGCTGTTATGTAATTAAATAAAATGGAATTTAATATTTCCTTGGCTACAGAACCACATAGGTTAAAAACAAGACATAAGTTAATGAACATAGTTTCTGTAAGCCTTGTTTTGATTAAAAACGTTTAAAATGTGCAGGTTAAAACACTGTAAATCACATACATGCATGCCATGGTAAACTAAACCATTTCTGTTTGTTTTACCCACAAATAAGACACATCAAGAACCTACAAAGCACCAACGGGAAAAAAAAAAAAAAACAGTTTGTTATCATTGGCCCTATTATCCAGTTATGTTGAAAGCCTCATACTCCAAACCATTCAATAAAATCAAACAAAGAAATGTAGATGTATACCACCTACCTGGTTCTGTGCAGTTCTTGCGATGTCTGTGGTCTCCATGAACTTCAGTGAAATTCTCCTCACCCATCCAAAGTAACCCCCTTCCATTACCATTGGTGTTGACTTCCAATGGGTGTCTCTGGTCACTGTCTTTAGCAGTATAGCCTTCAAAACCTGCAATTAAATGAAACAGAGTGGATTAAAAAAATATCCTTTGCAGTGTTGGATAGTATAACATAGGAATTCCATAATACATACTTACATAAGTACATAAATACAAAAGTGCCCAAAATATAATGTTAAAATCGATATTATAAAATAAATGAAACTAAACCAATTTGATATTGTCATTCACAATTTTGTGGCTGTTTCCTAAAAATTGTAAGAGTTATTTATTTTAAAAAAAATTAACTCCAGAACAAAAATGCATTATGTTGCAGCGTACAGTTCTTAGATGTGCTGGCTGCCTTACTTTTCTTCTTTTTTTTTTTTAAGGTAAGAGCATTTTCAGCAAGTACAGAAAATACCCGCTGATCTTGCCAGAAATTCCTGTCTTCCCATGTAATTTCCTGTGAGATGCACTGAAGAATATTTTGCTTCCTAGCTATCTTCTGTAATCTTCCAATTGACCTGCCCTCCCTGTAATGGAGATAAAGACACGCATGAAGTCAGTGTCAGGAGAGCAGCCTAGAGTAACAACTATGGCTCCCATTGTAGATACAGTGGAGCAGTGATGTAGCCAACCAGGGACAGGAAGAGCGTTGTTTGTAGGATTATCATGTAAAAATAAAGCAAAAAGAAGCTTGAAAAAAAAAATATGGGCATCACAACAAGGGATAGTAATCTGTTATACTGTATATTATATTTTTGCTTTTGGATTTATATCCCCTTTATGGAATCCAGAGGTCTTTGAATAGCTACCCACTCCCCACCAGGTGGGAAAGCATGAAGAATTTGCTCATAGAGTTACAGCATGGATCTGAAACCTGAATTCTGTAGGAATTGGTGCCTGTACCATTTACAATATAACTAAAAGCAAACCCTGCTTGCAAAAAAATAAATAAATAAATCATGATTTATTAATGAATATAGAGCTGTTTTAATCTGTGTCTTTTATATTTGCCTGGAGTATAGTTTTAAAGTAGCAGGAAGCCAGAAGTCTGGACCCGTCAGGTACGATGATACCAAGTAAAATTCAGATACTTACACTGCTCGTATTTAAAAAAAAAACAACATTTTATGATATATTTCTGAATAGAGAACTGTATTAATGTGGGTCTATGATTTATGTCTGAAGTTTAACTTTAAAAGTAACTTTATGTCCTTTATAGCTGAGACAGGTCTTAATTAAGGAATGACATACAGTAAATCATAATTGCTACGGTATGGGCCCCTGTATTTTTATATGAATACAAACAGTTTAATGATTTGATATGAAAATGATAAGTATGGTACTTTCCCTCTCTCTATGCTTTTTCCTAGTGTCATGACAAAGAAAAATAATACATCTTCATACTTTACATTCTCTCTTATGGTGAATGTCAGCTTTACAGTGGCACAAGGCTGGCATAGCACTGGGTGAGAGACATTATTTTACAGAAAATATTTATAATATAATTCCCACAAAGGGCTCCACAGCAAGACACTGCAGACTAAACAACTCTTTGGATCTGCAAAGAAGGACTAGGAAGAAAGGTAAATGAGCAGATTACACCAGAGAATAAAGGGGAAACAAACCTACCTTTCTGCTTAAATAAAGAAGTAGGACTGGGTGAAATAGAAAGTGAGTGATACTGCCAACTAACCACTATGTTCTAAGAAAAAATTTAAGGCTTTATATTATTTTTCCTTAATTCATATGTGGGCAGTTCAGAGCCAAAAAAGTGCCATAGATACTCAGAGGTTCTATCCTACCAGTTTGTACCCTCTGCTGGCCCCCTGTTCCAAAAGAGGAAGGGGAAAGGTTCACCAGCATCCAGCCTACTAAGGTGGCTCTCTTTTCTGAACCATGGACATCTCTTTGTGTGATTTCATTTTCCAACCAGTGTAAATTGGACAGATTAGTTGGATGAATTTTATTTAAAATCAAATTTCACATCCAGGACAAACTGATGACCATTGAGTGACTATTAATAAAAGAACATGTTACTCATTCTGTTTCTGGCATCTCTACAACTTCTATATGTCAGAAGACTAACCTTTGACCAAAACAACGTATGATCCCAGTATATATTAAAGTGAAGGTCATTTTTCTTATTACTTTCATATGTTAAATGCTTGCTATTTCAAATTTTGTTGACTAAACTTAATTTGAACATGCGTCTAGTGGAACAGGCAGGCAGGTTGCTATCACCCCGGTGAACAGTTGTTGAGATAAAAAAATATAAGGTTTAAATTTTACTATTACATTGTATTATTATAAGTATGACTATTTTTATTTTATTATTAGCAATATAGTATCCTTCTTTATTTTTTTTATTTTTTTATTATGCCGTTACAGGTTTTTGATTTTAGAATTATGGGTTACATTACGGTGTATAATAAATATGTAGTATTTTTATAATCTTTTATTATTTTTTATTTTCATGGTACATTTCGGCCCTGATAAAAGTGTTGCCCCTAAAACGCATTGGCTCTGTAAACAATTTGTCTTTGAAATGAACTTGAATATGTGGCGCTCCAATTCTACACACTCTGGTTTCCAAGAAGAAAACTCTTTATGTGTCCTGGTGACCCATGTCATTTAAAAAAAATCCCGAATTAATTTGAGTTATGATCTGAATAGGAATAGAGAGGAAATCATCCAATGGGGGCACTTGTTCCAGTGACTATGACTGTTTAAGAGTAGGTTCACACATGTGGGTCATGTGTGTCGTTTGCGTGGGCACAGCAGCTCATTCAATTGAAAAGTCCCCGCCCCTTTTTTTAAACGTGGCTGCAGGAAATTGCAGCTTGTTCTGCCTGTGGGTAGGGAATGTATGCGTTTATACACATGTTCCTGAGCCATACATATATAAATCTAGGCTTAAAGGAGATTTACTTCACTTTGTAAAAAAAAAAAATCCTGTTGTGTCTGCAAAAAGTGAATAGAAATCTTTCAAATGAGAAACATATTTTGTTAAAAAGTTAGTTGTGTCAATGATTACATGCCTTGAAAAGATAAATCTACACACAATTTACTAGGTTATGAAGAACTAATAGAAGTGTAGATCACCCATTAACTGCTTTCCTCCTGGAATCTTAGATCAACGTTCTTTAGCTCCTTGCTAAGGGAATAGTAAGCTCTATTCTTTTGCAGAACTTGGAGCCTTCAGCAGTGTGGGTTTCTACATAGGAGAAAAACGCTGTTACTGACCGTACTGGTCTCACACTAATGATCAGGAACCAGGTTGATTTCTTCCCAACAAGTCATCAAAAATGATAGCCAATCATGGTGAACTCATGGGTTTATTTATGAAATAAAGGAGAGATACACATGGAAAGGTGAAGGAGGCAGGCTGTAGCTTTCACAGTGCAATATGTTAGTGAATACAAATCTTAAAAATTGTAAAAAAGAATTATAAATTGTTCATCTGTACAAAAAAAAAAAAAAAAACATCTTGTCTATTTGTCAACCTATAATAAAAAATTCAAAAAACATGTGCTGTTGATCCATTAAGTATCAAATAAAAGCCTTATATGTCCTAATGAAAAAATTATTCAGGTTAGAAATTTTTTGTTACAGAGTTTGGTTCAGGTTCACTGAATTCACAGGGTCTTGGCGGATCTAGTGTTTTTAAAATGTATGGTCCCAGGGAATTAATGTGGAAATGCCCCAGAACAAATTCTATGTAACCATAATGCATTTGCTGGCCATTGAACATAAGCTTTGTCAAGTCCCTTCTACAGAAGGTTGGATTCCCAGCAGCAATTTCTCAGTGTGTGATGGAGTAGTTTAAGTTGCTGACAGTCTGTGTAGGGAGAATTAGTTGCTACCGTATATACTCGAGTATAAGCCGAGTTTTTCAGCCCTTTTTTTAGGGCTGAAAGTATACCACTCGGTTTATACTCGAGTCAGTACCTGAAAATCGTGAAATTACGTGGCCGGCATCCATTGTTTAAATCTAGCGCCTTTCTCCATGTCCCTTCCGCGATAGGCGTTTCCAGCAAACACTTGTGTTGAGTGTTGCGCCTATCACGGAGGTCCTCTTGTCCGACGTCCGTGATTGGCGGAGCACTGAACACAGTGCCTGCTGGGAAACGGAGTCCGAGAATGAGAGGACCTCCATGATAGGCGCAACACTCAACACAGTGTTTGCTGGAAACGCCTATCACGGAAGGGACAGGGAGAACAGCGCGAGATTTGAACAATGGACGCCGGCCGCGGAATTACAAGATTTTGAGGTACACTGACTCGGGCACAGGGAGGCTGCAATGGACACAGTAAGGGGGCACAGTGAGGTGACAATGGGCACAGTGAGGTGAAAATGGGCAGTGAGGTGGCACAGTGAGATGGCAATGGACACAGTAAGGGGGCACAGTGAGGTGACAATGGGCACATTGAGGTGAAAATGGGCAGTGAGGTGGCACAGTGAGATGGCAATGGGCACAGTAAGGGAGCACAGTGAGGTGGCAATGGGCAGTGAGGTGGCAATGTGCACAGTGAGGTGGCAGAGTGAGATGGCAATGGGCACATTAAGGTTGGGAAATTGGCACAGTGAGGTGGCAATGGGCACATTTCCTCCCCTCGGCTTTCACTCGAGTCAATACGTTTTCCCATTTTTTTGTGGTAAAAGTAGGTACCTCGGCTTATACTCGGGTTGGCTTATACTCGAGTATATATGGTATATGGTGTGAGCAGTTTTGCTCAGTGGCAGTGCTTCCTAGTGAGTTCAGTCCACTCCAGAAATGCAGTGTAAGGGCTTGCTGGCCAACTTTTATTAACACAGATAAAGTTCACACAGAAAATCAGTTGCCCACGCAATGGTTCCGCCATCAACAATAACATAAATGAGGTTCAGACTCCTAGCTGCTAAGTTCCCCCTTGCAGTTTTTATGTTGTTGTTTTTTTTTTTGGTCCACTTTTTTATTTTCTGCTGGGTTAAAAAAATGGAATGAGATTTAGTTTTTCAGGGTTTATTTATTAATTTATTTTTTTAACGGGGAGATAAGAAACTATTTTTAACCACTTAAGGACCGCCCACCGCAGATATACTGTGGCAGGGCGACTATTGCATGAAATGACGTACCCGTACGTCGTTTCGTGTAATAGATCCTGTGGGTACGGAGCAGGAGACGGCCACCCGCGATAGCTTTTCTTACCAAAAATATGTAGCAGAATACATATTGGTCTAAATTGATGAAGAAATTTGTTTTTTTATCAAAATTGTCTGTATTTTTTTGTTTATAGCACAAAAAATAAAAACCACAGAGGTGATCAAATACCACCAAAAGAAAGCTCTATTTGTGGGGAAAAAATGACATCAATTTTATTGCATAGCTGCCATTAGAGATGGGTTCGAGTGTGTTCAAAACCCCACATGCCCGATCCTGCCAGGAAGCAGACACTGCACAGTAGCCGCGGACCGGGAAATGTCTCACTGCCTGTGATTAGCCCTGTGCAGTGTCAGCATCCTGGCGGGATCGGACACGTGGAATTTTGAACACACCCCAGCCCATATCTAGCTGCCATTAAAGTTGAGCTAAACCCACTCCCTTGCTGGAAAGACTAATCCTGCTTTGTGTCTCACACTCAGTGGCCTAATCCAGTTCCCAGGCATTGTAATAATATTTCTACAGCTGCCAAATTTCTAAAATTTTCTGCAAGGTAAATTTTGTATTCCGCTTCAAAATGTGTGGCCTATTCTGCTGCTCCAGCAATACATAGGTGGCACACATTGTTTCTGCAGCTGGACCTCATTTATGTTTGCTGCTGGGTAAACCCTGCTTAGCATAGGTTCACACTGATGCGGGTTTGAAATCGTGCAAGTTCAGCTGAACTCACACGATTTCAAACCCCCATGTCAGTGCGACTTCAGGATTGATTTGACAGACATCTGTGTGGGTTCTTGCACAGATGTCTATTCAAATTGCCCCCGAAGTCGCCAAGAGTAGTGCAATAGCCAGCGATTTTACATGTCAAATAGCATGTCAAAACTGCCTGATGTGAACGTGGGCTTAGTGTCTCAAAGTTTGTGGCCTTTTCCAGGGCACAGGCACTAAAAAGGGGCCACACAATGTTTCTGTAGCAGGACTTTAGCTGCCACAATTCTTAATGACTGCTGCATGGTAAATACTGCTTTGTGTCTCAATGTTTGTGGCCTATTCCAGTTCTCCAGCAATATTTGTGGCTATTGTCTTTCAGACACTACGCTCATTTTTATTGCAATATAAATTGTGCCTTGTCTATCTGTATTTGCTATATTCAAGTACCTACATACTGTCCTCACTCTAGCCAATTTCTTTCAAACACATACCTAATATATTTTAATAATTTGTGAATAACTGGGGATACAGGGATGGAAGGAGTTCCAGGAATGTGGAATAATAGTTTTCAAGAGTTTTCTTGTTTGTTTTAATACACTTCAAATACAGTGTGGTACTGCAAAAAAAAAAAAAAGAAGCCCACAAACAATACAATACTATACTAAACTTTTTTTTGCCACTGACCAACTTGTGTTCTTTACCTTTAGCTTTACTTTTAGAGAGAAAGTAAACTTTCATATAGCTTATAGATCTGTTTGGCTGTTACTTCCACTGGTCAATTCGGTCAATTAGCATTTGATAACAAATCAGGTGTTGCAGCTAAAACCACATACAAAGCCTTTTTTCAGTTTGAAATGACAGACAGATTAGGTGCAGCTGCATTATTTAAACCAAGCTAATTGTAAAAGTTAATAATCCAATTACAAAATGTGTTGTCAGTATATGGTGTTATTGACAATCATGAAAATCACACTATTCCATAAAAGCACATACAGCTTTTTTAAGCATATACTTGGTGTTTTTTCCATATGGCCTTCAAGATGGCAATAAAAGGACCCTCTCCCCGCAGAAGGGTATTTAAAAAAAAATGTTTTGCTTTGTTAAATGTTCCCCATGGCGGTGCTCAGATCCCCATTCACTTTTATGACAACAATTTACCTATTAGGCTCGAGAATGACCAGAATTCAATATACTGTACAGATATGTCCACAATTGACTTGAATAACATTTGCTGCTAAGTTTGGGTTTGTGAATTTCGGTTTCAATAAGTTTTTATTGAGCACATTGGATAATACATATGTAGATGTAAAGCACAAGGTGTACACAGACTGTTCTCATGGTAAATAGGAAACTCGCCCAAGTGTACAACAACATGGAGACTGAGGAGGAAAATGCTCCCAAAAACACGAAAATCCTGATAAACATTGATAACCTTGTGAGGGGGTCTCTCTTTAAAGTGCAATCATCATCAGTGCAAAAATGTTAACAGAGTAAAAGAAAAAACAGAGAAATAGATTAAAAAAATGAAGGTGATGGGTTGAAGTTGGGCCAAGGCCAATTCCTCTTCACAGGTTGGATCGCATTGAAAAAGATTAAAACTGGTCAAAGTGACCATAGTGGATCATTTTGATTCCCCCTAGATACTTAGAAATCCAGGGCGTGTAGGACAGTGGAAATTTTAAATTAAAATTAAATAGATTGTCTCTCTATTACAGAGTTATAGGCGAGTTAACCTACACATACTGACGCTGTTAAATTTGGTCTTGGTATCTAGGCTTCAAGGCCAGCCCACATTATTGTCTCATGGCAGTTTTTTTTTTAAATTGAGAGAATTTATCCGAGTGGATGCTATGGGGAACACCACACCCCCTCATTCCAGTTAAGCACTGTGCATTACAAAGTTATAAAGTACTTTGGCTGTGGGGTGCTTGATATTCTGCTGGGTGTAAAACTGCTACATTTTTCGTTTGTCTGAATTTGTGTTTCTGGAAGTGAGCCAGGGGTATCTTCTGTTTAGTTAGGGCTTTAATGAGTAAGATTTCGTTTTTTTTCTTTTCATGTTTGCTTATGCTCACTGCAAACCAAAAGTCCCTTTTGGTTTATTGAAATGTCTTTTTATTGAAGCAAAGATGGAGACTTTAATTTAGTGTAAACTAGCTACATTGTCTCATGTTTGTATTTATTTTGGTATATCTAATTATCACATGTTGCTTGAATAATGAAATCTTTTCTTTTTGGTAAATTGTATTGTTTCCTTTTGTGAAACAGTATCTTTACTGGATTACTTGTCTATCTAGGAATGAAACAGCTCCACAGAAACCTTCATGAAACCTGTTTACCTTGTAGTGTGTATCAGGTGTGTGCATGTAGCAGTGTGTTCAGAACAAGTAAAAAAGCGGGGGGCCCGAACATAATATGGAGCTCCGATACTCACAATATGTGGTACACTATGTAATTGTATTTAGTAGTTTTCATTTTTTCCCTATAGTGTTACAAAATTTTTGAAGGCTGGCCATCTGCGCGGACAGCATAAGACTGGAGGAAATAGAATGAGATGTTCTGCTCACAGCAGTCATTGCCAATTTGCCATCTATCATGTAAGGAAATGTAAACGTACCCTTGGTTGATTGCTAGGTTCAGTACTAACACTTTTCTTTTCCTTCAGTTCCTAGGAATCTCGGAAACATCCCTAATGAAATCTAAAGCGGAGCACTCACTATTAAGATTTTCCTTAGGTCTGATCAATTGAATTAGCAACATTTTCTAATATTTTTGCAACGTGATGGTCAGCCTAAACATTGACTTCAATTTATTACAGGTTGGTCTTTACATTAAAGTAGTTGTAAACTTTAATCTTTGCCTTATATAAGGCTTACCTATAGGCACTGTAAATATCTCCTAAACATGCACCGTTTAGGAGATATTTACTATATATGCAGCTGATGATGTCATTGGCACATGTTCTCTGAAGGAACGGCCACCTGGGCCGTTCCTTCAGAATATGGTGCCGTAAATGGCGGCTCCTCCGTGCTTGTGCGGGAGTGACGTTATCGCGGCTCTGGCCAGTCACACAACCAGAGTCTGCAGACCTGGAAGGAAGATGGGTGAAAATGGAAGCGGCCTCCAGCGATGACAGCGCATTGCAGGAATGCTTCATTTTCAGGTAAGTTTCACATAACGGCTTTACCTTGCAGGTTAGAAAAAAAAAGGCACCCAGCGGTTTACAACTGCTTTATAGCTCAACTTTGGGTTTGGGATCCTTCCCCTTCTGGTTCCCAGCTCCCTGGAAGGATTAGCTATATCTTTTTTTTCTGTTCAAATATTTTATTGAGAGGAATAAAGCAATACACATTGAAAACAACGATCCAAATGTGGGCGAATCACAAAATGGAAACATTACAGTAGCCAAAGTCAGTGAGCCGTTGGGAAGAGGTCAACTTTGGAGGGGCCTAAGCCCTCGTCCTGCTTAGGAGGATAAATCCAGGAGTTTAATAAACTAAAAAACATGCTACATAACTAAAATGTGGTTAAACAGAGGAGCGAGTAAATAAGATACCTTGAGATTGACAACAATGTGAAGCTGACCCTGCTCCATATTTAAGGATTGTGATGAAAGACGGTAGATTAGTATTAGCTACATCTTTAACAAAAAAAATTTACACATACTTTTTTCCAGGGGTTTTTGGTACAGTTGGGTGACATCACAGGTTATTCTTATTGTTCAGGAGGTGGGCAGATCCTAAATGCTGCTGAGTGAATAATTTCAATGTATTTTGTCCAAGCTAAAATTGGGCTTTAACCAGTAAATGGTACATTTTGCTGATCCAACAGATCAAATCAAAGAAAAATCTAACTGATGTGCAGCCAACTTTAGATATAGTTAGGTTGATTGCCAAGTGATTGTTGGCGATTGGATAGTGGATTTTAGCGTTTGTATATAAATGTGAGGGACTATTTGTAGTCAGAGACCCCTGGCTTGATAAAGGATAATTATGCGATCTGAAATGTTGCCTTCTTAGTGAAGTAATCTTTCTTTGCTGCTTACAGTGATAATGTCTATAGTGTTCTCTGCTTGGAATAAGCCATGAATATGTTTTGCAAGAAAAAACTCCCTTGCGCTAACTATTATTTATATGTGGAATATTGCTGAAAACTCCCTCCAAGGTGCCTGGAGGGTCATAGTCATTGAACAGGGGCATCTCTCCTAGGGTGCAATTAATTTCTTAGAGGATTAACACTGACAAGCAGCAAAATCTCTTTGCTTATAGGAACTATTTTTGATCCAAAAAAAGCCCCTACATAATGGATAGACAATTGATTTTCCCATTGGGCCCCATGAGAAACTGGGACTGTCATGGAGGGCCGAACTTAATTCTGCTCAATAATAATTTTGGACTTGTGAGGACCCGTAAGTACAAAAACATACAGAAAACAAACACCTGGCACTAGGAATAATAGGTACAATTGCTCATGAAATAGGTCTCTTTCAGACAGGCGGTTGGGGGTGATAAAAGTGTGTGGCTGAGCTTCTGTTTTACTGCCCCTGGCTGACCACCCAAACTGTAAAATAACAGCCTGATGGGGCTGTGCACGTGTGGCTGCAGCATCTTTAGTTTGGGCTGCAGAGTTTGAAAAGCGGCACTGCTTGTCAAACTTGCCTAGTGAGCTCAATAGGGCCTCGCTGCAAACACATGCAATGCTCACAGTTGCACACAGTTTCAGCGGGGTAGTACAGCATTATAGGGTTAAATCTGAGGATGCAATATAATAACTCTCCACTGCCTCTCAAATAACCTCTGAAAAGTACTGTGACTGGAAGGAGAGAGCCTGAGATTGGTACAGTGGGATTTCTGCAGGTCCTGACCTGGTGTGAAGAACAGGTGCACAACTCTTGGGGTTTGTAGGAGCTAACTCAAGAAGAACTTGGCTGGGCAGCAGGCTGGCGAGAGAGCATCAGGACATCTCCTAAGAAATGCTCTTACAGCAGAATCAAGCCTCCCCACTGTACCATCAGCTCCTCGGGCTCTCTCCTTCCAGTTTCTTCAGCTCTCCATACAGACACCTGTCAGTGTGCCTCATGCTGACAAAGGAGGCATCAAGGGCCAGATAGAAACAACCAAAGGGCCAGATAGAAACAACCAAAGGGCCAGATGTGGGCCTGGGGCTGCAATTTGCCAAGGTCTGTGTTTTACATCCTCTGGATTTCTACACATTGTAACATGTATTTATAAATTACTGCATTGTATTATAGTGAATGGGTAAAGGGTCTGCATTGCCATGGCAGGGGGGCAGCAACTTGCATGTCTCCATAAACGGTAGGTTAAATATTCCCTACCCCCCAAAAAAAACAAAAACATTATAATAAATACAAGTAGTTCTTTCTGGGCTCTAAAGCCTTGCAAGCTTAACCTGTCAATGAGGATACAGCTTTGGTTTTCAGAGCAAGGAAGAATTTTTGGGTCTACTGTGAATATAGGCTGTTTACACACGTTCAACCTCTTACTATGAAATACTGACCCATATGCCTGGGGTCCTGGACAGCTATCTCTTGTCAGATAGACATACTCAATTTTTAGTTCAAATTAAAAACACAAAAAATGGCAGATCCAAACCCTACAAGTAAGACTTTAAAAGCAGCTGGGATCAACTGTAGTGGCATTACTATTGATTCACTCATATTGATTATTAAAGATGTGTTCCTTTGCTTAAATGCTATGTAAGGCCCATGCTCATCCGTAATACATTTTCCTAATAATTACAGCCAGGTCCTAATATGTTACTACTACACCTACACATTTTTAAAACTACAGCAATGTTCTCACCACAAGAGCAGTACAATTATCATTCCCTTTTAAAGGTAAACCGTAGTAAGGACACTATTGGGGCAGCCATTGCTGACCTTATTGACATAGAACAAGCATGTAGGTCAATAAGGTCAGCAAAGACCATCCCAGTAAAGTAAATAAATAAGTCAAAACAGGACTACTGATTTGCATGTTTTCCATGTCAGTGAAGCTGCTGGATCATCTTGACAGCCAGGGACCTGGCATTGTGAAAAGGAAAGGTTGGCAAAGGAAGCCCCCTATGCTTCTTCATGTCAGTGATTCCCTCAAATCTTGTAAAAATTTCACAGTAAAATTTGGTCCTGTATTACATATTAGTTTGCTTTTGGGAACAAAGGTTTCTTTATTTGGTGATGAATGTATTATATAAATTGTCTGTAATCTTCAAACAGGTTATTAGCTATAAATCAAAGGGTAATGAGGAAGTATATTGCAGGGATTAGTGAAGCCACTGTAGGGCACTGTTCCAAATGATTATTGCACAGGCAAAACAATTACTAGCACAGTTTAAGAGAAACATGAAAGATCAGTGACCCACAGTCAATCAGATGACCCTCAATCCCATGATAAACTAACGTAATGAAGAGCTTCTGTGGACTCTTATTCAGTTTCTCGTTATATGTCTCCACAACGAACGGTGTGGTTCAAGATTGTGCTTGTCTTCGCTGCATGCTATTTTGTAATATTCTGAGTTCTTGGCAGCCTCTTAAATCTTCATGGAAAATAACTGCTGATTCCTACCATACCAGTGCTTGAATATGAGAAAATGACTGTTTCTTCAATACATTGTAATGCAATATTATGGCTATATGCTGCAGCATATCTTCACTAGACATGTGCATTAGTTTTCGTGCAAATACATCTTCATCCGAATTTCTGGGATTTTCGCGTTCGTTTTAACAAACGATAACGAATGTGCAGAGTCCGAAATCCAAAAGATCCGACATAAAAAATGCTTTATTTTCGTTTCGTTGCGACAACAGTTCGATATAGATAGAAGATTCGACATGACGGGGACAATAGTGATTTGTGTCTATCAAATCTGCGGTTGAATGTGCCTAACCCAACTCTATTAGTCCGAGATTATTCGAAAAGATTTTACATTATAGAGACATGAAGATTCGACATAGAGAGAAAAGATTCGACATTATAGAGACACAACATTCGACAAAGCAGCTAAAAACATACGATCGCCACGAGCGGACATTTATGGTCAAATGCTCCGCCCATAGGCTATAGAAGAATTCTAATGTTGGCTGACTAGTAATAATAATTAATAAATATAGTTATTACTAGTCATACAACATTATAATTCTACTATAGCTTGTGGGTGGAGCATTCGACCGTAAATGTACGATTGTGGCGTCGTACAGTTTAGCTGCTTCGTCAAATCTTCGAGAACATTCGACAGACACCATAAGCTTTCAATGACAGATTTGACCTTAATTAATTCGGATTTTCGGACGTATGCATTTTTTAACGAAATTAAATAAATAAAAACTAATTAATGAAGTAACTAAATAATTTAATTTTCAGACGAAAACGAAAATGAAGTTCTGAAATGAAATATTTCAGTGTGCACATGTCTAATCTTCACTTCTACTGGTGCAGAAATCAGCTTGCCACTATTGTCTATCAGCCACAATCATTATTTATTCAAGTACTGTATTCCTAGATTGGCGAGATCTCAAATGGAGAAAATTATCTATGGAAATGCACAGTATACATCCCATAGTACATAGTCCCTAGTCCATCTCCGGAGCAAGCAAAAGAGAGAGTGGCTACATTCCTACATATAGTGGGACCATGGAGAACAAATATAGTCATCCTCTACCGGGAAGCAACAATGAAAAGGAATTTGGAGATTTGGAGGAGGCTTAGAGCAATAAAAGGTATTTTTTGAATTACGAATGCAAGCTTGAATAGAATATATATTTTTTTCACATCAGAGTTTAAATTTGAACTAAAGGCTGAATAAAAAATTTCAAACAGACAGCAATGTCTCTTCTGCAATAAAATACACTTACCTGCCTGTTTGCAATCCTCTGCAAAGTATACACAAAATTGAGCATGTGCAGAAGTGGTGCCATCCAGCACGCCAATCAAGATGCCTGAAGACCTGCACTTGGAAGCCGGGCAGAAGATGCTGGCGCCGACAAGGGATCTAGTGTGCTTGGGACCATTTGAGAATAGTTGAGTATCCCTGACTTTAGTTCCGCTTTAATGTCACTTTGATAACGCAGAATACCTTATTACCATTTATATCAAAGTGTGCATTATAAATATCACCTATCTGATCAAAGCATATGTTCCTAGGAAATGTTTTTAAAAAATTGCAGGGTTACAAATAGTTAAATCTCAGGAGAAGTATGCCACCTCCTGGATTGCTGCCTTTTTTTTTACAATTTACAATTTAATTGAAGCTGGAAAGTATCACTATGCATTGGTGCTGAAGACCAAGAGCCGACTAGAGGCTCTCCTACACCAAGCTGTCCTGCCTGCCCCACAACTCCCCTGTCCATACACAAAATGCTTTTTATTTGTGAATGGGTTCACAGAATACAAAGTGGTCTGTGACTGAACAAAACTAAAGGAGGGGTGGAGAAATGACAGGACAGCTTGTGTGTAGGAGAGCTTCAAGTCTCATTTTGAAGCACCTAATGTATAGAAACAGCTTTACCTCCCAGCTTCAATTAAATTGTAAATAACAGGCAGCCATCCAGGAGGTGGTATATCCCCTCTGAGATAAAATTATTTGTAGCAGCAGATTTTTTAAAATGTTTTTTTTTTACCTGTAGTTCTTCTTTAAGCATTATTGATTTAATCCCTCATTCTGTTTGTCCAGGCCAGGATCGTCTTATCCCTGTGTGTCAAGGCCTGGACTTGAACTAGGGCCCTTTTCTGTATCTGGCAATTAACTCTTCTCACTGAGCTACCGGTGATGCTGAACAGCATCCTCTCTGATCCACTGGACAACCCTGTGTTGTGCCTTGACTTCTGCTGAACCTTGGACTCTGCTCCTTTCATGAACTAGGGATTTATGCCATGTCTCTGCACTTCCTGTTCCAAAGATTATTGTGCGCCACACATTATCCTGCCCGCTGCTTCAAGCTACCTCCAGTGTTACTTGGAATGCACCTTGGCTTGTGACCCCCCAACTACGAAACTCTTCTCTTGCACGACCTTGGCTTGTGACCCCTGACTACAAAACTCTTCTCTTGCACCGACCTTGGCTTGTGACTCAAACACTGATCATCTGTCTAGCGATTCAACCTCTTATTGACAGAGAACTGTGCTTAGCCTGTTGTTTTCAGCCATTGGTCTCCACTCACTACAGGTATTCTCCTTTTTAAACCCACTCCCCCAACTTCTATTTGTTACCTTTTAATTTTTCTCTGTTTATGTCTAGGGGTGGAGAAGGCTAAGCTTACCTTTTCCAGAAAACAGCCAATGCAATCAAGGGGCCACTGTACATTTAAAAAAAATGTGAAGCTTTATACATTATGACCAATTACCATGAAGCGCAACACTTATATTAAAAAACAATATTAACTACTTAAGCCCGGACCATTTTGCTGGTCAAAGACCAGACCACTTTTTGCGATTCGGCACTGCGCCGCTTTAACTGACAATTGCGCGGTCGTGCGACGTGGCTCCCAAACAAAATTGACGTCCTTTTTCCCCCACAAATAGAGCTTTCTTTTGGTGATATTTGATCACCTCTGCGGTTTTTCTTTTTTGCGCTATAAACAAAAATAGAGCGACAAGTTTGAAAAAAAAATCTATATTTTTTACTTTTTGCTATAATAAATATCCCCAAAAAATATATAAAAAAACATTTTTTCCCACAGTTTAGGCCGTTTTCTTCTACATATTTTTGGTAAAAAAAATCGCAATAAACGTTTATTGATCGGTTTGTACAAAAGTTAAAACATCTACAAAATAGGGGATAGTTTTATGGCATTTTTAATAATATTTTTTTTTTTTACTAGTAATGGCGGCGATCAGCGATTTTTATCATGACTGCGACATTATGGCGGACACATCGGACAGTTTTGACACGTTTTTCGGATCATTCACATTTTTACAGTGATCAGTGCTATAAAAATGCACTGATTACTGTGAAAATTACACTGGCAGTGAAGGGGTTAAGTGTACCCAAGGGAGTGCTTCTAACTGTAGGAAGGGTGGGCTGTGTGTGACACGACAGTGTTCACCGCTTCCGATTACAGGAAGCTGTGTTCACTGTCCTGTCACTAGGAAGACTGGGGAACTGCTTGTTTACAATAGCATTTCCCCCTTCTTCCTCACCGTGACACGATCACGGGTAAACCCGTGGACATCGAGTCCGCGGGACCTGCGGTCGGAATCACGGCACGCGCACGTCAACAATGCCGCTTCTTAAAGGGACGTAAATATACGTCCTTTTGCCTGCCCGTGCCAATCTGCCGACGTATATCTGCATGCGGCGGTCGGCATGTGGTTAAAAGCCATCTATAAAGTCCGTGCAGTAATGATAACAGACTCCAAGATTAAAGTTAAAAACAGTCCAGCATCCAACAGTGCTCTGTGTGTGAATAATCTCTCCAATTCGTCGTGACAAGTGCTCATCCACCACCAGGTGAAAGACCTGCTCCCCTCCGACACAATAACAACACACTCATCTGTGTGCTCCAGTTGGTGTTAATACCCAAGGCAGCAGACCTCCACTCTCTCCTCTAAAACTCTGGAATTTCGGTTCTCTCTCTATCCACATCAACTCATATGGTATATATCATATGTTAAATGGGACAAAAGGGCAACAACATAGTGCTTACTCCCAGCATTACAATAATGAAAACCAACCAACGCAGGACTAGGGGGCTGTTATCTGGGAGTTTTTCCAAAAGGTTTTTAGGGGACAATAATAGAAAAATTAATGCTTTACAAAGCTGCACCATTTATTTATTTTTGTAATATCTACTGGGACCCCTTAATGGCATAAACTATATTCTGGAAAAGGTAAACTTGACCTTTATAGTAATTTTTTTAGCAGCTAAGCTTACTCTGCTCCCACCTCCCAGCCAATGGCGACTGGTGCTCCATCTGTCGCGAAGGGGGGGTGGCAGACCTGACCATGGACCCCCCCGTCGCTCCAGCCTGCACCGCTAACAATACCCACCGCCCCGGTCGCCAGCTCACTCACCCTGTGCTGACAGGTGAAGACGGTGGCGACGGCTTCTCCTCTCAGCCTCTTCCATCGGTCGGGCATCCTATGCGTCTCCTCAGCCGTACATCTCCTCCCTCTTCCTCCTCCTTTCCCTTCCTCCTCAAAGGCCAATAGGATGGCATCTCCTTTCGGCCAATCAGGAAATGGGTCTCGCAACCAGCTTCCTGATTGTCCGGGAGGAGAATCAGTGTGATAATAGCGAATATTCATTTGCTATTGTCACACAACTGGGTGTGCTCCGAACGCAGTGCTCTGCACTCCGAGCCCACCCTTTTTGAAGCCTGTTAGAGCCTCTGGCTGAAATCACATGCTTAAAAAAAAACACCTTCCTCATTGGAATCCATGCATCTGACCTCCTGCATGTAGATTAGGGGGCCGGACGCATGGATTGGGGGGGCAGCGCCCGTTTGCCCCTAATAGACGGGCCGCCACAGCTCCCAGCTGTGAATCAACAGTACTCCCATATCTAATGCAAATACAGAGCAGGAGCTCTTGGGGGGCTGGGTGAGCTGAACAACTGAGAGAAAGGATTTAGTACTTCTGCTGTTAAATTAGACCTGGTGCACAATACCTGCAGCTACAGAGGTCAGTGTGGCCTTATTTAAAGCTTGTTTATTATAATACTATAACCTTGCCATAGGCGTACTATAAATTGTACAGGCACTACTATTAGTACAGAAATAACCAATATAATATAACTAAAGTCAGGCAATAAATGCTCCACTTGTTTCCCCATTCTGGTGACTATTTAACATACATATTCTTTTTTGTCTCTTGTGTTGAAAATGGATATGGTGTCTTCCCATGAAAATCTAGTAAGAATAATGATACAGTATGTCTGCTGGGTGACAAACTTGTCCTCTTTGACTGAAAAAAATGTCAAGAGCTGATGTGTGACCTGTAAATAAATCACAAGGCTATAATGTAAGGCTCCTCTCGCAAGCTGCCACTCTAGGAATACAGAGACTGCAAGTCAACATCGGAAGCTTCAATACTATAACCAATAGATGTAAAAAAAACATTTTTGTATATTTAAAATTGTTTTTATGAATTATAATTGTGCCTGGCTAGATGTCTTGCATCTGGAGCTCTGCTTTAACCTTCAAGGAGCCATATTTTCTTAGAGAAGCAGTCCACCCAAAGATATTTTCATTTTTTGGTAGGTGCAAATGAATTACTTTTTTTCCTCTGGTGATGGGATAGGTAATAATTTATATTTAAAAGTCGTATTACCCCTGTTGCTTAGAGTAAAATTTATCCAACATATGTAATGTTACAGAAGCCTGTCATAGACTACACACATACCAGAGAAGATAATTAGACTGCAGACAGGTACTGTTATTGAGGCTAGAAACTTTCAGTAGAAGACAGTCAAAGACTCATATTATGTGAGACTTCTAGAAATGACTGACATTACAGCCCCTTTGCAAATCAATGATCACACTTCCACTATTGGGGCTGCAAAGGGCTGCACAACTAAGTAACTAAGGGTCGCATATGGCCCTCATGCCATAGGGTGGACCTCAGAATAAATAAAATATAAGGAGAAGACAATCCTATTGATAATGGCTGTAGTGGGAGGGCAAAATTGCAAACACAAATGCAAACATCTCACGGCTGGAGTGCCTGTGAGATAAAACATCTATGAAAACCGTTCTGCACTGACCTTGCACCAGACCTGTAAAAGAGCAGCATTACCAGAAAGTCCGCTAACAAATGGAACTTTCTAAAATGAACATAACATACACATTGTAATGTTGCATTTGTACTAATGCTTATCAGGTCTTAACGCTGCTCTAAAAGGACCCACCAGAGTAAACAGAAATTTGGAGTCCATCCAGCTCTGGGAATTAAAGCCTGTGTGAGTGTACGGATTCCCATCTGTTTTCAAATCAATAACGAGTCTTTTTCCATGAGTTTTATTCATTTAACCCACTTCCATCGTCTGGAGGGCTTTATTTGCACTATAAAAACGAGTCGGCTGATTGATTTTCATCATTATTTTTAAAGCCTTCCAAGATTTGCATTCACAGTTGTAAACTTGCCTGGATGGACGGCTAATGTCCAGAATTACATTTATAATATTTATTTGGCAGCTCATTTGAGCAGCTAATCACTAGCAATTACATCATTTAAATCAAAATTAAAAACATTATCTTGAATTGTTTTTACAGCACTTAAAATACAAACTTGTAAGCCAGACAGCTCATGTTTCGGCCTTTTTTTTAGTTTTTTTGTTTCCTGATTTTACGACGGAGTATGCAATTATTGTACTTTTATCCTCTCCGATTTTCTAAAAGGCTAACTCGACACATTTGTTTATTAACCTGCTGAACCCGCACTAGCGAAGTGCCATACAAATAAGCTGTATAAGAGGAAAACAAAAAAAGCTTAGTTTTATGTTCGTAGCCTGGTCTCCAAGCTCCAGGCTGTTGCATTGTCCAAAGGTGTCCTGTCTGTCCTCATGTGCTCTCTACCCTGAGCAAGGTGCATGCTAGATTGAGTGAGGAACTACGGGAGCATTTCTGGATAATATAGAGGGATGAAGCTTGCACACCTGGTTTCAAAAGGTATAATAAAATATATTTGCTTATGAGGAAAAAGGGACATGGATTACTGTACATGCCAAAATCTTGGCATTTAGGACATGCTTAGAGGGTGAATTTCATAGTTAGTAATTAATGAGCACAGAATATATAGAAAAGTGGTAGGAGAATATTCTACCTGGCATTTCCTTTAAATCTGATTAGCTGAACTTCAGCCAAAAATTCTTTTTGGATTTTTGCGCTGTAAAAGTAAATTACCACTAATGAAGTGTGTGACATGTGAGGCTGTTGCTACATTAGGGAAAACTTTTGCTTCCATTCAGCTCGTCTGGCACTGAAACTTAAAGATCTGGCTGTAGTATAGAGATCTTAGCGGACTGCTCTAGTGGTGGTTCTGCCTCCATTCTTTTCACCAAATATAATTAATTGTGTGAATGAAGAAAATGTGGATGACAGCCACCCTCTCCCCTCCTTCAATCACATAATGCCTTGTGAAAAGAATACAAGGCATTTTCTGAATGAAAGAGGCACTGAGCGAGCAACCTGGTGTCACTTGTATACAACAGCCGGATTTGTACATTTCAGTGTAAGAAGTTCACCGCTTAGTGTACTGTAGGAACTGAATGTAATTACGTTTTCCCTTACACAGCATCAGCCACATGCGTTATATCTTAGACTACTGGAGCGAGGGATAGAAGAGGCTGAAGGGACTGATTTAGCACCTCTGGGGAGCAGAGGAGTGGGTAGGTAAATCTTATTTTCTGTGTCCCCTTGACTTAAATGAGCAATTAACCTTTGCAGTGTGGGTGCAGCTCCACTGCAAGGGATCATTTTAAGGTTTCCCGGAGTTCAGCTTCAATATAAGGTACATTTGTGACATTGACAGCAAATTTCAGATTTACAGATAAATTATCCAAATAAATGTCATGGTTCTGGAATTTATTTTTTTGGAGCCCTTAAACCAGTGACACGCTAAGCTTGGAATTATGATCTTTATGATCAAACTACACTCTCTGAAGCTCTCTATATATTCCTATGAATAATCTGTTGCACAGAAATAGTTTATCACATACCGTCTATTGCATCATAAAAATAGGGAGTAATTACAAATCTGTCACAGGAGTAACTTGCTTCAAATGATTAGAGAGACTAAAGTCCCTAAAGCGTACATCAAGGCATAAATTTTAAAAAACATATTCATATCTCCTCATGTTCTATCCCTTTAAATTTCTGCAAGTACACCCAAGTAACTGTTCATCTGCTGGAAATCCAATGTGCTCTTAACCAACTTCTAATTTTTAGGGACTCTTTAATGATTGGGATAGTACCACTGGATTGGCATAAGGCCAGAATGGTGCCTGTATTTAAAAAAGGCATCAAAGTCTTTATCAAGTTACTATAGACCTGTTAGTTTAACTTCAATAGTTGGGAAAATAATGGAGAGTTTAATAAAAGAACACGAGTTCTTGCTGGGAAAAAAGTAGATTGTAAATAGATAGAAAACTGGCTAAAAGACTATATTCAAATAAACGATATAGGGTTTGGGATTAAAAGTACCATTTTAGTCTTTGCAGATGACAGCAGTGCAGTGGAATAACATCCTTACTGGATGTCTTCATTTTACAAGTCACGCTCAATGCACTGTCTAATTGGGCAACTGCGTTGCAAATGAGGTTTAATGTTGATAAATGTAAAGTTATGCATGTGGGAGCTAAGAATATGCATGCATCATACATACTAGGGGGAGTACAACTGAGGGAATCAGAGGTGGAGAAGGATCTGGGTGTTCTGGTAGATCATAAGCCTAAATATAGTATGCAATGCCAAGCTGGGGTTTCCAAAGTAAGCAAAATACTTTCTTGTATTAAGAGAGGTATGGAATGCAGAGAGAGAGAGATATCAGTTTACCCCTGTACAAATCATTAGTAAGACTTCATCTGGAATGTACAGTTCAGTTTTGGGCACCAGTTCTCAAAAAGCAAATCGTGGAACTGGAGAAAGTGCAGAGAAGGGCAACCAAACTGATAGGAGGCATGGAAGATCTCAGCTATGAGGAAAGATTAGAGGAACTGAATTTATTCTCTATTGCGAAGAGGAGATTAAGAGGGGATATGTATTACATGTATAAATACATAAGTGTTACATATAGTGAATTTAGTGTTGAGTTATTCACTTTAAGGTCATCACATAGGACAAGGGGGCACTCTTTACGTCTGGAAGTAAAGAGATTTAATCTCCAAATATGGAAAGGTTTCTTTACAGTAAAGCCTCGTACACACGATCAGATATCCTATGGATTCTAATCCGATGGTTTTGTCCATCGGAAATCCGATGAAGCTGACTTCCATCAGTCTTGCCTACACACCATCAGTCAAAAAACCGACCGTTCCAAACGCGGTGATGTAAAACACTCCGATGACTCGAGAAAAATTAAGTTTAATGCTTCTGAGCATGCGTCGACTTGATTCTGAGCATGCATGGGTTTTTTATCCGATGTACTTGCCCATAGACGATCAGAATTTGTTATCGGTTTTTGATCCATCGGAAAAATTTAAAACATGTTCTATTTTTTAAAACTGATGGAAAAAAGACCGATGGGTCCCATACACGATCGGTTTGTCCGATGAAAAAAGTCCATCGGACTGTTTTCATCGGTAAAACCGATCGTGTGTACAGGGCTTAAGAGTTGTGGAAATGTGGAATAGACTACCTGAAGAGTTGGTTCTGACTAGCTCAGTAGATTGCTTTAAAAAAGGCCAGCATTTCAAAGTTCTCTGACTGTTCACCGATTCTACATCTCCAATTATCATTTGAGCCACTGTAGCTTTAGGGCTGGCTATGGGAGTCACTTGTATCAGTTCTGGGAGTTGATGGGGTGGGTCTTTAGGTTACTGTGGGTGTTCCTGGGCCTTCATGTGGGCGGTGAAAGGTGTAAATGTGTCATGCCTCTCCTTGTGTCATTCCTGTATGCCAAAGAATAATGGCTTACTGCAAGACTACAGAGGAAGTGCTATGGGAGGTTATTATGAAGGTGTTTCCTTCATATGTAAATTAATCACTTCACAGAGGGATCTGGTGGGGTAGGATCTGAGGGGTGGGACTCTCCCTGTTCACACTGGTTGGCATATTTAACTGGGCAGGACTGAATTCCAATTGTGATCCATTCAATCCTGCCCAACAGCAGCACAGCTAGCTTTCAGAACAGGCTGTATATAAATGGGTTTCCCTCTTGAATAATGCTGTGATCTGTGAGGCGGGACTTGGAAGGTTTGGACTCTTACGGTACGTGTGACTGGGCAAGATTGAAAGCTAATTAGGATGTTTTTAATCCCACCCTCCATCAGAGCTGTGAAGGAAGTTACATCATTTGCAGAGTCTGAAAGACTACAAAGGGGAGTGTTACAGACTCTAGCTGCTGCTGCAGGAAGGGGCTGTGGAAGGGACAGTCTCTATCAGCAGGATATACAGAGTGTCACATGATACAAAGCCACAACTAAACCCAGAATATCAGGGCAGCTGCAGACAACAGAGAAAAATGGTACAGAGGTATGATCCATGCTGGGACTGATCATTCCATTCAGTTTTAGTGAAAAGAAAGTTGGAATTCAGCTTAAATCTTTTTCTCCTCAAAACGGTGATGCTCTCTTGACTCCCAGAAGTGTGCCACCACAGGGTTCTTGGGAGAAGTAGTTCTGGGCTCATGCTTACATAAATAGGAACAGAGTTCCCAGCAACTGCACCAACATCAATTTTACAAGCCTGGTAATAATGTCATTGGGAGTTGTAATGACTATTTCTTGCTACAAGAGGATTATAAAGCTAAGTTCAAGAACACAGGGGTGTGACCTCAAACTAGCAGGAGGAAAGCACAAAACTATACATAGAAACTATTATTTTAGTGAACGTTGATGCTTAGAATAGACTTCCAGCAGAGGTACAGAGTCAGTCAACAGTAAGAGGATTCAAACATGCTTTGGACAAACATAGATTTGTATACAGACCAAAAAAACAAACAAACGCACATATTAAAACAATTAGGACAGACTTGGTCTTTTTTCTGTCATCACTTTTCTTATATAAAGAAAATATATAAAAGACGTAAAAGAAAAAATAAATGTTGCAACATAGAGGAGGGGTAAGAGGTTTAGGGGTTAATTTGGGTTATTCATATACAAACTCTTTGCAAAAGAAGGAAGCACACATTTTTGGACAGTTTTGCTCTTGCTCAGTATGTAGTAAAATGTAACTTTTCATTGTTGCATTACAAATTCACATTAAACAGTACTTTTCTTTCTGTTTTCCTACATCTTGTGTAACGCCACAAAAATGTATTTTTAAGGCTTAAGTGGACTCCTGAAGAAGTTCTCCATACACAGTAGACGTCTTACTTAAGCTCTGACTAAACAAGATAAGGAATGTCCCAGAGCCCTTTGATTTGATTATTAATGCTTTATTTTCCAAACCCAAATCTGTGATGAAAATCTATCCAAGTTATGTGCGAATGAAGAAGAGATAAAAAATCACTTTTGATTGTTATATCTCCATGCACATCACTAAGAAGCGGTACCTCATACCTCTGGCCAACTCGTGCATTTACAGTGTTTGCTAATACTTTAGTAAATAGGTCACCGCTCCTAGTGGGGCTGGCAGCTGCCCAATGCACTAGAGAATTCTGCCGCAGGTACATGACAGATCTGTTGCTAAAGCCTATGAAAAATGAGCAGCTGAAAGGCTTTAGGTGTTGACAGGTTAAGTTAAGCTCATGTATTATATTATTTTTGTATATATTTATTGTAAACTATGGACCTGATTTGTGCAAAGATGCCAAGAAAAGAATTACCTGCTAATCTCCAAATTGCTCATAAATGGAATATAATGTATCCTGTTTGTCTCAGTGTTAAGAGCAAAGGATTTAACTTACAATGCTCAATTAAACATATTTATTTGGGGCATTTTTAAAAATTGTACCATTTTGGCAGCTAAGTGTAGCTGTTGTGATATTAATTAAAGATAATGTACACGGTTATATACTGGGTAACTTCTTATCAAGGCATGATCAGCACCTTACTGTATGCATTTCTCAATAGTAAACCTCTAAGACAGTCTTTCCCTTAAAATAATTTTCAGGCTTCAATGAACCCCTACTAAGCTGAATTGATTGAGGGTCAGTAGGAAGAATTTTCTCCTTACAGTAGTGGTCAGAATAGTGCTTTGCAGACAACAAAAAAGATCTACCAAGTGGCATTGGACCCAGCATTTTGCAAGCACATCAGTTGGAAGTTCAATCAACCGCAGCTCAAGGAATTTTTATCAACATCTGGAGGAACCTTGGTTGAGAATGGCTACTCTAAGATGTAGCAACTTTGTTATTTTTGCCTGCACTTCCCCTAGGAACCACAGTGCCATGGTCTGGATTCAAGCTCAGAGGCCTGTAGCTATAGCAGTAGAGAGGCACCCACCGACCAGCTGGATAAGTACAGAATCGGGTCACCTTGGCCGATGACACGGGCTCACCTGAGGAGCAGAATCTGAGTACTAACCGGTGTTCACCAGAGCTTCTGATGGCAGAGATGGGTTTTACTGTGTGTTAGTGCCAGGTTGCAATCCTCAGGTGAGCCCAACCACCGGGGTCCAGTAGCAGATAGGGATAAGCGTAGTCAGTAAACAAGCCAAAGGTAGGTAATGAGCAGGGATGAGCCGAACACCCCCCTGTTCGGTTCGCACCAGAACCTGCGAACAGACAGAATGTTCGTGTGAACTTTAGAACCCTATTAAATACAATGGACTCGAACGTTCGTAATCTAAAGTGCTAATTATAAAGGCTAATATGCAATTTATTGTCCTAAAAAGTGTTTGGGGACCCGGGTCCTGCCCCAGGGGACATGCATCAATGCAAAAAAAGGTTTAAAAAGTAGACGTTTTTACGGGAGCGGTGATTTTAATAATGCTTAAAGTGGTTGTAAACCCACTTTTTAAACAAAGACCTACAGGTAAGCCTAGATTAAGGCTTACCTGTAGGTGCATGAAATATCTCCTTAACCTACACGGTTAAGGAGATATTTGTATGTAAATGCGGCGACGCTGACGTCACCCCATTCACAAATTTGGCTAGGTCGCAACATTCGACGACGTAGCCGAATTCGACAGCTAACGCGCGCATGCGCGGAGTCACGTCTTCGCCGCTCCGGCCAATCACAGCGCCGGAGCGGCGCTGTGATTGGCTGCAGCGGCGATACCCGGAAGTAACATTCCGGCTATCGCCGCAGCGATGGATGCGGCTAGAGGAGGGACACGGACGACTTCGGGGGCCCCGATCGAAGGTAAGTGGTACATAATGAGCTAGTATGCTAGTCATACTAGCTCATTATAGCTTTGTCTTGCAGGTTAGTAAAAAAAAAAAAAAAGATAAAGGGTTTACAACCACTTTAAAATGAAAAAAAAAAAAGTGAAATTTTCCTTTAAATTTCATACCTGGGGGGTGTGTATGAGATGCATGTAAAGTCGCGCTTGTTTCCCGTGCTTAGAACTGTCCCTGCACAAAGTGTCATTTTTGAAGGAAAAAAAGTCATTTAAAACTTACTCCCGGCTATTAATGAATTGTCGGCTTTTATCAATACATAGAAAAGTCATTGATAAAAAAAAAAAAAAAGCGTGGGGGTTCCCCCAAATTCAATTACCAGGCCCTTCAGGTCTGGAATGGATATTAAGGGGAACCCCACCGCAAATAAAAAAAAAAATGGCGTGCGGTTCCCCCTAAATATCCATACCAGGCCCTTCAGATCTGGCATGGATTTTAAGGGGAACTCCACCCCAAATTTAAAAAAAAATGGCGTGGAGTCCCCCCAAAAATCCATACCAGACCCTTATCCGAGCACGCAACCTGGCCGGCCGCAGGGGAAGAGGGGGGACGAGAGAGCGCCCCCCCCCCCCTCCTGAACCGTACCAGGCCACATGCCCTCAACATGGGGAGGATGTCCCCATGTTGATGGGGACAAGGGCCTCATCCCCACAACCCTTGCCCGGTGGTTGTGGGGGTCTGCGGACGGGGGGCTTATCGGAATCTGGAAGACCCCCCTATGTGAATTGGTAAGGGGTACATTGTACCCCTACCATTTCACGAAGAAAGTGTAAATAAAAACACACAAACACCTTGGAAAAGTCCTTTATTAAAAAAAAATATATATACAGTATATATAAAACATTCCAGCGATGAAATCCAGTGTCCCGCTGCGATCCCGATGTCCAGCGCTGTCCGTCATTGGTTGTGCCTGAGCAGACCTGATGGGGAACTTCCTCCGCAGTGTTTTAAATGTATAGACCCGCCCCTTCTAAAGTTCCCCATCAGGTCCGCTCAGCGGACCAGATGCGTAACGCGAGAAGGGGCGGGTCTATTCATGTATTACACAGCGAACAAAGTTCCCCATCAGGTCCGCCCCCTCGGTATGTCCGACCCCGCCTACGTCATTGGCCTGAGCGGGAAACTTCCTTCACTGACAGCGGGACACTGGATTTCATCGCTGGAATGTTTTATATATACTGTATATATATATTTTTTTAATAAAGGACTTTTCCAAGGTGTTTGTGTGTTTTTATTTACACTTTCTTCGTGAAATGGTAGGGGTACAATGTACCCCTTACCAATTCACATAGGGGGGTCTTCCAGATTCCGATAAGCCCCCCGCCCGCAGACCCCCACAACCACCGGGCAAGGGTTGTGGGGATGAGGCCCTTGTCCCCATCAACATGGGGACATCCTCCCCATGTTGAGGGCATGTGGCCTGGTACGGTTCAGGAGGGAGGGGGGCCGCTCTCTCGCCCCCCCTCTTCCCCTGCGGCCGGCCAGGTTGCGTGCTCGGATAAGGGTCTGGTATGGATTTTTGGGGGGACTCCACGCCATTTTTAAAAAAAAATGGGGTGGAGTTCCCCTTAAAATCCATGCCAGATCTGAAGGGCCTGGTATGGATATTTAAGGGGAACCCTGTCAAGTAATTTTGGACCGACTCTCGTTACAAGTCAAGATATTTTATTGCATATGCAAGAGAAATGGTTAAATGTATATCTTCTGCTTCAGAGATCCATTTCTGCCTGTCATAGATTCACATTCAGCTTTTATAACCCTTAAACCTTCCCTTTTCCTGCTCGTAACGTCCTGACCATGTATAATTTCAACCTTTATTCTGACGTCAGCAGGAAATAGGGAAATATCCTTTTTCAGCCAACACCTTATGACAGGATATTTCATACAATGGATACATAAATTATCTCATGGTTCGCAGCCCATATTTGACAGATGTAAGAGTCAGCACATCTTTGCACAATAGAATATGGTCATATGACTTATTCCAGTAATTAGGGTTATTAGAGCTTATTCAGCATATTTAAGTATTAATAGAGTTATATAAAGCAAACATTTTAACTTTAGAAGATATAGTCATATTAATATGCATATTCATAGTTGACATTTAAAGTATAATTTCTAATTTCTCTAACAGCTGCTCCCTTTTATACTTATAATGTCAATAATTCAAATATCCAGGTTCTTTATTTTACCAGGTATTATCATTTAGACAAATAAGTCTTTTGAAAGGACTGTAAGTTCATCTTCATCAGGTTCCGGGTATAGTTCAGTGTTGTTCTGAAAAAACATAGTCTTTGTTAGTGATGTGTCAATCAGTCTTTGAAGAATTCCTCTAATACAAGGAATGCAGCAACATCCACACAGCGTAAGGACCGTGGCTGCCATGACAACAGAAATGAGCAAACCTTTTGCAAGATCACCCCATTTACCAAACCATTTTTCAAAGAGTCCTGTTAAGGGGTTCTCTACACCAGAGTTCTCAGTTAGTTCCTGGGATAACATTTGTAGGCCTTGCAAAGCCTTGGTGATACTTCCATCAGGTGCCGTATTATTTGGAATAAAAGTGCAGCAGAAGGTGCCGAACATTTCGCATACCCCGCCCCTTTCTGCCAGCAACATATCCAATGCTATACGGTTCTGCCACGCTGTCAAAGAGGTGGCGTCCAATTGTGCTGCTATACCTTTGATAGCATCTCTGGTGTAATTCACAAACCTCTGCTGGTTGTAGTAAATGTAGTTTATCCAGTCGACATTCTTATTGGGCTGTACCCATAGGAAGAGTGAGGTGAGTCCTGCTGTTACTTGATTCTGTGCTTCAAATTCATCCGGAAACTCCTCGTGGAACACCTATTGAGTCTATATATACCTGGTTGTCAAAATGATTCTGGACACTTAAGTCTCTTAAAATAGTGTTTACCTGGTAGTCTCATCAATTTATTAGTCATAGGAACAATATAAAAGGGAAGCAACAGGCGGGTAAGGGCACAACTACCCTCCCATCTAGGTGGCAGTCTGAGCCTTAGTTTCATGTCCCCACACAGCCACCAAACATCAGCCAGTTGCCGTTTCTGTTCCTGAAACCATTTTAGTTGGTACTTAATGTCTGTAGTTGATGTTGTGGTCGCACAGTATTCAGGAGATAGGGTGCCAACCTTTGAACCATCCTTGTCTATGTTAGAGAAACAAGAAAAATTTCCTGGTAATGCTTGTACTGAAGGGGGTATACTTCGCATTTTAGTTTTAGGGTATCTTTTTTTTCTCATTTGCACATTCAGACCCAGTAATATTTTCTGAAAACAGTCTTATTATGCAAGCTAAATCTGTTTCCTCTTCAGGGAGAGGAATGGTAGCTAGTTGTGGTCTTGGGTTTGCACAAGAAATACAATCACTTAACCCCTTTGATTGAGTTGTGTATCTGACCCATTCTATCCACTCATTTTTGTCTCCAAATCCTGTTTCTATACTTAATTGTTCCTTGTAGGTAAAATCTGTTTTAAACAAGGAGGGATTAAGTTGAAACTGAGTGGGCTCTGGGACTGTGGTGTTCTGACCAGGGAGTACAACCTTAATAGTAATTCTTCCTAGTAGATCACTCAGGCTGGGCCTATATACTCCTAGACCATAAACTCCAGCATCTGATACCTGCGGGTTTTTTATTGTCAAGGAGATGGGATTACATTTATTAGGTGTAAGCCAATCACGGGACTGGCAATCACCAGTCCACCCTCTTCGACTGTATATAGATATACGTTCTACCTGATCCTTCCTTTGTTTAGGGATCACGGCAGAACTAGCAAGCCAACCATTATCATCTGTTGACCACCACACATCAGCCCACGCACTGCATTCTGGAGTAGAACATAAGTATTTGCCCGTAAAAACATATCTTTGATACCCAATGTCTATGACTTGACTTAGATCAAATTGTATTGTGGTGGTCTTACCCTGTATAACATTTATGGTGACACCATCTGGCCCCTTCATTATCTGTCTTTCCCCTCTATGACCCATTATGTTCAGTATTGGAATGAGGTCAAAAAGCATATAAATCCCCACAACTATGCCCCCTACTATTAATGTGATCAAAAGGATTCTCCCTGTCCATGTTTTAGTAAAATACCCTGGTTCAAACATTAGTCTCTCTCTGGGTCTTCCCTCCACCCCTATGAGTCCATAATGTACCATTATGTCTTTCCACTGTGCCTGCAGATTGTGGGTGGTAGACACAGTGGTTTTTCAGGTCAATATTATACCATTTACCAATCTGTTGTATTGTTCGATTCACAAAATGGGAGCCATTGTCACTGTAAATTACCGAGGGGATCCCTTGTCGTGGAATCACCTCTTTGATTAGTACTTTGGCTACTGACTGCCCATCCGGGTGTGTCATAGGAAAAGCTTCCACCCACTTTGTAAACATATCAACAATAACCAGACAGTACTTTTTATTCTCACATTTGTTCAATTCAATAAAATCCATGCATATTGTGTGAAAGGGATAAGGGGGTTGTGGGAAATGACCCCTTAAGGCTCTTAGGGCACCTTGTGCATGGTATCTGTTACAAATCGGACATGTGAGACAAAATTTTCAGAGTAGTTTTGTAAACCCATATGTTGTGTACACCCAGTACCATCCCTCCTTTTGAGGTATGGGCCTACCCATGACTCAATAACACAGCATACGTGAATAGTGATGTAGATAAGTTAGGTTTACCTTCTGTACATGTGTATATACCATTGACCAGTGTTGACCCTGTATATAACCACTTTGATTTTCACCTGCCGGTGATGTTTTCTGCATTTCTGATAACCATGTTTCATCAATAGCTCTCTGTACCTCATCATTTACTTGGGAAACTGTATATGTTTGTCATTGCTGTCCTTCAGAAGCTTCCTTTGCTGTCTTGTCTGCTAGTGCATTCCCTAGGGTAATTGGATCTGTTCCCTTTCTATGTGCCACACATTTACAAATAGCCACTTGTGCTGGTTTTTGTACATATTCTAGAAGGGCAAGAAGATCTCTGTGTGATCGGTTTCCCATGGCAACGTAATCATACCCCTTTTTTCCATTGCTGGGCAAATATGTGTAGAGAAAGCGTATTGGCTGTCAGTATAAATATCTATTTATTTTTCCCTTCCCCTAGACTGCAGGCCCTTGACAGGGCTATAATGTCAGCTTGTTGTGCAGAATAGGAACTGGGAAAGGGTCTAGCTTCAATGACCTGGTCATGTGTTACTATAGCATAAGCCGTTTGATTTATCGTTTTTTCTACACGACCCATCAACAAAAAAGGTAATGTCAGCATCTAGAAAGGGAACATCAGTGAGATCCTTCCTAGGGAGTACCCGTTCATCAATTTTGAGCTGCACAATCATGTGGATCCCCATCACCAGGTGTTGGCATTAGTGTAGCAGGATTCAATGTAGTACACTTCTTGATTGTAACGTGTGGTTGTCCCAGAAGTGTAGTCATACATGATAAATGCCTGACTGGAGATAAATAGGAGATTCTGTCTTATAGTAAGATCACCTAAATAACATGTGAGACCTTTAAGTACCAGGGGTGGAACAATACTATCAATGCAGATGACCGTATGGCCAATGAGGCTGCTACTACAGCTTGTACACAGTGGGGCAAATTAGTTAAGTAAAATGCAACTAGTTTGTGTTCGTTCTCATAAACCTGAGTGAGAGCAGAAGTCATGTACCCCTCTTTACAATCTACAGTCTGCTAAAGGGTTTCTACTGTAATTGGGTAGGCTAAGCACAGAGGAACCCACAATGAGGTGCTTCACCTTTGTAAATGCATCCTCTGCTTGCACATTCCACTGGATGGAACCTTTTGCAGACATTTGTGTACCATAGATGAGATCAGAAAGAGGCACCACCTCCGTAGCATAATTAGCTATCCATGCTCTACAAAAATTTGCCATGCCAAGAAATTACATCATTTCTTTATTTTTACGTGGTTTGGGGGCTTGAAGGATGGCCTCTTTTCGGATCTCATCTGGATGTCTGCCTTTTTGAGATATAATGTAACCCTGGTATTTCACCTTGTTTTTCAAAAGTTGTATTTTATTTTGCTAACCTTGTGACCTTGTTCTGCGAGGAAATGCATCAGAGCCAAGGTGTCAATTTTACATTGTCGCTCCAGAGGAGCCGCTACCAGAATGTCATCCACATACCAGAGAATTTGACTCCCACTGGGAGGTACAACTCGAGACAAAGCATTGAACATTTCTTGTGAGTTTTCCTTTGTACATAAGTGCAAACCAGAACTGACTGTCTGTCTTAATTAGCCCTACGTCTGTCTTTCCTTTTGATCACAAGAAATCGGGGATGTCTTTTAAGGCATCCCCTTCCCCTTTGGTCAAAAAGTGTCAGTCACTGTCTTTTGTCAAAACTTCAATCACGCAAGTTCTGGTTGTACATTCAACAAACCACGCTAATCTGTACCTCTGATTCCCTCTGGATTTCAGTTCCTCATCTGTTAATTTGACCCAGTCTGTGATAAGTTCTCCCAGCTCATGCCATGATACCTCGGAGTTCCGCGTGACCGAAACATGAGGTACAGTATCCTGCCTGTATATTTGCAGAATAGGCTGTGGTAGGAGACAAGTAGCCATGTTATTTCCTTCCTTATCACAGTACAGGTATCTTAAGAGCACTTCAGTGTTAGTGCAACTCATTAACTGTTTCTCATAAGACCTATCAGGCCCAGTGGTCCTTTTGTAGTAGATAGTGCAATAAAGGTTTGTCTGGACCTTGTACCTTTCCTCACAGGCTCTTCAATTATTTCTGTCAGGGTTTTGGGCATCTTTAATCCCTCAGTTTGTAAATCCAAGCTGTACCAGTATCAGGGCTCATTATCCACAGCTGTGATTTGTTTTTCACACAGCCGATGGGCTTTGAGGCCCCCCTCCACTGGTACGACAGAAATATCAAGAGCATGCAACATGTCTCTACCCAACGAATTAACAGGACATTTAGTTGACATTACAATTTTACACTGAGCCTTTTTACCTGTCTGTGGATTTTCCACAGTAAGGCCTTCAGACACGGCCTCCTGGTGCATCAACCCATTTGCAGATTTTACATATACTAAACCTTTTCCCTTTACCCCTGGTGGCATATCCAGCGGGTGTATCAGGGTCCTACAAGCCCCAATGTCACAGAGAAATGTTACCCAACTACTCTTTGCAACCCAGGTTATTTCTGGCTTGGCTTCAGCATGCAAACAAGTTTCAACATTACATACATCCAAAATATCAGATTCTTTCCCATCCTTCTGCTTCTCTCTCTGCAGACACACTTTTACCATACAGGAAACACTCCCCCCTCATCCTTTTCTTTACTTTCTTTTTTGGTTGGAAGTGCCCCTCAGCATGCCTCACATACTTGATTAGCTCCTAGAGTCTGCAGATCCTATGGTTAATCATGTGTTCGTTAACAAAACTTGATATAAGGACTAGCAGCCCCTTCAGGATTGCATTCTTTAGCTGTTGTTCATATGTGCTATCGTTCACTTGATCTACTGGGATTTCTATCCCAGAGTGGTTTTTAAAATTCTTCTTTATCCTAACAATGAAATTATCCACTGTTTCCTCTTCTCCCCATATACACTGATTTATAATGGACCAGTCGACTTGACGTATCCATCTATCCTCTCTCTATCTTTGCTATAAGAGCATTTCTTCTGTTTTTGAGTGCTGCATCATCCTGAGGCAACACCCCTCCCTGGTTGTTTAATCCACTCCAATCTCCCACTACATGATGCCAGTCAGGTCCAGTACCTGTCTGGTGACCTGCTCTATTTCCCTCACATTGAGATGATAGCTAGCAACCATTCCCATGATACCATCCCTGTATTAAGCTATGTGGACCTTGGGATTGCTGTAAGGAGGGTCAGCGGGGTAACTTGTTGCATACCTCTGTCCCATCTGGTGGTGGGGACTGCAGGTCTGCAATAGGGAATTGGGAGCGGGTGGTGAAGTCAGAGGGGGAGCAGCGTCTGTCGGTGGGATTGGAGAGTCCTCTAAAGGGTGTGTAGGGGCTGTCGGGTGCATTAGGTTTGTCGCATTTTGTTCAGTCAATACTTGCTGCACTAAACTTCGGAGGACGGTCATATTATTGTCCTCCTCTTTGTCTAAAAACATAGTCTTTTTATGATTTTTTTTATGATTTTAACCTACAGTTAGCCTCCTCAAGCCATTTCTTTGCCTGGGGAAGACCTAATTTATTCTGTTTCCTTATTTTTCTTTTCTTTTTTTTATATATATATATATATATATATATATATATATACACATATATACATACATATATATACACATACATACATGCCGGCATAATTTTTATTTATTTTTTAAGCTTTCTACACAACACAGTATTACACAACAATCCTTATTTAAAAATGCATCAAAATCATACTTTGTTTTCTATGTCTTAAGGAGTTTCACATTCTCTTTGTCTAGACTACACATATACTTTGCATCATCATTCAAACCATCAGACTTTCCATGGATCATACTCATTTTAACGTGCACACGGAGTTTTTTTTGTAAGGTCTTCTCACACTGACACAATACCTGCACACAGTATCTTATCACTTCTGCAGCTACTCACAAACTTTCTAGTCGTGACATATCACTTCTAGATTATTGATCTTGTGTGCTGCTATAATACTGGTGTCTTGTCTTCTTACTTAATGTTTTATTCATTTATAGGGAGAATGAACAGAATTACAAGACGAACGTAAATTCACCTGACTGCTCAACCCCCCCTGATCAAAACATTAATATTTCAGTAAACTGTAGGGAGCATGAACAGAATTACAAGGCGAACGTAAATTCACCTGACTGGTCAACCCCCCCTGATCAAAACATTAATATTTCAGTAAACTGTAGGGAGCATGAACAGAATTACAAAAGAGACTTAATTTCTCTCGACTGTTGTTCCCACACTTTATCAAAACATTAATATTTGTTGATTCAACGGTATTTATAAATGCCTGTACAGGTTTTTTACACAACATACGAGGCTGGCTGAGCGCAAGGGCTCGTCAAATTACCTCTATTTGTTACCTGGAAATCTATCAGGCCATACCTTTGTATCAACAGGGGTTCGTGTTTTTGATGTAGGAATATTTATGTGTCCCCCACGGGAATTCCTGCAGTTTACAAGGCTGTCAGGACCTAGGTCCTTTGTCGACAAATTTCCTTTATCTGCACCCGGGTATTGGAATGGGACCATACTCCTATATCAAAGGGATTTAAACTACGGACGTATCTACTTATATTCCCTCAACTTGGATAAAGCAAAACATATACACAACAGATAAACATTCAATTAATCTCTATATTAGATGTATGTAACAAAATCCCTTAATTCATTAAATCCCTAATCACATTTAGGCCTAAAAGTATAATATAATAAATGAAAATATCTTACCTTGCCCCGAGAGCGGTCTCTTGTGCTGATCCGGTAAGTCGCTGCCCGGGAGGCACTAGTTCAGTGAGCCGGCCTCTGTTAACGTCAAATTTAAGACGGAGGACTTACAGTTTTTTGCCGTACGGACATCGGTTCACTGGGTTGTTGGCTAGTGCTTTCCAGGAATTTGGACTTCCGGCTCGAAGGACCAAAATGTCAAGTAATTTTGGACCGACTCTCGTTACAAGTCAAGATATTTTATTGCATATGCAAGAGAAATGGTTAAATGTATATCTTCTGCTTCAGAGATCCATTTCTGCCTGTCATAGATTCACATTCAGCTTTTATAACCCTTAAACCTTCCCTTTTCCTGCTCGTAACGTCCTGACCATGTATAATTTCAACCTTTATTCTGACGTCAGCAGGAAATAGGGAAATATCCTTTTTCAGCCAACACCTTATGACAGGATATTTCATACAATGGATACATAAATTATCTCATGGTTCGCAGCCCATATTTGACAGATGTAAGAGTCAGCACATCTTTGCACAATAGAATATGGTCATATGACTTATTCCAGTAATTAGGGTTATTAGAGCGTATTCAGCATATTTAAGTATTAATAGAGTTATATAAAGCAAACATTTTAACTTTAGAAGATATAGTCATATTAATATGCATATTCATAGTTGACATTTAAAGTATAATTTCTAATTTCTCTAACAAACCCCCACGCTTTTTTTTCATTTTTATCAATGACTTTTCTATGTATTGATAAAAGCCGACAATTCATTAATAGCCGGGAGTGAGTTTTAAATGACTTTTTTTCCTTCAAAAATGACACTTTGTGCAGGGACAGTTCTAAGCACGGGAAACATGCGCAACTTTACATGCATATTATACACACCCCCCAGGTACGAAATTTAAAGAAATATTTCACTTTTATTGTTTCACTTTAAGCATTATTAAAATCACTGCTCCTAAAAAAACGTCCGTTTTAAAACTTTTTTTTGCATTGATACATGTCCCCTGGGGCAGGACCCGGGTCCCCAAACACTTTTTAGGACAATAACTTGCATATAAGCCTTTATAATTAGCACTTTAGATTTCTCCCATAGACTTTTCGAATTTGCCGCGAACACCCCAAATTGTTCGTTGTTCGGCGAACAGGCAATGTTCGAGTCGAACATGAGTTTGACTCGAACTCGAAGCTCATCCCAAGTAATGAGTGGTTGCAGGTTGGGATCAAGCAGAAGCATAGTCGAGGAATAAGCCAAAAGTCGACAATGAGTAGTAGTGAAGATACGGACGGCAGCAGCAGTGACAGGAGAAAAATATAGGCTGGAGAGAGCACAGTAATCTGGCAAACAGGAAGTGCAGAGACATGGCTTGAATCAGTAAGTTCATGGGAGGGGCAAAGGGTTGAAGGTTTAAAAAAATGGGGTTCAAGGCAAGATCATTCAAGGAATTGTCCAGGGAGCTGCTGTCCAGCACTTTTTGTTGTATCTCTGGGACAGGAAAATGTATGTACTGGGAAATAAGACTTCAGAACCACTTAAAACATTGTAAAAATTATACAAAATTAACAGCTAATCGTTTAAAAATCACAAGAAAAATGTAAAAAAGTCAATAAAAGACAATAGAATGTAGTGGAAATAACTGCAAAAATCCACAGATAGGGTATATTAAAATTTGGATAATAATTAATGAAATCCACACATGAAAAAAATGAACTGAAGAGCCATCTAAAATATGACCTGTCTTTCCATTTATCATAAAATAGTTTCCAGATAGGAGTCCTTATTTGGTGTTAACTCTAATGCTCTGTACACACGATGGAATAAAATCCGATGGAATTTTCCGTCGGAATTCTGATGAAGCTGACTTTCATCAGTCTTGCCTACACACCATCAGGCAAAATTCTGACCGTCCAAAACGCCGTGACATACAACACGTATGACGGCACTATAAATGGGAAGTTCAAATCCAATGGCGCCACTCCTTGGGCTGCTTTTGCTGATTTAGTGTTACCGCGTGTTAGGAAAAGTTTGGTGTTAGCCGATTTGCGCTTTTCAGTCTCCGTGCTTTTCAGTCCGTTACAGCGTGATGAATGTGCTATCTCCATTACGAACGCTAGTTTTACCAGAACGAGTGCTCCCGTCTTGTAATTTAGTCTGAGCATGCGTGGATTTTTCTCCGATGGAGTTCCACATAGACGATCGGAATTTCCTATAGTTTTTTTTAAATTTAAAACAAGTTCTATTTTTTTACACCGATGGAAAAAAGTCAGATGGGGCCCACACACGATTGTTTTTTTCCGATGAAAAAAGTCCATCGTACATTTTTCATCGGAAATAACGATCGTGTGTACAGGGTATAAGAGTTCTACTTCCTAAATATTAAAGTACAGTATATCTGAAGAAAACACAATTTTTTTTTCGCTATGGATAGAGTATATAGTTGTTAAAACCTTGCCAAAAGTGTTATTTGCCATCGATGTCCCACTGGGTAGATTTTTTTATTCACTTCATGTCTCAAGTAAGTGGAGATCTCTCCAAAGTAAGGGAAATCATCTTGGACCGTCCTTACAAGAAAAAATGTCCTCTCTGTTAATGTTTAGGTGACAACACAACATCAAATAGGCAGGGGAAAATCTTTTCAGCAGGGACACAGATAGTATGCCAGAATAAAATCCTGACAAAGGCACTTGCTCTTTTCTACTGTTTTTGAAAATGGAAAACATTGCTTTGTAATACACTTCATTGCTTTAAGTATATCCAAAACCCTAACGTTTACTTTTCATTTGAGCAGTGGGTGGCCCTGTCGGCACCCTTCCACCCAACATTCTTTGATCCAAATATCAAAGGAGCTTGGTGAATAATTCTCAGCCAAACACTGACTTCAGCCAATCAGCTGCAGGCACCGTTTGGCAGTGCCCATTGTAGTCTGACAGCCACCAGTGCTGGCTGTCAAAATACAATAGCCTTAGTGGGAGATTCATTCACCCACGCCATTTAGCATGAATGGAGAATTTGGTTAATTTTTTCCATTACGATCACAGGCACAAAGAAAAAATCTATTTGTTTATGGCCAGCTTTACTCCTGTTCCAGTAACAATTGTACAATTTTGGATTCCCAATACCAATGGTCAACTATATAGCGAGACACAGACAGTAATTAAAACCTTTATTCAGCTTCCGTTTCCAATAAATCTATAGACATGACAACTGAGACAATATTTTACACAACAGACAAACTCTGTGTACAATTTAAACAGCTGACTAAATGGCTGTTTGTGATTTAAAAAAATTAAAAAAGTTTCCGAAGCCCAAATTTATACCCAATAAGGCAACCTGCTAACTTTCTTAGAAATGTTTGTAAATGTAGTGTCTAAAAAGTCAAAGTCGTATACAATACAAACTAGTACTGTATATATATATAAACCTAACCTGTACAAAATAAGCAGTAAATCCACCGATTAGCACTACAATTTACCTTTATTTTTGAGAGAAAGTAGTGATCATTTCAAACTTTATGTAGTAAAAACAGATGAATATCACTGCAGAATACATGTTTAGTAATAGGGATGAGCTTCGTGTTCGAGACGAACATACGTTCGACTCGAACATCGGCTGTTCGATCGTTCGACGAAGATCGAACGATTTGGGCCGTTCGCGCCAAATTCGAGTGACGCGAACGGCCCACAATGCACTACGCCATCGCAGTGTCATCCAGGCGCTGTGATTGGCCAAGCATGCACTGTGACCCCGCATGCTTGGCCAATCACAGCGCCGGCAGCGAGGAGAGCAATGATTGGCCACAGGCAGGATGCCTGTGGCCAATTATTGCTGAGGGTGTTTAGTACACGCCCCACACTATAAAAGGCCGCCAGCACGGCGGCCTAGTGTAGCGTGTTCCGGAGCAGGGAAAGAGAAACATAGGCAGGGACAGTGACATTTATTTTTTTCTTGCTTAACCTGGATTCCTTTAGTTTAGGGGAAGAGAAGGATAGGTAGGGAGAGTGTCAGTGTGTTTTACTGTGCGAATCCTTGTTTCTAGGGACAGGGAAGGACAGTGAGGGAATTCTCCTTGTGCTATAGTGTGCTTTAAAAAAAATTTTTTCTAGGGACAGAAAACTATAGGTAGGGAGAGTGTCAGTGTGTTTTACTGTGCGAATCCTTGTTTCTAGGGACAGGGAAGGACAGTGAGGGAATTCTCCTTGTGCTATAGTGTGCTTTAAAAAAACATTTTTTCTAGGGACAGAAAACTATAGGTAGGGAGAGTGTCAGTTTCTTTCACTGTGATAATCCTTGTTTCTAGGGACAAAGAAGGAAAGTGAGTGAAATTCTCCTTGTGCTATAGTGTGCTTTAAAAAAACATTTTTTCTAGGGACAGAAAACTATAGGTAGGGAGAGTGTCAGTGTCTTTTACTGTGCGAATCCTTGTTTCTAGGGACAGGGAAGGACAGTGAGGGAATTCTCCTTGTGCTATAGTGTGCTTTAAAAAAACATTTTTTCTAGGGACAGAAAACTATAGGTAGGGAGAGTGTCAGTGTCTTTTACTGTGCGAATCCTTGTTTCTAGGGACAGGGAAGGACAGTGAGGGAATTCTCCTTGTGCTATAGTGTGCTTTAAAAAAACATTTTTTCTAGGGACAGAAAACTATAGGTAGGGAGAGTGTCAGTGTCTTTTACTGTGCGAATCCTTGTTTCTAGGGACAGGGAAGGACAGTGAGGGAATTCTCCTTGTGCTATAGTGTGCTTTAAAAAAACATTTTTTCTAGGGACAGAAAACTATAGGTAGGGAGAGTGTCAGTGTCTTTTACTGTGCGAATCCTTGTTTCTAGGGACAGGGAAGGACAGTGAGGGAATTCTCCTTGTGCTATAGTGTGCTTTAAAAAAACATTTTTTCTAGGGACAGAAAACTATAGGTAGGGAGAGTGTCAGTGTCTTTTACTGTGCGAATCCTTGTTTCTAGGGACAGGGAAGGACAGTGAGGGAATTCTCCTTGTGCTATAGTGTGCTTTAAAAAAACATTTTTTCTAGGGACAGAAAACTATAGGTAGGGAGAGTGTCAGTGTCTTTTACTGTGCGAATCCTTGTTTCTAGGGACAGGGAAGGACAGTGTGGGAATTCTCCTTGTGCTATAGTGTGCTTTAAAAAAACATTTTTTTCTAGGGACAGAAAACTATAGGAAGGAAGAGTGTCAGTTTCTTTCACTGTGATAAACCTTGTTTCTAGGGACAAAGAAGGAAAGTGAGGGAATTCTCCTTGTGCTATAGTGTGCTTTAAAAAAACATTTTTTCTAGGGACAGAAAACTATAGGTAGGGAGAGTGTCAGTGTCTTTTACTGTGCGAATCCTTGTTTCTAGGGACAGGGAAGGACAGTGAGGGAATTCTCCTTGTGCTATAGTGTGCTTTAAAAAAACATTTTTTCTAGGGACAGAAAACTATAGGTAGGGAGAGTGTCAGTGTCTTTTACTGTGCGAATCCTTGTTTCTAGGGACAGGGAAGGACAGTGAGGGAATTCTCCTTGTGCTATAGTGTGCTTTAAAAAAACATTTTTTTCTAGGGACAGAAAACTATAGGAAGGAAGAGTGTCAGTTTCTTTCACTGTGATAAACCTTGTTTCTAGGGACAAAGAAGGAAAGTGAGGGAATTCTCCTTGTGCTATAGTGTGCTTTAAAAAAACATTTTTTCTAGGGACAGAAAACTATAGGTAGGGAGAGTGTCAGTGTCTTTTACTGTGCGAATCCTTGTTTCTAGGGACAGGGAAGGACAGTGAGGGAATTCTCCTTGTGCTATAGTGTGCTTTAAAAAAACATTTTTTCTAGGGACAGAAAACTATAGGTAGGGAGAGTGTCAGTGTCTTTTACTGTGCGAATCCTTGTTTCTAGGGACAGGGAAGGACAGTGAGGGAATTCTCCTCTTGCTATAGTGTGCTTTAAAAAAAAATTTTTTCTAGGGACAGAAAACTATAGGAAGGAAGAGTGTCAGTTTCTTTCACTGTGATAAACCTTGTTTCTAGGGACAAAGAAGGAAAGTGAGTGAAATTCTCCTTGTGCTATAGTGTGCTTTAAAAAAACATTTTTTCTAGGGACAGAAAACTATAGGTAAGGAGAGTGTCAGTGTCTTTTACTGTGCGAATCCTTGTTTCTAGGGACAGGGAAGGACAGTGAGGGAATTCTCCTTGTGCTATAGTGTGCTTTAAAAAAACATTTTTTCTAGGGACAGAAAACTATAGGTAGGGAGAGTGTCAGTGTCTTTTACTGTGCGAATTCTTGTTTCTAGGGACAGGGAAGGACAGTGAGGAATTCTCCTTGTGCTATAGTGTGCTAAAGCATTCCTCATCAACCATCTTTGAAATCCTTGTTTTTTTGGACAGTCAGGGAAATTGTCGTTGTGCTATTCTGTGCAAAAGCAATCATCCTCAACCATATTTAGAAATCCTTAAGTAAAGGGACAGAGAAGGACACCTGAAGGTAGCCCTTATTGCTTTTTTCCCATCTCCCTGCAGGCCATCTATTAGAATGTCTGGAAGGCAAACAAGGAGAGGCAGACAGTCAGGAGGCAATAAAAGAGGGCAAGCAGGCTCTGTGTCTGGGGGCAACAGTGCTGGTCGTGGACGCGGTGCATTGTCATCAGCACATGGCCATGGGACACGCTTGTCCTTCTTTTCGGCAGCTGGACATGTTGAGCCACATCATGCCGAAGACTTGGTAGAGTGGATGACCAAGCCCTCCTCCTCCTCCTCATCCTCTCTCACCCAGGCTCAGGGTACTGGAAAAGCAGCTGCCAAAGCGTCCTCTTCCCTGGTATCAATGTCAGACTCATCATCAGTCACTCCTTCCCTAGACCCACCATGTCCTCCTCCTGAGGAGTCCCCCGAACTGTTTGAGCACAGTGTTGGGTACATGCTCCAGGAGGATGCCCAGCGTTTCGAAGGGTCTGATGATGAAACCCAGCTACAGGAAGGCAGTAGCGTGAGAGCAGACAGAGGGGATGCTCAAGAAGGACACCAATCTGGCAGTCATGTTCCAGCAGCTGCAGCATACTGCCAGATTGGCTCCAGTGATGAGGAGGGAGGTGATGATGAGGTCACTGACTCCACGTGGGTGCCTAATAGGAGAGAGGAGGAGGAGGAGGATGAGGAGGAGGCACATCTCCAACGAGGCAGGATGCCCTTTGGTGGCCAGCGTAAGGGCAGTACACCGACGGAATCACACCGCAGAGCTCCGCCTGTGCAGGGCGCTGCCTCTGCCCGTCATTCAAAAAGTTCTTTGGTGTGGGCCTTTTTTGAGGCTAGTGCATCAGATCGCACAGCTGCTGTTTGCAACATATGTCTCAAGCGTATATCGCGTGGCCAAAACATCAGCCGCTTGGGTACCACATGCCTGACCAGACATATGTTGACCTGCCATGCAGCTCGTTGGCAAGCCTACCTCAAAGACCCACACCAAAGAACAAAGCGGACCTCTCCTTGCACCGCATCAGCTGGGATCTCCAACCCCACTATAACTTCAGTCCTCTCTGAAACATGCACTGAGAGGAATGAAGGTGTAGAATTAGGTGTGTCACAGCCAAGTACTTGCGGCCACTCTGCTAGCAGTACACCGACGTCCGATTCTAGCAGGCAAATTTCCCTGCCCCAGCTGCTGGACCGTCGAAAGAAGTTCACTCCCAGCCATCCACATGCCCAGCGGTTGAATGCTAGCTTGGCTAAATTGCTAGCGCTTCAACTGCTGCCTTTTCAGTTGGTAGACTCGGCCCCCTTCCGTGAGTTTGTGCAATGTGCGGTTCCTCAGTGGCAGGTTCCCAAACGCCACTTTTTCTCACGGAAGGCTATTCCGGCTCTCTACCGGCATGTGGAAGGCAATGTCTTGGCCTCGCTGGACAGGGCGGTCAGCGGTAAGGTGCATATTACCGCTGACTCATGGTCCAGCAGGCATGGACAGGGACGTTACCTTTCTTTCACGGCCCATTGGGTCACTCTTTTGGCAGCTGGGAAGGATGCAGGACAAGGTGCAGTAGTGTTGGAGGTTGTTCCACCGCCACGCCTCCAAAATGCTACTACTGGTTGTGACACACCTCTCTCCTCCACCCCCTCCTCTTCTTCTTCCTCCATGGCCTCTTCCTGTGGTTTGTCCTCGGAACCAGCGGTGCTCCGTAGGCGTTCAAGGGGCTACGCAAGTACGCAGGCAAAAAGATGCCATGCCGTGCTTGCGCTGGTGTGTTTGGGGGACAGAAGCCACACTGGGGCAGAGGTCCTGTCTGCTCTGCAGGGCCAGGCCGAGAGGTGGTTGACGCCACGCCAGCTTAAGCCAGGAATGGTGGTTTGCGACAATGGCACCAACCTCCTCTCCGCCCTCCGACAGGGACAACTGACCCATGTGCCCTGTGTGGCTCACGTCCTTAACCTGGTGGTGCAGCGGTTCTTGGGCAGGTACCCGGGCTTACAGGATGTCCTGAGGCAGGCCAGGAAAGTCTGTGTGCATTTCCGCAGATCTTATAATGCCAGTGCTCGCCTGGCTGAGCTGCAAAAGGAGTTGAACCTGCCCAAGAACCGCCTTATATGTGACATGCCCACCAGGTGGAACTCAACGTTGGCCATGCTGCAGCGGCTGCACACGCAGCAGAGGGCCATCAATGAGTACCTGTGCGACTACGGCACCAGGACAGGGTCAGGGGAGCTTGGTTTTTTTTCTCCACGCCAGTGGGGCATGATCAGGGATGCATGCACTGTCCTGGCACCATTTGAGGAGGCCACGAGGATGGTGAGCAGTGACAGTGCATGCATCAGTGACACTGTACCTCTTGTCCACCTGTTGGAGCACACGCTGCGTGGAATAATGGACAGGGCACTTGAGGCAGAACAGAGGCAGGAAGAGGAGGACTTCCTTGCCTCTCAAGGCCCCCTTTACCCAGACAGTGTTCCTTCTGTCCCACCCATCGCACAGGAAGAGGACGAGGAGGAGGAGGAGGAGGAGGAGGAGGATTGTGTCAGCATGGAGGTGGAGGCTGGCACTCAGCATCATCAGCAGCAGTCTTTTAGGGATGATTTACAGTCCCAAGAAACCAGTGGACTTGTACGTGGCTGGGAGGAGGTGGCTGCGGATCATGTCGTCCTTAGTGACCCAGAGGACTCCGGAGCGAATGCCTCAGCAAACCTACGCTGCATGGCCTCCCTGATCCTGCAAAGTCTGCGGAAGGATCCTCGTATTCTTCGGATCAAGGAGAGGGACCATTACTGGCTGGCCACTCTCCTTGATCCACGGTACAAGGGTAAGGTTGCGGACCTTATGTTACCGTCGCAGAGGGAGCAGAGGATGAGACAACTCCGGGAGGCCTTGCAGAAAGGTCTGTGCAACGCGTTCCCAGAGACTGGGAGGTTACAAACTCCTGGTCCTGGACAACGAGTTGCTGAGGCTTCGGCCAGTCAAAGAAGGAGCGGTGGGGAAGGTGGCCGTCTGACCGATGCGTTCAGACAATTCTTTAGTCCGCAGCCCCAAAGTATGATCGGTTCCAGCAACCATCGCCAGCGTCTGATAAACATGGTGCAGGAATATCTAGGGGCAAGGTCAGACTTGGACACCTTCCCCACCGAAAATCCTCTGGCTTACTGGGTCTTGAGGATGGATCACTGGCCAGAGCTTGCACAGTATGCAATTGAGCTACTGGCCTGTCCTGCATCCAGCGTTCTTTCGGAACGCACATTCAGTGCTGCTGGAGGATTTGTCACGGATCACAGGGTGCGCCTGTCCACCGACTCGGTTGATCGACTGACTTTCATCAAGATGAACCAGTCTTGGATCACCACCAGCTACCACACACCTGATGCTGATATAACAGACTAATTGATTTTAACATGTCACATCCCTTCAAGACTGATGCTGATGCTGAGTGCCTGTGCTGTTATGTTGACTGGCTATCCTCCTCCTCCGAGTCCTCAATGATACGATTGATGATGATAGCTTGGAAGATCATTTTTGTTTATGGGTGCCGCCACCAGTGGCTAAGGCCCAATTTTTCAGCCCCTGTTTTACAGGGGCGTGTAATTACAATTTTTTTAGCAATAATTTGCCATAGGGCTCATTGCTGTGCTCCAAATACAGTATCTGTGAGGGGTTGGAGTGTTGTGGCACCAGTGCCTAAGGCCCAATTTTTCAGCCCCTGTTTAACAGGGGCGTGTCATTACAATTTTTGAAGCAATACTTTGCAACAGGGCTCATTGCTGTGCTCCAAGTACAGTATCTGTGAGGGGTTGTAGTGTTGTGCCACCAGTGCCTAAGGCCCAATTTTTCAGCCCCTGTTCAACAGGGGCATGCAATTACAATTCTTGATCTAATAATTCACAGCAGGGCCCATTGCTGCACCCACCAAGAGTAACTCTGAGGGCTTACAGTGTTGTGGCAACGCCACCACCACCACGAAAGGCCCAATTTTTCAGCCCCTGTTCAAAAGGGGCATGTAATTACAATTCTTGATCTAATAATTCACAGCAGGGCCCATTGCTGCACCCACCAAGAGTAACTCTGAGGGCTTACAGTGTTGTGGCAACACCACCACCACCACCACGAAAGGCCCAATTTTTCAGCCCCTGTTCAACAGGGGCATGCAATTACAATTCTTGATCTAATAATTCACAGCAGGGCCCATTGCTGCACCCACCAAGAGTAACTCTGAGGGCTTACAGTGTTGTGGCAACGCCACCACCACCACCACCACGAAAGGCCCAATTTTTCAGCCCCTGTTCAAAAGGGGCATGTAATTACAATTCTTGATCTAATAATTCACAGCAGGGCCCATTGCTGCACCCACCAAGAGTAACTCTGAGGGCTTACAGTGTTGTGGCAACACCACCACCACCACCACCACCACGAAAGGCCCAATTTTTCAGCCCCTGTTCAACAGGGGCATGCAATTACAATTCTTGATCTAATAATTCACAGCAGGGCCCATTGCTGCACCCACCAAGAGTAACTCTGAGGGCTTACAGTGTTGTGGCAACGCCACCACCACCACCACCACGAAAGGCCCAATTTTTCAGCCCCTGTTCAAAAGGGGCATGTAATTACAATTCTTGATCTAATAATTCACAGCAGGGCCCATTGCTGCACCCACCAAGAGTAACTCTGAGGGCTTACAGTGTTGTGGCAACACCACCACCACCACGAAAGGCCCAATTTTTCAGCCCCTGTTCAACAGGGGCATGCAATTACAATTCTTGATCTAATAATTCACAGCAGGGCCCATTGCTGCACCCACCAAGAGTAACTGTCAGGGCTTACAGTGTTGTGGCACCAGCACCACCATCAAAGGCCCAATTTTTACTACCACTGTTCAACAATTATATGTAATTAAAATTCCTGATATAATAGTTGACAGCAGGGCGTTCCAGCACCAACCAAGAGTAACTGTGAGTGCTTACAGTGTTGTGCCAACACCAACAACTAAGGGGCCTATTTCTGCAGAGTATATACGGCAGGTCCCTACTTTCAAACATCCAACTTACAAACGACTCCTACTTGCAAACGCAAGAAGACAACAGGAAGTGAGAGGAAATCTACCACTAGGAAGGAAAATTCTCTCCTGTAAGAATAAATATGGGAGAAAGGTGTCTCCTCTGTACTGATGCTTTATCAGCAATCCTTGTTTCAAGAAAAACACCACATTTCAAAAACAGTTGTCATTGGGACGGAAAGTGAGGTGAAATGTTCTGAACAGGGGCACAGACAGCAAAACAAATGTTACAGTGGTGATAACCCTTACCTATGTTTTCCAAAAAGTTTAAAAATAGATTTTTGGGCTGGAGCTACACTTCAACAATGTACCTGTAGCGGCCTCACTCTCTCTCCAACTTCTTCGGTTACACGCCAACTCATGTCTAGGGGTTCCTGGGTTGTGAGAGTGAGATGCGCCACGGCCCATGTCCTCCCCATTGTAGTAGGGAGGTGAAGGCCACTTCCTGATGTTTCCTCGGGCCGGTGTGTTCTGTGAATGCACTGAGTCTGTAATTGCAAGCTCACCAGCCTCCCCTTTGCTTCCAGTAACTGGAGTTCACACACCGGAGAAAGGTCCAACACTTGTTTATTTGACACTCCAATACGCAAAGCACAATAAACAGTTCTTTTGCAGCAAACTGGTTGGGACCTATAACTTTGCCAACGGTGGGCCGAGCAGATCAAGGCACTTCCTAAAGTTTCAGTTCTATGCCACTGTACTAGGACCAGCGGCGCCTAAGCCAATCCGGCTGTTACAGAACAGGAAAGATGGGGTCTCTTCCAGCAACCCCTATGAACAGCAATGGAGCCCTCTTCGATGCGCTGTGGCCCCTATCAGGGGGATGTGTCCCCCCAAGAGAGTTCCCAGAGGCCCACTGTCACCGGGTTGGTGCTGCTCCGGGTCTCCAGTGGGTAACCTCTCTGGCCTCCTCACCTCAGGTACGAGTCCCTCCGCTCAGGGACCCTCGGACAGTCCACCCTAGCGGGACCCAGTCGAAGGTACTGGGCCCCAGGCCTCCTCGATAGTACCTCACCCCAGGCTGAAGGTGCCTGGGATGGACGCCACCGTGACTCCGGACCAGGCCATGGGCACCTGGACCAGACTCCTGGATCTTCAGCACCCAGGCCCAAGGGCCCTGGGTGCGGACCGCAACCCTCCTCCTCCGAGGACCTCCTTCTCCGCAAGACCTCGTGGCAAGGGCGTCTCCCCCTTTTACCTCCTCCCATCAACGGCCCGGCGGGTTCCCCGCCCCAGCCATACCATCTCCAGGAAGGGACAAACCAGGGAGCACTGCGAAGATGATTCTACCTGAAGCCTGTGGGTACCTCGCCACCCACAGGCAAAGGAGAATATTACATCCTCCAATCCTCCACGAAACAAAAAGGGGTCTGAATCCTAACACAATTATACACCTGGGTCACACCATTGCCCAGGTGTATCCCATCAATTTGAGGACCCCGCTACACACTCCCCCCTGTAATTTGACGCTGGTCCCCAGCGTCAGGTGCACACCCATACCTCCCATAAAGTGGTGGCATGGAGTGAAACCCCTGAAGCAATTCCTCTAAAAAAAAATTCCCAAGTGCCAAGACCTGCTCAGGGAATGGGGAACATATAAAACAACTTATGTCATAAAACATTTTTAACATCTGCATAATCACAACCCCTCTCCCACACTGTCTAAGAGCCACCCACTCTCAATGATCTTGACTGACGATTCTCCTGCAGGGGAAAGAAAAACAACATCCTAACATAATTTTGTGTCATTTGGGATGAGTGGGCCCGTCAGCCGAGAGACCCACTCACTCCAACAAGCAAGGTGATGTGTGGGTGAAACATTTTCAAACATTTGTTGCGCAACACTGCCACCTGGTGACAGCGCCGCGGTCATGACACTCAACGAATCTTCGTTCTTCCAGCTTTTCCTACTCTGCCACTATTCCCAAATGTCCTTGCCTTTGGCACATGAAGAAAAGGGGAAACACGAAAACACAACAGTCCCCAAGTCTCCAACGAGAAAAAGAAAAGCCCAAACAAAAACAAAAACAGGGCACAGTCCTGCGTGTCTGGGAATGGCTCTTCCAGAAAGTTCAAGTGCACAAAAGAAATAAACAGGAGTTCTTTTCTCCTATAAGTAAAACTTTGGATCCGGCAGGTACAGGGGTTTCAGGTGTTTGTCAAATGCCTCTATCGAATACTCGACATCTTCTCCTTCTCTTCTGCAAATGACTATCTTGTCAGCATGGATATGGCGCCCCAATTTCCATTCAGCTTTGCAGTCCTCAAACCTCTTAGACACTGCCGGCACACATTCCAGGTACCTGCGAGCATGGGGCACCTTCAACTTGTCCCACACAAACTCGTCATACCATCTTGTTCTCCAGACTTCCACCTCATACAGCAAGTCCCGGGGTAGATACGGGTACTCCCACCCATATTCCCGAGCTACTTTATGGCAAAACAGTCTCTGCAAACGGGCCAAAGGTGGCATAGTGGCTTTCTCTCCAGTTCCAGGCAGCACAATAGCTTCCGGATGCCGAGGTACCTTTACCAGCTCCCTGGAAATGACTTTCGGCGCTCTCAGAGAAGCGCGGGGTGTCCCCACAACCAAAGTAGGTGAGGTAACAGTAGCTGAGGACACAGGTGGAGGGGTAGGTTCCCTCGTAAGCTGCGGGTCTTCCACCCGAGGCGTGCTGTCTCCTGTGTGCATAGGTGAATCCCGTACCGCACGGGAAGCAAGAAGTGGCACTCTATCCCAGCCCTTGCGGCTGAACAGTTCGTCTATCTCGCCATCATCTCCGCAATCAGACAGCGACTCTAGGTCGGAGGTGTCATACATCTCCGCAGGCAGATATCTTCCGGTGGACACAGAATCAACCTCCCTGGGGGGCTCCACCTCCAATGGGCCCCCGACACCTCCAACCACCACCACAGTCCCAGCCCCTGGCTCACCTGACCCTTGTAGACTGGGATGTCCGGGACTTCCTTCTCGACCGGCGCCATCCAGGCCAGGCAAGCAGCGGGGTGAAGCTCGACCACGTCCATAGGATGCCTGTACTAGGCCAACTTTCCTCTTCGGGGGTGGGAGCAGAGAACTTGTGGCGACCGAGGCAGCATCCTCGGATTTTTCTCTGTTGGGCAGTCCATCGCCCTGGTCAGCGCGCACGGGAACCTCGACAGAGGCCTTGACCTCCCCTTCCGGAGTAGCAGTACCCGTGAGGTGGTTGAGGCGAAGGGCCCGGGGCCTTGCTGTGGACGACTCAACCTCAAAAAGGAATTCTCTGCACTCCTCACATCGCCCGAATGGCTTCAGGGTGACCACCAGTCCCGAGCAGCCGGGACAGATCACACCGAGGGCCTCCGTGTCTCTGCAAGTGTACAGAGCCAACCGCCCTCGGGGCCTAAGTCTTATCCCCGTGTCTGTGATGGGGGCAGCAAAGGAAGTCATTCTCGTGGGGTGAGGAACCATAATCCACGGGGCACTTGAGGTCATCCCGACTATCTGCTGCTCCATCATGCACTGACCCCGCGCCGGAGTCTCCACGTGTATCCCCACACTTGGCCAGACTCCTCCCATGAGCTGTACATTTTCGCGGGCTTCTTCTTGACTCCGCCCACGAACGATGTCGCCATGGGGTGCCTCGTGGCGCAGTGCGTTAACAGTCCCCACGTGCAGTACGTCACACGGCTGGACCTCTCCCTTTTTCCGCTCCTCCGCATGGGCCTTTCCCTTGTTAGGGTCATTTCCACAACTCCGAGCAGGGACGCACTTTGGCCAGTAATATGGCCGATCTGCTCGGAACTCCTCTGGGCAGCAAAGTTCAAATGTAGACATTCTCAAGTCCATCTCTAGAACACACTCTGTCCCGGACTCACGAGCCCCCACGTGTAGCGGCCTCACTCTCTCTCCAACTTCTTCGGTTACACGCCAACTCATGTCTAGGGGTTCCTGGGTTGTGAGAGTGAGATGCGCCACGGCCCATGTCCTCCCCATTGTAGTAGGGAGGTGAAGGCCACTTCCTGATGTTTCCTCGGGCCGGTGTGTTCTGTGAATGCACTGAGTCTGTAATTGCAAGCTCACCAGCCTCCCCTTTGCTTCCAGTAACTGGAGTTCACACACCGGAGAAAGGTCCAACACTTGTTTATTTGACACTCCAATACGCAAAGCACAATAAACAGTTCTTTTGCAGCAAACTGGTTGGGACCTATAACTTTGCCAACGGTGGGCCGAGCAGATCAAGGCACTTCCTAAAGTTTCAGTTCTATGCCACTGTACTAGGACCAGCGGCGCCTAAGCCAATCCGGCTGTTACAGAACAGGAAAGATGGGGTCTCTTCCAGCAACCCCTATGAACAGCAATGGAGCCCTCTTCGATGCGCTGTGGCCCCTATCAGGGGGATGTGTCCCCCCAAGAGAGTTCCCAGAGGCCCACTGTCACCGGGTTGGTGCTGCTCCGGGTCTCCAGTGGGTAACCTCTCTGGCCTCCTCACCTCAGGTACGAGTCCCTCCGCTCAGGGACCCTCGGACAGTCCACCCTAGCGGGACCCAGTCGAAGGTACTGGGCCCCAGGCCTCCTCGATAGTACCTCACCCCAGGCTGAAGGTGCCTGGGATGGACGCCACCGTGACTCCGGACCAGGCCATGGGCACCTGGACCAGACTCCTGGATCTTCAGCACCCAGGCCCAAGGGCCCTGGGTGCGGACCGCAACCCTCCTCCTCCGAGGACCTCCTTCTCCGCAAGACCTCGTGGCAAGGGCGTCTCCCCCTTTTATCTCCTCCCATCAACGGCCCGGCGGGTTCCCCGCCCCAGCCATACCATCTCCAGGAAGGGACAAACCAGGGAGCACTGCGAAGATGATTCTACCTGAAGCCTGTGGGTACCTCGCCACCCACAGGCAAAGGAGAATATTACATCCTCCAATCCTCCACGAAACAAAAAGGGGTCTGAATCCTAACACAATTATACACCTGGGTCACACCATTGCCCAGGTGTATCCCATCAATTTGAGGACCCCGCTACATACCTGTTCAAAATTACAAACAGATTCTACATAAGAACAAACCTACAGTCCCTGTCTTGTATGCACCGCCTGTATACGGCTGTTCAGAGTATATAGGGCCTTTTTTATTTTATGTGCGGGGTTCCCCTTAATATCCATACAAGACCCAAAGGGGCTGGTAATGGGCTGGGGTAGGGGGGGGGGGGTCATGGGGTAGCTATGCCATTTTTCTTAAAGATTTTCATCCATATTACCGGGACCAGACATTACATTAAAGCCGCAAGCAGTTTTAAATGGCTTTTTTTCCTTTAGAAATGTCATTTTGTGCAGGGACAGTTCTAAACACGGGAAACACGTGGCACTTCACAGGCATACTTTAGACACCCCCCAGGTACGATATTTAAAGGAATATTTGACTTTTTTTTTTTCACTTTATGCATCATTAAAATGACTGCTCCCGAAAAACGACCGTTTTTAAAACTTCTTTTTGCATTGATACATGTCCCCTGGTGCACAACCCGGGTTCCCAAACCCTTTTTAGGACAATAACATGCATAATAGTTGTTATAATTAGCACTTTAGAATTCGAACGTTCGCATCCATTGTATTTAATAGGGTTCTAATGTTCGTACGAACTTTCGGTCCGTTCGCGGGTTCTGGTGCGAACCGAACCTGGGGGTGTTCGGCTCATCACTATTTAGTAATTATACAGGGCCTTTTGCCTAGATACCACTATTCTAACTGATACAATCTGTACTGCATCACTTAAAGCTGAACGATGTTTTAGAAGTAATAGAACACTTTCATCTTGGATCTGTATTCTTAAAGCGGTTGTATGCCCCCCCCTAAAAAATAGCAAAAAATAAATAAAAAACTGAAATGCCGCGTACAGACGATCGGAAGTTTCGACAACAAAACCGTAGATTTTTTTTTTCGACGGGTGTTGGCTCAAACTTGTCTTGCATACACACGGTCACACAAATGTTGTCGGAAATTCCGAACGCCAAGAACGCGGTGACGTACAAGACGTACGAAGTGTTAGTAAAAGTTTGGTGAGAGACGATTCGCACTTTTCAGCCTCATGCTTTTCAGTCCATTACAGCGTGACGAATGTGCTATCTCCATTATGAACGCTAGTTTTACCTGACCGGGCGCTTCCATCTCATACTTGATTCAGAACATGCATGTTCTAAATTTGGCAAACGGGCGAACACCTGATGTTCGAGTCGAACTTACGTTCCCTACACAGGGCTAATCTCTCACCATTAATCTAATACAATCCCCCTATATAGTAATACACATACAATTACTTATATACTTTTTAGACATCTCCTTCGCATTTGCTCCTGATGAGTTGCAGTGAGCCACGAAACGCGTCAAGCTTTAGATGCTACAATTATGTGTTTACAATTTAGATCCCTATCAACTCTTTTTTACATGTTTGATTTTATTTTTATTTATTTTTTCAAATAAGATTATTCGATTTTACAGGTTTACAGAAAATCATAAACATTGACGTTGACGTATGTTGGATACATGGTTAGGAAAATACATCAAGGCAGTTGGTAGGTAATCAACTGTAACAAGATAATAACAGATATAATGCAGTATAGATTTAATCTTGACTACAGATACTAAGACAATATGACGATCGTCTAGGTCCAACCGCTGGCATTAAAGTATGTGAGGCACATACAGAGCATGTGATGGGGCTTAAAGATTTCCCTAACAAGAGGGGAGAGGGAGCACATCTGAGGTACGATCCCTATGGTTGTGTGGAAAATACCAGCGAGGGCCAGCCTCCGACCATCTCACCCCCTAACGGGATCTAGCTGTGAGTGGGCGGGGGCTACATTAGAGTGAGTAGATATGGCGAACAGATGTGGTATATTAGGGTACTAAGGGGAATCCTGGTAGGGAAAGTAGCATTGCTTTCGCAAGGGGGAGGGGGTCCCAGTGGTCAATCAGAGGCATTCATGTACTCGATCAGGCGTATGTGAGATGATTTTATTTTATTAAATCTTTACCAATTATGTATCATATACTAAGTCATTTTGTATCTAAGACATTGGTATGTTGCAAGTGACTATGAACCACTGTGCCTTTTAATGTATGTATATACATGTGTAACAATAAAAAATATATTTTTTACAGACCTACAGTGTTTATTTGCTTTCCAGCTGCATGCCTCACTCAAAATCCCAACCCCTTTTTGGTCTTCCTCACAAACCATGGAGACATTTTGACTTACACGTCATAGGCCTCATTTAAAGTCCCAAATCCTTCTTCTCTTTCCATTGTATTTATGACCAGTCAGATGACGTGACTGGTAATGAACATAACTGGAATGTTTCCCAAATGTAACTCACATCAACATTATCTAACCTTGATCATTATTGAGAAAATAAACTTTTTTTTTAATACAAGTACCACATAGGCTGTAATTCTCTTTTGTGCATACTTGCATATTAAGGCAATTGCTCCTGGGAACCAGCGAGCCATAGTACCACTTTAGGTGTCACTGCAGCTTGATGAATCAGGACCCTTTTAGCATCAGTAATGATCGGTGCTTTCCTGATACGTTAAATCATCCCAACATTTATCCTTCTTATTTAGATAGCACAAACACCTTTCTGCATCATTTTAAAAGTGTATATACTGTATAGCCAGAGTAGTAGTAGTGAAGGAGTAGTGAAGGAGTAGAACTCCTGTCAAGTTGTTATTGCTCTGTGCCCAAACTGTGGAGATTCATACTTCCTAATTGTTCTGGGCACAACTGTCACTATGATAGAAAATTATGGGAAAGCCAAAATATTAGTGTTGTCACCAGAACAAGTGGTGAGGGGAAATCTTCCAAAATCAAATGGGGACAGCTGTTATAGTGATAATGGTCTAAGATGGAGAATCTTCTTACTTTGTAAAGATTTCCTCATATTTCTTGCTGAATCCCTGGGACTGGAACTGAAGGGAAATCTCCCCAATGAAACACAGACAGCAAAAAAATTTACTGAGATAATAAACGAGCATGTCGAACCATTCCTATCATTCTGCATCCTCCAAATAGGCTTACAATCTAATGACTCCACCAGAGTCATGTTCACATTCATTCTCTGTAGAAACAAATTAAAATATTAGTATAATTCTAGATCACGGGAGAAAATTCACAGAAACATTGTGGGAAAAATGTAAACCCCATGCAAACAGGGTCTTAGGGGGGAATGGGGGGGGGGGGGTTGAAGACAACTCAGAACTACAATAAAATAAAGCATGAGTGCTAGGTGTGCTACTCAACAAATAGTACAATTTTCTAATATGTTTTAGAATGTATTTTTCTAACTATAGCATACTTTACACATATCATGCAGCAAGGCAAACATCTACCATTAACTCTACAGCTAAGGGATTGACATTTTAAGTGTATAGTAACTAATTGTTATACATATTTCATATGAGAAATGCCAACAGACAAATTTTCTTATATAAATTCATTGGCAGAAGTTAAATGCTAAGCTGCATGCAGGGCCGGTGCAAGGATTTTTGTCTGCATAGGGGAAAATGTATTTTGCCGTCCCACAACTAGGGATGAGCTTCGTGTTCGAGTCGAACATACGTTCGACTCGAACATCGGCTGTTCGATCGTTCGACGAAGATCGAACGATTTGGGCCGTTCGCGCCAAATTCGAGTGACGCGAACGGCCCACAATGCACTACGCCATCGCAGTGTCATCCAGGCGCTGTGATTGGCCAAGCATGCACTGTGACCCCGCATGCTTGGCCAATCACAGCGCCGGCAGCGAGGAGAGCAATGATTGGCCACAGGCAGGATGCCTGTGGCCAATTATTGCTGAGGGGGTTTAGTACACGCCCCACACTATAAAAGGCCGCCAGCACGGCGGCCTAGTGTAGTGTGTTCCGGAGCAGGGATAGAGCAGCATAGGCAGGGACAGTGACTTTTATTTCTTTCTTGCTTAACCTGGATTCCTTTAGTTTAGGGAAAGAGAAGGATAGGTAGGGAGAGTGTCAGTGTGTTTTGTGCTTGTGCTATATTGTGCTTAAAAAAAACATTTTTTCTAGGGACAGAAAACTGTAGGTAGGGAGAGTGTGTCAGTTTCTTTCACTGTCAAAGTCCTTGTTTCCAGGGACCTGGAAGGACAGTGAGGTAATTCTCCTTGTGCTAAATTGTGCTTAAAAAAAACATTTTTTCTAGGGACAGAAAACTGTAGGTAGGGAGAGTGTGTCAGTTTCTTTCACTGTCAAAGTCCTTGTTTCCAGGGACCTGGAAGGACAGTGAGGTAATTCTCCTTGTGCTAAATTGTGCTTAAAAAAAACATTTTTTCTAGGGACAGAAAACTGTAGGTAGGGAGAGTGTGTCAGTTTCTTTCACTGTCAAAGTCCTTGTTTCCAGGGACCTGGAAGGACAGTGAGGTAATTCTCCTTGTGCTAAATTGTGCTTAAAAAAAACATTTTTTCTAGGGACAGAAAACTGTAGGTAGGGAGAGTGTGTCAGTTTCTTTCACTGTCAAAGTCCTTGTTTCCAGGGACCTGGAAGGACAGTGAGGTAATTCTCCTTGTGCTAAATTGTGCTTAAAAAAAACATTTTTTCTAGGGACAGAAAACTGTAGGTAGGGAGAGTGTGTCAGTTTCTTTCACTGTCAAAGTCCTTGTTTCCAGGGACCTGGAAGGACAGTGAGGTAATTCTCCTTGTGCTAAATTGTGCTTAAAAAAAACATTTTTTCTAGGGACAGAAAACTGTAGGTAGGGAGAGTGTGTCAGTTTCTTTCACTGTCAAAGTCCTTGTTTCCAGGGACCTGGAAGGACAGTGAGGTAATTCTCCTTGTGCTAAATTGTGCTTAAAAAAAACATTTTTTCTAGGGACAGAAAACTGTAGGTAGGGAGAGTGTGTCAGTTTCTTTCACTGTCAAAGTCCTTGTTTCCAGGGACCTGGAAGGACAGTGAGGTAATTCTCCTTGTGCTAAATTGTGCTTAAAAAAAACATTTTTTCTAGGGACAGAAAACTGTAGGTAGGGAGAGTGTGTCAGTTTCTTTCACTGTCAAAGTCCTTGTTTCCAGGGACCTGGAAGGACAGTGAGTGAATTCTCCTTGTGCTATATTGTGCTTAAAAAAAACATTTTTTCTAGGGACAGAAAACTGTAGGTAGGGAGAGTGTGTCAGTTTCTTTCACTGTCAAAGTCCTTGTTTCCAGGGACCTGGAAGGACAGTGAGGTAATTCTCCTTGTGCTAAATTGTGCTTAAAAAAAACATTTTTTCTAGGGACAGAAAACTGTAGGTAGGGAGAGTGTGTCAGTTTCTTTCACTGTCAAAGTCCTTGTTTCCAGGGACCTGGAAGGACAGTGAGGTAATTCTCCTTGTGCTAAATTGTGCTTAAAAAAAACATTTTTTCTAGGGACAGAAAACTGTAGGTAGGGAGAGTGTGTCAGTTTCTTTCACTGTCAAAGTCCTTGTTTCCAGGGACCTGGAAGGACAGTGAGGTAATTCTCCTTGTGCTAAATTGTGCTTAAAAAAAACATTTTTTCTAGGGACAGAAAACTGTAGGTAGGGAGAGTGTCAGTTTCTTTCACTGTCAAAGTCCTTGTTTCCAGGGACCTGGAAGGACAGTGAGGTAATTCTCCTTGTGCTAAATTGTGCTTAAAAAAAACATTTTTTCTAGGGACAGAAAACTGTAGGTAGGGAGAGTGTGTCAGTTTCTTTCACTGTCAAAGTCCTTGTTTCCAGGGACCTGGAAGGACAGTGAGGTAATTCTCCTTGTGCTAAATTGTGCTTAAAAAAAACATTTTTTCTAGGGACAGAAAACTGTAGGTAGGGAGAGTGTGTCAGTTTCTTTCACTGTCAAAGTCCTTGTTTCCAGGGACCTGGAAGGACAGTGAGGTAATTCTCCTTGTGCTAAATTGTGCTTAAAAAAAACATTTTTTCTAGGGACAGAAAACTGTAGGTAGGGAGAGTGTGTCAGTTTCTTTCACTGTCAAAGTCCTTGTTTCCAGGGACCTGGAAGGACAGTGAGGTAATTCTCCTTGTGCTAAATTGTGCTTAAAAAAAACATTTTTTCTAGGGACAGAAAACTGTAGGTAGGGAGAGTGTGTCAGTTTCTTTCACTGTCAAAGTCCTTGTTTCCAGGGACCTGGAAGGACAGTGAGGTAATTCTCCTTGTGCTAAATTGTGCTTAAAAAAAACATTTTTTCTAGGGACAGAAAACTGTAGGTAGGGAGAGTGTGTCAGTTTCTTTCACTGTCAAAGTCCTTGTTTCCAGGGACCTGGAAGGACAGTGAGGTAATTCTCCTTGTGCTAAATTGTGCTTAAAAAAAACATTTTTTCTAGGGACAGAAAACTGTAGGTAGGGAGAGTGTGTCAGTTTCTTTCACTGTCAAAGTCCTTGTTTCCAGGGACCTGGAAGGACAGTGAGTGAATTCTCCTTGTGCTATATTGTGCTTAAAAAAAACATTTTTTCTAGGGACAGAAAACTGTAGGTAGGGAGAGTGTGTCAGTTTCTTTCACTGTCAAAGTCCTTGTTTCCAGGGACCTGGAAGGACAGTGAGGTAATTCTCCTTGTGCTAAATTGTGCTTAAAAAAACATTTTTTCTAGGGACAGAAAACTGTAGGTAGGGAGAGTGTGTCAGTTTCTTTCACTGTCAAAGTCCTTGTTTCCAGGGACCTGGAAGGACAGTGAGGTAATTCTCCTTGTGCTAAATTGTGCTTAAAAAAAACATTTTTTCTAGGGACAGAAAACTGTAGGTAGGGAGAGTGTGTCAGTTTCTTTCACTGTCAAAGTCCTTGTTTCCAGGGACCTGGAAGGACAGTGAGGTAATTCTCCTTGTGCTAAATTGTGCTTAAAAAAAACATTTTTTCTAGGGACAGAAAACTGTAGGTAGGGAGAGTGTGTCAGTTTCTTTCACTGTCAAAGTCCTTGTTTCCAGGGACCTGGAAGGACAGTGAGGTAATTCTCCTTGTGCTAAATTGTGCTTAAAAAAAACATTTTTTCTAGGGACAGAAAACTGTAGGTAGGGAGAGTGTGTCAGTTTCTTTCACTGTCAAAGTCCTTGTTTCCAGGGACCTGGAAGGACAGTGAGGTAATTCTCCTTGTGCTAAATTGTGCTTAAAAAAAACATTTTTTCTAGGGACAGAAAACTGTAGGTAGGGAGAGTGTGTCAGTTTCTTTCACTGTCAAAGTCCTTGTTTCCAGGGACCTGGAAGGACAGTGAGGTAATTCTCCTTGTGCTAAATTGTGCTTAAAAAAAACATTTTTTCTAGGGACAGAAAACTGTAGGTAGGGAGAGTGTGTCAGTTTCTTTCACTGTCAAAGTCCTTGTTTCCAGGGACCTGGAAGGACAGTGAGGTAATTCTCCTTGTGCTAAATTGTGCTTAAAAAAAACATTTTTTCTAGGGACAGAAAACTGTAGGTAGGGAGAGTGTGTCAGTTTCTTTCACTGTCAAAGTCCTTGTTTCCAGGGACCTGGAAGGACAGTGAGGTAATTCTCCTTGTGCTAAATTGTGCTTAAAAAAAACATTTTTTCTAGGGACAGAAAACTGTAGGTAGGGAGAGTGTGTCAGTTTCTTTCACTGTCAAAGTCCTTGTTTCCAGGGACCTGGAAGGACAGTGAGGTAATTCTCCTTGTGCTAAATTGTGCTTAAAAAAAACATTTTTTCTAGGGACAGAAAACTGTAGGTAGGGAGAGTGTGTCAGTTTCTTTCACTGTCAAAGTCCTTGTTTCCAGGGACCTGGAAGGACAGTGAGGTAATTCTCCTTGTGCTAAATTGTGCTTAAAAAAAACATTTTTTCTAGGGACAGAAAACTGTAGGTAGGGAGAGTGTGTCAGTTTCTTTCACTGTCAAAGTCCTTGTTTCCAGGGACCTGGAAGGACAGTGAGTGAATTCTCCTTGTGCTATATTGTGCTTAAAAAAAACATTTTTTCTAGGGACAGAAAACTGTAGGTAGGGAGAGTGTGTCAGTTTCTTTCACTGTCAAAGTCCTTGTTTCCAGGGACCTGGAAGGACAGTGAGGTAATTCTCCTTGTGCTAAATTGTGCTTAAAAAAAACATTTTTTCTAGGGACAGAAAACTGTAGGTAGGGAGAGTGTGTCAGTTTCTTTCACTGTCAAAGTCCTTGTTTCCAGGGACCTGGAAGGACAGTGAGGTAATTCTCCTTGTGCTAAATTGTGCTTAAAAAAAACATTTTTTCTAGGGACAGAAAACTGTAGGTAGGGAGAGTGTGTCAGTTTCTTTCACTGTCAAAGTCCTTGTTTCCAGGGACCTGGAAGGACAGTGAGGTAATTCTCCTTGTGCTAAATTGTGCTTAAAAAAAACATTTTTTCTAGGGACAGAAAACTGTAGGTAGGGAGAGTGTGTCAGTTTCTTTCACTGTCAAAGTCCTTGTTTCCAGGGACCTGGAAGGACAGTGAGGTAATTCTCCTTGTGCTAAATTGTGCTTAAAAAAACATTTTTTCTAGGGACAGAAAACTGTAGGTAGGGAGAGTGTGTCAGTTTCTTTCACTGTCAAAGTCCTTGTTTCCAGGGACCTGGAAGGACAGTGAGGTAATTCTCCTTGTGCTAAATTGTGCTTAAAAAAAACATTTTTTCTAGGGACAGAAAACTCTAGGTAGGGAGAGTGTGTCAGTTTCTTTCACTGTCAAAGTCCTTGTTTCCAGGGACTTGGAAGGACAGTGAGGTAATTCTCCTTGTGCTAAATTGTGCTTAAAAAAAACATTTTTTCTAGGGACAGAAAACTGTAGGTAGGGAGAGTGTGTCAGTTTCTTTCACTGTCAAAGTCCTTGTTTCCAGGGACCTGGAAGGACAGTGAGGTAATTCTCCTTGTGCTAAATTGTGCTTAAAAAAAACATTTTTTCTAGGGACAGAAAACTGTAGGTAGGGAGAGTGTGTCAGTTTCTTTCACTGTCAAAGTCCTTGTTTCCAGGGACCTGGAAGGACAGTGAGGTAATTCTCCTTGTGCTAAATTGTGCTTAAAAAAAACATTTTTTCTAGGGACAGAAAACTGTAGGTAGGGAGAGTGTGTCAGTTTCTTTCACTGTCAAAGTCCTTGTTTCCAGGGACCTGGAAGGACAGTGAGGTAATTCTCCTTGTGCTAAATTGTGCTTAAAAAAAACATTTTTTCTAGGGACAGAAAACTGTAGGTAGGGAGAGTGTGTCAGTTTCTTTCACTGTCAAAGTCCTTGTTTCCAGGGACCTGGAAGGACAGTGAGTGAATTCTCCTTGTGCTAAATTGTGCTTTAAAAAATTTTTTTTTCTAGGGACAGAAAACTGTAGGTAGGGAGAGTGTGTCAGTTTCTTTCACTGTCAAAGTCCTTGTTTCAAGGGACAGAGAAGGACACCTGAAGGTAGCCCTTATTGCTTTTTTCCCATCTCCCTGCAGGCCATCTATTAGAATGTCTGGAAGGCAAACAAGGAGAGGCAGACAGTCAGGAGGCAATAAAAGAGGGCAAGCAGGCTCTGTGTCTGGGGGCAACAGTGCTGGTCGTGGACTCGGTGCATTGTCATCAGCACATGGCCATGGGACACGCTTGTCCTTCTTTTCGGCAGCTGGACATGTTGAGCCACATCATGCCGAAGACTTGGTAGAGTGGATGACCAAGCCCTCCTCCTCCTCCTCATCCTCTCTCACCCAGGCTCAGGGTACTGGAAAAGCAGCTGCCAAAGCGTCCTCTTCCCTGGTATCAATGTCAGACTCATCATCAGTCACTCCTTCCCTAGACCCACCATGTCCTCCTCCTGAGGAGTCCCCCGAACTGTTTCAGCACAGTGTTGGGTACATGCTCCAGGAGGATGCCCAGCGTTTCGAAGGGTCTGATGATGAAACCCAGCTAGAGGAAGGCAGTAGCGTGAGAGCAGACAGAGGGGATGCTCAAGAAGGACACCAATCTGGCAGTCATGTTCCAGCAGCTGCAGCATACTGCCAGATTGCCTCCAGTGATGAGGAGGGAGGTGATGATGAGGTCACTGACTCCACGTGGGTGCCTAATAGGAGAGAGGAGGAGGAGGAGGATGAGGAGGAGGCACATCTCCAACGAGGCAGGATGCCCTTTGGTGGCCAGCGTAAGGGCAGTACACCGACGGAATCACACCGCAGAGCTCCGCCTGTGCAGGGCGCTGCCTCTGCCCGTCATTCAAAAAGTTCTTTGGTGTGGGCCTTTTTTGAGGCTAGTGCATCAGATCGCACAGCTGCTGTTTGCAACATATGTCTCAAGCGTATATCGCGTGGCCAAAACATCAGCCGCTTGGGTACCACATGCCTGACCAGACATATGTTGACCTGCCATGCAGCTCGTTGGCAAGCCTACCTCAAAGACCCACACCAAAGAACAAAGCGGACCTCTCCTTGCACCGCATCAGCTGGGATCTCCAACCCCACTATAACTTCAGTCCTCTCTGAAACATGCACTGAGAGGAATGAAGGTGTAGAATTAGGTGTGTCACAGCCAAGTACTTGCGGCCACTCTGCTAGCAGTACACCGACGTCCGATTCTAGCAGGCAAATTTCCCTGCCCCAGCTGCTGGACCGTCGAAAGAAGTTCACTCCCAGCCATCCACATGCCCAGCGGTTGAATGCTAGCTTGGCTAAATTGCTAGCGCTTCAACTGCTGCATTTTCAGTTGGTAGACTCGGCCCCCTTCCGTGAGTTTGTGCAATGTGCGGTTCCTCAGTGGCAGGTTCCCAAACGCCACTTTTTCTCACGGAAGGCTATTCCGGCTCTCTACCGGCATGTGGAAGGCAATGTCTTGGCCTCGCTGGACAGGGCGGTCAGCGGTAAGGTGCATATTACCGCTGACTCATGGTCCAGCAGGCATGGACAGGGACGTTACCTTTCTTTCACGGCCCATTGGGTCACTCTTTTGGCAGCTGGGAAGGATGCCGGACAAGGTGCAGTAGTGTTGGAGGTTGTCCCACCGCCACGCCTCCAAAATGCTACTACTGGTTGTGACACACCTCTCTCCTCCACCCCCTCCTCTTCTTCTTCCTCCATGGCCTCTTCCTGTGGTTTGTCCTATGAACCAGCGGTGCTCCGTAGCCGTTCACGGGGCTACGCAAGTACGCAGGCAAAAAGATGCCATGCCGTGCTTGCGCTGGTGTGTTTGGGGGACAGAAGCCACACTGGGGCAGAGGTCCTGTCTGCTCTGCAGGGCCAGGCCGAGAGGTGGTTGACGCCACACCAGCTTAAGCCAGGAATGGTGGTTTGCGACAATGGCACCAACCTCCTCTCCGCCCTCCGACAGGGACAACTGACCCATGTGCCCTGTGTGGCTCACGTCCTTAACCTGGTGGTGCAGCGGTTCTTGGGCAGGTACCCGGGCTTACAGGATGTCCTGAGGCAGGCCAGGAAAGTCTGTGTGCATTTCCGCAGATCTTATAATGCCAGTGCTCGCCTGGCTGAGCTGCAAAAGGAGTTGAACCTGCCCAAGAACCGCCTTATATGTGACATGCCCACCAGGTGGAACTCAACGTTGGCCATGCTGCAGCGGCTGCACACGCAGCAGAGGGCCATCAATGAGTACCTGTGCGACTACGGCACCAGGACAGGGTCAGGGGAGCTTGGTTTTATTTCTCCACGCCAGTGGGGCATGATCAGGGATGCATGCACTGTCCTGGCACCATTTGAGGAGGCCACGAGGATGGTGAGCAGTGACAGTGCATGCATCAGTGACACTGTACCTCTTGTCCACCTGTTGGAGCACACGCTGCGTGGAATAATGGACAGGGCACTTGAGGCAGAACAGAGGCAGGAAGAGGAGGACTTCCTTGCCTCTCAAGGCCCCCTTTACCCAGACAGTGTTCCTTCTGTCCCACCCATCGCACAGGAAGAGGAGGAGGAGGAGGAGGAGGAGGATTGTGTCAGCATGGAGGTGGAGGCTGGCACTCAGCATCATCAGCAGCAGTCTTTTAGGGATGATTTACAGTCCCAAGAAACCAGTGGACTTGTACGTGGCTGGGAGGAGGTGGCTGCGGATCATGTCGTCCTTAGTGACCCAGAGGACTCCGGAGCGAATGCCTCAGCAAACCTACGCTGCATGGCCTCCCTGATCCTGCAAAGTCTGCGGAAGGATCCTCGTATTCTTCGGATCAAGGAGAGGGACCATTACTGGCTGGCCACTCTCCTTGATCCACGGTACAAGGGTAAGGTTGCGGACCTTATGTTACCGTCGCAGAGGGAGCAGAGGATGAGACAACTCCGGGAGGCCTTGCAGAAAGGTCTGTGCAACGCGTTCCCAGAGACTGGGAGGTTACAAACTCCTGGTCCTGGACAACGAGTTGCTGAGGCTTCGGCCAGTCAAAGAAGGAGCGGTGGGGAAGGTGGCCGTCTGACCGATGCGTTCAGACAATTCTTTAGTCCGCAGCCCCAAAGTGTGATCGGTTCCAGCAACCATCGCCAGCGTCTGATAAACATGGTGCAGGAATATCTAGGGGCAAGGTCAGACTTGGACACCTTCCCCACCGAAAATCCTCTGGCTTACTGGGTCTTGAGGATGGATCACTGGCCAGAGCTTGCACAGTATGCAATTGAGCTACTGGCCTGTCCTGCATCCAGCGTTCTTTCGGAACGCACATTCAGTGCTGCTGGAGGATTTGTCACGGATCACAGGGTGCGCCTGTCCACCGACTCGGTTGATCGACTGACTTTCATCAAGATGAACCAGTCTTGGATCACCACCAGCTACCACACACCTGATGCTGATATAACAGACTAATTGATTTTAACATGTCACATCCCTTCAAGACTGATGCTGATGCTGAGTGCCTGTGCTGTTATGTTGACTGGCTATCCTCCTCCTCCGAGTCCTCAATGATACGATTGATGATGATAGCTTGGAAGATCATTTTTGTTTATGGGTGCCGCCACCAGTGGCTAAGGCCCAATTTTTCAGCCCCTGTTTTACAGGGGCGTGTAATTACAATTTTTTTAGCAATAATTTGCCATAGGGCTCATTGCTGTGCTCCAAGTACAGTATCTGTGAGGGGTTGGAGTGTTGTGGCACCAGTGCCTAAGGCCCAATTTTTCAGCCCCTGTTTAACAGGGGCGTGTCATTACAATTTTTGAAGCAATACTTTGCAACAGGGCTCATTGCTGTGCTCCAAGTACAGTATCTGTGAGGGGTTGTAGTGTTGTGCCACCAGTGCCTAAGGCCCAATTTTTCAGCCCCTGTTCAACAGGGGCATGCAATTACAATTCTTGATCTAATAATTCACAGCAGGGTCCATTGCTGCACCCACCAAGAGTAACTCTGAGGGCTTACAGTCTTGTGGCAACGCCACCACCACCACCACCACGAAAGGCCCAATTTTTCAGCCCCTGTTCAAAAGGGGCATGTAATTACAATTCTTGATCTAATAATTCACAGCAGGGCCCATTGCTGCACCCACCAAGAGTAACTGTCAGGGCTTACAGTGTTGTGGCACCAGCACCACCATCAAAGCCCCAATTTTTACTACCACTGTTCAACAATTATATGTAATTAAAATTCCTGATATAATAGTTGACAGCAGGGCGTTCCAGCACCAACCAAGAGTAACTGAGTGCTTACAGTGTTGTGCCAACACCAACAACTAAGGGGCCTATTTCTGCAGAGTATATACGGCAGGTCCCTACTTTCAAATATCCAACTTACAAACGACTCCTACTTGCAAACGAAAGAAGACAACAGGAAGTGAGAGGAAATCTACCCCTAGAAAGGAAAATTCTCTCCTGTAAGAATAAATATGGGAGAAAGGGGTCTCATCTGTACTGATGCTTTATCAGCAATCCTTGTTTCAAGAAAAACACCACATTTCAAAAACAGTTGTCATTGGGACGGAAAGTGAGGTGAAATGTTCTGAACAGGGGCACAGACAGCAAAACAAATGTTACAGGGGTGATAACCCTTACCTATGTTTCCCAAAAAGTTTAAAAATAGATTTTTGGGCTGGAGCTACACTTCAACAATGTACCTGTTCAAAATTACAAACAGATTCTACATAAGAACAAACCTACAGTCCCTGTCTTGTATGCACCGCCTGTATACGGCTGTTCAGAGTATATAGGGCCTTTTTTATTTTATGTGCGGGGTTCCCCTTAATATCCATACAAGACCCAAAGGGGCTGGTAATGGGCTGGGGTAGGGGGGGGGGTCATGGGGTAGCTATGCCATTTTTCTTAAAGAATTTCATCCATATTACCGGGACCAGACATTACATTAAAGCCGCAAGCAGTTTTAAATGGCTTTTTTTTCCTTTAGAAGTGTCATTTTCTGCAGGGACAGTTCTAAACACGGGAAACACGTGGCACTTCACAGGCATACTTTAGACACCCCCCAGGTACGATATTTAAAGGAATATTTGACTTTTTTTTTTTCACTTTATGCATCATTAAAATGACTGCTCCCGAAAAACGACCGTTTTTAAAACTTCTTTTTGCATTGATACATGTCCCCTGGTGCACAACCCGGGTTCCCAAACCCTATTTATGACAATAACATGCATAATAGTTGTTATAATTAGCACTTTAGAATTCGAACGTTCGCATCCATTGTATTTAATAGGGTTCTAATGTTCGTTCGAACTTTCGGTCCGTTCGCGGGTTCTGGTGCGAACCGAACCCGGGGGTGTTCGGCTCATCACTACCCACAACCCATCCCCACTGTCCTCTTGCTACTTCCTCCCCTCCAACACATACCCTCACTGTCTAAAGCCAAGCTGGTACCTCCTTTACATTGCGCCTGTAATGTAATGGGGTGCAGTGTGAAGGACGTCACACACCATTGAAAATTTAGCTGCTCTGAACTTACACTAAATGGCAGTGTGTAATGAGGGTGTGGGGTTATGCATTTCTTGCTTCACTTTACTGGCCACAGGCAGCTGGCAAGTGAGACCAACAAAATCCCCCATAAGCAAACTCCCAGATCACACCCCCCATATACTCCCAATTTGATCACACCTCATAAAAAAACAAAAGAATAGGTAGATTCCCCCACCCTGTTTACACCCCCATATACCCCCCACCCTGATCACACCTCCTTAGATACCCCTACCCTGATTACACCCCCAAATACCCACCACTCTGATCACACCCCTAGATACCGCCCCAGCCAGATCACTACTCACCCAGATACCCCCAGTCTAATCACCCCTCCCCATATCTCTCCACTCCCCAACACACCTCCCCAGATACCCCCCACTCTGATCACACCACACCCCCAGATACCCCCCCTGCCTGATCACCACTCCTCCAGATACCCTAGTCTGATTACACCCCCCAGATATACCTCTCCATAGACCCAGTCTGATCACACCCCCCATACCTCTCCCCTAAATCCCCCCCCAGATACCCACCTCCAACATCACACACACCTTGGGTTTACCAATCCCTCAGATCTCACCAATCCTGCAGTTTCTCCCAGTCCTGCGGCTCCTCCTCCAGATGGTGTCAGTGGATGAATCTGCAGCACACCAGGGTGGGTTAGCTGTCACTGGGGCAGGCATGACAAGACCTACACCCGAATCTCCATGCTGCTTGACAGCAGGGCCCTGCCTCCTCCCTTCACACATGGGAATTCCCCCACCAATTTATCTTCATCTGCCTCATTGGATCCGCTCTGACAGCGGTACACACTCATCGCCCCACCTGCCTTCTGCTAGCTCTTTCACACTGACAGCAGCCTGCCTACTAAACAGCAGGCAAACTAAAACTTCCATGCTGTGCCCTCTCTTCTACGGGGCGCAGGGTGGAAGTTTTAGTTTGCTGCTGGAGGGACAGGTAGTTTAAAAATCCAAATCCTCTGAGAGTGGCTGGGGATTCAGATGTTGTCGTCCCCTACCCTGGCGCCCTAAGGCAGCAGCCTGAGCTGCCTATAGCTGGTGTCTGCCATGGCTGCCTGTGACCATTAGGAACCAATCCATACACTGTGTACATACAGTAAATCAAGCTTCCAGTATATATACTGTAGTATAGTTATGTTTCAATATTTTTATTGAAGTTTTGTCATACAAAAAGTATAAAATGTACATCATGGCATTGTACAGTCATAATGTAGTATAGTTATAAACCTTCACTATACCTTTCTACTAAACATATTAAACATATTTCAATAATAAATAAATAAATTAGTTTAATGCAATAATACTTAACATATATAAAACCTAAATACATATAACATTTTACTGTTTTTTTACGTGTTGATATTTATGTGTTAAAGCATATAATTTTTTTCTGTACATAAAATATACAGTATAACATTTGTGCTTACTGCCGGCTTTGTATTGTTGTCTGTATTCTCCTATAAAGTGGACCTGGTATCAGATATTTTGTTCATGCTATGCGCATGCAGATTTTAAATGAAAAGTCCACTTTAATGCTTTAGGGAAAAAAATGAAAGTTCTTTGTTATTTAGGGCGTGTTTTTCTTTCATTTCTGTCACTATGGACAGGTTTCTTATGGTTTAGAAGCTTAGGGGATTTAGGTCTGCTGGTTTTGTAGTAGAGCAATTGCACATTTTTTTTTACCTAAAAGAATGCAATGTAAAATGAAACCCAGCTGCTATACACGGAAGTCAAATGTTTTATCCACTAAGCCATGCAACCTCTTCTACGTTTAATTTGAGGTTTGGTTCTTGAAGCAAAAGGTCAATGATTAATTCTTTAAGTCTTTTAGCAGGCTAGTGAGTACAAAGTATTTTTATTCTCTTTACCGAGTCATTTCCAAAATGTTAACTCAGTAGATGCACAAAGTGTAAAACAACCTCCCTAACATCTCTGTTGCATTACTGTACAATGTTAAAAAAGCTAATAAACTTGAATTAAGTATGTTTCTAAGTTCACACGTGGGTCAACATCACAAACATATGTAAAAGATTCAGAAATATCCCAGATGTTGAAATATTTTTAGTATACATCTGAAAGTTAAAGTGTACCTAAAGCCAACACTTTTTTTATTAGTTTGGATGGAGCATAGAATGGTTACAACCTCTCCCCAATGGGACACAACACAAAAAAGGATTTTTTTTACCATTGCCTATTTTGTCAAAATAGAAAAATTGTTCTCTGGTTCCCAGAACTCACCAACTGTAGCACAAAATATCTATTCTGCTTTACTTCCGATTACATTATGTACCCTAAAATGTTTAAAAGAAATCAGTCAACCATTTAAAAATTGTAAAAGTAAACAACTAAAAACTGTTCCTGACAATATTTTTGTTACCCAGAAAAGTCGTCTTTTCTCTGCACCCCTCTGGTCTTGATATTACATTGTTACTAAGACCTCGACATTCCCTTGAAGTTAGGTCATCCACCCACCACCCCCCTATGTCAGTGTCTCTTAAATCATAGATCAGGACCCGTTTGGGTTGAAGACATGTTTGGGATAACTATACTTTGTTTCCAAGAGAAAAATGTGTACTATTTTGGTGAGTGAAAGCACATTTATTATGATTGACACAACAAACACATATAAAAAGCTAGAGCAAGTGGGAGGTTGGAAAGAAGACAATTACTCAGACAGTGGCAGCCCATCCATAAGGGGTGCCACACCGTAATCCATGCACCCGGCCCCTAATCTACATGCAGGGCTCCGAATGCATGGATTTCAATGGTTTTTTTTTTTAAGCACATGATTAGAGCCTGAGACTCCAAATTGGCTTAAAAAAGGGTGGGCTCGGGGCACAGTGCACTGCGCCCTGAGCCCACCCATTTGTGTTGCAATAGCGAATTAAAATTCACTATTGTCTTTCTAATTCTCCCCCGACCAATCAGGAAGCGGGTCCTGAGACCCGATTGGCCATGGGACTCGTCATCTGCCTCCTAAGGTAAGGAGGCCTCAGATGGCAGCCTTCCCGTCCGTCTCCCCAAAATAGTGAGCACCGTTGGTTTGCCCCCCCCCCAAAAAAAATATTGAGGATCAGCCACTACTGTACTCAGATATGACTGTGAGTTGAAGAGACCACCAACCAATTGTTTGAAATGTACTTAAAGTGTTACTAAACCCACAACAGTAAAATTAGTCTGTATATGCAGGAAAGCATGCTTGTTATACTCACTGTGGAACCTACAGGGTTAATCCTCTACATTGTGTATAAAGGCTGTTTGATCCTGTCTTCTCTGATCCTCTCCTTCTTTATCTGACTCCAATCCATCTCATGATAGAACAGAGCCTTAGGTGTCAGGCTGCACATGCTCAGTTTGGTGTGTATTGCTAGAGAGTTTTATTATTTTTTCTTGGGAGAGTGCATGTGATCAGCACAGGGCCAAACAGCACTGCCCAGACAGAGAATCAGGGGGAAATGAAAACTCCTCCCACAAGCTTTAAGCAGAGACTGATAGAAGTCACAAGACTGCTATATACTTCTGATGAGAAAAGGTATTTAGCAGTTTATATTTACTAAAATAATTGCATTTCCATGTTCTGTGGGAGACCAGATATAGTGAATGCAGGTTCTGGGTTTAGTAACACATTAAAGTGGAACTAAGCCCTTAAGCCCCTTTCACACTGAGGCGCTTTTCAGGTGCTTTCTCACAAAAAAAAGCACTGGAAAAGCTCACGAAAACCCATTTCCATTAAAATCAATGAATGTTCTTCTCCATTGAAATTAATAGAAAGCTCTTCAAAAGCACCTGAAAAGCGCCTGAAAAGCTCTTCAAAAGCACTCAGTGTTTTACTGGCAGTTTAGAAGCGCCTCAGTGTGAAAGGGGCCTTATATCCTTTACAGTTATGGAAGCTGTCATTTTAGCCTCTATTTAATTTGCAATTGTCATGGTGCTGCACATGTGATCAGTTATGACACCAGCAATTTGATGGTTTGATAGTTTTGTCTAGACTAGAGCAAAAGAAAGTCTGACTGTTAACATTCCCGGCATGTCCAGAATGTAACTGTTTTTTGGGACCGTTAAATCGATTTGAACGTTTAGTTCTGCTTTAAGAATTCCAGGTATGGCATTTTTTACATAGAGATTCAGAGATCACTTTGCATTTTCCAATGAATGGAAAGTGTTCTCTGATTGGACCCGGTGGAGAAGCACGGTGGTGAAAAAATGTTCTCCACCTCATCCAATCAGGGAGCACATTTCTCTGAATGGTGCCCATGCCAAGCAAGCAACCTCCTTTACTCACAGTGCAGCAGGGCTGACACTCAGAACACTGTCAACTACAGTGATTTCCAACATCTAGAGAAATCCAGCATGTATGGTATGTGTATAGTTACATTGGTCTACTGTTTAGGATTTCCATGCAGGAAAAAAAGGAAGTAAGAAGCTCACTATATTTCAAGTTCATTGGGTATTTTTCTGTACTGTCTGTGTTTTTATGGGTACATGTGTATGTATTAGAGAAATATGTTCTGAACATGTTTTTTTTTTTATACTTTAAAGTTAATATTTATCAAGAAACAGCAAACAAAATAGTTGAAAGCTCTTCAAAACCACTATTGCACAGCATTTAGAAATTTAGTTGCATCAACTTGGCAGCAAAGTGTCCTTGCAAATTCCTTTAAATTGATGACAACTATAATTAGCTTTAAGCTTTTATTGGGCATTTTTCAAAGTCACTGATTCATTTTCAGCTTCGAACTGCAGAAATGACAGTTGGCTGACTGGTTGCTATAGGCAGCAAGAAACGTTCTTGTTTGTACACTTCTCATACATAAGCCCCTGGGCACAGGGGGACAAGGATTCTGGGAAATCCCATTCTCAATCATGATTAGTTGAAGGCTGTAATAGAAAGACTATTTTAATGACATTCTGAATAACGTATGTAGGAATTAAATACTGTATCATTTATAAGCAAAGATGGGGCTTTACTTTGGGCCGGGTAATATATATATATATATATTTTTTTTTTAATGGATTGGCAAAGGGCTCTAAACTATTTTAGGATTTTACCACTGATGAAGAGCAAGAGAGACGCAAACCGTTTACGTAAAGGAAGAAAAAAATTATTGTAAAAACCAGACTGAGCTCAACCTCAATATGCAAAAGTGTATTGTATCCCTAAATGAATATATACTGTATATGTAAGAGACCTAGCAAGATAGGCTGACACATGTAACAATTAAGGAAAATAATTTTATTAAAAAACATATAACATTGAACATACAAAACCCCATTATTTAACCAATAAAATCATAATTGGCCAATTATTAAAAACCCAACCATGGCAGCTGCAGGTATATTGTGTGAGCACTCCCCCATAAAACAAAAATGTGCAATTCAAAATGTTCATAGGTATGTATACCCCAGTAGGGGGCACAGTCTCTGTGAACTAAGTCACAAAATAAAGCCTCTCATTGATATTGATGTTTAAGATTAGATAATTATATGTGACTAAATATTATTCAGAATTCTTGGAAAGATCCTTTGGTAGGATGTGTACCGGGACCAACATGTGGCTTGATGTCATTCAAAGTTCATTAAAGCGGAAGTAAACCCATCGATTTAACAGTTTCAAAAAGCAGTTACATTCCCGGCATGCCGGGAATGCCAACTGTCACATTGGTTGCGCTCTCAACCAAACTGTCAAACCATCCAATGGCTGGCGTCATAACTGATCACATGTGCAGCATCATGGCAGTTGAAGACTAAACAGAGGCCAAGATGGCAGCTTCCTTGCCTGAAAATGATAGGAGGGTTTACTTCCACTTTAAGGGATCCTCTAATGCAGAGATATGCAATTAGCGGACCTCCAGCTGTTGCCAAACTACAAGTCCCATGAGGCATAGCGAGACTCTGACAGCAGCAAGCATGACACCCAGAGGCAGAGGCATGATGGGACTTGTAGTTTTGCAACAGCTGGAGGTCTGCTAATTGCATATCCATGCTCTAATGCAATACAGAGTGAGACCAACCCACATATAAACGGTGTTGATTAGCCACTTCATGTGACTAAATGGCATTTGAAGTCCATGAGGGTGTCCACTAAGAAAATGTGTTGTGAGACCAACCTCCATATAAGCAGCGTGCAGCCACTGTGAATTATGGCACATTAATCAAGCATCAAGCATAACTGGAAAACTCCCTGGGAGAGGTGCCCATATCATCATGTATAGCCTTCATATAGCTTGTAGCGTGGCACCCTATACCCTCCCTTTGTTGGCAACAAGATCCACATAGGAAAGATCATCCAACTGTGTAGTATGTAACTCATAATTGCCCAGTGTGGGAGCCATCAGTTTTGATCAGGAAAAGTTTCTAAGCCATATAACACTCAAATAGATACAGTGCTTAGCCATCCATGTGGGTATTGGAAGGTACAAGCTGTTCTTATAGAAAGTGATGGTCCATAGGTCCATATCCAGTGGAGCTGTGACCCCTTAAATGTATGGAGGAGATTGGGGAGGACAAAGGCTGTCATCATGGGAGCAAGGCTTGAAGCCTGACTGTTTACATTCCAAAGGTCATCATCAATGGCCACAAATGTAGTCCCTGTTTAGAGACCTCCCACACTAATGCATTTGACCACATCCGGCTTAGGCATATCTCAGCCTGTAGTTCCAGGAGACAGCGGGAGTGTGCGCCTTGAGTGGAGGATACCTGTGTGCTATTTTAGAATTGTACTGCTGTCAGTGTCCTTGTAGGGGTAAATTTCCCTCAATTCTTGTTCCAGTGACATGGTGTTAGACTAACAGGAAGTGGTAAGAAATCCCTCCAGTGGGGCAGCAACAGCCACAAAAACTTTGTTTTAGCAAAGCATTAGAACCGCCTGTTACCTAAGTGTCATAGCAATGGCAAATAAAGGAAAATAGCACAGACAAACCCTTTACCCTAGCTTACAAAAACAAGTTAGAGCTGGAGTTGGACCATAAAATAAACAATAAATTAAATACTGTCTGTGCTAGGTTTTTCAGTAGTAGTCAAACAATAAATTAAATATTCATATGTCAAGTAACAGATGCTATAGAATATGTTGTGTATAATTTCTCTTGAATGCAATAGTTAAAGCCTCACCAATGCCCATCAATGCAGCCTCACTAGTGCCCATCAATGCAGCCTGATCAGTGCCAATCAATGCAGCCTCACCAGTGCCTATCAATGCAGCCTCACCAGTGCCCATTAGCGCAGCCTCGCCAGTGCCCATTAGCGCAGCCTCACCAGTGCCCATCAGCGCAGCCTCGCCAGTGCCCATCAGCGCAGCCTTGCCAGTGCCCATCAGCTCAGCCTCACCAATGCTCATCAATGCAGCCTCACCAGTGCCCAACAGCGCAGCCTCATCAGTGCCTATCAGTGCAGCCTTGCTAGTGCCCATCAGCGCCGCCTTGCCAGTGCCCATCAGCTCATCCTCAACAATGTCCATCAATGCAGCCTTACCTGTGCCCATCAGCGCCGCCTTGCCAGTGTCCATCAGCACAGCTTCACCAGTGCCCATCAGCAGAGACTCACCAGTGTGACATCCATCATAGGACCCAGGCCAGGAGGCGGGACTTCATCGGCAGTGCGGGGTAGTCCGTTCCCGTTAAGCTCCGAGTTCCCAGCCAACCCCAGGCCTTGGGACTCTGGGCAAATAATTTAAAATCACCAACACCAGACCTGGGGCTTTTTGGGGGCCCACTCGGTGCTATAGCCCGGTCAGCCCCCCTCCCGTCGCCACAGCACACAAGTACCTGCAGGCTGCAGCACTCCTTCCCTGAGAGCATGCCACCAGACCAGAGAAGAGGAGGAGGTGGGTGGAGCTAAGTGCTCGGCGCAGAGGAGGAGGAAGTTAAATCCTCCTCCGCTGTGAATGTAGGGGCCTCTTCGACCTCATTCTGTGTGTGCGTACCTAGATGCCAGGCGGCAGGCAGCAAGCGGCTAGCAACCAGTTTGGGAATTGAAATATAGCTGATAGGGCACACGCTACACCAAAAAAAAATGGGGGGCAAAGTATAATGTTGGGGGGGCTGTGGCCCCCTCTGCCCCCCCTAGTGATGACGCTGGGAGCTTAATGAGTGGGAGGAATAATAATAATATTTCTCCATCTGGCAGGTTGTTTACTAATTTAATCACATTTATGTTTTTAATTTCATAACAATTTTGTAATAAATTTGTACTTTTTTAACAGCTTTGTGTTATGCCTAGACACCTTAAAAATCTATTTCTTTAAAATGTACCCTAATTGGATCCAGGATGTGGTGCCCTATACCAGCCCACAGACACAATTTTTGACTTGAATAGACTATATTACCAAAAGTATTGAGACATGCCTTTACACGCACATGAACTTTAATGACATCCCAGTCTTAGTCTGTAGGGTTCAATCTTGGGTGCTGGGATTAACTCCCATGCACATGTATGCAAGTTCTGTCATCCCGGACTCCAGAAAACACTGAATCTGGAAGAACTTTGGGCAATGATACACTATATTACCAAAAGTATTGGGATGCCTGCCTTTATGAACTTTAATGGCATCCCAGTCTTAGTCCGTAGGGTTCAATGTTGAGTTGGCCCCCGCTTTGCACTTATAACAGATTCAACTCTTTTGGGAAGCCTGTCCACAAGATTTAAGAGTGTCTATGGAAAATATTTGACCATTCTTCCAGAAGCACATTTGTGAGATCGGGCAGTGATGTGGACAAGAAGACCTGACTTGCAGTCTCCACTCCACACAAAGGTATTCTATGGGGTTGAGGTCAGGACTCTGTGCAGGCCAGTCAAGTTCCTCCACCCCAAACTCGCTCATCCATGTATTTATGGATCTTGCTTTGTTCACTGGTCCAAATCATTTGGTGAAGGGGGGATTATGGTGTGGGTTTTTTTCAGGGGTTGGGCTTGGTCCCTTAGTTCCACTGAAGGCAACTCTTAAGGCATCAGCATACCAAGACATTTTAAACAATTTCATGCTCCCAACTTTGTGATAACAGTTTGGGGATGGCACCAGTGCATAAAGCAAGGTCTATAAAGACATCGATGAGCGAGTTTGGGGTGGAGGAACTTGACTGGTCTGCACAGAGTCCTGGCCTCAACACCTTTTGGATTAGTTAGAGCGGAGAATGCGAGCCATGCTTTCTTGTCCACATCAGTGCCTGACCTCACAAATGCGCTTCTGGAAGAATAGTCAAACATTCCCATAGACACACTCCTAAACCTTGTGGACAGCCTTCCCAGAAGAGTTGAAGCTGTTATATTTGCAAAGGGTGGGCTAACTCAATATTGAACCCTATGGACTAAGACTGGGATGTCATTAAAGTTCATGTGCATATAAAGGCAGGCATCCCAACACTTTTAGTAATATAGTGCATCTTTGCCCAATCTTCTACCAGATTCAGTGTTTTCTCGACTCCGGGATGACAGAACTTGCACGCATGTGCATGGGAGTTAATCCCAGCACCCAAGACATGTCAACAGTGTACGTTGAGCTGCACAGGCACGGCTCAGGGTCACTGTCATTTAAAACACCTGCACCTAGAAGATGTACCCTCAGTGAATGCTTGGTGAAAATCAAATTCACTGCTGTATGTCCCACAGAGTCCCTTCTGTGATAGAAGCCCATCCGATGCATTTTTTTCACAGACTGTTGTTTCTCTTTAAAGTCATATAAAAGAAACACACATTGTAAAGGACTAGGAAACAAGGTTGTTCCCATTTATAGCAAGCAAAATGGGAAAAATTGCTTCTATAAAGAGAGGGAATTACCTATGCAGGTAAGAGATTAGAATCACTGGTGAGAGCAAAACGTCTTAGTTAGGAATTCACTTGAGGGGTTACTTAAAATGCAAAATATTTATTTATAGAAAAAACAGGTACAGGTGTGTTAACCGGCCTGTTAAATTAAACCTGTCACAAACATGGGTAATCCAAACTGAACAAACAATGAAAACATTCAAAGGCAGTTGTTACCTTCATTGAAAATTGCATATCAAAATGGTCAGTAGATACAGGAACTAGACTAAAGCTGGCTATATATAGCAGGGTGCTTGCAGAACCACATCACTGCTGTTTGAAAAGGAAGACTGTAGCAACAATGACTTTCTAAAAGGATCTTTAACATCTGAAGGTCAAATTAAACCAACATAAACATAAGCTACATTATGAACTTGATAGATATAATGTAAGGAATGCTTATACCCTTTTGAGTGCAGAATTTTTGGTACTCCCTGGCATCCTACCTCTGCGCTGGGCCCTGGCCCCCTGTGTTTTCCCTAAAATGGTGGTTGGTTTTCTTCACCCTCTTTACGTTCATGTGTTCAGTTGATATATAAATGCTCCACCAATGAACTCCTGATGAAGTGGATTTTTATCAAAGAAACGTGTTGAGTGTGTGGAGGAGCCATTTAAAGTGGTTGTAAACCCTATATATTTTTTTTTACCATAACCACCTGTAAGAGAAAGGCATAATGAGCTAATATGACTAGCATAATAGCTCATTATGCATCACTTACCTTAGATCGGGGCCCCCGAAGCCGTCCTGGTCTCCCTCTTCAGCTGCATCCATCGCTGCGGCGATAGCCGGAAGGTTACTTCCGGGTATCGCCGCACCAGCCAATCACAGCGCCGCTCCGGCGCTGTGATTGGCCGGAGCGGTGAAGACGTCACTCTGCGCATGCGCGCGAGAGCCGTCACAATCGGCTACGCCCAGCGATTGCTGGGAAGTAGCGGATTTTGTGAATGGGATTAACCCCAGGAATGCGCCGTTGTCTACGACGCGCATGCGCCGTAGACAGCGGCGCCTGTAATTTTTAGTAAATATCTCCTAAACTGTGTAGGTTTAGGAGATATTTCTTGCACCTACAGGTAAGCCTTAATCTAGGCTTACCTGTAGGTGCAAGTTGAAAAAGTGGGTTTACAACCACTTTAATAGATGTATTGCTGAATTTAACAATGAACAAAATTGTGCAGGATCTGTCTTGATGAATACTAAACCCAGATATCTGGGGAAATTCAATATATGGTTGATGTATTCTTTTTAAAGATGTTTGTCTTTTAATGAATGTCATTTTGTAATAAAAACTACATTTTTTTATTCATATCTGCCTTTAAAATTCCGCCATAAATAGGGGTTTACATCACATGTAGTTTTCTTGGGTACAATTTAACTGGGATGTGGCAGCCTTAAGGCCTATCAACACACTATCTAACGCTGGCTATACACACATAGATTTTTTTTGTTCAGCCTATTGGCTGAATGAAAAACATCTAACAGATTCCTCCATCTACATGAAATAGTGCAGATGTATGTAGCGCCCTGCTCCTGATTATCAGGCGCTATATTGAAATCTAGTGGGTATGTGAGCCACTTACTGGCTCAGATCTGATTGTGAAGGCAAAATTGGCCTCTGTTTCGGCTGTGGCTGTGTTGGAAGGATTTCCCGCTGTTCGCCGGTAGGTGGCGTTACCACCACAGGCCAGTGTTGGAACACAACCAAGCCAGAGTGGATTGAGTATCTTTCCCCAGGAACAGCTCAGTGGGAGTGTTTTCCCTGCTGAGCATGCTGGGGAAGGGTACTTAAGGGGCAGACGCCATTGTTCTGGGCTCGTTTGCCATGTGGCCCTCCTGGCCCAAGGCGTGTGTCGCTGATTGTCTAATTTTCCCACCTCGGGGCCTGCTGGCCCGAGGCTGTGCACCTGCAAATTAGGCCCAGATGTCCTGTCTGGGGCCTACGGCTCGGGGGTGATCCTGTGCTGTCTGTCCTGAGGGAAGAAGCCACTAAATGGAGGAACCGGGGGAGGAACCATCCTGGAGAGAACCAAGCGGAAGGCTGGTATCTTGGGAGGAGGCCTGGTGACTCTATTGGAGGATGCACCCCAGCCGAATGCTAGCCTGCAGTATCGCCGGTCCGGCTTAAAGGCTCTGATACTGCTCGGCTGAACACTTGCTAAGTCCTTTTCCAAAGAAAAAGGATTTACAACTTGTGTGGACATCGACGTTTCTCCTGAAGTGTATAGACTCTCATCCCCTAGACAAAGAATGGCAGGATAACGTGCATTGACCCAAATCTAAACTAGCAGCTCCTACGGGGTAGTGCTACATGTTTAAACCTCCTGCTGCTGCTATTGAGTTTTGAATGTCGACGCCATTAGTCAAATATCTTAGCAGTGCCTGCATCTGATTAGCTCCTTTGATTTTTTAATCAAAGGACATCCAGTGGAACTGCGTCAATGGGGGCCCACAGAGAAAACTTCAGCTAGTTCATCACGTAATTCATTCTTTGTTTGGCCAGCTTAAGGCTCCACTGGGCATTTAGCCCCAATGCATGGGGGTTTAACATTTAGCTGTAGGTGGAGGGCACTGATAGGGCATCCAGCCCTGCTCCAGGCAACCTGTCAAACTCTATGAGAGGCTAAAAGCTGGTGCAGCTGGACAGAGCCAGATGATGCACTTAGCAGTATATACGTTTATGGCAGTATGTGCCCAGGGACAAATGCTTAGAACCCCAGAAGTCTGTGTTTTGGGCATTCGTACCTGGGTGCATATTACTCTAAATGTGCATACTGCCAGGGGCATCATCCAGTACTGTCCAGCCACAGCAGCTGTAAGCCTCCTATAGAGTTTGACCGTCTGCAGCAGGACTGGATGGTGCACATGTACCCTCCATTCACAGCTAAATGCCAGATCCCCATACACATGGGCTACATATTCAGTGAGCATGGCGATTTGGACATCCTTATCCTTTAAACAGTGAGAGATGGGAACAAGTCAAGCAGGCCACAGATGATGCATTTTTTTTTGTTCAGCCAGTGGGTTGAATGAGAAAAACATGAGTTGATTCCTCCATCAACACACTTTCTTTTGTGGTTAACACATTGTTGATTTACATGCTGAAAGTCTATTGCTGGGGAGTAGGGATGAGCTTCGTGTTCGAGTCGAACATACGTTCGACTCGAACATCGGCTGTTCGATCGTTCGACGAAGATCGAACGATTTGGGCCGTTCGCGCCAAATTCGAGTGACACGAACGGCCCACAATGCACTACGCCATCGCAGTGTCATCCAGGCGCTGTGATTGGCCAAGCATGCACTGTGACCCCGCATGCTTGGCCAATCACAGCGCCGGCAGCGAGGAGAGCAATGATTGGCCACAGGCAGGATGCCTGTGGCCAATTATTGCTGAGGGGGTTTAGTACACGCCCCACACTATAAAAGGCCGCCAGCGTGGCGGCCTTGTGTAGTGTGTTCCGGAACAGGGAAAGAGAAGCATAGGCAGGGACAGTGTCAATATTTTTCCTTTACTAATCCTGGATTCCTTGTGTTTAGGGACAGATAAGGATAGGTAGGGAGAGTGTCAGTGACAGTGTGCTATTCTGTGCTAATCCTTGTTTGTAGGGACAGAGAGGTACAGTGAGGGAAAGTGTCAGTGTGCTATTCTGTTCTAAACCAATCTTGCTGAACCATATTTTCAATCCTTGAGTTTAGGGACAGAGAAGGACACTCGTGGCAATTTTCAGTGTGCTATTCTGTGCTAAATCTTGTTTGTAGGGAGGGACAGAGTAGGACAGTGAGGGAAAGTGTCAGTGTGCTATTCTGTTCTAAACCAATTTTGCTGTTCCATATTTTCAATCCTTGAGTTTAGGGACAGAGAAGGACACTCGTGGCAATTTTCAGTGTGCTATTCTGTGCTAAATCTTGTTTGTAGGGAGGGACAGAGTAGGACAGTGAGGGAAAGTGTCAGTGTGCTATTCTGTTCTAAACCAATTTTTCTGAACCATATTTTCAATCCTTGAGTTTAGGGACAGAGAGGTACAGTGAGTGAAACTGACAGTGTGCTATTCTGTTCTAAACCAATTTTGCTGTTCCATATTTCAAATCCTTGAGTTTAGGGACAGAGAAGGACACTCGTGCAAATTATCAGTGTGCTATTCTGTGCTAAATCTTGTTTGTAGGGAGGGACAGAGTAGGACAGTGAGGGAAAGTGTCAGTGTGCTATTCTGTTCTAAACCAATTTTGCTGTTCCATATTTTCAATCCTTGAGTTTAGGGACAGAGAAGGACACTCGTGGCAATTTTCAGTGTGCTATTCTGTGCTAAATCTTGTTTGTAGGGGGGGACAGAGTAGGACAGTGAGGGAAAGTGTCAGTGTGCTATTCTGTTCTAAACCAATTTTTCTGAACCATATTTTCAATCCTTGAGTTTAGGGACAGAGAGGTACAGTGAGTGAAACTGACAGTGTGCTATTCTGTTCTAAACCAATTTTGCTGTTCCATATTTCAAATCCTTGAGTTTAGGGACAGAGAAGGACACTCGTGCAAATTATCAGTGTGCTATTCTGTGCTAAATCTTGTTTGTAGGGAGGGACAGAGTAGGACAGTGAGGGAAAGTGTCAGTGTGCTATTCTGTTCTAAACCAATTTTGCTGAACCATATTTTCAATCCTTGAGTTTAGGGACAGAGAGGTACAGTGAGTGAAACTGACAGTGTGCTATTCTGTTCTAAACCAATTTTGCTGTTCCATATTTCAAATCCTTGAGTTTAGGGACAGAGAAGGACACTCGTGCAAATTATCAGTGTGCTATTCTGTGCTAAATCTTGTTTGTAGGGAGGGACAGAGTAGGACAGTGAGGGAAAGTGTCAGTGTGCTATTCTGTTCTAAACCAATTTTGCTGAACCATATTTTCAATCCTTGAGTTTAGGGACAGAGAGGTACAGTGAGTGAAACTGACAGTGTGCTATTCTGTTCTAAACCAATTTTGCTGTTCCATATTTCAAATCCTTGAGTTTAGGGACAGAGAAGGACACTCGTGCAATTTATCAGTGTGCTATTCTGTGCTAAATCTTGTTTGTAGGGAGGGACAGAGTAGGACAGTGAGGGAAAGTGTCAGTGTGCTATTCTGTTCTAAACCAATTTTGCTGAACCATATTTTCAATCCTTGAGTTTAGGGACAGAGAGGTACAGTGAGTGAAACTGACAGTGTGCTATTCTGTTCTAAACCAATTTTGCTGTTCCATATTTCAAATCCTTGAGTTTAGGGACAGAGAAGGACACTCGTGCAAATTATCAGTGTGCTATTCTGTGCTAAATCTTGTTTGTAGGGAGGGACAGAGTAGGACAGTGAGGGAAAGTGTCAGTGTGCTATTCTGTTCTAAACCAATTTTGCTGAACCATATTTTCAATCCTTGAGTTTAGGGACAGAGAGGTACAGTGAGTGAAACTGACAGTGTGCTATTCTGTTCTAAACCAATTTTGCTGTTCCATATTTCAAATCCTTGAGTTTAGGGACAGAGAAGGACACTCGTGCAAATTATCAGTGTGCTATTCTGTGCTAAATCTTGTTTGTAGGGAGGGACAGAGTAGGACAGTGAGGGAAAGTGTCAGTGTGCTATTCTGTTCTAAACCAATTTTGCTGAACCATATTTTCAATCCTTGAGTTTAGGGACAGAGAGGTACAGTGAGTGAAACTGACAGTGTGCTATTCTGTTCTAAACCAATTTTGCTGTTCCATATTTCAAATCCTTGAGTTTAGGGACAGAGAAGGACACTCGTGCAAATTATCAGTGTGCTATTCTGTGCTAAATCTTGTTTGTAGGGAGGGACAGAGTAGGACAGTGAGGGAAAGTGTCAGTGTGCTATTCTGTTCTAAACCAATTTTGCTGTTCCATATTTTCAATCCTTGAGTTTAGGGACAGAGAAGGACACTCGTGGCAATTTTCAGTGTGCTATTCTGTGCTAAATCTTGTTTGTAGTGAGGGACAGAGTAGGACAGTGAGGGAAAGTGTCAGTGTGCTATTCTGTTCTAAACCAATTTTGCTGTTCCATATTTCAAATCCTTGAGTTTAGGGACAGAGAAGTACACTCGTGGCAATTATCAGTGTGCTATTCTGTGCTAAATCTTGTTTGTAGGGAGGGACAGAGTAGGACAGTGAGGGAAAGTGTCAGTGTGCTATTCTGTTCTAAACCAATTTTGCTGTTCCATATTTTCAATCCTTGTGTTTAGGGACAGAGAAGGATAGGCAGGGGACAGTGTCAGTGTCATTGTTGCTAAGCCTCCTGCACAGTATACACCTGAAGGTAGCCCTTATTGCTCTTTTTCCCATCTCCCTGCAGGCCATCCATTAAAATGTCTGGAAGGCAAACAAGGAGAGGCAGACAGTCAGGAGGCAAAAAAAGAGGGCAAGCAGGCTCTGTGTCTGGGGGCAACAGTGCTGGTCGTGGACGCGGTGCATTGTCATCAGCACATGGCCATGGGACACGCTTGTCCTTCTTTTCGGCAGCTGGACATGTTGAGCCACATCATGCCGAAGACTTGGTAGAGTGGATGACCAAGCCCACCTCATCCTCCTCATCCTCTCTCACCCAGGCTCAGAGTACTGGCAAAGCAGCTGCCAAAGCGTCCTCTTCTCTGGTATCATTATCTTCATTAGTCAATCCTTCCCTAGACCCACCATGTCCTCCTCCTGAGGAGTCCCCCGAACTGTTTGAGCACAGTGTTGGGTACATGCTCCAGGAGGATGCCCAGCGTTTGGAGGGATCTGATGATGATACCCAGCTAGAGGAAGGCAGCAGCATGAGAGCAGAGAGAGGGGATGCTCAAGAAGGACACCAATCTGGCAGTCATGCTCCAGCAGCTGCAGCATACTGCCAGATTGGCTCCAGTGATGAGGAGGGAGGGGATGATGAGGTCACTGACTCCACGTGGGTGCCTAATAGGAGAGAGGAGAAGGAGGAGGAGGATGAGGAGGAGGCACATCTCCAACGAGGCAGGATGCCCTTGAGTGGCCAGCGTATGGGCAGCACACCGACGGAATCACACCGCAGAGCTCCGCCTGTGCAGGGCGCTGCCTCTGCCCGTCATTCAAAAAGTTCTTTGGTGTGGGCCTTTTTTGAGGCGAGTGCATCAGATCGCACAGCTGCTGTTTGCAACATATGTCTCAAGCGTATATCGCGTGGCCAAAACATCAGCCGCTTGGGCACCACATGCTTGATCAGACATATGTTGACCTGCCATGCAGCTCGTTGGCAAGCCTACCTTAAAGACCCACACCAAAGAACAAAGCTGACCTCTTCTTGCACCGCATCAGCTGGGATCTCCAACCCCACTATACCTTCACTCCTCTCTGAAACCTGGTCTGAGAGGAATGAAGGTGTAGAATTAGGTGTGTCACAGCCAAGTACTTGCGGGCACTCTGCTAGCAGTACACCAACGTCCGATTCTAGCAGGCAAATTTCCCTGCCCCAGCTGCTGGACCGTCGAAAGAAGTTCACTCCCAGCCATCCACATGCCCAGCGGTTGAATGCTAGCTTGGCTAAATTGCTAGCGCTTCAACTGCTGCCTTTTCAGTTGGTAGACTCGGCCCCCTTCCGTGAGTTTGTGCAATGTGCGGTTCCTCAGTGGCAGGTTCCCAAACGCCACTTTTTCGCACGGAAGGCGATTCCGGCTCTTTACAGGCATGTGGAAGGCAATGTCTTGGCCTCGCTGGACAGGGCGGTCAGCGGTAAGGTGCATATTACCGCTGACTCATGGTCCAGCAGGCATGGACAGGGACGTTACCTTTCTTTCACGGCCCATTGGGTCACTCTTTTGGCAGCTGGGAAGGATGCAGGACAAGGTGCAGTAGTGTTGGAGGTTGTTCCACCGCCACGCCTCCAAAATGCTACTACTGGTTGTGACACACCTCTCTCCTCCACCCCCTCCTCTTCTTCTTCCTCCATGGCCTCTTCCTGTGGTTTGTCCTCGGAACCAGCGGTGCTCCGTAGGCGTTCAAGGGGCTACGCAAGTACGCAGGCAAAAAGATGCCATGCCGTGCTTGCGCTGGTGTGTTTGGGGGACAGAAGCCACACTGGGGCAGAGGTCCTGTCTGCTCTGCAGGGCCAGGCCGAGAGGTGGTTGACGCCACGCCAGCTTAAGCCAGGAATGGTGGTTTGCGACAATGGCACCAACCTCCTCTCCGCCCTCCGACAGGGACAACTGACCCATGTGCCCTGTATGGCTCACGTCCTTAACCTGGTGGTGCAGCGGTTCTTGGGCAGGTACCCGGGCTTACAGAATGTCCTGAGGCAGGCCAGGAAAGTCTGTGTGCATTTCCGCAGATCTTATAATGCCAGTGCTCGCCTGGCTGAGCTGCAAAAGGAGTTGAACCTGCCCAAGAACCGCCTTATATGTGACATGCCCACCAGGTGGAACTCAACGTTGGCCATGCTGCAGCGGCTGCACACGCAGCAGAGGGCCATCAATGAGTACCTGTGCGACTACGGCACCAGGACAGGGTCAGGGGAGCTCGGGTTTTTTTCACCACGCCAGTGGGACATGATCAGGGATGCATGCACTGTCCTGGCACCATTTGAGGAGGCCACGAGGATGGTGAGCAGTGACAGTGCATGCATCAGTGACACTGTACCTCTTGTCCACCTGTTGGAGCACACGCTGCGTGGAATAATGGACAGGGCACTTGAGGCAGAACAGAGGCAGGAAGAGGAGGACTTCCTTGCCTCTCAAGGCCCCCTTTACCCAGACAGTGTTCCTTCTGTCCCACCCATCGCACAGGAAGAGGAGGAGGAGGAGGAGGAGGAGGAGGAGGATTGTGTCAGCATGGAGGTGGAGGCTGGCACTCAGCATCATCAGCAGCAGTCTTTTAGGGATGATTTACAGTCCCAAGAAACCAGTGGACTTGTACGTGGCTGGGAGGAGGTGGCTGCGGATCATGTCGTCCTTAGTGACCCAGAGGACTCCGGACTGAATGCCTCAGCTAACCTACGCTGCATGGCCTCCCTGATCCTGCAAAGTCTGCGGAAGAATCCTCATATTCTTCGGATCAAGGAGAGGGACCATTACTGGCTGGCCACTCTCCTTGATCCACGGTACAAGGGTAAGGTTGCGGACCTTATCGTACCGTCGCAGAGGGAGCAGAGGATGAGACAACTCCGGGAGGCCTTGCAGAAAGGTCTGTGCAACGCGTTCCCAGAGACTGGGAGGTTACAAACTCCTGGTCCTGGACAACGAGTTGCTGAGGCTTTGGGCAGTCAAAGAAGGAGCGGTGGGGAAGGTGGCCGTCTGACCGATGCGTTCAGACAATTCTTTAGTCCGCAGCCCCAAAGTATGATCGGTTCCAGAAACCATCGCCAGCGTCTGATATACATGGTCCAGGAATACCTAGGGGCAAGGTCAGACTTGGACACCTTCCCCACCGAAAATCCTCTGGCTTACTGGGTCTTGAGGATGGATCACTGGCCAGAGCTTGCACAGTATGCAATTGAGCTACTGGCCTGTCCTGCATCCAGCGTTCTTTCAGAACGCACATTCAGTGCTGCTGGAGGATTTGTCACGGATCACAGGGTGCGCCTGTCCACCGACTCGGTTGATCGACTGACTTTCATCAAGATGAACCAGTCTTGGATCACCACCAGCTACCACACACCAGATGCTGATATAACAGACTAATTGATTTTAAAATGTCACATCCCTTCAAGACTGATGCTGAGTGCCTGTGCTGTTATGTTGACTGGCTATCCTCCTCAATGATACGATTAATGATGATAGCTTGGAAGATCATTTTGGTTTATGGGTGACGCCACCAGTGGCTAAGGCCCAATTTTTCAGCCCCTGTTTAACAGGGGCGTGTAATTAAAATTTTTGATGCAATACTTTGCAACAGGCCTCATTGCTGTGCTCCAAGTACAGTATCTGTGAGGGGTTGCAGTGTTGTGCCACCAGTGCCTAAGGCCCAATTTTTCAGCCCCTGTTCAACAGGGGCATGCAATTATAATTATTGATCTAATAATTCACAGCAGGGCCCATTGCTGCGCCCACCAAGAGTAACTGTCAGGCCTTACAGTGTTGTGGCACCAGCACCACCATCACCACCACCACCACCACCACCACCAAAGGCCCAATTTTTCAGCCCCTGTTCAACAGGGGCATGCAATTATAATTATTGATCGAATAATTCACAGCAGGACCCATTGCTGCGCCCACCAAGAGTAACTGTCAGGCCTTACAGTTTTGTGGCACCAGCACCACCATCACCACCACCACCACCACCAAAGGCCCAATTTTTCAGCCCCTGTTCAACAGGGGCATGCAATTATAATTATTGTTCGAATAATTCACAGCAGGGCCCATTGCTGCGCCCACCAAGAGTAACTGTCAGGCCTTACAGTGTTGTGGCACGAGCACCACCATCAAAGGCCCAATTTTTACTACCACTGTTCAACAATTATATGTTATTACAATTCCTGATATAATAGTTGACAGCAGGGCGTTCCAGCACCCACCAAGAGTAACTGTGAGTGCTTACAGTGTTGTGCCAACACCAACACCTAAGGGGCCAATTTCTGCAGAGTATATACGGCAGGTCCCTACTTTCAAACATCCAACTTACAAACTACTACTACTTGCAAACGGAAGAAGACAACAGGAAGTGAGAGGAAATCTACCCCTTGGAAGGAAAATTCTCTCCTGTAAGAATTAATATGGGAGAAAGGTGTCTCCTCTCTACTGATGCTTTATCACCAATCCTTGTTTCAATAAAAACACCACATTTCAAAAACAGTTGTCATTGGGACGCAAAGTGAGGTGAAATGTTCTGAACAGGGGCACAGACAGCAAAAAAAATGTGACAGGGGTGATAACCGTTCCCTATGTTTTACAAAAAGCTAAAAAAAAGGAATTTGGCATGGAGCTACACTTAAACAATGCAGCTGTTCAAAATTACAAACAGATTCTACATAAGAACAAACCTACAGTCCCTGTCTTGTATGCACCGCCTGTATACGGCTGTTCAGAGTATATAGGTCCTTTTTTATTTTGTGTGAGGGGTTCCCCTTAATATCCATACAAGACCCAAAGGGGCTGGTAATGGGCTGGGGTGGGGGGGGGGGTTGATGGGGTAGCTATGCCATTTTTCCTAAAGATTTTCATCCATATTACCGGGACCAGACATTGCATTAAAGCCGCAAGCAGTTTTAAATGGCTTTTTTTCCTTTAGAAATGTTATTTTGTGCAGGGACAGTTCTAAACACGGGAAACACGTGGCACTTCACAGGCATACTTTAGACACCCCCCAGGTACAATATTTAAAGGAATATTTGACTTTTTTTTTTCACTTTATGCATCAATAAAATGACTGCTCCCGGAAAACGTCCGTTTTTAAAACTTCTTTTTGCATTGATACATGTCCCCTGGTGCAGAACCCGGGTTCCCAAACTCTGTTTCGGACAATAACATGGATAATAGTCGTTATAATTAGCACTTTAGAATCCGAACGTTCGCATCCATTGTATTTAATAGGGTTCTAATGTTCGTGCGAACTTTCGGTCCGTTCGCGGGTTCTGGTGCGAACCGAACCCGGGGGTGTTCGGCTCATCACTACTGGGGAGCTCTTCACACACTCCAGGCATGACATCTCGGGTTGTACTGTGATTGGAACATCCTGGGTTCCCCTATAAAATATATTCATCTGCATATAATCCATACATCTCTATAATCTTGCTGGCATCCTCTTGGATTCAGTTTCCAATCACATATGTTCAGATGGAGCCTTACACTATCACAAATCAATTTCCTGAAAATGGCTGACTGCTTGCCTGTGAAATGTGTAAAGAGTCATCAATGCGTGTGGCCTAATTGTGAAACAAAGAAGGAAATGTGCTTGGTTGTTATGGTACATTCAACAAATAAAATAGGCCCATTAGCTGCAATACAATGCACTGTAATTACACTTATGGTTTTCTGATACCAGTCTCGATCTAAAGAAAACAACAGTATGTCAGTGGTCTGAATGCTGTGTCAGTGAGCTATGAAACCACAAACACCATGACTGACATTTCCTGACTTTGAAAAGATAAGGTTACATAAGGGGAAAGCCATGGGTGAATATGTGTAATGGAAAAAGAGTGTGCTCTTTGTTATAATAAAAATGTATTTTAGGAACTAGATTAAACCCCAGTACATAGGGATAGTTTAATCTATATATATATATATATATATATACACACACAGTATCTCACAAAAGTGAGTACACCCCTCACATTTTTGTAAATATTTTATTATATCTTTTCATGTGACAACACTGAAGAAATTACACTTTCCTACAGTGTAAAGTAGTGAGTGTTCTGAACTTCAGCTTGTATAACAGTGTAAATTTGCTGTCCCCTCAAAATAACTCAACACACAGCCATTAATGTCTAAACCGCTGGCAACAAAAAGTTAGTACACCCCTAAGTGAAAATGTCCAAATTGCCTTCAATTAGCCATTTTCTCTCCCCGGTGTCATGTGACTCATTAGTGTTACAAGGTCTCAGGTGTGAATGCGGAGCAGGTGTGGTAAATTTGGTGTTATCACTCCCACTCTCTCATACTGGTCACTGGAAGTTCAACATGGCACCTCGTGGCAAAGAACTCGCTGAGGATCTGAAAAAAAGAATTGTTGCTCTACATAAAGATGGTCTAGGCTATAAGAAGATTGCCAAGACCCTGGAAATGAGCTGCAGCACGGCAGCCAAGACAATACAGCAGTTTAACAGGACAGGTTCCACTCAGAACAGACCTCCTTATGGTCGACCAAAACGAGTTGAGTGCACGTGCTCAGCATCATATCCAGAGGTTGTCTTTGGGAAATAGACGTATGAGTGCTGCCAGCATTGCTGCAGAGGTTGAAGGGGTGGGGGTTCAGCCTGTCAGTGCTTAGACCATAAGCCGCACACTGCATCAAATTGGTCTGCATGGATGTTGTCCCAGAAGGAAGCTTCTTCTAAAGATAATGCACAAGAAAGCCCGTAAACAGTTTGCTGAAGACGAGCAGACTAAGGACATGGATTGCTGGAACCATGTCCTGTGGTCTGATGAGACCAAGATAAACTTTTTTTGTTCAAATAGTGTCAAGTGTGTGTGGCGGCAACCAGGTGAGGAGTACAAAGACAAGTGTGTCTTGCCTACAGTCAAGCATGGTGGTGGGAGTGTCATAGTATGGGGCTGCATGAGTGCTGCCGACACTGGGGAGCTACAGTTTATTGAAGGAACCATGAATGCCAACATGTACTGTGACATACTGATGCAGAGCATGATCCCCTCCCTTTGGAGACTGGGCCGCAGGGCAGTATTCCAACATGATAACGACCCAAAACACACCTCACAAGATGACCACTGCCTTGCTAAAGAGGCTGAGTGTAAAGGTGATGGACTGGCCAAGCATGTCTCCAGACCAAAACCCTATTGAGCATCTGTGGGGCATCCTTAAACGGAAGGTGGAGGAAGGAGCGCAAGGTCTCTAACATCAAAAAGCTCCGTGATGTCATCATGGAGGAGTGGAAGAAGACTCCAGTGGCAACCTGTGAAGCTCTGGTGAATCCATGCCCAAGAGGGTTAAGGCAGTGCTGGGAAATAATGGTGGCCACACAAAACATTGACACTTTGGGCCCAATTTGGACATTTTCAATTAGGGGTGTACTCACTTTTGTTGCCAGCGGTTTTGACATTAATGGCTGTGTGTTGAGTTATTTTGAGGGGACAGCAAATTTACACTGTTATACAAGCTGTACACTCACTACTTTACATTGTAGCAAAGTGTCATTTTTTCAGTGTTGTCACATGAAAAGATAGAATAAAATATTTACAAACATGTGAGGGGTGTACTCACTTTTGTGAGATACTGGATATGTATATATTTATACTATATATATATATATATATATATATATATATATATACACACACACACACACAAACACATTTTGCCTTTCATTTCTATTTTAACCGCTTGACGACTGCCTCACGCACATTTACGTCGGCAGAATGGCACAGGCAGGCAAAGCAACGTGACCCTGCTCGCGGGACCCGTAGACTAGGTGCCTGCCGGTGTCCCGCGATCGGGTCACGGAAAGGCAGAACGGGGGGATGCTTTTGTAAACAAGGCATCTCCCTGTTCTGCCTAGTGAAACAACACTGATCGTCTGCTCCCTCTCATCGGGAGCAGCGATCAGTGATGTGTCACAGTACGACACGCCCCCTAACAGTTAGAATCACTCTCTAGGACACACTTAACCCCTTCCCCGCCACCTACTGGTTAACCCCTTCCCTGCCAGTCACATTTATACAGTAATCAGTGCATTTTTATAGCACTGATTGCTGTATAAATGTGAATGGTCCCAAAATAGCGTCAAAAGTGTCCGATGTGTCTGCCATAATGTCGCAATCACGATAAAAATCACAGATCGCCGCCATAACTAGTAAAAAAAATGTAATAAAAATTTCCATAAAACTACCCCTTATTTTGTAGACGCTATAACTTTTGCGCAAACCAAACAATATACGCTTATTGCGATTTTTTTACCAAAAATATGTAGAAGAATACGTATTGGCCTAAACTGAGAAAAAATTGGCTTTTTTAAAAAAAATTGTGGATATTTATTATAGCAAAAAGTAAAAAATATTGCTTTTTTTTTAAATTGTCGCTCGATTTTTGTTTATAGCGCAAAAAATAAAAACTGCAGGGGTGATCAAATACCACCAAAAGAAAGCTCTAATTGTGGGAAAAAAAGGACGTCAATTTTGTTAGGGAGCAATGCCACATGACCGCGCAATTGTCAGTTAAAGCAATGCAGTGTCGAATCGCAAAAAGTGGCCCGGTCATTTGGCAGCCAAATGGTCCGGGGCTGAAGTGGTTAAACTGAATGGGTTGTTTTACAAATATATTCACATATACTTTAAAACTTCCTCCCTTAGGCTAATTTCACACTGAAGGCATTTTTCAGGCGTTTTAGCTCTAAAAATAGCACCTGTAAAGCGCCTGAAAACTGCTTCCCATGCCGCCCCAGTGTGAAAGCCCGGGTGCTTTCCCACTGGGGCGGTGCTTTTGCGGGACGGGAAAAAAAGTCCTGCAAGCAGCATCTTTGGGGTCATTCTAAACCGCCCCTGCCCATTGGAATGCATGGGGCAGTGCTTCCAAAGCGCCTGAAAAGCGCTGCAACACGGGCGGTTTTAACACATTTTCGGCCGCTAGTGGGGAGTTAAAATTGCCCCGCTAGCACCCGGAAAGCGCCGCTAAAATGACAGTAAAGCACTGCTAAAACGAGCATCGCTTTACCACTAATGCAGAACCGCCCCAGTGTGAAAGTAGCGTTAGTGCAACCTTCAGAGCAATAAACTGTAATTAACTTCAGCCCTGCAACCGTCTGAGATCTTTACTGTCCAGACTGCCCTAGAAAGGGAAATCAGAGTGACAGAGAGATGAACTCATCACTGTGCTACTTCTCCTTTCACTTTCCAGTCACAAGCTGGGGCAGGTCCAGGACAATCAGGGCACAGAGGAGTGGATTGAATAATGCTGGCCATCAGACTGAAGGCATCTAGCAGCAAAAACAAATACCGCATATACAGTATGTGCACGTACCTTTTTTGTGAAGCTTTTTTTTTTTTTTCAAGTCTGGAAGCAGCTCTGTGTACCTCTCACATACGTACAGATGTCAATAGATTCCAACTGGGGTATTGAATGCAGTATGTCTACTTGCATTTCTGAATCAATGTTGTGCTGAAGCAAAGCTGTGGGCAGAACACCCGTTTGAATCTACTCCACTCTACCACAGATTTTCCAAAACATGTGTGGACTGAACTTTTTCCTTGTGACAACTTAAACATATTATCCATTTTTATCCATTTTTAAATTTTTAACTATGTCTTTATAAAAGGAGTGATACTGAGTCTCTTGTGTGCTTACTCCAACGCTGTAACCTGGCCTAGGCCAACAAGGCCCAGGCCTAGGGCAGCACTTTGCAGGGGGGCAGCACGGAAAAAGTCCCCGTCGGCTTGCGCTACACTGTTATGACGCGTACACACGATTGGACATTCCGACAACAAAACCGTGGATATTTTTCCGACGAATGTTGGCTCAAACTTGTCTTGCAGTTTTACCAGACCGAGCGCTTCCGTCTCGTACTTGATTCAGAGCATGCGTGGAATTTCGTGCGTCGGAATTGTCTACACACGCTCAGAATTTGTTGTCTGAAAATTTGAGAACCAGCTCTCAAAATTTTTGTTCTCAGAAATTCCGACAGAAATGTCCGATGGGGCCTACACACGGTCGGAATTCCGAGCGTGTGTACGCGGCATTAGTGTAGCACCAGTCTTATGGGACAGACAGGGCTGAGAAGGCAAATTAGTCTAGCGCCCCCATAAAGCGGCCGGTGGCTGGCATTACACAATAGTAGGGGGGGGGGGGCTCTGCTTCTAATTTTGACTGTCCTATCATCCTGGACCACAAACCTTCCTCACTGTGCCATATGTTTTCTGCTGCACCATTGGCATGGTTATATCTTCTTAGTCCTCTCCATAAAATTATCAGAAATTTGTGCTTAAAGTAGAACTATAGGCAACACTTTTTTTTCATTTTGGATAGAGTAAGGGAGGGTTATAGCCCCTGTCAGTTTATTTTTTACCATCCCTGTCCCATTGCAGAGATTTCCCTTCACTTCCTGCCCCATAGCCAAACAGGAAGTGAGAGGAAATCTATGCAAATTAAGGGAATCCATTGCCCCCTGCAATTAGCCCTCAGAACTAGTGTCCCCACTCAAAAAATTCAGGGCGGGTCTTAAACAGCAAGGGGTGTGGCCTTGACAGGAAGGGGTGGGTCATATTTAAATTAGGGGGTGCACAAGTTTAGTCAGGCCTAGGGCAGCACAAAACCTAAATACACTACTGGCTTACTCAACATAATGCAACTTTATTTCACTTAGTCCTACTACAGCATAGCAAAATAGAAATGTTTCAAATTATACTGCTACGTAGGCCACACACAGTTATATTTCTAAAAACCAAAGAAATGTTACATAAAAAAGAATAAAGGTTTCATCCAAAGTATTTGTTCCCCCTACAACAGAAAGTTTGGAGAGTAGGTGATACCCTTTATTGGCTAACTTAAAGTGTTACTAAACCCAGAACCTGCATTCACTATATATGGTCTCCCACAGTACACAGAACATGGAAATGCAATCGTTTTAGTAAATATAAACTGATAAATACCTTTTCTCATCAGCACTATATAGCAGACTTGTGACTTCTATCAGTGCCCAGCCGAGCACTGGTTAAAGCTTGTAGGAAGAGTTTTTATTCTGCTCACTGTCCTATAAAAACTACTACTACTGCGTTCATCTACAACAACAATTTCCCTGCCAACCCAGTACTTGCTAGATATTTCTGCAGCTCCTTTAACCACTTCAATACCATGCACTTATGCACCTTCCCGCCCAGACCAATTTTCAGCTTTCAGTACTCTCACACTTTGAATGACAATTACTTAGTCATGCTACACTGTATCCAAACAAAATTTTTATCATTTTCTTCTCACAAATAGAGCTTTCTTTTGGTGGTATTTAATCGCCACTGGGTTTTTTATTTTTTGCGATATAAGCAAAAAAACAACAATTTAAAAAAAAAAAAAAACACTTTTTTTTAGTTTCTATTGTAAAATTTTGCAAATAAGTAATTTTTCTTCATAAATTTGTGCCAAAATGTATACGGCTACATATCTTTGGTAAAATGAACCCAAATTAGTGTATATTATTTGGTCTTTGTGAAAGTTATAGAGTCTACAAACTATGGTGGCAATCACTGAAAATTTATCACATCTGATCACGCCTGATGTACTGAAGGGATATCTCATTTCTTGAGACACTAACAAGCGAGGAAAGTACAAATACCCCAAAATTACCCCTTTTTGGAAAGTAGACAGTCCAAGGTATTTACTAAGAGGCGTGGTGAGTTTTTTGAAGTTGTATTTTTTTCCCACAATTCTTGGGAAAATTAAATTTTTTATTTTTTATTTTTTACACAAACTGGTCATATTAACAGTTTTTTTCTCTCACACAGCATATGCATAATTGCAACTACACCCCAAAATACATTCTGCTACTCCTCCTGAGTGTAGCGATACCACATGTGTGAGACTTTTACACAGCCTGGCCACATACAGAGGCCCAACATTGAAGTAGCACTTTCAGGCGTTCTACAAGCATAAATCGCACATATCCTTTCTCAACCACCTATTACACTTTTGAAGGCCCTGGAGCACCAGGACAATGGAATTTTCCACAAAATGACCCCATTTTGGAAAGCACACACCCCAACGTATAATCTATGAAGCATTATGAGTCTTTTGAACGGTTCATTTTTTTCCAGAAGGTTTTGGAAAATGTGGAGAAAAAATAAAAATGCATTTTTTTTACACAAAGTTGTCCATTTATAAGATATTTCTAACGCATAGCATATACATAGCAAAAATGACACCCCAAAATGCATTCTGCTACTCCTCCTGAGTATAGCGATACCACATGTGTGAGACTTTTACACAGCCTGGCCATATACAGAGGCCCAACATTGAAGTAGCACTTTCAGGCGTTCTACAAGCATAAATCGCACATATCCTTTCTCAACCACCTATTACACTTTTGAAGGCCCTGGAGCACCAGGACAATGGAATTTTCCACAAAATGACCCCATTTTGGAAAGCACACACCCCAACGTATAATCTATGAAGCATTATGAGTCTTTTGAACGGTTCATTTTTTTCCAGAAGGTTTTGGAAAATGTGGAGAAAAAATAAAAATGCATTTTTTTTACACAAAGTTGTCCATTTATAAGATATTTCTAACGCATAGCATATACATAGCAAAAATGACACCCCAAAATGCATTCTGCTACTCCTCCTGAGTATAGCGATACCACATGTGTGAGACTTTTACACAGCCTGGCCATATACAGAGGCCCAACATTGAAGTAGCACTTTCAGGCGTTCTACAAGCATAAATCGCACATATCCTTTCTCAACCACCTATTACACTTTTGAAGGCCCTGGAGCACCAGGACAATGGAATTTTCCACAAAATGACCCCATTTTGGAAAGCACACACCCCAACGTATAATCTATGAAGCATTATGAGTCTTTTGAACGGTTCATTTTTTTCCAGAAGGTTTTGGAAAATGTGGAGAAAAAATAAAAATGCATTTTTTTTACACAAAGTTGTCCATTTATAAGATATTTCTAACGCATAGCATATACATAGCAAAAATGACACCCCAAAATGCATTCTGCTACTCCTCCTGAGTATAGCGATACCACATGTGTGAGACTTTTACACAGCCTGGCCATATACAGAGGCCCAACATTGAAGTAGCACTTTCAGGCGTTCTACAAGCATAAATCGCACATATCCTTTCTCAACCACCTATTACACTTTTGAAGGCCCTGGAGCACCAGGACAATGGAATTTTCCACAAAATGACCCCATTTTGGAAAGCACACACCCCAACGTATAATCTATGAAGCATTATGAGTCTTTTGAATGGTTCATTTTTTTCCAGAAGGTTTTGGAAAATGTGGAGAAAAAATAAAAATGCATTTTTTTTACACAAAGTTGTCCATTTATAAGATATTTCTAACGCATAGCATATACATAGCAAAAATGACACCCCAAAATGCATTCTGCTACTCCTCCTGAGTATAGCGATACCACATGTGTGAGACTTTTACACAGCCTGGCCATATACAGAGGCCCAACTTTGAAGTAGCACTTTCAGGCGTTCTACAAGCATAAATCGCACATATCCTTTCTCAACCACCTATTACACTTTTGAAGGCCCTGGAGCACCAGGACAATGGAATTTTCCACAAAATGACCCCATTTTGGAAAGCACACACCCCAACGTATAATCTATGAAGCATTATGAGTCTTTTGAACGGTTCATTTTTTTCCAGAAGGTTTTGGAAAATGTGGAGAAAAAATGAAAATGCATTTTTTTTACACAAAGTTGTCCATTTATAAGATATTTCTAACGCATAGCATATACATAGCAAAAATGACACCCCAAAATGCATTCTGCTACTCCTCCTGAGTATAGCGATACCACATGTGTGAGACTTTTACACAGCCTGGCCATATACAGAGGCCCAACATTGAAGTAGCACTTTCAGGCGTTCTACAAGCATAAATCGCACATATCCTTTCTCAACCACCTATTACACTTTTGAAGGCCCTGGAGCACCAGGACAATGGAATTTTCCACAAAATGACCCCATTTTGGAAAGCACACACCCCAACGTATAATCTATGAAGCATTATGAGTCTTTTGAACGGTTAATTTTTTTCCAGAAGGTTTTGGAATATGTGGAGAAAAAATGAAAATGCATTTTTTTTACACAAAGTTGTCCATTTATAAGATATTTCTAACGCATAGCATATACATAGCAAAAATAACACCCCAAAATGCATTCTTCTACTCCTCCTGAGTATAGCGATACCACATGTGTGAGACTTTTACACAGCCTGGCCATATACAGAGGCCCAACATTGAAGTAGCACTTTCAGGCGTTCTACAAGCATAAATCGCACATATCCTTTCTCAACCACCTATTACAATTTTGAAGGCCCTGGAGCACCAGGACAATAGAATTTTCCACAAAATGACCCCATTTTTGAAAGCACCCACCCCAACGTATAATCTATGAGGCATTATGAGTCTTTTGAACGGTTCATTTTTTTCCAGAAGGTTTTGGAAAATGTGGAGAAAAAATTAAAATGCATTTTTTTTACACAAAGTTGTCAATTTATAAGATATTTCTAACACATAATATGTACATAGCAAAAATTACACCTAAAAATGCATTCTGCTACTCCTCCTGAGTATGGCGATACCACATGTTTGAGACTTTTACACAGCCTGGCCACATACAGAGGCCCAACATCCAAGTAGCACCTCCAGGCATTCTAGCAGCATTAATTGCACATATCATTTTCTGACTACCGATCACATTTTTGAAGGCCCTTCATATATCTAACACATAGCAGGTACATACCAAATAACAAAAGATTACCTGTGGTTTTAGAAGTGCAGTGGTCCACAGAGGAGAGCATCGGTCCAGGCAGCAGGCAGGGATGAGGTCAGCGACAGCAAAAGCAATCATCCAGGCAGCAGGCAGGAATACTGTCCATAGTTCGCACAGGCAGAGATACTGTCAGCACAGCCAGAGCACAGCCAAAGCACAGGTCCAGGTAGCAGGCAGAGGTGTCCTATCCTATCCTATCGATGATATCTTCGATATATTGGAGGTAGTGGAGTCAGTGATTTTGAGTTGCTTTTTGGTAGCAGACAAACGAATTAAAAAGGGCCATGTGAAACAGGTGAAACGCAACTTTTTTGTGCCAATAATGGGACTTTCTGGTTGATAAGTAGGGCTGTAGCATCTGGTCGTTTAAATCCACCCCCCCCCCCCCATGTACAAATTGTAGTCGTGGACACATTCAGGCTTTACAATGGAGCCGCGTCTTCTTGGGATCTCCACCATGGTGTCATTGTGGATCGTAGAGAGGATGTGGACATCTTTCTTGTCCCTCCACTTCATGGCCAACACCTCCTCGTTCCTCATGGATGCCGATTCTCCAGGTCGCAATTTTTTTGTCAATAAATTTTGTGGGAATCCCTTCTGGTTTTTTTTTTTGAAGGTACCGCAGGCCGGGGTTTGTTTACTGTAAAGGTGGCGAAAAAGGGGCAGGCTGGTATAATAATTATCAACATATAAATGGTAACCTTTTCCGAACAGGGGGTATGCCAACTCCCAGACAATTTTCCCACTGGTTCCAATATATGTGGGGCAATCACGGGGCTGGAGCTGGGAGTCTTTGCCTTCGTAGATCCTGAATTTGCAGACATATCCAGTGGCTCAATCACATAATTTATTTAATTTTAACCCATACCTGGCTCTCTTGCTTGGTATGTACTGCTTGAACTGCAGTCGGCCGGTGAAATGTACGAGGGACTCGTCCACACAAATTTTTTGGTCTGGGATGAAAACGTCTTCAAATCGCTGGGAAAAGGCATTGATTAGGGGGCGTATCTTGTACAATTTGTCGTAGTTGGGATGATCTCGGGGAGGGCACTGTGAATTGTCATTGAAGTGGAGAAAGCGCATAATCATGTCGTATCTTTTCCTGGACATGACAGCGGAATATATGGGCATGTGTTGGATGGGGCGTTTGGACCAATATGAATGGACTTCGTTCTTTTTTGTAAGCCCCATATTGAACATAAGGCCCAAAAATAATTTAAATTCCTCCAATGTTAGACGCCGCCACTGGAACATGCGGGCGTAGGAAGAATTGGGGTTGGCAGCAATTAATTGGGATGCATACAGATTCGTTTGATCCACTATATTCTGCAGCAAATCTTGTGGGAAAAATAAACAAAAATAATCAAATTTAGAAAAATTTGTAGTGTCGGGCTGCACACCTGGCTGTGCGGTGAAAGGGGGGATGATAGCGGATCCTGAGTTGGCAGGCAACCATAAGGGGTTTGCCAGGGCATCGGGAAGGTAGGATTGGGGCTGGATTCTTCGGGTTGGGCGTGCATTTCCATTGCTTGTACTGGGCTCCTCTTCCTGGGGTATGGCGCTGCTGGTGGTGGGCAGTTCTCCTGATCTTGGTGCTGATCTTGGTGCTGATCTTGGTGCCGATCGCATTCTTTTGGGAGGGACGGTTTCCTCCGGGGACTCGGACTCTGAGCCACTATCCTCCACTGGCTCGTATTCCGAACCAGAATCGGATAATGGGAGCTCCCCGCTGCTCTCATCATCCGACATGGCAAGAATGGCATATGCCTCCTCAGGTGTGTAAACCCTTTGGGACATTATGGCAGTGCTTATTGGTGGGCCTGTGTAATGGTACTGCTGGTGGTAGTGGTGGCGGTCTGTGTGGTAGTACCAATGGAGGTATTAGTGGTGGGCCTGTGTGGTGGTACCGATGGCGGTATGGGTGGTGGTGGTACCAATGGCGGTACAGGTGGTGGTGGTACCGATGGCGGTACGGGTGGTGGTGGTGGCGGCGATACCGGTGGCGGTACGGGTGGTGGTGGTAGCGATGGCGGTATGGGTGGTGGTGGTACCGATGGCGGTACAGGTGGTGGTGGTACCGATGGTGGTACAGGTGGTGGTGGTACGGGTGGTGATGGTACCGATGGCGGTACAGGTGGTGGTACAGGTGGTGGTGGCACTACCGACGGTGGTACTGGTGGTGGTACCGATGGCGGCACTAGTGGTGATACTGGTAGCGGGCCTGTGTGGCAGTATAGATGCTGGGCCTGGTGGCGGTACTGGTGGTGGTACTGGTACCGATGGCGGTACTGGTAGCCTGTGTGGCAGTGCCAATGGCGGTACCGATGGAGGTGGGCCTGTGACAGATGATTGACAGATGGGCTGATTGATTGATTGACAGATGGGTTGATTGATTGACAGATGGGGTGATTGATTGACAGGTGGGGTGATTGATTGACAGGTGGGGTGATTGATTGACAGGTGGGCTGATTGATTGACAGATGGGCTGATTGACAGATGGGCTGATTGACAGATGGGCTGATTGGCTGGGCTGATTGATGTGCTGGGCTGTGTGACAGGTCCTCTTTATGGGGGGGGGGGGCGTGTTGTGCACTGTAAACTTATGTAGACAAACTACACTGAGCTAACTTACTGATCTCTTCTCTCTCCTCACAGATCGGTGTGTGAGGAGAGAGCAGGGATCAGGTAGTAACTCCTGTGGAGTTTGTTTACATTTGTGACCGGCTGTGATTGGACACAGCCGGTCACGTGGTAAACAGCCAATTCATTGGCTGTTTACTCTGATCGGGGACGCGCTGTGTCCAAGGGACACTCGCCTTCCCCGATCCCCGCTCTGCAAGCCTGTGGCGGCGCGCACGGAGCGCGCCGCCGAGTTTGTTTTGACAGGTGATCGGCTGTGACTTTGACACAGCCGATCACATGGTAAACAGCCAATGAAATTGGCTGTTTACCGTGATCGGGGTAGCGCTGTGTCCGAGGGACACATGCCGTCCCCGATCACCGCGCTGCGCGCCCCCGCGGGCGTGCGCAAGGCAATATCCTGCAGGACGTCATATGACGTCCAGTATCGATATTGCAACCACTTCCCGGACGTCAATTCGCTATTGACTGGGCGGGAAGTGGTTAATGTTGCTGTATCGTCTTTTCATCAATTTTGAAGGGACGTCCAGTTCTTGGTAATGTCACTGTTGTGCCATATTTTCTCCACTTGATGATGCCGGTCTTCACTGTGTTCCATGGTATATCTAATGCCTTGGAAATTCTTTTGTACCCTTCTCCTGACTGATACCTTTTACCAACGAGATCCCTCTGATGCTTTGGAAGCTCTCTGCGGACCATGGCTTTTGCTGTAGGAGGCGACTAAGAAAATTTCAGGAAAGACCTACTAGAACAGCTGAACTTTATTTGGGGTTAATCAGAGGCACTTTAAATGGTGGCAGGTGTGTACTGACTCCTATTTAACATGAGTTTTTAATGTATTTGCTTAATCCTGAACACAGCTACATCCCCAGTTATAAGAGTGTGTGCACACTATTATATTTTAGTTTTTTATTTCTACTTCCCCTATAAAAGATTTTAGTTTGTTTTTTAACTGAATTGTACAGTTGATAGGTCACATTAAAGGTGGAAAAAGCTCTGAAATTATTTATCTTTGTCTCATTTTTTTTTTACATCACATTTACCTGACATTTTATTTTAATCCACTGTACATGGTACAGAAGGCACATATCAGGAATAGTGATGAGCCGAACACCCCCGGGTTCGGTTCGCACCAGAACCCGCGAACGGACCGAAAGTTCGTACGAACATTAGAACCCTATTAAATACAATGGATGCGAACGTTCGAATTCTAAAGTGCTAATTATAACAACTATTATGCATGTTATTGTCCTAAAAAGGGTTTGGGAACCCGGGTTCTGCACCAGGGGACATGTATCAATGCAAAAAGAAGTTTTAAAAACGGTCGTTTTTCGGGAGCAGTCATTTTAATGATGCATAAAGTGAAAAAAAAAAAGTCAAATATTCCTTTAAATATCGTACCTGTGGGGTGTCTAAAGTATGCCTGTGAAGTGCCACGTGTTTCCCGTGTTTAGAACTGTCCCTGCACAAAATGACACTTCTAAAGGAAAAAAAAGCCATTTAAAACTGCTTGCGGCTTTAATGTAATGTCTGGTCCCGGTAATATGGATGAAAATCTTTAAGAAAAATGGCATAGCTACCCCATGACCCCCCCCCCCCCCCCCACTCCAGCCCATTACCAGCCCCTTTGGGTCTTGTATGGATATTAAGGGGAACCCCGCACATAAAATAAAAAAGGCCCTATATACTCTGAACAGCCGTATACAGGCGGTGCATACAAGACAGGGACTGTAGGTTTGTTCTTATGTAGAATCTGTTTGTAATTTTGAACAGGTACATTGTTTAAGTGTAGCTCCAGCCCAAAAATCTATTTTTAAACTTTTTGGAAAACATAGGTAAGGGTTATCACCCCTGTAACATTTGTTTTGCTGTCTGTGCCCCTGTTCAGAACATTTCACCTCACTTTCCGTCCCAATGACAACTGTTTTTGAAATGTGGTGTTTTTCTTGAAACAAGGATTGCTGATAAAGCATCAGTACAGAGGAGACACCTTTCTCCCATATTTATTCTTACAGGAGAGAATTTTCCTTCCTAGTGGTAGATTTCCTCTCACTTCCTGTTGTCTTCTTGCGTTTGCAAGTAGGAGTCGTTTGTAAGTTGGATGTTTGAAAGTAGGGACCTGCCGTATATACTCTGCAGAAATAGGCCCCTTAGTTGTTGGTGTTGGCACAACACTGTAAGCACTCACAGTTACTCTTGGTTGGTGCTGGAACGCCCTGCTGTCAACTATTATATCAGGAATTTTAATTACATATAATTGTTGAACAGTGGTAGTAAAAATTGGGCCTTTGATGGTGGTGCTGGTGCCACAACACTGTAAGCCCTGACAGTTACTCTTGGTGGGTGCAGCAATGGGCCCTGCTGTGAATTATTAGATCAAGAATTGTAATTGCATGCCCCTGTTGAACAGGGGCTGAAAAATTGGGCCTTTCGTGGTGGTGGTGGTGGTGGTGGTGTTGCCACAACACTGTAAGCCCTCAGAGTTACTCTTGGTGGGTGCAGGAATGGGCCCTGCTGTGAATTATTAGATCAAGAATTGTAATTGCATGCCCCTGTTGAACAGGGGCTGAAAAATTGGGCCTTTCGTGGTGGTGGTGGTGGTGGTGGTGTTGCCACAACACTGTAAGCCCTCAGAGTTACTCTTGGTGGGTGCAGGAATGGGCCCTGCTGTGAATTATTAGATCAAGAATTGTAATTGCATGCCCCTGTTGAACAGGGGCTGAAAAATTGGGCCTTTCGTGGTGGTGGTGGTGGTGGTGGTGTTGCCACAACACTGTAAGCCCTCAGAGTTACTCTTGGTGGGTGCAGGAATGGGCCCTGCTGTGAATTTTTAGATCAAGAATTGTAATTACATGCCCCTTTTGAACAGGGGCTGAAAAATTGGGCCTTTCGTGGTGGTGGTGGTGGTGGCGTTGCCACAACACTGTAAGCCCTCAGAGTTACTCTTGGTGGGTGCAGCAATGGGCCCTGCTGTGAATTATTAGATCAAGAATTGTAATTACATGCCCCTGTTGAACAGGGGCTGAAAAATTGGGCCTTAGGCACTGGTGGCACAACACTACAACCCCTCACAGATACTGTACTTGGAGCACAGCAATGAGCCCTGTTGCAAAGTATTGCTTCAAAAATTGTAATGACACGCCCCTGTTAAACAGGGGCTGAAAAATTGGGCCTTAGGCACTGGTGCCACAACACTCCAACCCCTCACAGATACTGTACTTGGAGCACAGCAATGAGCCCTATGGCAAATTATTGCTAAAAAAATTGTAATTACACGCCCCTGTAAAACAGGGGCTGAAAAATTGGGCCTTAGCCACTGGTGGCGGCACCCATAAACAAAAATGATCTTCCAAGCTATCATCATCAATCGTATCATTGAGGACTCGGAGGAGGAGGATAGCCAGTCAACATAACAGCACAGGCACTCAGCATCAGCATCAGTCTTGAAGGGATGTGACATGTTAAAATCAATTAGTCTGTTATATCAGCATCAGGTGTGTGGTAGCTGGTGGTGATCCAAGACTGGTTCATCTTAATGAAAGTCAGTCGATCAACCGAGTCGGTGGACAGGCGCACCCTGTGATCCGTGACAAATCCTCCAGCAGCACTGAATGTGCGTTCCGAAAGAACGCTGGATGCAGGACAGGCCAGTAGCTCAATTGCATACTGTGCAAGCTCTGGCCAGTGATCCATCCTCAAGACCCAGTAAGCCAGAGGATTTTCGGTGGGGAAGGTGTCCAAGTCTGACCTTACCCCTAGATATTCCTGCACCATGTTTATCAGACGCTGGCGATGGTTGCTGGAACCGATCATACTTTGGGGCTGCGGACTAAAGAATTGTCTGAACGCATCGGTCAGACGGCCACCTTCCCCACCGCTCCTTCTTTGACTGGCCGAAGCCTCAGCAACTCGTTGTCCAGGACCAGGAGTTTGTAACCTCCCAGTCTCTGGGAACGCGTTGCACAGACCTTTCTGCAAGGCCTCCCGGAGTTGTCTCATCCTCTGCTCCCTCTGCGACGGTAACATAAGGTCCGCAACCTTACCCTTGTACCATGGATCAAGGAGAGTGGCCAGCCAGTAATGGTCCCTCTCCTTGATCCGAAGAATACGAGGATCCTTCCGCAGACTTTGCAGGATCAGGGAGGCCATGCAGCGTAGGTTTGCTGAGGCATTCGCTCTGGAGTCCTCTGGGTCACTAAGGACGACATGATCCGCAGCCACCTCCTCCCAGCCACGTACAAGTCCACTGGTTTCTTGGGACTGTAAATCATCCCTAAAAGACTGCTGCTGATGATGCTGAGTGCCAGCCTCCACCTCCATGCTGACACAATCCTCCTCCTCCTCCTCCTCCTCCTCCTCCTCCTCTTCCTGTGCGATGGGTGGGACAGAAGGAACACTGTCTGGGTAAAGGGGGCCTTGAGAGGCAAGGAAGTCCTCCTCTTCCTGCCTCTGTTCTGCCTCAAGTGCCCTGTCCATTATTCCATGCAGCGTGTGCTCCAACAGGTGGACAAGAGGTACAGTGTCACTGATGCATGCACTGTCACTGCTCACCATCCTCGTGGCCTCCTCAAATGGTGCCAGGACAGTGCATGCATCCCTGATCATGCCCCACTGGCGTGGAGAAAAAAAACCAAGCTCCCCTGACCCTGTCCTGGTGCCGTAGTCGCACAGGTACTCATTGATGGCCCTCTGCTGCGTGTGCAGCCGCTGCAGCATGGCCAACGTTGAGTTCCACCTGGTGGGCATGTCACATATAAGGCGGTTCTTGGGCAGGTTCAACTCCTTTTGCAGCTCAGCCAGGCGAGCACTGGCATTATAAGATCTGCGGAAATGCACACAGACTTTCCTGGCCTGCCTCAGGACATCCTGTAAGCCCGGGTACCTGCCCAAGAACCGCTGCACCACCAGGTTAAGGACGTGAGCCACACAGGGCACATGGGTCAGTTGTCCCTGTCGGAGGGCGGAGAGGAGGTTGGTGCCATTGTCGCAAACCACCATTCCTGGCTTAAGCTGGCGTGGCGTCAACCACCTCTCGGCCTGGCCCTGCAGAGCAGACAGGACCTCTGCCCCAGTGTGGCTTCTGTCCCCCAAACACACCAGCGCAAGCACGGCATGGCATCTTTTTGCCTGCGTACTTGCGTAGCCCCTTGAACGGCTACGGAGCACCGCTGGTTCAGAGGACAAACCACAGGAAGAGGCCATGGAGGAAGAAGAAGAGGAGGGGGTGGAGGAGAGAGGTGTGTCACAACCAGTAGTAGCATTTTGGAGGCGTGGCGGTGGAACAACCTCCAACACTACTGCACCTTGTCCTGCATCCTTCCCAGCTGCCAAAAGAGTGACCCAATGGGCCGTGAAAGAAAGGTAACGTCCCTGTTCATGCCTGCTGGACCATGAGTCAGCGGTAATATGCACCTTGCCGCTGACCGCCCTGTCCAGCGAGGCCAAGACATTGCCTTCCACATGCCGGTAGAGAGCCGGAATAGCCTTCCGTGAGAAAAAGTGGCGTTTGGGAACCTGCCACTGAGGAACCGCACATTGCACAAACTCACGGAAGGGGGCCGAGTCTACCAACTGAAAAGGCAGCAGTTGAAGCGCTAGCAATTTAGCCAAGCTAGCATTCAACCGCTGGGCATGTGGATGGCTGGGAGTGAACTTCTTTCGACGGTCCAGCAGCTGGGGCAGGGAAATTTGCCTGCTAGAATCGGACGTTGGTGTACTGCTAGCAGAGTGGCCGCAAGTACTTGGCTGTGACACACCTAATTCTACACCTTCATTCCTCTCAGTGCATGTTTCAGAGAGGACTGAAGTTATAGTGGGGTTGGAGATCCCAGCTGATGCGGTGCAAGGAGAGGTCCGCTTTGTTCTTTGGTGTGGGTCTTTGAGGTAGGCTTGCCAACGAGCTGCATGGCAGGTCAACATATGTCTGGTCAGGCATGTGGTACCCAAGCGGCTGATGTTTTGGCCACGCGATATATGCTTGAGACATATGTTGCAAACAGCAGCTGTGCGATCTGATGCACTAGCCTCAAAAAAGGCCCACACCAAAGAACTTTTTGAATGACGGGCAGAGGCAGCGCCCTGCACAGGCGGAGCTCTGCGGTGTGATTCCGTCGGTGTACTGCCCTTACGCTGGCCACCAAAGGGCATCCTGCCTCGTTGGAGATGTGCCTCCTCCTCATCCTCCTCCTCCTCCTCTCTCCTATTAGGCACCCACGTGGAGTCAGTGACCTCATCATCCCCTCCCTCCTCATCACTGGAGCCAATCTGGCAGTATGCTGCAGCTGCTGGAACATGACTGCCAGATTGGTGTCCTTCTTGAGCATCCCCTCTGTCTGCTCTCACGCTACTGCCTTCCTGTAGCTGGGTTTCATCATCAGACCCTTTGAAACGCTGGGCATCCTCCTGGAGCATGTACCCAACACTGTGCTCAAACAGTTCGGGGGACTCCTCAGGAGGAGGACATGGTGGGTCTAGGGAAGGAGTGACTGATGATGAGTCTGACATTGATACCAGGGAAGAGGACGCTTTGGCAGCTGCTTTGCCAGTACCCTGAGCCTGGGTGAGAGAGGATGAGGAGGAGGAGGAGGGCTTGGTCATCCACTCTACCAAGTCTTCGGCATGATGTGGCTCAACATGTCCAGCTGCCGAAAAGAAGGACAAGCGTGTCCCATGGCCATGTGCTGATGACAATGCACCGCGTCCACGACCAGCACTGTTGCCCCCAGACACAGAGCCTGCTTGCCCTCTTTTATTGCCTCCTGACTGTCTGCCTCTCCTTGTTTGCCTTCCAGACATTCTAATAGATGGCCTGCAGGGAGATGGGAAAAAAGCAATAAGGGCTACCTTCAGGTGTCCTTCTCTGTCCCTTTACTTAAGGATTTCTAAATATGGTTGAGGATGATTGCTTTTGCACAGAATAGCACAACGACAATTTCCCTGACTGTCCAAAAAACAAGGATTTCAAAGATGGTTGATGAGGAATGCTTTAGCACACTATAGCACAAGGAGAATTTCCCTCACTGTCCTTCCCTGTCCCTAGAAACAAGGATTGTCACAGTGAAAGAAACTGACACTCTTCCTACCTATAGTTTTCTGTCCCTAGAAAAAATGTTTTTTTAAAGCTGATTGATGATCAATGCTTTAGCACACTATAGCACAAGTAGAATTTCCCTCACTGTCCTTCCCTGTCCCTAGAAACAAGGATTATCACAGTGAAAGAAACTGACACTCTTCCTACCTATAGTTTTCTGTCCCTAGAAAAAATGTTTTTTTAAAGCTGATTGATGATCAATGCTTTAGCACACTATAGCACAAGTAGAATTTCCCTCACTGTCCTTCCCTGTCCCTAGAAACAAGGATTATCACAGTGAAAGAAACTGACACTCTTCCTACCTATAGTTTTCTGTCCCTAGAAAAAATGTTTTTTTAAAGCTGATTGATGATCAATGCTTTAGCACACTATAGCACAAGTAGAATTTCCCTCACTGTCCTTCCCTGTCCCTAGAAACAAGGATTATCACAGTGAAAGAAACTGACACTCTTCCTACCTATAGTTTTCTGTCCCTAGAATTTTTTTTTTTTAAAGCTGATTGATGATCAATGCTTTAGCACACTATAGCACAAGTAGAATTTCCCTCACTGTCCTTCCCTGTCCCTAGAAACAAGGATTATCACAGTGAAAGAAACTGACACTCTTCCTACCTATAGTTTTCTGTCCCTAGAAAAAATGTTTTTTTAAAGCTGATTGATGATCAATGCTTTAGCACACTATAGCACAAGGAGAATTTCCCTCACTGTCCTTCCCTGTCCCTAGAAACAAGGATTATCACAGTGAAAGAAACTGACACTCTTCCTACCTATAGTTTTCTGTCCCTAGAAAAAATGTTTTTTTAAAGCTGATTGATGATCAATGCTTTAGCACACTATAGCACAAGTATAATTTCCCTCACTGTCCTTCCCTGTCCCTAGAAACAAGGATTATCACAGTGAAAGAAACTGACACTCTTCCTACCTATAGTTTTCTGTCCCTAGAAAAAATGTTTTTTTAAAGCTGATTGATGATCAATGCTTTAGCACACTATAGCACAAGGAGAATTTCCCTCACTGTCCTTCCCTGTCCCTAGAAACAAGGATTATCACAGTGAAAGAAACTGACACTCTTCCTACCTATAGTTTTCTGTCCCTAGAAAAAATGTTTTTTTAAAGCTGATTGATGATCAATGCTTTAGCACACTATAGCACAAGTAGAATTTCCCTCACTGTCCTTCCCTGTCCCTAGAAACAAGGATTATCACAGTGAAAGAAACTGACACTCTTCCTACCTATAGTTTTCTGTCCCTAGAATTTTTTTTTTTTTAAAGCTGATTGATGATCAATGCTTTAGCACACTATAGCACAAGTAGAATTTCCCTCACTGTCCTTCCCTGTCCCTAGAAACAAGGATTATCACAGTGAAAGAAACTGACACTCTTCCTACCTATAGTTTTCTGTCCCTAGAAAAAATGTTTTTTTAAAGCTGATTGATGATCAATGCTTTAGCACACTATAGCACAAGTAGAATTTCCCTCACTGTCCTTCCCTGTCCCTAGAAACAAGGATTATCACAGTGAAAGAAACTGACACTCTTCCTACCTATAGTTTTCTGTCCCTAGAAAAAATGTTTTTTTAAAGCTGATTGATGATCAATGCTTTAGCACACTATAGCACAAGTAGAATTTCCCTCACTGTCCTTCCCTGTCCCTAGAAACAAGGATTATCACAGTGAAAGAAACTGACACTCTTCCTACCTATAGTTTTCTGTCCCTAGAAAAAATGTTTTTTTAAAGCTGATTGATGATCAATGCTTTAGCACACTATAGCACAAGGAGAATTTCCCTCACTGTCCTTCCCTGTCCCTAGAAACAAGGATTATCACAGTGAAAAAAACTGACACTCTTCCTACCTATAGTTTTCTGTCCCTAGAAAAAATGTTTTCTTAAAGCTGATTGATGATCAATGCTTTAGCACACTATAGCACAAGTAGAATTTCCCTCACTGTCCTTCCCTGTCCCTAGAAACAAGGATTATCACAGTGAAAGAAACTGACACTCTTCCTACCTATAGTTTTCTGTCCCTAGAAAAAATGTTTTTTTAAAGCTGATTGATGATCAATGCTTTAGCACACTATAGCACAAGGAGAATTTCCCTCACTGTCCTTCCCTGTCCCTAGAAACAAGGATTATCACAGTGAAAGAAACTGACACTCTTCCTACCTATAGTTTTCTGTCCCTAGAAAAAATGTTTTTTTAAAGCTGATTGATGATCAATGCTTTAGCACACTATAGCACAAGGAGAATTTCCCTCACTGTCCTTCCCTGTCCCTAGAAACAAGGATTATCACAGTGAAAGAAACTGACACTCTTCCTACCTATAGTTTTCTGTCCCTAGAAAAAATGTTTTTTTAAAGCTGATTGATGATCAATGCTTTAGCACACTATAGCACAAGGAGAATTTCCCTCACTGTCCTTCCCTGTCCCTAGAAACAAGGATTATCACAGTAAAAGAAACTGACACTCTTCCTACCTATAGTTTTCTGTCCCTAGAAAAAATGTTTTTTTAAAGCTGATTGATGATCAATGCTTTAGCACACTATAGCACAAGGAGAATTTCCCTCACTGTCCTTCCCTGTCCCTAGAAACAAGGATTCGCACAGTAAAACACACTGACACTCTCCCTACCTATCCTTCTCTTTCCCTAAACTAAAGGAATCCAGGTTAAGCAAGAAAAAATAAATGTCACTGTCCCTGCCTATGCTTCTCTTTCCCTGCTCCGGAACACACTACACTAGGCCGCCGTGCTGGCGGCCTTTTATAGTGTGGGGCGTGTACTAAACACCCTCAGCAATAATTGGCCACAGGCATCCTGCCTGTGGCCAATCATTGCTCTCCTCGCTGCCGGCGCTGTGATTGGCCAAGCATGCGGGGTCACAGTGCATGCTTGGCCAATCACAGCGCCTGGATGACACTGCGATGGCGTAGTGCATTGTGGGCCGTTCGCGTCACTCGAATTAGGCGCGAACGGCCCAAATCGTTCGATCTTCGTCGAACGATCGAACAGCCGATGTTCGAGTCGAACGTATGTTCGACTAGAACACCGAGCTCATCCCTAATCAGGAATACGAAATGTTTTGGGTAACAAACACATTAATAGGAACTCTTGTACTATCATATCACTCCTGTTTAAGGCAAAAGCTGGGACAAAAGGCATCTACAGGTATTGTATGTATATTTTGAAATGCTTTTACTACCAACTCTTCCTTAATAAGTTAACAGCTCATAAACTTTTTATGACTGTATAATCTGAACACAGTGCAAAATACCGCACTAGGTCACATCCAATGACAATGAACAAAAGCCTTCTAAACACATGATCAACAATTCATGCAATGTCTTTGTCTCATGGTTTTCTGTTAAATAATTTTGTATTGCATACTTTGGCGTGATGCATGCTATGTAAATACCTGTAATGATAATCATAATAATAGTATTAATAATAATAATAAAGTTAAACCATAATTTTTACCCGTGGAGGAAGATATTTTCATCTTAGTAACTTTTTCATACTTAAAGTGGTATTGAGGCTTTGTTTTTTGTTTTTGTTGTTTTTTTAAATAACAAACATGTTATATCCGCCTGCTCTGTGCAGTGGTTTTGCACAGAGCAGCTCCAATTCTCTTCTTTTCCCCGCTGGCGCTCCTCGCTCCTCCTCTTTGAGCAGTGCCCCCAGAGCAAGCTACTTGCCCTGGGGGGCTCCCCTGCATGCTCGCTCCCGAACTGCTTCTCTATGCGTTCCCAAAAGACACATAGGGCACTCCCCCCGCTCTCTCCTCATTGGCCCACTGGGCTCCCACTACTCTCTGCCAATAGGGAGTGAGAGTCCCGGGACAGCTGAACAGTGAACATTGCTGGATCGGAGGGAGCTCGTGTAAGGATTGGGGGTCTGGAGGGGGTGGGGCTCACAGAAGGTTTTTTTTACCCTCAGGCATAGCATGCATGAAGGTAAAAAAAAAACCTTCAGCATTTGGAACCACTTTAACCTTATGTTGCATTAAGTCACCCAAAAAATTACTTGATATTTTCAAGTAACAAATCTGAGAATTGCTTCCAATATACAATCAGTGCAGTACCAAAAATGCAATTTATAACAAGCTCATAAAGCACCCAAAGTACTTGACTCCTACTTCTCTGTGTTTGACAGACTGCAATACAACATCCCAGACAACCCTTTAGAGGTTCACACCACCTATTGTTATATATAGATGTGCTACAAGTGCTGAAAGGGTACATTCACACTAAGTGTTTTGGTGTGTTCAGGTGTAGTGATGTAAAACTCTGCCTGCTGATTCTTTGGTGCGAATTACAGCAAAACGTGCCATCAAAGGGATAGGCAACATATGTCTAAAGCCACCCAACATATAGAGGCGTGAGTGTAGCCTAAATCCTAACCTATGTCTTTCATATCTTTCTAAAGCGATGACGTTCCTGTTTCTGACAGAAACATAACACTTTTTACTGGATATTGAAAATACCAAACTGTGTCAGAGCAGTAAACAAGGCAGTCAACTGCTGCTACTGCATTGATCAGCAGCAGGTACATTTTTGCAAGATATAGAAGTTTGACGGGCAGGAAGCAAGACGTTACAATACAAGAATTGCTACTGCTTTTCTTCTTCTGAAGACACCTTTTGTCTGGCTGTGCTTGGCTTGAGCACTCTTTTGGTCACTGACCAGGAACAACTGTACAGATTCGAAATTTAGGCTAGCCGTAGAACAGTGGCGGCTTGTGTTTTTTTTTTTTTTGGGGGGGGGGGGGGCGGCAAACAACCACCCCCCCGGCAGTACCTCCATTCCCCCCCTGATCGCTGTCTGCTGGTCGGTCTGCCACATACCCCATCTAGCTGGCAGGCAGCAGGCATCGGCTCCTGTGTCCTATTCTCCTCCTCGCTTCCGCCTTGCATCTCCTACCCTCCTCCTAGGCATGCAATAGGATCACCTGTCCTTTCAGCCAATCGGGTGATGGGTCTCAACCCACTTCCTGATTGGCCTGGAGGAGGATCAGTGTTGTAATGGCAAATATGCATTCACTATTAAACACAACTGGAAGGGTTTGCATTCTCTGCGCCCCGACCCCACCCTATTTTGAAGCCTGATAAAGCCTCTGACTCTAATCAGGTGCCTAAAAAAACACCCACCCCCCAATGGAATCCATGCATCTGGCGTCCTGAAAGGGACCGGACGCATGGATAGGGGGGGCAGCACCATTAATGGACGGACCGCCCCTGCCGTAGAATGCTCCTATTTTTAACAGCCATGGGAAATCCACCCTGCTGCGCTATTGTATTTTGACAGCGGGACTATTCCTTTGTCAGAATACACTAAAAAGCACTGCAGCTGATTGATATACCAACAACCCTGTTCGAGAGGAGTCAATTATTAGATCGACTCCTCTCCAACTCTCCAACTGGGAAGGCCTTAAATGGATCAAAATTTGAGTGGTTCCAGCTAAACTAGACACATTTTGATCCATCTATGGCCAGCTTTAAGCCTCGTAGAGCTGTCCTAAGGTTTCGTTGTTGTGACATGTAGTGCCTGTTTTTTATTTCTTTTTTGACAATAAAGCTACGTTGGATTGGAGTGCGGCTGTCCTAATCGTCCTTGTTTATAATTGCCTTGTGCATTGCCAGCACCCTCGGTTCCTGAGAGAAGCATTGCAACCAAGTTGGACCTGTTTGGAGCGGCAATTTTTGTCTTTCTTAAGCCTCGTACACACGGTACGAAAATCGTAAGTAAAATTTTGTCCGACGAACGATCTGCCGATTTTCAGATCGTTAGTATGGTGCTTTCGACAGCCGATTCCAATTTTTCGGACGACAAAAGCTGGAGGTGCAGACTATAAAATTTATGTCGGATGTGAACACAATATCCGATTTTTGTAAAATTAGTATGGTTTTCGTCCGAACAAAATCATAAGAGCAAGACTACGCATGCTCAGAAACGAAAGAATACATACAAAACTATTCCACACATTACGTCACTTCTGAAGTTGAATTCTGTCGTACGAGAATTTTCGTATGGTGAGTAACGTCTTCACTTTCGACATGAGACTAGCATGCCCCAAAAAACGGACGAACGGTCGTCCGAAAATCTGATCATGTGTATGAGGCTTTAGAGTGATGTCAGGACTCTCCTGATCTCCTGATGAATATATATATATATATATATATATATATATATTTTTTTTAGCAGAGACCCTAGAGAATAAAATGGCAATCGTTGCAATATTTTATGTCACACGGTATTTGCGTAGCGGTCTTCAAGTGAATTTTTTTTGGGAAAAAACATACTTTCAGAAATTAAAAAAAATGAACAGCAAAGCCTAATTGTTTTTGTATAATGTGAAAGATGATGTTACGCCGAGTAAATAGATACATAAAATGTCATGCTTTCAAATTGCGCACACATTAGTGGAATGGCGACAAACAACGGTACTTAAAAATCTTCATAGGCGCCGCTTTAAAAATTTCAACAGGTTACCAGTTTAGAGTAACATAAGAGGTCTAGAATTATTGCTCTCACTCTAACAAGGACGGCGATACCTCACATGTGTGGGCACGACTTACGTATGCGTTCGCATCTGCGCGTGAGCCCAGAGGGATAGGCCTTTCAAAAAAAAAAAATCTTTCTTTTTTTTCTTTTTTTCCACTCTCTTTTAAAAAAAAAAATTCTGATCATTTATATTGCTGTCAGAAGGAATGTAAACATACCTTGTGACAGTAATAGTCAGTGACAGGTCCTCTTTAAAAAAAAATGCCAAGTTTGGCTGTTTTGAATGCTGTAATTTTTTTAAATTTCACGCCTTTAAGTCTTCAGTAAACCAGAAGTGATGTCAAGACATCGCTTCCGGGTTACTAGATCCGAGACTGTTCAAAGCCAATTCTTGCTTCGTTTGAGTCTCTGGCCAGCCGCCGGTTGCTCGGGCCTCCTGGTTGGACGGTAGGGACCGGTACAAAGGGGTGTAGCAAGATGGCGGTGTTTCGTCACATTCGGCTACCCATCACGGTTTTAGTGTGTTTTTTTGTCATAAAAGTGTTGAAACGCATATGGCGGCGTCGCGCATACGCAGTGCGAAAATTTTCAGCGGAACGTCACTTCCGTAGCAATCTGTGATGGGTAGCCATATGTGACGAGACAATGGCTTATTCTGTGTTCCTGCTAATTTTACCTGTGTCTCTTTCATCTCCTCTATGAGCTCTCTATTATATCCTTTTGACAAATTAGTTCACTACACAGGCAGTTTATCATCTTCACCTGCAACCTTTCTACTCCATCAAAAACCTATTTTTGTCTTTCCTGAATTTTTTTGGCCTGGAATATGGAGCTAGTGTACTCGTGAAGAATATAGATGGGGATTTTCAGCAGAAGGTGAAGGTGATTTCAAGAGATGATGTCCGTGAAATAATAAAATTTCAAATGTAGGTTGTAAAATGTTTATGGTAAGTTTATATTGATCAAAGTCTATCAACACAAATGTAAAAACGTAGTGCAGAAAAGCAGAAAAAGAAAACAGCAAAAAAAGATATGTTTGTGTATATATTTATTTATTTCAGCTCATTCACCGACTAAATTCACAGCTGAAATATATTCAGCTTCTTTTCTTAATCCAAACCTTCTTGTCAGACAAAAAAAAACCCCAGGAATGGCATCTATGGTTCTGTACTGCAGATAAATAATATATACCGTATATATATTTTTTTAAATCATGGAGTTTGGCTTTAAAGAGGTTGTAAAGGTTTGTGTTTTTTCACCTTAATGCATCCTAAAAACACTTGGCAAGCACCAGCCCCCCAGCCCCCCCCTGTTTTACTTACCTGAGCCCATTCACCTGCTCGGCACGTCCCCGGCGTCCTCTTCTCCACAGAGTCCTGGCATTGATTGGATAGATTGGTAGCAGCGCAGTCATTGGCTTCCGATGCTGTCAATCAAATCCAATGATTTGGCACCGGGGGGCGGGGCCGAATTATACACTTGGCGTCTATGGACGCCGAGTGTATGACACAGGAGCACGCCTGCAAGGTAACCCCCTCGGGAGAGAGCTTCCCAGAGGGGGTTATCTAATGCAGGGAGGAGCCGCGAGAGCTGCCGTGGGACCCCAGAAGAGGATGTTCAGGGCCACTCTGTGCAAAACAAGCTGCACAGTGAAGGTAAGCATGACATGTTTGTTATTTAAAAAAAAAAAACGGGAACCTTTACAATCACTTTAAGTACAGCTGAACAAAGAATGATCTGCGTTCAAATAAATAAAACAAAATATACACAGGTAAAGTATATGAATATTGCAAAGCTGGGAGCAACTAGGCTAAATTTAAAGAAGAAGTACAGCCAAAGCTTGTTTGGCGATACTTCTCCTATGGATCTCAGCAGTGCATCATGTGACCCGTTTTCAGAAGACAGCAGGCTGAAGCCCACTGTCGGCTGACATCACAGAGCTGGTCCAGGCCAGTGCACGATCGTGACAATGAAGTTGAGATACACCCACATGTCTAGACCGGCACCCAGCTCAGGTTTTCAGCAAGCCGCTGAGAGCCTGAGCCAGCCGCTCCCGCCCCCCACCGCCCAGCTCTCCGGTTAGCACAGGGGGGGGCAGAGCAGAGAGGCGGTGACTGACAGTCAGCAGCTTTCTGCTCAGGGAGCATTAAGAACTGAGCGATTGGCAGTGTTTGATCGCTTGGTTCTCAGTATTAGAGCAGTTGGGGGACAGATGCAACATCAGACCAATGTTGCATCCACCTAGGTTGGTATGATTCTACAAAAAACTATACCCCATACTTGCCTTTTAAGTCATCAAAGTGCACATCAACACTGGGACCACAAGTCCCATAATGCATTGTGTCTCATTTTACAAGCAGGGCTTATAATACCCTTGACATACCAATTGCTCATCTATCATGCACATAGCCCCACCAATGGAAGCACCCACTAATAATGTCTGGATTGTAATGATGTGTCCCCTGTAGCCCAAAGAGCTACATGGGAGTGGGTAAATGATATAAAAGTGAGACCAGAAATGGCTGTAAAACACTTCCGTTAGCACATGGGACGAAGAAATGAAGCGCCACAATAGGCCTGTAAAAGTAGCTAGTCTCCGAGCGCGTAGCCTGTTGTTTCCTGTCTCACCTTCCTTCCGGTGCTCTCCTTGGTTCTGGTTTCCTGTGACGTCATCATCTGTGCGCCATACTGAATTCTGGCTGTTTCCTGGTGGCCACAGGATGGACTATCTTCTTTGCCTTCAGACTCGTGGATCCAGATGGACCTGAGACTGCACCGCACCACGTTCTATGAGACCTTGATGTGCCCTGTTTTTACTTGTGTCCTGTAAGTGCATTTCCATTGAGATTAAACATTTTTATCTGACATATTGCACTTAGGTGGCGCTTCCTTTCTTTGTCCCCTTATCTTTCCTCTACAGAGTTGGCTTTTCTCTGAGGACAGCTGCCGCCCACCATTTCATCACCTCCTCCCTTTTTAGGACTGGTCATTTGTACCACCATATGGACTATTGAACTGTGACTGTTTTTTAGACATATGCATTGCCGTTTTTAAGTGTCCAGCAATACCAGTGTGTGCGCTGACAGTTCATCTTTATCCTTTTGTATACTTCCGTTAGCACAGCTGGAAGCTTTAGCCTTGGCTCACACTGATGTGATTTTGGATGCTTTTCAGAACGCTCAGAATCGATCGACTAGGGAAGTATCATTGTTTACTATGGAGGCCATTCACATATATGCAGTCCTATCGCGGGAGAGATGGAGAGAGACCAGGTCATAAATCAAAATGACATGCGAAACGCATTGGGCTCACAACTAAACCCACATCAAGTTGCAATGGACGTTTTTGTTTAAATCGCACTAGAAAACTCACTTGAATCACACCACATTGGTGTGAACATAACCTAAAGATACACCTTATTTTTCCAAAAAAATCCATACACATCTGCAACTTTATAGACTTTTAACCTATTCTTCATTAAATTGTTTCTTCTTGCATTTGTCTGCATCGTTGTAATGTACTTGTGAGATCCTGAACCTTTCCTTTTCCCCCTCACTTCGGTTTCATTGGAACGAGCAGCGCACAATAGTTGCAGTCCTGTGCACATGTAGAGAGGTGCAGCGTGGTGCTGCAGCAGTAAACACTCAAGAGTCTAGCTGCAGAGAACAGAATTTGTATTAATGTAGAATCCAAAAAGCCCCAATAAACCCAGCCGGAAGGCACCCAACTGGGAACACTTACAGAATATATCAGTAGTATGTAGCGGAGCGGGTCTCAGATGTGCTGACAGCATCTGTCTTGAGGGGCAGAATGTGGCCTGGCCTGGCCAGTCTATACCCAAATGGGGAGGTTTCCAGGAAGGATAGCATGTCCCTATCCTTTCCCTACTTAGCTGGAACCTCTCCCTGCCGCTAATCACTGTCCCTGATAGACGGGTGACCTGTCTACCCACACTAAAAATGCGCACCCAGCCTGTGACCCAGGGCATTAAATAGGCTCTGTCTGACCCAAGATGGCTACCAGAGTCACATAAGGGGGCAGCATCCAATTGGGTAGCTTTCCCAGTGACCCAGGAAACCATAGAGGAACCAAGTTCTTGATTCCCCTCCAACTAAAAAAGCCGCTGCAGTCCAGCACCACCTACAGTGGAGAAAATAGACTGTACCTACCTACACACATAGTCCATTTCAGTAGGGAGCAAGAGGGTGTGACTACGTTCCTACATACAATGAGACTGTGGAGACCGAATGTAGCCACCCTCTAACAGGAAGTCAGATCACAGCAGCAAAAAAGGAAAGTGGAAATTTAGAGGAGGCTGAGAGGCATAGAAGGTGTCACTTAAAGGCAATACCAGAGAGAGGAATTTTAAATGTGGGTGCATGAACAATAAGAAGATTAGGGATGAGCCAAACACCCCCCAGTTCGGTTCGCACCAGAACATGCGAGCAGGCAAAAAAATTGTGTGAACATGCGAACACCGTTAAAGTCTATGGGACACGAACATGAATAATCAAAAGTGCTAATTTTAAAGGTTTTTATGCAAGTTATTGCCATAAAAAGTGTATTGGGAGCCGGGTACTGCCCCAGGGGACATGTATCAATGTAAAAAGAAGTTTTAAAAATAACTTTTTTTCAGGAGCAGTGATTTTAAGAATGCTTAAAATGAAACAACAAAAATTAAACATTCCTTTATATATCGTGCCTGGGTGGTCCCCTTAGTCTGTCTGTAAAGTAGCGCACCTGTCTTATGTGTTTTACAGTTCCGCAGCAAAATGACATTTCTAAAGGAAAAAAACGCATTTAAACTTGCTTGCATCTGTAATGTATTTGCCGCCTGCCGGTAATGTAGATAAAAATCAAGTTAAAAAACATATTATTTTTTTAAAACATTGTGGGGCCCCCCGTAAAATCCATATCAGGCCCTTCGGGTCTGGTATTGATTTTAAGGGATACTCCACGCCAAAAAAAAAAAAAAAATTGGTATGGGGTCCCCCCAAAATCCACACAAGACCCTTTTTCGAGCATGCAGCCTGGAGGACAGGATAGGGGGGAGAGCGAGCGCCCCCCCTCCTGACTCATACCAGGCCACATGCCCTCAACATGGGGAGGGTGCTTTGGGGTCCCCCCTAAAAGCACCTTGTTCCCATGTTGATGGGGACAAGGGCTTCATCCCCACAACCCTTGCCCGGTGGTTGCGGGGGTCTGCGGGTGCAGGGCTTATCGGAATCTGGAAGCCCCCTTTAACAAGGGGGCCCCCACACCCCACCCCCTCCATGTGAATGGGTAGGGGTACATTGTACCCCTACCCATTCACCCAAAAAATTGTCAAAAAGTAAAAAACACAAAATACAGTTTTTGACAATTCCTTTATTAAAAAAAAAAAGTGTCCTGCGATGTCCACCCTACTGTAATCACGGTGACGGCCGACCCAAAAAAAAAAAGCTCTGCCTCGATGGGAGGCCTCCCATCGACAGAGGGTCCATCCTTTTTCAATCACAGGGCCAACGGACTCAAAAAATAGAAAAAAAAAGAAGCTCTGCCTCGATGGGAGGCCTCCCGCCGACTGCTGTCTTTTCGCAGTGACAGCTGTTATACAGGCAAGGGCGGCACATGACGTTAGAAGCTGTGGGGTAACGCCCTTGCCTATATAACAGTTGTAAAAGCGAAAAGACAGCAGTCGGCGGGAGGCCTCCCATCGAGGCTGAGCTTCTTTTTTTTTCTATTTTTTGAGTCCGTTGGCCCTGTGATTGAAAAAGGATGGACCCTCTGTCTCACCCACAAGTGCACACAAGGAATCGCTCCGCAATATTTATGCGAGAAGATAAAGCACTACACCCCCAAACGCAGTCTCCGATCAACAAACCAAAATCTCCTTCACATCCTCAAGTTTCGCTACAAATCAAAGGGAGAAAGAAGATTTGCAGTCCAAGGACCACGGCTATGGAACGCGCTACCCACGGATATCCGTATGGAAGAAAACCATCGGGCCTTTAGGAAAAAACTTAAGACCCACCTCTTCTGATGGATCATGAAGCTACTGGATGCAAAGCGCCTTGAGGCGATTTAGTTCGCATTTGTTAGCGCTATACAAGTTTTTCACTCACTCACTCACTCACATCGCGGGACACTTATTTTCTTTTTTTTTATAAAGGAATTGTCAAAAACTGTCTTTTGTGGTTTTTACATTTTGACACTTTTTTTGGTGAATGGCTAGGGGTACAATGTACCCAATACCCATTCACATAGGGCGGGGCAGGATCTGGGGGCCCCCTTCTTAAGGGGGGCTTCCATATTTGGATAAGCACCCCACCCGCAGTCCCCCACAACCACTGGGCAAGGGTTGTGGGTAGGGTTGTCCCGATACCACTTTTTTAAGACCGAGTACAAGTACTCGCCGATACCGATTACCGATACTTTTTTTTCAATGTCACGTGACAGTGGCACATGTGTCAGTATTTTTTTTTTACAATTTTTTTTTTTACAATTTTTTTTTTTTACATTTTTTTTTTTTTTACGATTTTTTGTTATGTTTTTTTACAGTGCCTTCTTCTTCTTTTTTTTGGTGGTGGGGGGGGGGGGGGGTTGGATTGTGTGAGTGTGTTTTTTTTATTCACATTTTGCAATTTTTTATTTTATTTTTTTACACCTGTTGGGGGGGCTTTGGTGAGATTTCAGGGGTCTTAACAGACCCCTGACATCTCCCCTTTGAGACAGAGAAAGGGACTAGGGACACAGATCCCCCAGTCCCTTTCTCTGCAGCCTCAGATAAAATGAATGGACAGGAGGCTCCTCTCCATTCATAAACTGAAGCATCGTAAACACAGGTTACGATGTTTCAGTTATATGAATGGACAGAGTCAGTGATGACTCTGTTCATTCAGAAAAGGTAGGAGCCGGGTTTAGTGGCTCCTACCTCCGCTCTCCATCCTGACAGATCGAGGACAGAGGGAGTGGAGGAGGACATGGAGGGGACACGGAGCACGGAGGGGAGAGCAGCAGGAGTGGGACACGGAGCGCGGACAGCAGCACGGAGGGGACAACGAACCCGGAGGGGGAGAGCAGCATGGAGGGGGACACAGAATGCGAAGGGGGAGAGCAGCATCACGGAGGAGGACACGGGACACAGATTATGAAGAAGGACAGCAGCAACAGCACGGAGGGGGTTACAGGGACAGTCAGCGGTGATCGGTGCGGCTTTGGGGGGAGTTTAGAAGCACCGATCGCCGCTGTATATATTTCGCTAAAGCAGCTGAAAGGGGGGGGGGGCTCCGGGGGGAGAAGCTGTCAGTTGTATTGAAATGTATACAGGGAGACCAGTGCTTGAAACTCCCCCCCCCCCCACCGCACTGATCATCCCTGACTGCCCAAATATCGGGTGAAGCATCGGAGCATTTCCTCCGAGTACAAGTACTTGGGGAAATGCTCAGTATCGGTACCGATACCGATACTAGTATCGGTATCGGGACAACCCTAGTTGTGGGTACAAGGCCCTTGTCCCCACCAACAAAATTGGGACCCCGAAGTACCCTCCCCATGTTGAGGGCATGCGGCCTGGTATGGTTCAGGAGGGGGGCTCTTGCTCACCCCCCCTATCCTGACCCACCAGGTTGCATGCTCCGATAAGGGTCTGGATTTTTGGGGGGACATCCACGCCAATTTTGTTTTTCATTTTGGTGCGGAGTTCCCCTTAAAATCTATACCAGACCTGAAGGACCTGGTATGGATTTTGGATTTTGGTTCCCCTTGACCACTTCAATATACTGTGTTGTATATACTAAACTGCCTGCACTGCCTGAATATAGAGTCTACACTGAATATCTAGTCTACACTAATTGAAGAGTGTGTATATATATATATATATATATATATATATATATATATATACTCGAGTATAAGCCGACCCGAATATAAGCCGAGGCACCTAATTTTACCACAAAAAACTGGGAAAACTTATTGACTGACTCGAGTATAAGCCTAGGATGTCCATCTGCATGCCTCACTGTGCCTCACTGTGTCCATGTGCATGCCTCACTGTGCCCATGCCACACTGTGCCCATGCCTCACTGTGCCCATGACTAGACTGACGTTTAACATGGGAGTCTATGGAAGGGGTGCCGGGCTTTGAAAAATCGTTGCTCCCCGGCCGTAGGTCCTCAAGGCAACAAACTTTGCACACGTGTAGAGAAAGAGTGGTGCTACATATGTGCCAAGAAGAAGGGAGGTTACCGCTCAGGTGCAGCTGATAATCTCCTCACAGGATCCAAGACCAAGGGTGCAGCCAATGCATGTAGCAATGCAAAAATAGTGAGAGACCTTGGACTGCCGCAATCCGAAAAAATGTTTGTTCTTTTATTAAAATTATGATTAAGCGCTGAAGTTCAGTCCGAAACGCCTCAGCTCACATTAGCTGTTTCCTTTGCTGTGCCATGTATTCATTGTTTTTATCTTAATTTTAATAAAAGAACAAACATTTTTTTGGAGTGCGGCAGTCCAAGGTCTCTCACTATTTTTGCATTACATATGTGGCAAGTTTGGTAATGGGTCCCCAAATCCGGGAGATCAGGCGCAAAAAGGTGACTCGAGTATAAGCCGAGTGGGGCATTTTCAGCACAAAAAAATGGGCTGAAAAACTCGGCTTGTACTAGAGTATATACAGTATATATGCACACACATATCACATATATATATATATATATATATATATTAAATACACTGCCTGCACGCCACTAACTAACCTGCCCAATCTAGCTCAATCTATCTACGTCCATACACTATACATGGCCACAATGTAAGCACCCTTATATAGTGTGGGGCGTGGACTTAGTTCACCTGAGCCATGATTGGCCAATTTTGGCTCTCGTAGCAGAGCGCGCTGTGATTGGCCAAAGCATGCAGGTCAGGTGCATGCTTTGGCCAATTATCAGACGTCAATGCACTGCGATCTCGCAGTGCGTTTTGGGGCGTTCCACGGCGCTCAAATTTGCCGCGCACTCCCCATATCTTCGGTTTGTGTGCGAGCAAATGAACACCCGATGTTCGAGTCGAACTTAAGTTTGACTCGAACCGCGGGCTCATCCCTAATAAAGATCAAGGATGGATATTGCCCCAAAATCTGTTAGCCCAGATAAACGAAATCCTGAAAACTGGAGTTCTGCTTTAAGAAAATACTTCTGACCCAAATGTAACTTTTCTGTTAATAGCCTTTAGATCAACATTGCTAAAAGTAAAGGTCTGATGCTATTTATTTTCTCTGTAAAAAGCTTTTATCGATCCACGGCAGGTTCCATACAATTTAATATTTCCCCTTCCACTTAAAAAGGAATAAAAAATCCTAATTAAATAAGCAGATAACCAAAATGAAAGCAGTAAAATAACATTTCTCATTTGCCTTGTGGGAGTTTTAAAATACTTGGTAATCTGCCTGTGTTATTTAAAGAACAACAGGAAAAGCCTGAACATGTCAGACAGGAGAAAAGAATATTCATGCACAGTTGTGTTGGGAGATGCGTTGGCTAAAACCACCTGCTTAATGACAGCGTCTAGATAAATAAAAAACAAAGTAGTAAGCAGAAATTAAAGTGAAGCTTGTTTACGAAGTAGACGTGTTATATTACCATTTATGTGTAAAATATACTGAATTTTCTTCATGTAATTAGGCTCAAATCTGCTGAACGCTGTTTGCAATCCTGGCTCATATATCATCTTAAAGATCAACCAGCCAAAATGTTTTCTTTCAGCATTGGAGAGGTTAGAAACTCCGCCAGGTATGTACCCTCTGGGGAATTTTAACCTCGCTTTGTGACCTGGTAACAGTTATTAGCGTGGGGAATCCCAAATACTTTCACTTCCTGTTGTGTCCTCAGGGAAAATCACCAACTAAGACAAAAGCATAAAAGAAAAACCTGAAAAACATCCAAACTTCTCCACTTTACATCATAATAAAATAGTACCACTTATGCCGCGTACACATGGTCGGAATTTCCGAGGAAAAAAGTCCAACTGATTTTTTTCATTGGATATTCCGACCGTGTGTATGCCCCATCTGACTTTTTCTGTTCTCTTTTTTTCCGTCGGAAAACATTTCTATCGGAAATTGCGTTTATCTGTATGGAACTCCGACGGAGAAAAAAAACATGCATGCTCAGAATTAAGTCGACGCATGCTCGGAAGCATTGAACTTAATTTTTCTCGGCTCGTCGTAGTGTTGTACGTCACTGCGTTCTTGACGGTCGGAATTTGGTGTGACAGTGTGTATGCAAGACAGCTTGAACGGAATTCCATCGGAAAAACCCGTCTGAGTTTATTCCGATGGAAAATCGGACCGTGTGTACGCGGCGAAAGAGTGCCTTTATAATGGTGGTGGCATATTGCACAGCCAATTGGAATTGCCATGAAGGAGACACATTCATGTTCCTTGGGTCAGAAGCAGTGGTACTCTTCCCCTTTTAAAGTTAGGTAGATATAACATTTTAAAATTTAAGCAGTATAAGTATCTGAATTTGCCTTGGTATCAGACTCTTGCAGTTAACTGTACAGCAGAGCTCAGACAGGGGAGATAAGTAGCACAAGGAGCCAATGCTGCAGTGAAAGAAGCATAGTGACAGAGGAATCAGCTCATCAGTCTGCTGCTTCTCCTTTCCCTGCCCAGTCATGGGGTGGGGATGAGAGGGTGACTTGTAAGTAAAACTGCAGCAGAAAAAAAGTAGGTCTCCTCCAATGCTAGACAGATCTGTGCTGTGGGGCAAAGCTATGCCAATCTATGGTTCTGTCTGGATGGACAGAAATACAAATCTTTTGACATTAAAAACAGCCCTCATATTTTCGTTTCAATCGTTTTTATTAAAGGTTTTCACAAAAAGTAACAAAAGAAAAGGACGTTAAAAACTTTAAACAATTTCACAATTTCCACAATATGTTGTGCTTAATAACAGCGAGAAAAAAGGAAGGATTTACATTATCAATCAAACAAGTTAACGAATAACTAAAGATTACCCCCCCTCTAGAATGTCAAATATTGGCGTGTCCAAGGCACTTAGTTGCGGAAATATTAAGTATTCTCCAGCATTATCAATCCAACAGTTATAATTTGCAAGAGGCTATAAAGCCTAGTCAACTCTATATGGACTATCGCTTGCATAAAATTTTTTGAATAGATGGAGTTCAGGGTTCGCCCTCCACAGATGAAAAAGAAGGTTCTCTCCACCAAGGGGACATTCTATTTTCCACTAGTGTAGCTACGTATGCAAAATATCGTAAGCACACCAGTAAAACGGGGGAGAGAGAAAAGCAAGAGAGAGGGAAGAAGGAAGAAAAGAGGGAAGGGGAAGACCCCACGCACCGGCCGGCGCCACCAGAAGACGTAGTAGTCGGGTATAGTCTGGGGATCACTAGACAAGTATCTGATCCATGGACCCCAGACTTTTTCAAACACCTTCATTTTGTCATTCAGGATTGCCAAGAGCCTTTCATTTATCATGAGCCAGGAATGTTTGTGTTTAAATTGGTCAAATGGGACGACGGTCGACCTCCAGTTTCTAGCTATAGTGATTTTAGCCCTCATATATTTTATATGTGTAGCGCACCCACCTATCCCCCTTCTGCATTTTAATTTGGCTCCTCGCAGGGGGAGACAGGCACACCGCACCACAAGCCTGTACCCTCCTGTGTAAAGAGGTTGAGCGGTGTTATTTTTGGTTCTTGTCTGCAGCCAGAGTCAAAGTCCTCCTGAGAATGATTCTCACCTCTACCATGTGTAGAAGCAAGTCCTTGACTTCCCCAGTAACGTAATTGTCCACACCAGCTGAAAGTCCAACTCAATATTTATTCTCACTTTGCAATAAACATTCTCTTGGATAGAGGAAAGGTTGGAGCAAAGGAAACAGGACAGCTCAAGGTGTGGAGGAGGTCCAGGCACAAACGTAGCTCAAACTCTTGACTGTTTGGTTTTCTCAAAACAGTTTTAGGCGCACGGTCTCTGCCACAGACCGTGAGGTTGGTCTCTGCCACAGACCTGGTGAACAAGGTCACTGACACTGACCTGGTGAACCTTAATCTCTTCCTTCTTAGAACATGGCCCCCATCAAGGAGAAGATGTCCCCCCAGAGAGTCAACAGACCCTTCCTTCACCGTGACTCCCGCATCGGTCCTTAGGAATGGATCCTCCCTTCTCCTAGGGTGCGGGTCCCCTCGCAAGGCGGCACCCTGGACTCCTCAATCCTTAGCGGACCCCAGCCGAAGGTGCTGGGCCCCGGGCCTTCTCCGCATCCCCTGGGTCTTCATACCCAGGCGATCAGGACAGTCGGGTAGTACCTCCATCCCAGGCTAAAGGTGCCTGAGATGGAACAGGAACACAGCCTCCGGGCCTAGGGCACCCAGGGATGAGCCACACGCACTCCCAGGCTGAAGGTGCCTGGAGGTCGTTCCCGATCAGGAGATGTCTGCCCCTTATATATCCTCTCCCGGCATGCACAGCAGGTTCCCCGCCCCACCGTACAGCTGCCGAGAGGGGACACAAAAGGCGCAGCACTACGCTCGTGGTTCAACCCCGGCCCAGAATGGCAGCGCCACCCGCAGGCCACAGGGAACTCATCACCAGCATTATCCCCTGAGGACAAAAATGGGTCCATAACCACTAATAATCAAGGTGTCTGAGCCTAATTACCACTCAGAGACTTCCCTTAAATCGACACCCCGCTACATATGTTTCTTTGAATATTTAGTTGGCCTGGAGTTTAGCATTAACCACTTTAAGACCGAGCCTGTTTTTCAGACTTAAAAAACAAACAAGTTTTTTTGCTAGAAAATTACTTAGAACCCCCAAACATTATACATTTTTTTCTAACACCCTAGAGAATAAAATGGCGGTCATTGCAATACTTTTTGTCACACCGTATTTGCGCAGCGGTCTTACAAGCGCACTTCTTTTGGAAAAAATTCACTTTTTTGAATAAAAAAATAAGACAACAGTAAAGTTAGCCCAATTTTTTTTATATTGTGAAATATAATGTTACACCAAGTAAATTGATACCCAACATGTCATGCTTCAAAATTGCGCCCGCTCGTGGAATGGCGTCAAACTTTTACCCTTAAAAATCTCCATAGGCGACGTTTAAAAGATTTTACAGGTTGCATGTTTTTAGTTACAGAACAGGTCTAGGGCTAGAATTATTGCTCTTGCTCTAACGATCGCGGCGATACCTCACATGTGGGTTTTGAACACCGTTTTCATATGCGGGCGCTACTTACGTATGCGTTCGCTTCTACGTGCGAGCTCGTCAGGACGGGGCGCTTTAATAAAAAAAATTATATTTTTTTATTTATTTTACTTTATTTTATTGATTTTAAAACTGTTTTAAAAAAAAAAAAAATTGGATCACTTTTATTCCTATTACAAGGAATGTAAACATCCCTTGTAATAGAAAAAAGCATGACAGGTCCTCTTAAATATGAGATCTGGGGTCAAAAAGACCTCGGATCTCATATTAGGACTTAAATTCAATAATAAAAAAATGTCCCTTTAAGACGTAAGGGCAGAAGTGACGTTTTGATGCTGCTTCCGCCCTGCAGTGATATGGAGACGGGTGGGAGCCATCTTCCCCTCACTCGTCTCCATACACAGCAACGTGAAGGACCCGATCGCCTCTGCCGCTGCCGATGGCTCCGGCAAGCGGCGGAGGGCACCGGAGAGCGGCGGGAGGGGGGGCCCGATAAAAGTGATCCTGCGGCGTATCGGCCGCTGAGACCACTTTTATCTTGTACAGGATTGCCCGCTGAAGAACTGGATACCAGGGTTATGGTAGCTAGATGCTACCATAACAACGGTATTCCTCTTCAAAGAGATGACATATATATACAGTGGGCGGTCCGGAAGTGATTAAATTATAACTAAAGGCTAAACTTTTTTTTTTTGTTTTGGATAGAGAAAAAAGGGGTTAGAACATTATATTGCTGCCTGTGCCCCTGTTAGTGAGATTCGCCCTCTATAGTTGTCCATTATCACTGAAAGTGAAAGTAAAAGAAAATTCCTCGGTTCTGGGTTGTCCCCATAAAAGTAATAATGGGGGAATCTTCCAATGGGGACACTAGTTCTAGTAACCTGGGGTCCCCACGAGATTCTCTTATTTAGCAAAGATTTCCTCTCACTTCCTGTTTTGGCTATGGGACAGGAAGTGAGGATAAATCTCCCCAATGGGACAAAGCTGGCAAAAATAAACCATACAGGGGTTATAACCCTCCCTTACGCTATCCTAGAAAAAAAAAATTGCCTATAGTTCTACTGTAAAACCCCACTCCGAGAAACTATAAAAGTATCCCTTGCAGTAAGGGTGTGCCTCCACTGTAAGGGTTAACTGCTCCTTTCGTCTATGGGGCAGGAGAAGGGCCTTTACTTACCTGATCCTCTGCTGCCCAAGCAAATGGCGCTCCTCCACACTCCAGCGTCAGACTGTCCCTCAGAATCTCTACGTCCAGGGCAGGGCTATGGACCCTGCTCTTATCCTGATGACATTAGGAACTTAGACTCATAGGGTAAAGGGGAAAGGATTCTGTGGGGATCAGTCTAGCAGCGAGGAGGAATGGAGGATCAGGTAAGAAAATCTGCTTTTGTGTATAGCCTCGTACACACGGGCGGGAAGTCGGGAAAAAAAACGTTGGTTTTCCCGACGAGATTCCCGGCAAGCTTGCCTTGCTCGCCGAGTGTACACATGGCCATTCAAAAGAACCGCCGTTCTTTTGAATGGCAAGAATGCAGTGATGTCATCGACTACGACAAGCCTGCGCTCGTCACATTCGATGCCGTCGCCGCCATTTTGCTACACCCTACACTACCCTTATATGCTACCATGCATACGTCAAAGTCTTTTTGAGCATGCGTGGGTTTACAATGGACAGGTAAGCATACACACTCACGTTTTTCTCATCGGGAAACAGGCCAACGAGAATCCCGACGAGAAAATAGAGAGCAGGTTCTCTATTTATCTCGTCGAGATTCCCGGCAGTTTTCCCGACGAGAAACCATACACACGACAAAAAGCTCTCCCAGCAGTTTTCTTGCCGGGAAAACTGGTCGTGTGTATGGGGCTTTACTCCTAGACCTAAAGGAGTAATTCACACTTGCAGAGTAGGCACAGCCACACTGCAAGGGTCTAATTTTATAGTTTTCTGGAGTTGGGTTTTGAAGGAAACCTGCCATAGGAAATATATGTAGGCTGTGATTGGAAGCCTCTCATTCTGAAAATGAAAAATGTCATGCCGATGCTTTAGCTTTAATACATTCTAACTCAATGACCCAGAAATGTGTAGAAGTTTTTTAAGTGATCTCCCACTTTCATTTTCTTTCTTCATTTTCATTTTTCATTACTTGTTCTGCAAATGTGACTCAGAAATACTAAAGCAAGAAATGGCGGTTCCCATATATCTGAAATGACAGGTGTGTTTTTTGACTGATCTGTACCTCTCCAGCTTTACAGTATTTAAAAAGTATTATTCTGACAATGGAATCAGGGATCTCGCAGATTATAGTACTTTGCTTTTTGATAATCTGCTGGTTAACAGCAGGATGCAAAAGAAAATCCCGGTCCCTGAGTGAGAAGGAGAAGACTAGATATATTGGAAATATTTTTCTATGTTAACATCTAAAAATCATCAACGGTGCACAAAGGGTTTAAGAACTTTCCAGAGCTAGGATCAGTGACCTATTGCACTAAGATTACACCTACATAGCTAAAGGCCATAAATACAATTTATATAATTTTGTATAAAACACAGCAGGATGTTTCACCCGGTATACAGCTCTATTTCACTAGTATATGTTGCCATCTATAGTGATAAAGTGTACATTTTAAAGCCTCCTATTTATTTTAAAAATTACTCAATACATCTTTTTTTTGGGGTTCAGATGGTGTCAAGGGTGTGTGGCGGCAACCAGGTGAGGAGTACAAATACAAGTGTGTCTTGCCTACAGACAAGCATGGTGGTGGGAGTGTCATGGTCTGGGGCTGCCTGAGTGCTTCCGGCACTGGGGAGCTACAGTTCATTGAGGGAACCATGAATGTCAACATGTACTGTGACATACTGAAGCAGAGCATGATCCCCTCCCTTCGGAGACTGGGCCACAGGGCAGTATTCCAACATGATAACGACCCCAAACACACCTCCAAGAGGACCACTGCCTTGCTAAAGAAGCTGAGGGTAATGGTGATAGACTGGCCAAGCATGTCTCCAGACCTAAACCCTATTAAGCATCTGTGGGGCATCCTCAAACGGAAGGTGGAGGAGCGCAAGGTCTCTAACACCCACCAGCTCCGTGATGTCATCATGTAGGAGTGAAAGAGAACTCCAGTGGCAACTTGTGAAGCTCTGGTGAACTCCATGCCCAAGAGGGTTAAGGCAGTGCTGGAAAATAATGGTGGCCACACAAAATATTGACACTTTGGGCCCAATTTGGAAATTTTCACTTAGGGGTGTACTCACTTTTGTTGCCAGCGGTTTAGACATTAATGGCTGTGTGTTGCGTTATTTTGAGGGGACAGCAAATTTACACTGTTATACAAGCTGTACACTCACTACTTTACATTGTAGCAATGTATAATTTCTTCAGTGTTGTCACATAAAAAGATATATTAAAATATTTGCAAAAAATGTGAGGGGTGTACTTACTTTTGTGAGATACTGTATGTGCTTCCATACAGTTATACTGACTTTACACAGAAAACAGTCACTAGAGTGGCACTCAATTCCAGGGTGGCATGTAGAGTAGAGAAGGTGTTCATCGGTTCAGTGTGTAAACATTCTAAGCCGATTTAATGTTTAGCTTGGCACTATGCTACATTAAAGTGCTATTAAATGCAAACGCAAACATTTATTATATTGTAGCTTACCAATTCTTAGATGTGATGGCTGCCTTCCTTTTTTATCTTTTAGGCATTCTTTCTTTGAATTTCACCATGTGATGCTGTCAGTAAGTGTGTTATTTTTCAACAGATCAAGTTGTCCTGCTTATGTAGTATTGAGGCTGGGTTCACACTGCTGCTTGGATAAGGACTGTACATTCAATGGGACCAAAATCATGCTGAAATCGCACCAAAGTAGTACAGGAACCTTTTCTAAAATTGCTCCATGCTAATTTGCATTGACGTGAACAGACACCACTGAAAACATAGTGATTTTCCTTGTCATGCATTTCTTTGCGACTCAAGTCACATCTAAAATCCCACTAGTGTGAACCATGCCTTAGAGGGTTGAGACAAACCATTTACCACTGACGGGGGTGATTTCAATGGTCAGCATTTATTTATTTATGTAAAACCTTTATCCCAAAAGAAAAAAAACTGTTAGGCCCCTTTCACACTGAGGCGCTTTGCAGGCGCTATAGCGCTAAAAATAGCGCCTGCAATGCGCCCCAAAAAAGCCGCTCAATAGTATCAAATGTGAAAGCCCGAGGGCTTTCACACTGGAGCGTTGCGCTTGCAGGAGGGTCAAAAAACTCCTGCAAGCCGCATCTTTGAGGCGCAATAGGAGTGCTAAAAATAGCGCTCCTATAGCGCCCCTGCCCATTGAAATCAATGGGGTAGCGCCTCCAAAACGCCCGCAAACAGGCGTTATTGCGGGCGTTTTTAACCCTTTTTCGGTTAAAATACCCCCGCTAGCGCCCGCAAATCGCGGCAAAAAAAACGGTATAGCGGCGCTAAAAATAGCGCCGCTATACCGCCAGTGCATCCAGCGCCTCAGTGTGAAAGTAGCCTAAAGCCCTGTACACACGATCGGTTTGACTGATGAAAACCGTCTGATGGATGGTTTTCATCAGACCAACCGATCGTGTATGGGACCCATCGGTCTTTTTTCCATCGGTTTTAAAAAATAGAACATGTTTTAAATTTTTCCCGATGGATAAAAAACTGATCGAAAACTCTGATCGTCTATGGGCAAGTCCATCGGATCAAAAACCCATGCATGCTCAGAATCAAGTCGACGCATGCTCAGAAGCATTAAACTTCATTTTTCTCGGCTCATCTGAGTGTTTTACGTCACCGCGTTTGGAACGGTCGGTTTTTTGACTGATGGTGTGTGGGCAAGACTGATGAAAAACAGTTTCATCGGATTTCCGATGGACAAATCCATCGGACGAAAATCCATAGGTTATCCGATCGTGTGTACAGGGCTTAACTGTAACTGATTGTAAAGTATTAGCTGGAGTTTTGCTTTGTTAGTGTATTTAAAGTAGAACTATAGGCAAAACTTTTTTTTTTCTTCATTTTGGATAGAGCAAGGGAGGATTATAACCCCTGTCGGATTTTTTTTCGCCATATGAGTCCCATTGCGGAAATTTCCCTTCATTTCCTGTCCCATAGCCAAACAGGAAGTGAGAGGAAATCCCTGCAAATTAAGGGAATTCCTTGGGGAACCCCCAGGTCATCAGAACTAGTGTCCCTATTGGAAGATTTCACCTCTATTGCTTTTCTGGAGACAACCCCAAATTTGGGATTTTATTTTACTTTCAATTTCAGTGATAATGGTAAACAGGACAAATAGAGAGGGTGAATCTCCTTAAGGCCTGGTTCACACCTATGCATTTTTTTAGCACATTTTCAGTTTTGCAGAAACACACTACAGTCCATTTAACATAGTTTCCTATGGATGTAGTTCACATCTGTGCATTTTATTGAAACAGGGACTTTTTTCTGTTCTTTTGGTTCCATAGACTTCAATAGATGAAAAGCATGTATTGAAAAACGCAAAATGCACCTTCAATATGCAAACTGCAACCTGCATAGGTGTGAATCGGGCCTAAGAGGGCCACAGACAGCAAAAAAAACTGACAATCCCTGCACATTTCATTTTTTTATTTATCTGCTAGTGCACAGGTGTCAAACAGAAGGCGCGGCCCGAATCCGGCCCTCCAGGCCATTTCATGTGGCCCTCACACCTCTCCTGCAGCTCCAGCCCTCCTCTGGTCCTACTCCAGACCCTTACTTTCTGCTTTCAAGCAATGCATCCAGCTTCTTCCCAGCAGCAGCATAGGGAAAGGGGGTGCACTGTGATGTAAGGGAGGGTAAGGGGCTCAACTTCTGATGGTGGGGTGGCTCTTGACATATGATGTAAAGTAAGGTGACCAGATTTTTTAAATGAAATCTGGGGACATATTATTTTTTTACTAGTATCGGCGGCATTCAGCGACTCTCGGCCCATCGCCGCCGCCTGCCTCACAGCCTGTCAAGTCTTACTCTCCAGGCCCCGGCTACTACTGGGGGGGGGAGCGGAGGAAGATCACTCTGCCAGGGAAGGCAGGGAGATAAGCAGGCAGGCGGCTGGCCAGGACTTGAGCCAAGGCAGAAGAACATGCGAGCGGAGCTGAATAGGCATGCACCCGAAACGGAAGAAGCATTCCCTCCGCTCCGACCAGCACAGGATCATCAGAAAGGGGCTCAGATAATGGAAAGAAATAAACCCCCCTAAGCTAGTAGGAGCGGCGGAGCGGGGGGGGTGTAATTCAGAATTAACTTTTTTAATTCTGCACTGACTGTGTTTGAAATTGCCACAGCCCCTGTTCAAATCCAATCCGGGGACAAAACCAGGGACAGAATTGGTCCGGGGACAGTGTCCTCAATCCAGGGACTGTCCCCAGAAACCAGGGATATCTGGTCACCCTACTGTAAAGGGGAGGGGATGCACTGGACATCTATGCTTACAGATACAAGCGGCCCTTTTGAGGGCAATCATAATGCTGATGCGGCCCACGATGAAACTGAGTTTGACACCCCTGTGCTAGTGCATCTAACACTCCCCTTCCCCTCAGACTGACAATGCTGCTGTCCAAAGGTATGTCTGTGCTCCTTCATCCAGAGTAGAGGCACTCTAATAAAGGGGGTGTGTCCCCGGTCAGATTACCAGGTGAAAAAGACCTAACAAAAAAAAATGAATGCAGCCACCACATCTATTAAATGCTAAAGTACCATATATTAAATTTTTGGTGTTTGGTTTAAATTATAATGAACCACATCTGTCCTTACTTGACACTATAGTCCACTTCATTTGTAGCATTCTACAGAAGGATATGTACATAGTACTAATATGATTGCATGGAAAGATAGTAAAAAATGTTAAAATCAATAAAAATAATAGCTTAAATACTTGCAGACAATACACAGTAAATCAACTTTAACTCTTCACTATCTATATTGTATAGATATCAGAGATGAGAAAAATGGACACTAAGGGAACATCTCGTTTCCAACATTTCACAAATGTGTTTGCCTGTTGTCAGTTAAAACCTTCATAATGTGTGCTTATCAAGTAATCCTTCCAATGCAACAAGAATTCAATCTTCCTTCCTATTGTGCTAACAACTCTATTGGAGGCTCTGAAACACACTGTGCTGCCATACACAGAAAGGACAGTCTAATCTCAGTAAATGGACATTTTATAGATTACAGAAAAACCAGGGACTTTATGAAATATTCAATCAATATTTTGCTGTTTCTTACGTGGCAAATATCAATTTGAACAGAGTCACCTACATTACATGCATGGACGTCCCCAGGTAGGGGTAAGGGGGGTCAAGTGCCCCCCCTCCGGCAGGGCTGGTGCTACCTATAGGCAAGTGAACACAATCAGTCGGGGGTGCTGCGCTCCATGTCCCAGGGCCAAGAGTCACATACACAACATGGAGTGATGGTGTTTGCGGCCCCTGAGCTGAGGGGAGGAAGCGCGGCCAGAGGCAGGAAATACAAAGCTCTCCCGCAGCTTGCCTGTTACCTTTCACCTGCTGCCTGGACAGCGTCTGCTAATGCTCAGCCTGACCAGACGTATGATTTATCTTCCCTCCTCTCCTCCTCTTCGACTCGGACTGCCGGCTGCGTGTGCTCTGCCTGGACATGTGTGAGAGGCCAGTGCTCCCTTCTAGTAGGGGCCCCAAGAACACCCGCCGCATGGGGCCCTAGCCCCATCTGAGCTTCTTGGTATGTGCAGCTGTTGTTGGAGCCTTCCATCTGCCTTTTCTGTGGTTAGTAATCCATTTAATTCTCTCTGTCATCTGAAGGTTGCAAATTGATTGGAGAGGAGTTCTCCATACTAATGATTGTGTGTGTAATGTATGGGGGTGTAGATTATCAGGGTGTAATCTATGTGTATGGGGGTGTAATATATCTGTGTGTATGGGGGGAGTAATGTATCTGGGTGTATCTGTACTATGTCCCCAGTCTCTGACTGAATGATCATGACATTGTCAAAAATGGGCGGAGCATGGGTGACCTTAAAATGATGCCCTCCCTGTTTGGGAATGTCCTTATTCATTTTAACATATTTCGTAAACAGCAAAAAAATTATTTAATCATCGATGATAGCTTCCCCCAATCTATACAAAAGTTCAACCGATTTTTAGGGTCAATGGTACCCACCAACAATAAAAGGACTTTATATGTAGGAGAAAAATTACAACCCAAAATTACAGCGTAGTATGTAACTACTTAAAGGGTTAGTTTACCTCTTCAGAAAAAAAAAATGAAAAGGTAAACTAACACCCTACGCCAGGTCACCAGCCTTTATTAACCCTTTTAACATAGAGGAACCCTTGATATAACTTTTTGGTTTAAGGGAACCCCTGCTAATACTTAGTATATTTACAGCTCACAGTAGATTAGTGTGATGGTCAGTGGGAAGAATGCTCCTTCCATTTGTAGTCATTGGGAATAATCCCCTCCTTACAGAAAGCTAAAAAGATCATTGGTGTCAGTGGTTACTCATCTAAGGGGCAGAAAACGCTTATTGTGCAAGGAACCGCTAGCAACCTCTTCAGGAACCCTGGTTGAGAAACTCTGCCATACGCCCTCCCCATCCCCATGGTCCCTGCTGCCCTTACCTCCAAGGGTGATACATGATCACTGTTCTCGCAGTACAGTGCGGCAGTCCTGCTGAACCAGCAGAATTTTGATCCATGCGTGGCCACTGTGGTTGAACAGAAGTCAATCTACCGAATCACTTCTGTTCAACCGCCCTGTCTGTATTTTTTCGCTCGATCAGCGCCACAGGCAATAGGTGCTGTGGAAGTCTCTGAATATGATGACACAGCGAGGAGGATTGCCCCATCCACATGAATCACGCTGGATGAATGAAAACAACTGCCCCATGTATGGACAGCTTAAAGCGGAGCTCCGGCCATAATTTTAATTTAAATTTTTAACGATCCTTACATTAATACAACAGTACAATACAACAATAGTTCCAGATCTATTTAGTAACAATATAAAAAACATACTTAATATGTTCTCCCTGATGTTGTGGCCGTTTCCATCTTAATTATGGGCATGTGAAGCCCAGTCGATATCTGTTCCTGGTTTTCCTTAGAGAGGTGCATGCTGGGTAACCAGCATGAACCTCTCGATCTCACGCAAGCGCCGATCACAGTAATGCCCACAGACTCTTGGGAAATGATGTGTCATAATTTCCCAGGAGCACAGGCGATGGAGGAAGTGAACTAGGAGCTCCGGGGTATAGGAAGTGGCAGATTAGGATGACTGCCTAGCAACAGGGTGTCGTACCCCTACCCATTCACCTGGTGGAAAAAAGTCAATAAAAACACACACACAGCTTTTTAAAGTAATTTATTGCACAGCTCCGGGGGTCTTCTTCCGACTTCGGGGGTCTCCGCACTCTCCGGTTCTTTCTTCCTTCTGCCAGGCCTCCGCTATCTTCTTCCAGCTCTTTTGCTAGCGGGGCCCGGTCTTCTCCGTCGCCTTCTTCTTCTCCCGCTCTCCGGTTCTTCTCTCGCTCTCCGGTTCTTTCTTCCTTCTGCCGGGCCTCCGCTATCTTCTTCCAGCTCTTTTGCTAGCGGGGCCCGGTCTTCTCCGTCGCCTTCTTCCCTCTTCTCCTCTTTGATGTTGACACGTCGCTTCCTCCCGCTGTAATGCTGGCTGTGCGGTGCGCTCCGATTTATATAGGCCTCTCATGACATCACAGTCACAAGCTCCGGGTGGCCCCGGAGCATGTGACTGTTGCGTCATGGGAGCATGTGGCCACCTGGAGCATGTGACTGTGACGTCATAAGAGACCTATATAAATCGGAGCGCACCGCACACCCAGCATTACAGCGGGAGGAAGCGACGTGTCAACATCGAAGAGGAGAAGAGGGAAGAAGGCGACGGAGAAGACCGGGCCCCGCTAGCAAAAGAGCTGGAAGAAGATAGCGGAGGCCCAGCAGAAGGAAGAAAGAACCGGAGAGCGGGAGAAGAACCGGAGAGCGGGAGAAGAAGAAGGCGACGGAGAAGACCGGGCTCGCTAGCAAAAGAGCTGGAAGAAGATAGCGGAGGCCCGGCAGAAGGAAGAAAGAACCGGAGAGCGCGGAGACCCCCGAAGACGGAAGAAGACCTCCGGAGCTGTGCAATAAATTACTTTAAAAACCTGTGTAGTGTTTTTATTGACATTTTTTTCCACCAGGTGAATGGGTAGGGGTACGATGTACCCCATACTCATTCACATAGGGTGGGGGGCCGGGATCTGGGGGCCCCCTTATTAAAGGGGGGCTCTCGGATTCCGATAAGCCCCCCGCCCGCAGACCCCGACAACCAACGGCCAGGGTTGTCGGGAAGAGGCCCTGTCCTCATCAACATGGGGGCAGGGTGCTTTGGGGTGGGGGGGCCGCAGGTCGCCCCCCTGCCCCAAAGCACCAAACCCCCCCATGTTGAGGGCATGCAGCCTGGTACGGTTCAGGAGGGAGGGGGGGCACTCTCTCATCCCCCCTCTTCCCCTGTGGCCTGCCAGGTTGCGTGCTCGGATAAGGGTCTGGTTTGGATTTTGGGGGGACCCCCGTGCCGTTTTTTCGGCGTAGTAGTTCCCCTTAAAATCCATACCAGACCGAAGGGCCTGGTATGCTCCTGGAGGGCGAACCCATGCCGGTTTTTTATTTAAAATTTGGCGTGGAGTTCCCGCTAAGGATTCATACCAAACACAGTGCCTGGTATTGGCGGGGATCCAAGTCGGATCCCCGTTCATTGAAAGTCGGACATATGTCGGCTTCATGTCGCAGGGCACAGTCGGATCCAAAGTAGGACGGCTATCGTGTCGCACAAGTGTGAACCCAGTCTAAGGCTGACAATACACCATACAATCAGATTATACAATCTCCTGTAGATCTAACATCAACTTTGCCACGCAGAGGGCTGCCTGATTTGATAATAGTTGAATAGATTGTTTAAAGGATAAGTCAACCTTTTGTAACATTTTACATGTTACACCCATATTTAGAGTGTACTTTGTAACATGTTACAGATGCACCAGCCTCTGCACCACTCCCCCGATCCCCCATTGTGACAGTGAGTGGGGGATCCTCTCCCCCCCCGTTCTCGCTGTCACAGTTTAAAAAAAAGACACGCAGAGCTCCACTAGCCTGGCCGCGTCATTCATTCACAGAGTTCTGTGAATGTGAAAACTGCAAGTACTAACTGCCTGTCCGTATCAGAGGTACGAGCAGACAGCTTACACAGAATAAAAAAAGAAAAAAAAAAGAAAAAAAAAGCTTACACAGAATGTCGGCAATAACCCTGCAAAGAACCCATGATCTGCCGATCACAGGTGCAATGCTTTGGAGGCTTATAGTAAAAAAAAAAAAATTAAATGCACATTTTTTTTAACCTGCAAAAAGATGTGCATTTTTTTTTTTTTTTTACAAAGGTGAACTTATCCGTTCAGTTTGTCCTCATATTACATAGCTTTGGTAAATCTAGAGGGGACTGTACAAAGATTTACAGTGAGGCTGTACGGTGTACGGCAAGCTTATAACTGTTATAATCATTTTTCAAAGAAAGGGAGGGAGAAAAGAAAAAACTAAGGGCAAAACTTGGTGGAGAAATCCAAAACTGACCTTTCGTTTTTTACTGACCTTCAGAAATAGGCCTCAACTGGGTAAAGTGATATCAGGGAAAGCTAATTCCCAACAATTAATTAACCTTGTCATTGCCACAGGGCAGAACATTTGAAACTACCACATAAAAAGCATAGAATTAGAAATTATGAACGAGACATCTCACCTTGATGTGTCCAAGAGATAGATTTAGCCCACCAGGCTGCACCTGTATCTAAAATATCACTTTTGGGTGGACTGACTCTATAGTACGAATTGAAAACGTAAATGTATAATAGGATGTTTTTTAATTTACAATTTCAAATGTACTGTATTTCATTTTTATGCAGCTTAAATCCATCTGAATTTCTTTCATCTTTAATGAACTACCATTTAGCTCTACTTAATACTTTATGCCAGAGGGTTTCTTTTGGAGAGGCCCAAATTCGCAAAGCCCACAGTGAATTCTAATGTGAAGTCAAACCTATCAACTATAGTCATTTTCATGGTGGTGCTCAGGGCTTTTTTTTTTTTTATAAATTTGCTTTTCCCAGTTCTTGCATATCTGTGCCAGTTATATGTTTTTGTCCTTGGGAACCCAGATTTTGAATAATTTTCTATCATTTGTTAGGGTGATTTTAAGGCCAATGGAAATTAATAAAGGCTCTTGCTACGAGAGGCATGCTAACATTTATGCAGATAAAGAATCATCCTGACATGTTTTTTAGATATTTCATGCATTTATTCAGCAGGTTTTGATTTGTCCAGCTAAACAGTTGACTTAAAATCAAGCAAATCTCTATCAGCTGTATATCGGAATAACAATTCTATCCAAACAGAGTTTTTTGTATTTGAAATGAGCAGTAACCACAGTGGCTTAACTCCTACCATAGCAGGCCATGTGGTTGTTATTTCACCCAGCAGAAGATGTCCTGGCAAGGGTGCCTGCAAAAGAACAAATCCTGACATTTCTGTGGTGTTTCCCACCAATCCACCAACTGTTAAAAAGTGAAGTCTATATCTGGCTCAGATATAAGTGCTGGCCACCAATTAAAGGGGACTATTATCAAGGAGGGATCTAAGACACTTTTGGTCACCACATGAAGACGACTTTTATCAAGGGGGAATATGAGACATGGCTGGCCACCACTTAAGGGGGACTATTATCAAGGTTGGAATCTAATAAACTCTTAGAAACAAAATAAAGTAGACTTTTATTAAGAGGGGTTATAAGACATTGCTGTCCACCATTAAAAGGGGACTATTTTTAATCACTTAAGGATATACGTCGGCAGAATGGAACAGCTGGGCAGATTAACGTGTATATACGTTGCCCTTTAAGACGTAGCATTGTGGGCGCTCGCACGCCGCGAGCTCCGAGAGTGTGACCGCGGGTCCCGCGGACTCGATGTCTGCAGGGATACCCGCGATCATCTCACGGAGAGGAAGAACGGGGAAATGCTGATGTAAACAAGCATTTCCCAATTCTTCCTAGTGACAGGACCCTGATCACAGCTCCCTGTAATCGGGAGCAGTGATCAGTGATGTGTCTCACGTAGCCCATTCCCCCTACAGTTAGAACATATCCCTAGGACACATTTAACCTCTTCAGTGCCCCCTACAGGTTAACCCCTTCAATTCCAGTGTCATTTTTACAGTAATCAGTGCATTTTTATAGCACCGATCGCTGTAAAAATGACAATGGTCCCAAAATGGTGTTAAAAGTGTCCGATGTGTCAGCCATAATGTCGCAGTCATGATAAAAATCGCAGATCGCCGCCATTACTGGTAAAAAAAACATTAATAAAAATGCCATAAAAACTATCCCTTATTTTGTAGATGCTATAACTTTTGCGCAAACCAATCAATAAACGCTTATTGCGATTTTTTTAACCAAAAATATGTAGAAGAATTCGTATCGGCCTAAACTGAGGAAAACATTTTTTTTATATATTTTTGGGGGTTATTTATTATAGCAAAAAGTAAAAAATATTGATTTATTTTCAAAATTGTCGCTCTATTTTTGTTTATAGCGCAAAAAATAAAAACCGCAGAGGTGATCAAATACCACCAAAATAAAGCTCTATTTGTGGGGGAAAAGGGACGTCAATTTTGTTTGGGAGTCACGTCGCATAACCGCGTAATTGTCAGTTAAAGCGAAACACAGTGCGAAAAAAGTGCTCTGGTCTTTGGCCAGCCAAATGGTCCAGGGCTTAGGTGGTTAAGCAGCAATCTAAGACACTCTTGGCCACCAATTAAAAGATAATTTTATCAAGAGGGGTTATAAGACACTGCTGGCCACCAATTAAAGGGGACTATTGTCAAGTGGAGATGTAAAATACGGTTGCCTACCAGTTGAAAGGACATTGCTGGGCACCAAATAAAGGTGACTTTTCAATATGGAGAGCACTAGACACCAATGATGACTAATGTAAAAAGGGCTATTTTTAGGGTGCAGAAATGGCTACCATTGTGTACAAATGTAAATGGAACTGCAAGATATACAGTAAGCCTCTGGTCAGCATTGCTAAAGCAGTGGTACTAATTGTTTTCAGTCAATCAAATTCACTTTAAATGTTTGTATTTAAAAGATAAAAGGGGGGAAGGTAGTTTGATAAAAAAATTAATAAAAAATTGCATTTTTGTAGCATGTAAGTGTCCACAACTGGTTACAACTATTCCAACACTGTAAAATATAAAATTAAGAGAGCTTTATGCCATGCCACAATCTGCCTAAGCTAATCCATACCTCAGGGTGCCCATTCATTAAAGCTGCACAATCAGGATTGAATTGATTGGTAATGTAGAGATACAGTATTCAGATGTGTTTTTAATACAGTTTTTAACTGCGAGCATTTTTAAATATCTATCTCTCTATCTATCTATCTATCTATCTATCTATCTATCTATCTATCTATCTATCTATCTATCGCTATGCTCTTTAAAGTTCCTATTTTATTACTTTTATCATGAGTTTTAAAACATTACTTATCACATATACTGTACAGTATGTAGCCATATTATGTAGCCATATTGTTGTCTCTTCCTCAATTACATTGAGAAAATCCAGTTTGGCAGAAAGCCAGAGTCTCAGAACACTCAGCAAAAACTGTGAACTGGAAATTCTGCCTGGTTTTAAAAAATAAATATATCCAGTGGAAAATCATTATTTTATCTCTCCCTGTGGACTTTGTTACTATCAATAGTATAGCCACATGAAATACCGGTATATATTGAAAAAACACATGACTTTTTCTGATTTCCGTTACAAGAATAGGATCAATCATTGGTGGAGCATGCATCCAGTAACTGAGAAAAAAGTGAATAAGAGGAACTCCAGTAAATTTTTGAACATTGTAACACCTGTTTAGGTTTGCATTGCTGTCTGTGTTTCCTCTTAGACCCTTTTTTTCCCATTCCATGGAAAGGAAGTTTTGCAATGGAGGCCACAGACAGCAATAAAAATCTTCCAAACATTCCAACCCTTCCAAAGCTACCTACAAATGTTTTAATTACTACCTGCATCCCTCATTGGGAGAGTTCATCTTCCTTCCTGATTGACACCCAGGAAATAAAACTTAGAGAAATGCATGACTATTGAAATATCTAAAATATGAAAATATAGAAAAGCATGATATACTCAATGGATGACCAACCATTTCCAGCATTTTGTGGTAGAAAGGCTACAGAAATTATTAACGAGAATTACTACTCTTTTTATAATTTATAATTTTATTGAATGTTGGGATAACATGTTCTTTAAAGTCATTCTGTTACTCATTCAGTCCATTAACTACATTTTAGCAGTAAACTCAAAATTTCATTATCAATAACTATGTGTTCACTACCCTTTATGACCAGTTTACTCTGAACATATGTTACCTGTCATAGTCTCGGGAATGTCTGTTCAATGAACCCTGGTTACCTATCCTAACCAGGTTCCATGCCTAAAGCACAACCCTTCAGATGCTGCTGGCACAACACTAGCAAAATTGCAATTACACAGATTTCGGTAAAGTGTCTTAAGGGTCACGTGAACATCAATTAAAATGACAAGTAATGATTTTACAAAAACAATGTTGCTCCCTGCCACATTAATACTGATCACCTCCTCTTCTGCTATGCTCCTGGTACACAACCTCACTTGCAATGCTTTGGTCAACCCTGGGTAATGGTGAATGAGATTGTGGGGAAATTACCAAACTATGGATGGACAAAATAGTACAAGTTTTTTTCAAATTTTGCATGTTCTGTTTTGTCCGTAGTGTGAAAACAGGAAATCAGATTTTGTAGTCCTTAAAAAACACAAAACAGCAATCTTTTTTTTAATGAAGTTATTTATAAGATCATGAATATTTAAGTTTATAAATATATTCTATATATTCAATTATTCATGGAGGAGATTAATAATTTTTTTGTGTACATGGTAGTGGAAGTATATGAAATATGTGGAAAACATCACTTTGCATGTATGCCATCCATCAATGAAATTACAGCCGTCATTTTAAAAGCACACGATGGAAGATTCAAGAAAATATCTGATTAGTTACAATGCCAAATTACAGTAATGCTGGAAATGGAACCTTTAGAGGAAGCTCCATCTTACTCTCTCCTGTAGGGTTCCTATATCTTTGGGAGACGTGGAATTAGACAGGGTGTAATGAATTTGACACAACAGGTAAATTAAAAAAGACAGCCGTATAATCCTTACGGAATGTCCAGTATATATGTAAAAGCCTAGCAAGACATATAATTGGTGAGCGTATGCTGGTGTTTCACATGTTGCAGAAACACACTTGTTAGATCTGGACTGAAAGATTCCTGTGAATAAGCCGAGGAGAGTGTTTGAAAAGATACTTTGTATATGTTCGCGGTGCCTTTTAGAGTTTGCTTCTCATCCCTGCCATGAAGATCAAAGAGAATTATTAAGTGTGCTGCTGTGGCTCAAAAAATGAAAGTAGCCATTGCCAAGCAAGAAGCTAAAAAAATGCCATATTTGTAAAAAACATTTTATAAAGAATGATACATAATAAACTTATCATAACTGCTAATGTTGTTACTATTAGTAACTGCCTTTTAGACTTCTACAAACGTGCACTAGGTGCAAAATGTCAGTATTCGTGGCTGTTCTGGCCCACAGTTTTATACGGTCTCTCTGGCTTACTTACCTTAGAATGAAGCCCTCCAGCGGCACGCTGACAGGGCTTCCATCTTCACCCAGTCTTCCTTCCAGGTTCGTGTGCCCCGGCCGTCTGATTGGCCGAGTCACGATGACGTCACTCCCGTGCATGCGCGTCGGAGTCACAGTAATGGCATGGGTATGCCGTTCCTTCACAGCGCATGTGTGACTTCACCAGCTGCTTGCTGTGTGAATATCTCCTAAACACCACAAGTTTAGGAGAAATTCACTGTACCTACAGGCAGTGGCGTAGCGTGGGTTGTCAGCACCCGGGGCAAGGCAAGTAATTTGCTCCCCCTAACCTGTGGACTTTTAGCACTCCCCGAGTCCCTTCAAATACAATAGTACTGACCTACCTGATTCCAACACTGACCTATCTGATACCTATACTGACCTCTATACTATATTGTCCACTACACTACACTGACCACTATAATATATTGTCCACTACACTGACCACTATACTATATTGTCCACTACACTGACCACTACACTATACTGTCCACTATACTGTCCACTACACTACACTGACCACTATACTATATTGTCCACTACACTACACTGACCACTATACTATATTGTCCACTATACTATATTGTCCACTACACTGACCACCATACTATATTGTCCACTACACTGACCACTAGGGATGAGCCGAACAGCCCCGGGTTCGGTTCGCACCAGAACCCGCGAACGGACCGAAAATTCGCACGAACGTTAGAACCCTATTAAATACAATGGATGCGAACGTTCGAAATCTAAAGTGCTAATTATGACGACTATTATGCATGTTATTGTCCTAAAAAGGGTTTGGGAACCCGGGTTCTGCACCAGGGGACATGTATTAATGCAAAAAGAAGTTTTAAAAAACGGCAGTCATTTTAATGATGCATAAAGTGAAAAAAAAAGTCAAACATTCCTTTAAATATCGTACCTGGGGGGTGTCTAAAGTATGCCTGTGAAGTGGCACGTGTTTCCCGTGTTTAGAACTGTCCCTGCACAAAATTACATTTCTAAAGGAAAAAAAGCCATTTAAAACTGCTTGCGGCTTTAATGTAATGTCTGGTCCCGGTAATATGGATGAAAATCTTTAAGAAAAATGGCATAGCTACCCCATCACCCCCCCCTACCCCAGCCCATTACCAGCCCCTTTGGGTCTTGTATGGATATTAAGGGGAACCCCTCACACAAAATAAAAAAGGCCCTATATACTCTGAACAGCCGTATACAGGCGGTGCATACAAGACAGGGACTGTAGGTTTGTTCTTATGTAGAATCTGTTTGTAATTTTGAACAGGTACATTGTTTAAGTGTAGCTCCAGCCAAAAAATCTATTTTTAAGCTTTTTGGAAAACATAGGGAAGGGTTATCACCCCTGTAACATTTGTTTTGCTGTCTGTGCAGTGTGCATCTGTTCCTCTCTCCCAGATACTCTAGTTGGAGTGCAGGAATGAGCCCTGCTGCAAAGCATTGCATAAAAAATTGTAATTACATGCCCCTGTTAAACAGGGGCTGAAAAATTGGGCCTTAGGCACTGGTGCTGGTGCCACGACACTGCAACCTCTCCCAGATACTCTAGTTGGAGTGCAGGAATGAGCCCTGCTGCAAAGCATTGCATTAAAAATTGCAATTACATGCCCCTGTTAAACAGGGGCTGAAAAATTGGGCCTTAGCCACTGGTGGGGGCACCCAGAAACAAAAATGTTCTTCCAAGCTATCATCATCAATCGGATCATTGAGGAGGAGGAGGATAGTCAGTCACCATAACAGGACAGTCACTCAGCATCAGCATCAGTCTTGAAGGGATGTGACATTTGAAAATAAATTAGTCTGTTATATCAGCTTCAGGTGTTTGGTAGCTGGTGGTGATCCAAGACTGGTTCATCTTTATGAAGGTCAGTCGATCAACCGAGTCGGTGGACAGGCGCACCCTGTGATCCGTGACAAATCCTCCAGCAGCACTGAATGTGCGTTCTGAAAGAACGCTGGATGCAGGACAGGCCAGTAGCTCAATTGCATACTGTGCAAGCTCTGGCCAGTGATCCATCCTCAAGACCCAGTAAGCCAGAGGATTTTCGGTGGGGAAGGTGTCCAAGTCTGACCTTGCCCCTAGGTATTCCTGCACCATGTATATCAGACGCTGGCGATGGTTGCTGGAACCGATCATACTTTGGGGCTGCGGACTAAAGAATTGTCTGAACGCATCGGTCAGATGGCCACCTTCCCCACCGCTCCTTCTTTGACTGACCGAAGCCTCAGCAACTCGTTGTCCAGGACCAGGAGTTTGTAACCTCCCAGTCTCTGGGAACGCGTTGCACAGACCTTTCTGCAAGGCCTCCCGGAGTTGTCTCATCCTCTGCTCCCTCTGCGACGGTAAGATAAGGTCCGCAACCTTACCCTTGTACCGTGGATCAAGGAGAGTGGCCAGCCAGTAATGGTCCCTCTCCTTGATCCGAAGAATACGAGTATCCTTCCGCAGACTTTGCAGGATCAGGGAGGCCATGCAGCGTAGGTTAGCTGAGGCATTCGGTCCGGAGTCCTCTGGGTCACTAAGGATTACATGATCCGCAGCCACCTCCTCCCAGCCACGTACAAGTCCACAGGTTTCTTGGGACTGTAAATCATCCCTAAAAGACTGCTGCTGATTATGCTGAGTGCCAGGCTCCACCTCCATGCTGACACAATCCTCCTCCTCCTCCTCCTCTTCCTGTGCGATGGGTGGGACAGAAGGAACACTGTCTGGGTAAAGGGGGCCTTGAGCGGCAAGGAGGCCCTCCTCTTCCTGCCTCTGTTCTGCCTCAAGTGCCCTGTCCATTATTCCACGCAGTGTATGTTCCAACAGGTGGACAAGAGGTACAGTGTCACTGATGCATGCACTGTCACTGTTCACCATCCTCGTGGCCTCCTCAAATGGTGCCAGGACAGTGCATGCATCCCTGATCATGCCCCACTGGCGTGGTGAAAAAAACCTGAGCTCCCCTGACCCTGTCCTGGTGCCGTAGTCGCACAGGTACTCATTGGTGGCCCTCTGCTGCGTGTGCAGCTGCTGCAGCATGGCCAACGTTGAGTTCCACCTGGTGGGCATGTCACATATAAGGCGGTTCTTGGGCAGGTTCAACTCCTTTTGAAGCTCAGCCAGGCGAGCACTGGCATTATAAGATCTGCGGAAATGCACACAGACTTTCCTGGCCTGCCTCAGGACATCCTGTAAGCCCGGGTACCTGCCCAAGAACCGCTGCACCACCAGGTTAAGGACGTGAGCCACACAGGGCACATGGGTCAGTTGTCCCTGTCAGAGGGCGGAGAGGAGGTTGGTGCCATTGTCGCAAACCACCATTCCTGGCTTAAGCTGGCGTGGCGTCAACCACCTCTCGGCCTGCCCCTGCAGAGCAGACAGAACCTCTGCCCCAGTGTGGCTCCTGTCCCCCAAACACACCAGCGCAAGCACGGCATGGCATCTTTTTGCCTGCGTACTTGCGTAGCCCCTTGAACGCCTACGGAGCACCGCTGGTTCCGAGGACAAAGCACAGGAAGAGGCCATGGAGGAAGAAGAAGAGGAGGGGTGGAGGAGAGAGGTGTGTCACAACCAGTAGTAGCATTTTGGAGGCGTGGCGGCGGAACAACCTCCAACACTACTGCACCTTGTCCTGCATCCTTCCCAGCTGCCAAAAGAGTGACCCAATGGGCCGTGAAAGAAAGGTAACGTCCCTGTCCATGCCTGCTGGACCATGAGTCAGCGGTAATATGCACCTTACCGTTGACTGCCCTGTCCAGCGAGGCCAAGACATTGCCTTCCACATGCCGGTAGAGAGCCGGAATCGCCTTCCGTGAGAAAAAGTGGCGTTTGGGAACCTGCCACTGAGGAACCGCACATTGCACAAACTCACGGAAGGGGGCCGAGTCTACCAACTGAAAAGGCAGCAGTTGAAGCGCTAGCAATTTAGCCAAGCTAGCATCCAACCACTGGGCATGTGGATGGCTGGGAGTGAACTTCTTTCGACGGTCCAGCAGCTGGGGCAGGGAAATTTGCCTGCTAGAATCGGACGTCGGTGTACTGCTAGCAGAGTTCCCGCAAGTACTTGGCTGTGACACACCTAATTCTACACCTTCATTCCTCTCAGTGCAGGTTTCAGAGAGGACTGAAGGTATAGTGGGGTTGGAGATCCCAGCTGATGCGGTGCAAGGAGAGGTCCGCTTTGTTCTTTGGTGTGGGTCTTTAAGGTAGGCTTGCCAACGAGCTGCATGGCAGGTCAACATATGTCTGGTCAAGCATGTGGTGCCCAAGCGGCTGATGTTTTGGCCACGCGATATACGCTTGAGACATATGTTGCAAACAGCAACTGTGCGATCTGATGCACTCGACTCAAAAAAGGCCCACACCAAAGAACTTTTTGAATAACGGGCAGAGGCAGCGACCTGCACAGGCGGAGCTCTGCGGTGTGATTCCGTCGGTGTGCTGCCCTACGCTGGCCCCCCGAGGGCATCCTGCCTCGTTGGAAATGTGCCTCCTCCTCATCCTCCTCCTCCTCTCTCCTATTAGGCACCCACGTGGAGTCAGTGACCTCATCATCCCCTCCCTCCTCATCACTGGAGCCAATCTGGCAGTATGCTGCAGCTGCTGGAACATGACTGCCAGATTGGTGTCCTTCTTGAGCATCCCCTCTCTCTGCTCTCACGCTACTGCCTTTCTCTAGCTGGGTATCATCATCAGACCCTTCGAAACGCTGGGCATCCTCCTGGAGCATGTACCCAACACTGTGCTCAAACAGTTCGGGGAACTCCTCAGGAGGACATGGTGGGTCTAGGGAAGGAGTGACTGATGATGACATTGATACCAGGGAAGAGGACGCTTTGGCAGCTGCTTTGCCAGTACCCTGAGCCTGGGTGAGAGAGGATGAGGAAGATGAGGAGGGCTTGGTCATCCACTCTACCAAGTCTTCGGCATGATGCGGCTCAACACGTCCAGCTGCCGAAAAGAAGGACAAGCGTGTCCCATGGCCACGTGCTGATGGCGATGCACCGCGTCCACGACCAGCACTGTTGTCTCTAGACACAGAGCCTGCTTGCCCTCTTTTATTGGCTCCTGACTGTCTGCCTCATCTTGTTTGCCTTCCAGACATTCTAATGGCCTGCAGGGAGATGGGAAAACCAGCAATACGGGCTAGCTTCAGGAGTATATTTTGCAGGAAGCACACTACGCCCGCTGTAAGTGCTGCAAATGCCTGTTGGTGTAACACACTAGGAAAACACAGCAATACGGGCTAGCTTCAGGAGTATATTTTGCAGGAATCACACTACGCCTGCTGTAAGTGCTGCAAATGCCTGTTGGTGTAACACACTAGGAAAACACAGCAATAAGGCCTAGCTTCAGGAGTATATTTTGCAGGAATCACACTACGCCTGCTGTAAGTGCTGCAAATGCCTGTTGGTGTATCACACCAGGAAAACACAGCAATACGGGCTAGCTTCAGGAGTATATTTTGAAGGAATCACACTACGCCTGCTGTAAGTGCTGCAAATGCCTGTTGGTGTAACACACTAGGAAAACACAGCAATATGGTCTAGCTTCAGAAGTATATTTTGCAGGAATCACACTATGCCTGCTGTAAGTGCTGCAAATGCCTGTTGGTGTAACACACCAGGAAAGCACAGCAATAAGGCCTAGCTTCAGGAGTATATTTTGCAGGAATCACACTATGCCTGCTGTAAGTGCTGCAAATGCCTGTTGGTGTAACACACCAGGAAAACACAGCAATACGGGCTAGCTTCAGGTGTATAATGTGCAGGAGGCACACTCTGCCCGCTGTAAGTGCTGCAAATGCCTGTTAGTGTAGCACACCAGGAAAACACAGCAATAAGGGCTAGCTTCAGGTGTATACTGTGCAGGAGGCTTAGCAACAATGACACTGACACTGTCCCCTGCCTATCCTTCTCTCTCCCTGTACACAAGGTTTATCAAAGAATATATATTTAAAAAGTGTGGCGCCAATGAATGATGAGGAAGAACCTCAACCGTGCAATATACTGAAATAAGTATATGTAAATTTTAAATTGAACACAATGTAGTGATAAATATACCCTGTGACATGTGCATAATATACAATTTACATGAAAATACCATATAGCATAAAACGATGCCTCATCCACCTGTCTCTAGTGACAGTCAGCAGGTGGTGAACCAATAGCTATATCGTGCATATACAAACAAAACAAACAAAACTTAATTATAATGGGTGTCAAGTTCATATGGGGTAACTTTGATGAGTGTCTGCCAATATAATGGTCATACACTAAAGGAAAGTTCCAGCAAAGAATCTCCCGAAGAACTTGGGATAACCTTATCCGTATACCGGAAAGTATGTTGGATGTAGTAGACCACTAGGTATATACTTTCACCCGGGAGTGCCTTCACCATGGATCCATAAAGGAGAAAGGGATACTCTTACCAGCTATGATGGATCCAATGCGCCGTACGGCGGATGGATCTTTCGGGCTTTGTCTCTTCCAGAGACAGGGGAGCGACAACCGGAGTCTGTAGAACGACTCCTCTTAGAGCTGGCAGCACTTCTATTTTGTCAAGAACGATCCAATCCCAAATCGAAAAGCACCTCAATAGGTCATAGCCATGAAAACAGGGAAAAGATTCTCCACATGGTGTAAATCCAAAAATGATTTATTAAAACATCCGTTTTAAAGTTCAAGCAATGTGAACACTCGGTAAAAATTCTTAAAAAGCAAATATATAAAAAGCAAAATATAAGAAAAGCCACGACACTCCAGAGCACAGCAGTACAAAAACGAAGACAGCGTGGTCAAGTCAGCTGGAGCTGGTGTATTGTCCTACTACATCCAACATACTTTCCGGTATACGGATAAGGTTATCCCAAGTTCTTCGGGAGATTCTTTGCTGGAACTTTCCTTTAGTGTATGACCATTATATTGGCAGACATTCATCAAAGTTACCCCATATGAACTTGACACCCATTATAATTAAGTTTTGTTTGTTTTGTTTGTATATGCACGATATAGCTATTGGTTCACCACCTGCTGACTGTCAGTAGAGACAGGTGGATGAGGCATCGTTTTATGCTATATGGTATTTTCATGTAAATTGTATATTATGCACATGTCACAGGGTATATTTATCACTACATTGTGTTCAATTTAAAATTTACATATACTTATTTCAGTATATTGCACGGTTGAGGTTCTTCCTCATCATTCATTGGCGCCACACTTTTTAAATATTTATTTAACCTTTTCCTGTCTGATTTTGAGTGGTTGGCTGCACATAACTCGTTTTCTATTATAGGATTGGCGCAGTACTACACATTTTTATATTATCAAAGAATATGACACTGACACTCTCCCTGCCTATCCTTCTCTCTCCCTGCACACAAGGTTTAGTAAAGAATATGACACTGACACTGTCCCCTGCCTATCCTTCTCTCTCCCTGCACACAAGGTTTAGCAAAGAATATGACACTGACACTCTCCCTGTCTATCCTTCTCTCTCCCTGCACGCAAGAATAGCACAAAGAATATCACACTGTCCCTGCCTATCCTTCTCTTTCCCTGCGCCGGAACACACTACACAAGGCCGCCGCGCTGGCGGCCTTTTATAGTGTGGGGCGTGTGCTAAACCCCCTGAGCTATAATTGGCCACAGGCAACCTGCCTGTGGCCAATTATGGCTCTCCTAGCTGCCGGCGCTGTGATTGGCCAAGCATGCGGGGTCACAGTGCATGCTTGGCCAATCACAGCGCCGGGATTGCACTGCGATGGCGCAGTGTATTGTGGGCCGTTCGCGTCACTCGAATTTGGCGCGAACGGCCCAAATCGTTCGATGTTCGCCGAACGATCGAACAACCGATGTTAGAGTCGAACGTATGTTCGACTCGAACACCGAGCTCATCCCTACTGACCACTATACTATACTGTCCACTATACTATATTGTCCACTACACTACACTGAACACTATACTATTTTTCCACTACACTACACTGACCACTACACTACATTGACTACAATACTGTCCTGCCTACTGTAACTCACTCTTTGCCTCTGCCACTCTCTGCCTTTGCCACTCTCTGCCACTCTCTGCCACTTTCTGCCTCTGCCACTCTCTGCCTCCACCCCCGTCTCTCACTCTCTGTCCCGTCTCTCACTCTCTGCCCTCGTCTCTTGCTCTCTCTCTCTCTGCCTCTATCTCTCTCTCTCTGCCTCTGTCTCTCTCTCTGCCTATGTCTCTCTCTCTAACTCTCTCTCTCTCTGCCTCTCTCTCCCTGCCTCTCTCTCTCCCAGCCTCTGCCTCTCTCTCTCCCTGCCCCTCTCTCTCTCTGTCTCTCTCTCTGACTCTCTCTCTCTGCCTCTGTCTCTCTCTTTCTGCCTCTGTCTCTCTCTCTGCCTCTGTCTCTTTCTCTGCCTCTGTCTCTCTCTCTCTCTGCCTCTATCTCTCTCTCTGCCTCTATCTCTTTGCCTCTGTCTCTCACTCTGCCTCTCTCTCTTTGCCTCTCTCTCTCTCTCTTTGCCCCTCTCTCTCTCTTTTTTTGCCTCTCTCTCTCTCTTTTTGCCCCTCTCTCTCTCTCTTTTTGCCCCTCTCTCTCTTTGCCTCTCTCTTTGCCTCTGTCTCTCTCTCTCTATTTGGAAAAATATACAAAGGATTTCTGCGCTACTGAAAAAAGCACATAAGCAGCTACACAACCAATAGACAAAGGTGCAAAACAAGACAAAAACAAAAATGCAGCGCTGAACAAAGGTGAAAAGTGAAAAACACCCAGTGTAATAAAATATAATATCCAATTAAGGTGACAAAAGTTCATGTAAATAGTGAAAAAGTCTCTAATAAATGAAACGATTCTTGAACCGTTGTGTGTAGAATCTGAAATCTTGAAAAGAAGTGTAGATAACCACCACCAATATATGGAAGGCTTACCAGAACAAGTGAACCCAAACAAACATACGTCTGAAGGGTCACATCAGGCTTTTAGATGTATGTCTCCTCCCAATCTGATCCTATGCAGGTAAATCCACAGGACAACGCTCTCAGCAATTGTGATAGAGGTGAATGGAAAATAGTGGCTCAAATGGTAGTGAACCAGGATACCAATCAGATGGATATATGGAGGAAAAGAGAAGGGCACATGGCATAATATCGTCTAAAAAATCAAACTTTAATGTAGGTAGATACACTTACATCAAGATGGTTGAACAAACGCTTGTAAAATAGTGGCAGGAGTGGAATCTCTCTCTATTTGCCTCTGTCTCTCTCTTTCTCCCTCTCTCTCTCTCTGCCTCTGCCGCTCTGTCTCTGCCTCCGTTTCTCTGGCTCTGCCTTCGTTTCTCACTCTGCCTCTCTCCCCAGTCCGTGTTCCTCCTCACCTGCTTGTCCTGCATCATAACATTGGTCCGGGGGATAGGAGGAGGCGGCCGCCATGTTTATTCAGTGTCCCGCGCACTGTGATTGGGCGTATGGAGGTCATGTGCAGAGGCGGGAGTTTAGGATCATGGACAGGCCAGCCCCATGCCGCACATGACCCCCATGGCCCAATCACAGGGCGCCAGACATTGAAAAAATAGGATTTTTGTACTCACCGTAAAATCCTTTTCTCTGAAGTCCATGGACGGACACAGCTTCCTTATAATCTTGACTTGTGGGTTATGTTCCGTCTATTAGGAGAGAACTAGGCAGACATGTAAATGGTTAAACATGTAATCTTTAGCAAAGCTGAACAGCCCCATCCAGGGGGCGGCCCCTCTGGTCATAACCCCTCTCACTGCAGTGAGCAGCTCAGTTCGTCAAAAGCAGTACAAACTTAAAAATGATGGGTGGGTGCTGTGTCCGTCCATGGACTTCAAAGAAAAGGATTTTACAGTGAGTACAAAAATCCTATTTTCTCTTTCGTCCATGGACGGACACAGCTTCCTTATAATCTTGACTTGTAGGACGTCCCCAATCAGTGTCAGAAAACGAGGGGTGGGAACAGCAGTAAACAACTTCACCCCAAAAAATCAGAGCTCCTCAAAGAGGAGTTGCCACTTTAAACAGCCGCCTGCAAAACCTAGCGGCCGAAGCAAGTATCCGCAGATGCATGCACGTCAACTTTGTAAAACTTAATGAAAGTGTGAACGAACAACCAGGTCGCCACCTTTCACACCTGTAAAACAGACGCCCGATGTGAGAAGGCCCAGGAGGCACCAAGTGCCCTGGTCGAACACGCCGAGACAGGAAAGGAAAGTGCCCACTCTTGGAGGGCATAGGCCTGAATCACAATCTGTCTGATCCATCAAGAATGGTGGCCGACGACACCGCCAGGCCCGTTTATGGGCCAGTCAAAGAGACAAACAGTGAGTCTGACCTCCGAACGGAGCCGTAGCAGACAGATACACCCGCAGAACACGTACCACATCTAAGGAATGTAACGCAACCTCTTTGGGATGCGACGGCAGAGGACACAAGGATGGAAGTACAATGTCCTTATTCAAAAGAGAGGCCGAAACCACCTTCGGAAAAAAACGAAGGCTGCGGGCGTAGCACCGCTTTATCCGTATGGAGAATCAAGTAGGGGGACTTGCAAGACAATGCCGCCATTTAGAAACCCTCCTGACAGAGGTAAAGTCACCAGAAAGGCAACTTTCTGAGAGAGTGCCGAAAAAAGAATCTCCCTGATGTTCTCAGGGGGAGGTCTCTGAAGTACCGAGGGTACCAAATTCAAATCTCACGGAGGTAGTGGTGGCCGAAACGGAGGAGCCACATGTCGGACCCCTTGCACAAACTGACTCACCAGTGAATGATGCGCCAAGGGTAGTTTAAAGAAAAACAGCCAAGGCTGAAAACCTGCCCCATAACGGTGCTTAAGGCAAGTTTTTGATCCACACCATGCTATAAAAACAGCAGGATCCTGAAAACTGACTATGCCCGTGGGCGCCAACCCATCTCCTCACACAGAGGAGTGGCCTTCCACGTGCGATGATAGATCTTCTGAGAAGATGACTTCCGTGCCCTCAGCATGGAGGAAATTACAGAGTCCGACAGGCCTCGGTCCCTCAGAACCTGACTTTCAACAGCCAAGCCGATAAAGCCACCGACTGCAAAGCAGGATTAAGTATAGGACCTAAAGGGCATCCGCCACCAGGCGCACTAGGTCGGCATACCTGGGACGCCGCGACCAATCTGGTGCAATTATAATCACCGGAATCCCCTCAGTCCCCACTCTGCAGAGCAGACGAGGCAGAAAATTCAGTGGGGGAAAGGTATAACTAATACTGACCCTACAGGGCAACCCACGCGTCCGACGCGTCCGCCCAGGAATCCTTGGCCCTGGCCACAAACTTCAATACCTTCCGATTGAATCGAGAAGCCAGGAGATCCACGGCTGGCGTGCCCACCTCAGGCAAAAGAGTCTAAACACATCCGGGTGTAGCGACCATTCTCCTTGGTCCAGCATCTGGCGACTTAGGTAGTCAGCTTGCCAGTTTTCTATACCCAGAATGAACACGGCCAATAGAGCCGGCACACTCCGCTCTGTCCACCGCAGGATGTGAGCGACCTCCAATGCTGCAGCCGAGCTGCTTGTTCCTCCTTGATGGTAGACATATGCTAACGTCGTAGCGTTGTCTGAGTACCATCCAGTGAAAAGGAAGGAACGACTTTCCGGACTGAAGGGCCGGAGATTTCAGCCACCAGACCAGGGAGAGATCTGACTAGGTGGCTCACCCAGGTTTGACAATCCAGGGACAACGGAGACTTGTCCCATATGGACAGGATCTCCCTCAGCAAGACTCGAGTATGGAATTTGAGCAAATGGTACTGTCTCGAAGGAGGCTACCATAAGACCCAGGACTCACATGCAAAAGCGCAGCGACGACCACAGCCACAGCTTCACCGCCGTCTGAAGAGCCTGCAATTTTTTTAGTGGGAGAAAAAACCCTTGCCTCTGAAGATACCAGGATCAAGCCAGGTATTCCAGGCGCCGAGTCGGCACCAACCCCGACTTCAGGAGGTTCGGTATTTGAAGGGTCTAACTGTCATCGCCACATCCTCCTCAATTTCTGAGTATGCAATAGCCCTCAGATGGAGGTCGTCCAGGTAGCCCACAATAGCAATTCCTTGCTGTCTTAGCAAGGCCAGGATCGTGGTGAACACCTTGGAGAAACCCTTGGTGTCGATGCCAGGCCAAAAGGCAGAGCCCCAAAACTGGTAGTGATCGACCCCGACTGCAAAACGCAGAAATTTCTGATACCCGACATAAACGGGGACATGTAAATATGCATCCTTGATGTCCAAGGACGCCAGAAAAATCCCCCGGATGGAGAGCAGCGAACTGATTCCATCCTGAACATTCATACTTTTACAAAGGAGTTGAGGGCCTTGAGGTCCAGGATTGGATGACCCCGTCCTACTGTGGGACTACAAACAGATTGGAATAGAATCCCTGAAGCCTTTCCGGCAGTGGCACAGGAGCTATCACTCTGCGCTTCAGCAGGTACCACACTGTTACAAACAGGGCGCTCTGACGAGCCGGAGGAAGATGAAGGATGGAGGGAAAAAAATCTGTTGTTTTGTGGACAAGACAGCAGATCTATCTTGTACCCTGATGAAAACCCTTTCGCAAACCCACTGGTTGGAAAGCCCCCCCACCCGTGAGTCGGGCAGGGGCAACCCATCATGCAGTCACAGATTTGTTTGCAGGCCGTCTGGCTTGTGAACCCAGGGACACTTATTGCCCCTCACCTGGCCCCTTGTCGGCCTGGGAACGCTCACCTGCGGACCCGGCGGAAAGAAAATACCGCTTGTGAGCGAAAAAAAAAAGGGGGGGCCCCGGGCCTACGTCGTGGTTCCTCACCCTCTCTGGATTGTGGGAGCGCCGTGCTCCCACCCCAACGACATTTTCAATAATGTCATCCAGTGAGGCTCCAAAAGGCCCCCAACCCTGGAAGAGCAAATCCGCCAGAGTCTTCTTGGACGTCTGGTCCACAGAATTCTGGACAGCCAGGGAGCTGTATCTAAGGCCGCATTGCAGACATACTTGAGGCCACGCACCAACCGGTCCGCTATCATGCAGACCGGAGAAGCCTGTTGCTATTCACATCACGGTGCAGCATATCTTAAGCCATTTAAGGAAGCGACAGTGACACCAGGGTCGTGGCTAACAGCGGCCACAACGCAGACCCCAAAACCATGAACAAGGACCGGGCCACCGCCTCGGTCCTCCAGTCTGCAGGGTCCTTAAAACCAGGGGACCCTTCCACCAGAATAATGGTAATTTCTTGGAGATTGGGGGGCCCCATCGGGGGAGAAGTCCCTTTTTCAGCAAATACTTCTCAAAAGGGATAACGGACTGCCATGCGATTTTTTGGAGCGATGCGGCCGTTTCCATTCTTAGTATATAAAACGTATCAAATAAGCTCGCAGGGAGACATCCTAGCGGTGCAGGTCGGCTTGTGGGACCCAGAAGGGACCGGCACCTTAATAGATGCCCTTGCCCTTGCCGTATCCTCCATTTCAGTGGGGACAGTGATAAGTGCTCCAACAAGCGCCTTTTGCGCCGACCTGGACACAGAAGCAAGTAGGAAGCAGTTCCGCACTGTCCGAAACATCCTGGTCTGCATCTTCTGACAAGACAGAGCAGGGGACACCTGCCACAGTGAGGCCCGAGTCTGAATCAGAAACTCTTCCCTGAAGATGGTGGGGGAGGGGGCGTTTTTACCCCCTTGCGCCCGCACACCGCTTCCATCCTGGCAATAAGAGTCTTCAGGACCACCGACATAGTGTCCACCACCCCAGCAGGTGCAGGAATGTCTGGGGAAGAAGCGCCAGTATGGCGCCATGCTAACCCACTCGCCCGACCCTAGGGACCCAAGGCAAGTACACAGACCACCCCCTAGCTGCCACAGATGACGAGGGGACCCCCCTGGAGGACTCACCACCCGACCCAGGCACTGCACAGTCGCCGTCCGCTCTCCCCGAACTGAGGTGTTCCCTGTGTCACTCTCTCTTCTGAGGTGATTACTGCCATTTGTGCCGTCTAGAGGACTATTTGTGACCACTAGAGGCAGAAACCGGGTGGAAAAAATCACAAGAAAATGGCCGCCAGCCCTGTAAAGGCGCGTGGTCCACAAGAAAATGGCCGCCGGTCGTCTCTATGGAAAGAAAGAGCGCGGTCTACAAGAAAATGGCCTCCGCTATTCCCAATAGAAAACGGCGCCGGTCACTGCCAAAATGGCCGCCGACCATGCTGACAAAGCACACAGGTAAAAAACATGGGAGCGAACACCCGGGCACCCAAAATGATGTCCCCCCACACACACAAGAAAGCACACCCCAGCAGAGAGTGGCCCCCAAGCGCAGCATAGCCCACAGCCAAGCGGAGCCCCCCTGGTGGACCCCGAAGTCAGTGCACAGCAAGCCCAGCCACATAGCACATGGGGAGGAGGGAAAAGGACAGGGAGAGAGGAAAGGGAGGGTGGGAACCCCCTAATTGACCTCCCCGGGAATGCCCAGCCATGCCGCCCTGCCGGAGCAGGGGGACTGCTACTTACCTGTCCTGCATGGACTAGCTGAAGGCATTCCTGACAGACCCAACGTCCGCGCGGTTACAGCATGGCTGTTGGTCCGGCACACTGTGACACGGACATAAAGCCCGGTCATATGTGTGCCCCGGAGCATATAGCTCACCGGCCACCCCTGAAGCAACGGGGCATGTCGTGGACGACCCAGCGCGTAGCTAAAGGTCGGCACACGCTTGATGGCCAAAACTGGGGGGACTACAAGGATCTGGGATCCAGCCTGTCACCCAGTCTGCAGTTGATAGTAGATCTCAGGATCAAAAAGTAGAAAAAATAGAAAAAATCCACAGGACCAATGGGCCCCAGGGTGCCAGGTCCTTCTCCTCTGCTAGGCAGAAAAAAACTGAGCTGCTCACTGCAGTGAGAGGGGTTATGACCAGAGGGACCACCCCCTGGGCAGGGCTGTTCAGCTTTGCTAAGGATTACATGTTTAACCATTTACATGTCTGCCTAGTCCTCTCCTAATAGACGGAACATAACCCACAAGTCAAGATTAAAAGGAAGCTGTGTCTGTCCATGGACGAAAGAGAAATGGCGGCCGGAGCTTTGGGCGGCTGGGGACACAGGAAAATTTAATTTAGGAGGATGCAGCCAGTAGTGACACACACTGGCTTGAAATTGCGCCCCCCTAAATATCGCGCCCGGGGCCACGGTACCCCCTGCACCCCCCACGCTACGCCTCTGCCTATTATAGGCTTACCTGTAGGTACAAGTCCAAAAAATTAGTTTTCTACCACTTTAATAAAGCATATCATCACTTTGCTGAGCACCAGTATTTACTGAAACTTTTGGCGTAACAGACTCTATTCAGTCCCATCAACATGGAAAGGACAGTATGTGAAATGTCTACCAAGTACGCTATTATAATTCCTATATGTATGGGGCCTCAGTGCTCACATGGACTCCAGGACAGTTTTTACTATAAGCATGTGTTCAAAGTTGGGATATGCATATTACAATCCACTTTTTCATTCAAACACAAAAGGTATTAAATGAATTGCGATATCTGCTTCTGGAAGAATGGTCAAACGTTTCCATAGACACACTCCTAAACCTTGTGGACAGCCTTCCCAGAAGAGTTGAAGTTGTTATAGCTGCAAAGGATGGGCTCAATACTCAACTCAATATTGAACCCTACGGACTAAGACAGGGATGCCATTAAAGTTCACGTGCGTGTAAAGCAGGGGCGGCCTATCCATTAGGGGCGCCTGGGCGTCGCTCCCCCTATCCAGGGCCTCCCTCCCTATCCATGCATCCAGCCCTTTTAGGATAACGGATACTTAAATTCCAATGGGGGGGTTTTGAAGCACCTGATTGGAGCCAGAGGCCCTAATAGCCTTCAAAATTAGGTGGGCTCGGGGTGCAGAGCATTGCACTACGAGCCCATCCAGATGTGTTACAATAGCGAAGAATATTCGCTATTGAAACACTGATCCTCCTCCCGGCCAATCAGGAAGCGGGTATGGGACCCATTTCCAGATTGGCCAAAGAGAAAAGCGTCCCAATTGGCTGCTGAGGAGGAGGGGGGGAAACGGAAGCCGCGGAGAGCAGGGTAAAGGGAAGCTGCCGCTGTGATGATGGTGGAGAGCAGGGGAAAGGGAAGCCGCTGCTGCTGCCACCGCTTCTGCCACCACCACTGCTACTGCCACCCTGATGCCTGTGGAGAGCAGGGGAAAGGGAAGCTGCCGTCGTAATGCCCGTATAGAGTGGGGGAAGCCGCCAGTGAAGCACGGGAGAAGCGCTGCCCGCCAATAGATGGGGTAAGTGCCCTGGACCAACATCTTGTGTGTGGTGGCACTGTTTGCGGCCCCCCAAAAAAAATTACCACTGGCCGCCACTGGTGTAAAGGCAGGTGTCCCAATACTTTTGGTAATATAGTGTATATTTTATATATATATATATATATATATATATATATATATATATACGTACAGTATATATATATATATATATATATATATATATTGTGAGGGGGTTAGCTCGGCAGCGGGTGTGTGTGACCCCCGGGATGGGCTCCCCACACAAAAACAGGCCCAGCAAACGGAGGTTGTGGTTTTCAAAATCAAAAAGGTGCGGTTTATTTTCTATTTACAGTGACAAAACACAGCAAAGCAAAAGAAACATAAATAAAATAAATCCTGGTCAACTTGACCTCTGAGTAAACATACAGGTTTCCTAACTACCAACTGGGATCAGCCTAGTGCTGTCCTAGTCCCTAAGTCCCTGGTTTTAAATGTCCAAGCAAATAGCCACACAGGCTTTGTCTCACCGCACAGGGGTTCACTCTCCCTAGACAGTCCACACAGGTCTGGTTCCAGGCATGAGCAAACACCTAATGAATCTGGGAGTTCTTATAGAGGCCTAAATGAGCTGACAAGCTTCAGCTGGTCTCATCAACTCCCTGTCTGCACGACGCCCCACACTCTCCCTAGAGGTATGAGTCATCCATGAGCCCACTAGCCTCAGCTGGGCTTATACAACTCTCCACCTAGTTGTATAAGTCGGCGTAAAGCCTGAATCTGGGCGAAATATATCTACCCCCCTGGATGCAACCAGGTGACTTTACCTTCCTGCTGTCACATACCCCCCCCTCTTGTTTTAACCTCGGGGTTGGAACACCAGCAATCAGGCATTCATGTACTCGAGACAAAGCATCCACATTCCCCATTTGAACGCCAGGGCGATGCTTTACTGTGAAGTTGAATTCCTGGAGGGCCAGGAACCACCTATTCACTCTTCTATTTGTTTCCTTGTTTTGAGCCATCCACTTTAACGGAGCGTGATCCGTAACCATGTCAAAGTGCCTACCTAGCAGGTAGTACCGAAGGGAATCTAGAGCCCACTTCACCGCTAAACACTCCTTTTCAACGGTGGCGTAATTTACCTCATGGGACTTCAACTTCCTGCTGAGGTAAATGACTGGGTGCTCTTCCCCGTTCCAGACCTGGGACAATACTGCTCCTAACCCCACATCTGACGCATCACTTTGTACGACAAAGTCTTTAGAGAAGTCGGGTGAGTACAACACTGGCTGGCTACATAAGGCTTGTTTCAAGAATTGGAATGCTGCCTCAGCCTCGGGGGTCCATTTAATCATGACCGACCCTTTCCCCTTCGTCAGGTTGGTTAGGGGCACAGCCTTAGAAGCAAAGTGGGGAATGAATCGCCGATAATACCCAGCGATTCCCAGAAAGGCTCGTACCTGCTTCTTGCTGTTGGGACGTGGCCAACTCTGGATGGCCTCGACTTTGTTGAGTTGGGGTTTTATTACTCCCCTCCCAATGGTGTACCCAAGATATTTGGCCTCCTCCTGCCCAATGGTACACTTCTTGGGGTTAGCCGTAAACCCCGCTTCCCGAACAGAGTCCAGGACTGCTTGCACTTTTGGCAGATGTGAGGCCCAATCTGTGCTATGGACAATTACGTCATCCAGGTAAGCCGCAGCATACTTCCGATGGGGCCTCAGCATCTGGTCCATTTTCCGCTGGAATGTGGCCGGCGCATTCTGTAACCCGAACGGCATTCTTTTATATTGGAACGCCCCGTCTGGGGTTACAAATGCGGTTTTCTCTTTGGCCGACTTGGCCAGGGGGATTTGCCAATACCCTTTTGTGAGGTCAAGAGTCGTCATGTATCGGGCTGTTCCCAGCCGGTCGATCAACTCATCTATACGTGGCATGGGGTAGGTGTCAAATTTTGTAACTTTGTTCAACTGACGAAAATCGTTACAAAATCGCCAGCTCCCATCCGGTTTAGGCACCAACACAATGGGACTAGACCAATCACTTTGGGACTCCTCTATCACCCCTAAGTTCAGCATTTTCTGTACTTCCTCCCGTATTGCCTCCCGTCGGGCCTCTGGGATCCGATAGGGTTTTAACTTCACCCTTTCACCGGGCGGGGTAATGATGTCATGCTCTACCCCAGATGTTTGTCCCGGCAGCTCAGAGAATACCTCCTTGTTGCGAAGCACAAACTCCTTAACCTCCTGTTGTTGGGGTTGTGACAAGGTGGCTGCTATTCCAACCTCAGGAATCACGCAACCAGTTTCAGCTGGTGACCAAGTGTCTGCGACTAGGGACTCTCTATCCCTCCAGGCTTTCAACAGATTAACGTGATAGATCTGTTCGGGCTTTCGCCTTCCTGGTTGTCTGACCTTGTAATTCACTTCGCTCACTTTTTCCATTATCTCATAGGGGCCTTGCCATTTGGCAAGGAATTTACTTTCAACCGTAGGGACAAGTACCAGTATCCTATCCCCCGGGGAAAAGGTACGGGTCTTGGCTCCACGGTTGTACACTCTCTGCTGTGCTAACTGCGCTTGGGCCAAATGTTCCTTCACGATGGGCATTACCTGTGCAATTCGGTCTTGCATCAGGGCGACATGCTCAATCACACTCCTGTGGGGAGAACTCTCACTTTCCCAAGTTTCCTTGGCAATATCCAACAGCCCTCTTGGGTGTCTCCCATACAGTAACTCAAAGGGGGAGAATCCCGTAGAGGATTGGGGCACCTCCCTAATAGCAAACATCAGATAAGGAAGTAGACAGTCCCAATCCTTTCCATCTCTATCCACCACTTTCTTCAACATTTGTTTTAGGGTTTTGTTGAATCTTTCAACCAGCCCATCGGTTTGGGGGTGATACACAGATGTACGTAATTGCGTCACTTTGAACAATTTACACAGCTCCTTCATAACCCGGGACATAAAGGGTGTACCTTGGTCCGTAAGCAGTTCTTTACAAATACCCACCCGGCTAAACACAAGAGATAGCTCTTTGGCTATGGTTTTGGCCGAGGTATTTCGGAGAGGGATCGCTTCTGGATAACGGGTGGCATAGTCCATTATAACTAATATGTACTGGTGCCCCCTAGCAGACTTGATTATAGGCCCTACCAAATCCATGGCGATCCTCTCAAACGGGACCTCAATGATGGGTAGAGGGACCAGCGGGCTACGGAAATGTGGCATCGGGGCCGACCTCTGACACACAGGGCAGGAGGAACAATAATTTTCTATGTCCTTCATCACCCCCGGCCAATAGAATCTCTGTAATACCCTCTCTCGGGTTTTCTCTGTCCCCAGATGACCTCCAAGAATGTGCCCATGGGCCAACTCCAACACCAACTTCCTGTAAGGTTTGGGCACCACAAGCTGCTCAACGGTTTCTTCTGCCCTTTTTGCCACCCGATACAGTAGGTCCTTCTCTACGCTGAAGTATGGGTAAGTGCAGGTATTATCTGGGTTCACTAACTCGCCATCTATTTTCACTACGTTTTCCCGTGCCTTTATTAGGGCGGGGTCTTTCAACTGTTCTGTGGCAAAGTTTTCCCTGTGAACCTCAAGATCAGAAAACTCCACAGACGGTAGGTTTTCGTCTGAGGAGGTGGGCTCCTCTCCAGTTTCTTGAGTCTCCCCTGCCAATACTGATAAGGGAAATTCCGGAGAGTCCTCACCACTCTCAGGGGAGTTCTGGCTATCACATTCCTGGTACATAGGGGCACCAGTGGGGGGCTCAGGATCATCCCACAGTTCCCAGAACTTTGGAAAATCCCTTCCCACAATGGCGTCATGCGGTAACTGAGATACTAAGCCCACTGGATGAGAGAGGGTACCTTTGGGGGTCTCGAAACACACTGTAGTCACTGGATACTCTCGGGTGTCCCCATGCACACAAATAACAGCTACCTTGCTATTCCCAAAGACCTCTGTTTTAACTAACTCAGCCTTTATCAGGGTCACAAGGCTACCTGAATCCAGCAATACCACAACATTTCTACCATTAACACACATTTTGCATAAATGTTTCTCAGTTCCTCGAATGGCAGTGCATGCGACTGTCGCACACAGCGACTGACGTCTGCCCGTCAGAAAGTCACACTGCATGGGTTCCTCCACAACCGGGCAATTGGCTGCAATATGTCCCGCTTGCCGGCAGCGGTAGCAAACGATCCTTCTTGCCGCCTCTTGAGCCGCTGATTTCCCAGCCTGTTCTCGCCAAACTTGGGGTAGAGCTCCCACCCTCTCACTCTCTCCACCCTCACCCCTTGGAATCCTCTTATCCGCCCCTGGGGATGGTCTGGTCTTAGGGTGGAAAGTCCGAGTGTCTCTGGAAGAGGCCGTCAGGTTCTCTGTAGCCAAGTATTTCTCCACACGATCCACAAGACCATCGGCCGTCTCTGGGTCTCCATGGCTTACCCACTTTTGGATGGCAGTAGGAAGAGCTCTCAAAAACCGATCCATTACAACACGTTCCACAATCTTTGGTGCGGACGAAGTCTCTGGCTGTAGCCACTTTCTGCTCAGGTGAATGAGATCATACATTTGAGACCTGGGGGGTTTTCCAAGCTGGAAAGTCCAGTTATGCACACGCTGAGCCCGGACAGCCTGGGTGACACCCAGCCTTGCCAAAATTTCAGCTTTTAGCATCACATAGTCTTTTGCTTGGTTAGGCTCTAGGTCATAGTAAGCTTTCTGCGATTCACCAGTTAACAGAGGAGCCACCAGTCCAGCCCACTGCTCCTCAGGCCACTTTTCTCTTTCAGCGGTCCTTTCAAATGTGGTCAAAAATACCTCTGGATCATCCTCTCCAGTCATTTTTGTCAATAAACGACTCACCCCAAAGGACGCGGTATTAGTGGGACGGCTTTCCTCACTGGTCTGCGGACGTTGCTGCATTACTGCTTCCATTTGTTGTAGTCTCTGCTCTTGCTTCTGTAACAGGTCTATGAAGCGGGCCTCAGATTGCTGCTGGGCTTGTTGCTGAGCTTCCAGACTCTGTTGGTGAGCTTGCTGCTGGGCTGCAAGGCTCTGTTGATGAGCTTGCTGCTGGGCTGCAAGGCCCCTTTGCAAACCTGCATTTGTCTGCTGTTGATTGGCATTTGCTAGGGCCAGCTGTTTCAGTATCTCCTCCATGCTGGCTTAAAAAAAAACTGCCACTGGTTCTCCACCAACTGTGAGGGGGTTATCTCGGCAGCGGGTGTGTGTGACCCCCGGGATGGGCTCCCCACACAAAAACAGGCCCAGCAAACGGAGGTTGTGGTTTTCAAAATCAAAAAGGTGCGGTTTATTTTCTATTTACAGTGACAAAACACAGCAAAGCAAAAGAAACATAAATAAAATAAATCCTGGTCAACTTGACCTCTGAGTAAACATACAGGTTTCCTAACTACCAACTGGGATCAGCCTAGTGCTGTCCTAGTCCCTAAGTCCCTGGTTTTAAATGTCCAAGCAAATAGCCACACAGGCTTTGTCTCACCGCACAGGGGTTCACTCTCCCTAGACAGTCCACACAGGTCTGGTTCCAGGCATGAGCAAACACCTAATGAATCTGGGAGTTCTTATAGAGGCCTAAATGAGCTGACAAGCTTCAGCTGGTCTCATCAACTCCCTGTCTGCACGACGCCCCACACTCTCCCTAGAGGTATGAGTCATCCATGAGCCCACTAGCCTCAGCTGGGCTTATACAACTCTCCACCTAGTTGTATAAGTCGGCGTAAAGTCTGAATCTGGGCGAAATATATCTACCCCCCTGGATGCAACCAGGTGACTTTACCTTCCTGCTGTCACAATATATATATATACTATGTGTGTGTGTGTGTGTGTATATATATATATATATATATATATATATATATATATACATATATATATATATATATATCGAGAATATTGTTTTCCAGAAGCATTGTCAGTGTCATCAGTTTTATCTTGTCCAGCATAAATATCCGTTTCTGCTTTTAAACCTGCTAATGTCAGCAATACATCAGCAAAAGTTCAACCTTCCCTAGTTTCATAATAATGAAAACACAAGCTGCTTTAGAAACATTCTGCTGGCCACACTGACCAATCAGTTTCCAGACAGTACTTTTCTATTAAAGATTCCATTAAAGATTAGAAACAAATTGTGTGCCATTTTAGTAAAAACTCTGAAAAAGTTCCAAAAAATTGTAAGCATTTAAAGTGACTCTTTCGCTAGGTTAAACATTTTATGGTGGTCTTCCTACAAACAAAAAAGAGAATGCTTACCTGTCCCGCAGCCTGACAAATTTCCAGGATTAAAGGGGTTGTAAAGGTTCGTTTTTTATTTTCTAAATAGGTTCCTTTAAGCTAGTGCATTGTTGGTTCACTTACCTTTTCCTTTGATTTACCTTCTAAATGTTTTTTTTCTTTGTCTAAATTTCTCACTTCCTGTTCCTCCTCAGTAAACTTCACACCATCATCCGAGTGGTGTTTAGTCAGCCAGAACAGCTTACTGAACAGCTTACTGAGGAGGAACAGGAAGTGAGAAATTCAGACAAAGAAAACAAAGAAAAACAAACATTTAGAAGGGAAATCTAAGGAAAAGGTAAGTGAACCAACAATGCACTAGCTTAAAGGAACCTATTTAGAAAAAAAAAAAAACGAACCTTTACAACCCCTTTAAGGATGCTGGTGTTGGGGTTGGGAGATGGAACTGCTAAGTGAAGCAGGGATCTGGGCATCCAACAAGCCTAGAAGTGTGTCTCTTAAGCTGCGTACACACGGTCGGAATTTCCGAGGAAAAAAGTCGGAGGGAATTTTTTCATCGGATACTCCGACCGTGTGTATGCCCCATCGGACTTTTTCTGTCGGAAATTCCGACGGAGTTGGAAAGAGAACATGTTTTTTCTGACGGAAATTCCATTCGTCTGTATGGAACTCCGACGGAGAAAAAAACACGCATGTTCAGAATCAAGTCGACGCATGCTCGGAAGCATTGAACTTCATTTTTCTTGGCTCGTCATAGTGTTGTATGTCACTGCGTTCTTGACGGTCGGAATTTGGTTTGACAGTGTGTATGCAAGACAGGTTGAACGGAATTCCGTCTGAAAAATCTTTCGGAGTTTATCCCGATGGAAAATCCGACCGTGTGTACAAGGCATAACTGAAGATTCTTCAGCCACCAAGAGAAGAGAGTATTATCTGTTGTCTTTGTTTGACTGTCAACTTCATCTACCATATGGCATTATTTTCTGCATTTGTGCTTCCTTCCATGTCTATAAGTGTCTATGTTCAAATATGTTTTTATTTTAGTGTATTATAACAAATAATGCATACACATTAAAGTATATCAAAATCCAAAAACAAACCAACCTTAGATCAGGTGGCTGCATCCATTTTCTTTTTTAAGGCTTTTTCTTTTTGTTTTGATCTGGTAATCGTGCAAATAACACTTTTTGTCCCTGGGTGGCTACACTCATTTCTCTACTGTATCTGTAAAAGGAGCCATTGTTATCATACAGGCTTTGACGCCAAACATGTCTGCCTTTGTTCATCTCCATTACATGGTACTTAATGGTATTCGTAGTTTACACAAGAAATATTGCTGTCTTTTCAGCTAACAAGACGTGATAAGGAAATTGCATTTCTAGCAGATCAACCAGTATTTTCTGTACATGCTAAAAATGCTCGCAGCCTGAAAAAAAGTGAAAACTAATGTAGCCACCACAAGAACTGGTAAGCAGTAATATATTGCATTTTTGTTTTTGGGTTTAGATACACTTTGAATTAATTAGTGAATGCCACTAAGCTAAGGTGACCAGATTTTTTAAATGAAATCCGGGGACATATTTTTTTTTTATTGACAAATGGTAAACAATTTTATACGCATATTTTCCTCAAATTATATATGCAGTCAGTGGTGTAGTGTGGGTTGTCAGCGACCGGGACAAGGCAAGAAATTTGCACCCCCTGCCAGACTTTTAGCACTCCCTGAGTCCCTTCCTCTAGTACAGTAGTACTGACCAACTTGATTCCTACACTGACCTACCTGACCACTGCACTGACCTACCTTATCCCTACACTGACCTACCTGATTCCTACACTATCCACTACACTTACCTACCTGATTCCTACACTGACCTACCTGATTCCTACACTGACCACTACACTGACCTACCTGATTCCTACACTGACCTACCTGATTCCTACACTATCCACTACACTTACCTACCTGATTCCTACACTTAACACTACACTGACCTACCTGATTCCTACACTGACCACTACACTGACCTACCTGATTCCTACACTGACCTACCTGATTCCTACACTGACCACTACGCTGACCTACCTGATTCCTACACTGACCTACCTGATTCCTACACTGACCTACCTGATTCCTACACTGACCACTACACTGACCTACCTGATCACTACACTAACCTACCTGACCTGATTCCTACACTGACCTACCTGAGTTCTATACTGACCACTACACTGACCTACCTGATTCCTGCACTACTCACACCCACCCCCCTACATAAACAGTGTAGTTTGGTTGATTTTGCTCACCTCTCCATGGCCTCCATGATAATCTATCGGAGCGGGGCTCTCCGCCGCACCAGGTACTGTTCCTGACACCCAGCCGCTCCTCAGTATCCCCTGCCAAGAGCTTCTCCAATAGCCGCCATACACTCTGCACCGCCCCTCCCCTCTGCCGTTCTCACACACACGGGCCCCCCGCACCAGAGGGATCATGGGGGACAGGCTGGACTACAGGAGTCCCTGGGTGGGGGGCAACACACACTTGGGGGGCACAGTAATGATTTTGCGCCCCCCCCAAATGTTGCACCCCGGCGAGGGTACCAGATGCCACTGCAAACCGGGGATGTCTGGTCACCCTACACTAAGCACCATTGGCATCTAATACAACCACCAAACATAACCCCAATGCAAGTGAAGAAAACAAAAAAAGACTTTCTTGTGGAAAAACTGTTTATGGGTTCCCCGTGGTTTCTAACAATCCTGCACAGCATGTCACAAACCATAACATGGTGGCAGAAGGTACAGGCACACACACTCCCTACTGACTGCCAATGCTGTTAAAACCGCATGAGCACAGAAAGCAAAACATTCTTAGTCTCTGGTTTATAAGATTAGCAAATTTAAATATAAGACGCACTCCCAGCTTCAAAAAAATGAGACAAAATAGTGTGAGATCTAAACAACTCCGTCATTTAAAAGTAAGCAAGAATTTTTGTTTAGATTGGACTGCTTCTGGAAATCAGTTACACTCTGTGTGCAACATCCAGCTTTTACTGATATCCAGACTGTGGCATTCCAGAATGCAACGTGGGGCACCTCTCAGTAAGCTGCTAAGTCCCACATTGCATAGAGGGATGCTGCTGGCTGTGCTTCATTACCAACTTCAGTAAAAGTTAAATTTTGCATTAAAAAAACACCCCACAGAAGATTTTTTTTTTTTTAGGACTTGAGAGATTGGCACTGGGTTGTGCCTAATATTGACTGGCAAGGCAAGTTTGATATGTAGGCAGTGATATTAATTGATCTTTAAAGTAAACCTATCATGTAGTTACAATGTCAAACTCTCCCCTTATACATGCTAGGAATCTTTTTAATTACTCCCCCACTAATACAATGATAACATCAAGTCTACACTGGCATCAGCAATTGCGTACAATATCAAGCTGCATGGTACATCTCCCCCAATGCACCCATGTCAGTGCCATTCAGGTCCCAAGTGCTGCATGATGAGGAAGTAGGTGGCAAGTAAAATGTTCCTCTAAGGCCGGGTTCACACTGGTACGACGCGACTATTGTACAACTGTCATCCTACGTTGCCCTGAGGCATCGGTCCTACATCTGTTCTACTTCGGTCCTACTTCCATCCGACTTGAATGAACAAGATAAGATTTTGCTCCGACTTTGAGATAGTCCGACTTGTCCTTTGACCAATCAAAACAAATTCCTTTTACTGCTGCTGTAATCACCATGTCGGATGCCGCAAGTCGGATGGTTAGGACAAGGATCCTACTTTGATCCGACTTCAATGATATTCAAAGGGCTAAAGTAGGACCAAAGTCGGATCAAAGTAGTGCAGGAACCTTTTTCAAAGTCGAACCGACTTGTGTCGGACCAGTTAAGACAGCTCTCATTGGGAATCATTGATTTAAACACGTCATGCGGCATCTGCTCCCAAAGTCGGAGCGTTTGTCGTACAAGTGTGAACCCGGCCATAGGCTGGGTTCACACTGATACTACACGACAGTCATACGACTTTCCTACTTTGCTCTGTGACATCAGTCTCACATCGGTCCTACATTGGCCCTACATCCATCCGACTTGAATGAACAGGATTCTAGTTTGATCCAACTTTGTGATAGTCTGACTTGTCCTTTGACCAATCAAAACAATCCCAGTGTGAGATAAGGACAAGGACCTTACTTTGATCCGATTTCAATGATATTCAATGGGCTGAAGTAGGATCAAAGTCGGACCAAAGTAGTACAGGGAGCATTTTTAAAGTCGGACGACATGTGTCGGACCAGTTAAGACGGCTCTCATAAGGAAACATTGATTTTTACACGTCATGCGACATGAGCTCCCAATGTCGGAGCGTTTGTCGTACCAGTGTGAACCCAGCCTCAATGATATTCAATGGGCTGAAGTAGGACCAAAGTCGGATCAAAGTAGTGCAGGAACCTTTTTCAAAGTCAGACGGACTTGTGTCAGACTAGTTAAGACGGTTCTCATAGGGAATCATTGATTTTCACACGTCATGCGACATGTGCTACCAAAGTCGGAGCGTATGTCGTACCAGTGTGAACCCGGCCTTAACCCAGAAGTACTGGGATTTTACCAGCACAGCTGTGGGGATCATTATGGTACCTGATGGACTGCATAAGGTAGTATAGGAACCAAGAGGTGCCTAGAGAGGTGGGGGGAGGTTGGGGGTTATTTTAGCATTTTATTTAAAAAGAAAATTTGCTTTAGGAAATAAGTGTAGATTTCAACGCTCCTTTTGCTACATTCTTGACATTTACAAATATCCTTATACATATGTTTATTTATTACAGGTACTTATATAACACTGTCAACTTATGCAGTGCTTTACATATATATTGCACATTCACATTAGTTCCCACCCTCAAGGAGCTTACAATCTGAGGTCACTAACTCATTTATACACCAAGACCAATTTAGAGAGGATCCAAATAACCTGCCAGCATGTCTTTGGAATAAACCAGAGGAAACTCATGCAAGCAGAACATGCAGACTTCAGGCAGGTAGTGTTGCGGATGGGATTTGAACTGGCAACCCTAGTGCTGCTAGGCAGTAGTGCTAACCACTTAGCTACTGTGTAAACACTACAATAAAAAGCATTACAAAGCATTTAACAAGCATTGTGATGATTTATTGAGCCCCCCTATAGCACCCTTCAATTTTTGCTGAAACTGACATTAAACAATGTCTATATATAGGACTACAAATCCTATTATTACAGCAGGTAGTACATTCTGCCATATATCATTACTTTGTTTTTATATCTTTATGTGTTTGGTTTTATTAAAATGCATTAATTTTATATAAAAAATTAAGTTAAACATGGAATAGAAAGGCACCTAGTTTTGGCACCAAAGATAAATGTACCTAATGCAGTTGGTGTGACATTAGCTAAAACATCTCCATATATACATGTCAGGGCTGCAGGATGTCTGCGGGAGTCCTCTGCGTGATGCCTTCCAGATCAATGTCATGAGGCGTTCTCCTTCCCCACCTGCGTAATATGGAGTCATCATCTAAGAAAAGCCTTGACAGCCAAGACGCTGAGCCTGAAACTTAGACCTTTAAAGGGAATCGAAAAAGCAAGAGCTCTCTCCATGCACATCACAAAGTGCTACTGAAACTGTTCATAGCTTGCACATTTTTTTATTGTATGCCACAGCTACTTGGATCATTCATTAGGCAACTTGGGAAGTTAGGTTAATGCTGCATTTTCATTAAAGATACATGATCACTAGAAACTTAAAGTGTCACTAAAGGCATAACTTTTGGGGGGTTTTGGATAGAGTGGAGAGGGATTGGGACACCTGTCAATTGTTGTTGCTGTCTGTGCCCTTGTTATCATTGAAAGAAAATCCCAAATTTAGGGTTGACATTAGAACACTAATGCCCCGTACACACGAGCGGTTTTCCCGTCGAAAAAAAAAAACCAATGGTTTTCCCAACGGAATTCCTCTCAAGCCTGCCTTCCATACACACGGTCACACAAAAGTCCGGTGAACTTTTGACTGCCAATAACGTGGTGATGTAAAAGACTACAACGAGCCGACAAAATGAAGTTCTATGCTTCAGAGCATGCGTCGAATTGTTTCCAAGCATGCATGTTTTTTTTCCCGTCGGAAAACCCTACAGACAAACGGTTTTCCCGCTAGGATTTTTTCCTGATGGGAAAAAAGAGATTCTGCTCTCTTTTTTTTTTCTGGCAGTTTTACTGTGGAAAAAAGTCTGATGGAGCATACACGCGGTCGGGATTCCCGACGAAAAGCTCTCATCGCAGTTTTTCCAACGGGAAAAACGGTCGTGTGTACGGGACATAATAGAGGGGAAATCCTCAGATGGGGACACTAGTTCTGGTGACACACCAGGAATCCCTCACTTTGGAGGGATTTTCTCTCACTTTTGACTATGGAACAGGAAGTGAAGGAAAATCTTCCCAATGGGACACAAATGGCAAGAAAAACTTTCTTACTCTATCCAAAATAAAAATAAATTGTTTTGCCTTTAGTTATACTTTAAGCCCAACCTAATTAACATGGAAACTAGGCTACTTAACCTCCCTAGTCATAGTTCCAGAAGTCCAGAACGAAAGGTTGGCATAAGATAGTCTAGTAGGCATTATGATGGATGTTAAAATCACAGAAACCCAAAATGGCAGTAGATCGGTCTTTAATTGTATTGTTACATTGATAAAATAATTGTGTTTAGTTTATCCAGGATAGTTATCTTTACTTTTATGGTAGTTATGTAATCAGGGCCAGATTTTCATCAATCACCAAAGCCTGCAGGCACACAACTTATGCCACCTAAATCAAATCCCCATTGCTAGGATCATCCCTTTTATATGGAATGTTTTCTTGTCTTATTTGAGCTGATGTTGGCTGAGAACAATGTGACAACATATGAAGAAGCTTTGCAGCTGAACTCCGGGCTAAACAAATATTGGCTATTACACAACATCCTTGTGTAGTCTTACTTAAATCTTTATCATTTTACAAGATAATATCTAGATCTGCAAAGGCATGTGAGGCACACAAAATGGATTTATATTTGTGACTATTATGGAATATATTTTAAAGAAAGTTTTTGTGTTCAGAATTCAGCTTTAAGAGATAACTTGTCCCATAGTTATACAGGCATCTAACCCTCCTAGATACAGTAGGTGATAGGATTAGGTACATTTCATTTTGGCTCACTGTATTCAGTGCAGCTGCATTTTGTTGTTAGATTTAGTTTTGACTCATTGTAACCAATGTGGCTGTGTTCGATTGTTCTGGTCTGTTTCAGTGGCTGCAGAAATGACTGCTTCCCCCTGGCTGGCTCAGAAATGTACTGAAAGTTAGTGGGCAGGAAGAGTCTACAGCTCTGGCCAATCCTTGGGAAGAGGTACCCAGATGGTGACTGGGAATCTGTATAAATACTCTGGAACAGGGAGCAGCCTGGTCTTTTTCCCTGAGGTGATCACAGCTAGCCCCCTAGGTAAATCTGCCATGTGCCTGCGGGATGTCGAGGTCTCAAGTGGGCGACCTGGAGGCCTGCTTTGCTGAAAGTTGCTGAAAGCTGACTGGGAGACTGTCGTCTGTGGATTTAGTCTGTTATCACAAGATGAAAGTGTCGCAAGGATATTGGAAGGAGGCAACCAATTTTTCAAGGACATTTGTTAATACAGACTGGTGAGAATGATCCTAGAGACTGTATGTGGGGCCATCCCTTGTGTGCTAGAGTCAGCGTGTCTAACCACTTAAGGACCCCCTCCTGTAGATATACGTCGGCAGAATGGCTCATACAGGCACATCAACGTACCTGTACGTCCCCTTTAACTGCCCGACGTCGGGGTCGCGAGCGCGCCGGCGACAGCGCACTGGCGACCCTGCTGCCTTCCCCGTGAGTCGGGCCGCGGGTCCCACGCGGGTCCCACGGACTCAATCGCTGCGGGGATCCCCGCGATCGTCTCACGGAGGCATAGAGCAGGGAGATGCTTGTGTAAACAAGCATCTCCCTGCTCTGCCTAGTGACAATGACACCGATCTCGGCTCCATGTACTCGGAGCGGAGATCGGTGTCATGTGACACACAGCCCAACCCCCCCTCAGTTAGTAACACTCATCAGGGCACACTTAACCCCTTTAATGCCACCTAGTGGTTAACCCCTTCACTGCCAGTGTCATTTTCACAGTAACCAGTGCATTTTTATGGCACTGATCGCTGTGAAAATGACAATGGTCCCAAAAATGTGTCAAAAGTGTTCGATGTGTCTGCCATAAGGTCGCAGTCACGAAAAAAATCACTGATCGCTGCCATTACTAGTAAAAAAAAAAAAATCATAAAAATGCCATAAAACTATCCTCTATTTTGTAAACGCTATAACTTTTGCGCAAACCAATCAATAAACGGCGATTGCGATTTTTTTTACCAAAAATATGTAGAAGTATACGTATCGGCCTAAACTGTGGAAAAAATATGTTTTTTTAATATATTTTTGGGGGATATTTATTATAGCAAAAAGTAAAAAATATTGCATTTTTTTCAAAATTGTCGCTATTTTTTTGTTTATAGCGCAAAAAATAAAAACCACAGAGGTGATCAAATACCACCAAAAGAAAGCTCTATTTGTGGGAAAAAAAGGACGTCAATTTTGTTTGGGAGCCTTGTCGCACGACTGCGCAATTGTCAGTTAAAGCGTCGCAGGGCCGAATCGCAAAAAGGGGCCTGGTCTTTATGCTGCATATTGGTCTGGGGCTTAAGTGGTTAAAAAGGGCATTGTGACTAGTGTCCTGAAGAGCTTAGTCTATTTAATTCTTAGTGAAAGAAAAAATCTCCTCAAGTTGCTACTTTAAAGCCCAGTTCACTCTTTCCTTCTACAAGGGTTTGGCTCATATTTCTTTATGAGAAAGTTGTGTCCTCAATTTGTTTCTATGGGTTACTGGAGTAACCTACAATTACCCACTACCTATCCAAGTTCTCAATAAAGCTACAGAAAAAGCATACCCCTAGGCTGGTTAATGAGCCTGAAGAGTGATTTGCTGAGAGGAAACTACTGACTAAAAGGATCCAGGCAAACTACTTAGCGGCTCCAACAGGGGTATCGCTACACATGGAAAACATGCCACTTTGACTCTGCTAATTAAAGGCACATGCCTACTGCACCTAAATAGTAACCCTGGCTCTGTATGTAATTAAAATACACTTGTTTGAACATACCGTATATACTCGAGTATAAGCCGACCCGAATATAAGCCGAGGCACCTAATGTTACCACAAAAACTGGGAAAACCTATTGACTCGAGTATAAGCCTAGGGTGTGCCTCACTTTGCCTCACTGTGTCCATGCCTCACTGTGTCCATGACTAGACTGACGTTTAACATGGGAGTCTATAGAGGGAATGCCCGGGTTTGAAAAATCAGTGTTCCCCAGCTGTAGGTCCCCCGGACTAGAAACTTTGCACACGTGTAGAGGAAGAGTGCGGCTACATGTGTGCCAAGTTTGGGGTCCAGGGGACCTACTTGCTGGCCGGTACCGGCTCCCCAAAATCCGGGAGATCAGGCGCAAAAAGGTGACTCGAGTATAAGCCGAGGGGGGCATTTTCAGCACAAAAAATTGTGCTTAAAAACTCGGCTTATACTCGAGTATATACGGTATGTCATATATAGAAGTCTAAAAAGGCACTGCTGGATCCCAGTAAACCCAGGATGCTCTAATCCAGCCTTTCTCAACCTGGGTGCCAACTGAGGTCCTTAGGGGTTGGTGTCACCTGGTGCTGTAATTCATGGTGTCGCCCCTCTCTTCCAGTTGAGTACAGACTCAACTTCCTTCCAGCCCCCCTTCCCCGGCATAGAACTGCACAGATCTCCAGAATGAGTCTCCCTCAGCTCCGAGGATTCTGTGAGGCAGCAGAGGCGGTGTGGCAGTGCACATACAACAGGCACTTGCAGCACTGTGCAACACACACAAAATAACATAGTGGGGCATTCGCTGAATAATTACCATCCATTTCCTTTGCAGTCTTCAGGAAGCTCACATTATGCAGACTCATAGCTCCACTGAACCTCTCTGCTGCCCACACCTCTGCCCATTTCCTGAAATCCAGATGTTGCTCTCCACTCAACATGCCCTGTCACACTGTGTTATTGGGGGAAAGTAAACAGAGGGCTCAGGGCTGGCCGGGAGCCCTGTTCTGCATCCCACGACTGTACATCAACACAAAGGATCATGAGAATTGTAGTCCATTCCTCGCTACAGCACCCTGTCTTGTCAGCAGGAAAAGACTACAACTCCAGGTCGGATGGAGCCCTCTGAGTTTACTTTTCCCCAGTGATACAGTGTGGCAGGTAATAATGTGACAGGTGCCCCTGAAGGCACCCCCATAGCTATGCCACTGTCCTGAGCTCTCCCCCTCCCCTATTGCCCAGCAGTCCCCAGTGTGAATGCATGTACAGTGCTCCAGTTTTTAAAAAGCGTGTGTGTGTTTATGTATGTATATGTATGTACAGTATGTGTGCATATGTATGTATGTGTATGTATGTATGCCTTTCTAGGGCTCGTTCATAATAGCAGCAAGGACTTTTGCTCCTCTGAAAAGCAAACCATGTTCAGATTGCTTTTCAGAGGCATTTAAAGGGTGATAAAGAGGCAATATGTTGCCTCCTCACTGCCGGTTTTAACCCCCTAAATGCAACATCACCGTGCAGCAGTCGTTCGCAATGCACATAGTTGCTGGGTGGTTGCAGTGTGGCCCCATTCATCTGGCAGTAAACTTCCAGCATGTGTAAATTATGTCCCTGGCTGTTGTCTCTCTGGCAAAAGGAGGAGCAGTTGGGAGGGGGGGGGGTTAAAATCATGGCTCAATCATGTGGTTTTACTGTCCAAGGGCGAACAAGCCCTTGGTTCACATCTGTGCAGCTGTGTGCTACATGTAGGGCAGCCTAGTCATTTTAACAAGCTTCTCTACCCACAGATATGCAGGGAAAGAAGTCCCTGACCCTTTATTAAATCACACCACACCAACAATGCACCACGTTTGCCACTGTGTGGGGGTGCCATTAAGAATCATTGACACTCCTGCACGTCTGCTAAAGAGCAGAGTGTTTATCTGCTTGGGAAGGCATGCAATTGTGCGCGTGTTCCCCGACATGCAGTAATGTGAACCAAGCCTTAAGCCTCGTACACACGACCGATTTTCTCATCAAGAAACGACAAGAAAACTGCCGGGAGAGCTTTCTTGCCGAGAAAACCGGCCGTGTGTACGAGGCTTTCAGGTTTCTCGTCAAGAAAACTGGCCAGAATCTCAACGAGAAAAATAGAGAACCTGCTCTCTATTTTCTCGTCGAGATTCTTGTCGGCCTGTTTCCCGACGAGAAACCCGAGTGTGTGTATACTTACCTGTCGCCGTGGAAACCCGCGCATGCTCAAAATTACTTTGACGCATACGCGGTAGCTTCCTAGGCATAGGTAGGGTGTAGCAAGATGGGGGCGACGGCATCGAATGTGACGAGCGCACGCTCGTCGTAGTCAATGATGTTACCGCATTCGTTCCATTCAAAAGAACGGCGGTTCTTTTGAATCGAGCGTGTGTACACTCGGCCGGGACAAGATTCTTGGCCGTGTGTACGAGGCTTTAGACTAGGGTGCCTCAGGACTGAAAATACTTTTCAAGGGCGCCTTGACTGGAAAACGGTTGATATTAAAAAATGTTATCTAAACTTCCCTAAAACTTGAAAGTGACCGCGTCATAATTTTTAATTGCAGAACATCGCAGTTCAGCAGGAGGAACCAGGGAGAGCTGTGGAGGATCCAAGGAATGGATACTTCCAGAAGTGTTGGCTTCCCAGTGGAATTTGGAGGACCATTTCACTTGATTGGAGTTCGGCAGTGTAGGTGGAAGGAAAGGTAAGTATATCCACCCTGGCAGGGTATTTGGTTTGGGCACATAAAAATCATGACAGGGTCCCTTTAATAGCTTCTGCTACACTGACCTGGAATTAGAACTACAGAACTACAGACTTTCTGTATTTTCCTTCTGTCTTTTTGACTCTACCGAAGCAGGAGGCTCGGCATTGCTGGCATGTAGAGGAGGAGGACATTACACATACCATACCTGCTTTACAAGTTTTTAGGTTATAGGTGTGATAATAAATTACATAACATCTCTAAGCATACACTGTACATTATCTGGGACAAATTAATTGCTTTTACTGCTGCGTGCAATAATATTGGTCTAGCTTTTTTTAACTGATTGAATAGCGTTCATACTTATTTAGTAGGATTGCGTACACATATACTCCCTTTACATAAGTAGGTTCTGAATAATATACAATTACACACGGCATGTCTACATTCCAGGAACTTTTTATTATAAGGATACAACTACATGTCTTCCTACAGCCTTAGTCATACTAAGTCATGATAAAACAGCGATGATCCTACACTTAACACCGGATATATGACAGACAATAGTAAACTTCTTCTCTAAAACCTACAACTGTTAAGCCGCGTACACACGGTCGGAAATTCCGACAAGAAAAGTCCGATGTGAGCTTTTGGTCAGAAATTCCGACCTTGTGTAGGCTCCATCGGACTTTTCCTGTCGGAATTTCCACCAGCAAAAATTTGAGAGCTGGTTCTCAAATTTTCAGCCGGAAAAAAATCCAATGGGAAATTCCGATCGTCTGTAGCAATTCCGACGTGCAAAATTCCGAAGCATGCTCGGAAACAATTCAACGCATGCTCGGAAGCATTGAACTTAATTTTCTCGGCTCGTCTTTGTGTTGTACGTCACCGCGTTCTTGACGGTCGAAAGTTCAGAGAACTTTTGCGTGACCGTGTGTATGCAAGCCAAGCTTGAGCGGAATTCCGTCGGAAAAACCATCCAAGGTTTTTCCGACGGAAAATCCGATCGTGTGTACGCGGCATTAGGGTTTTCACTTTATTGACTTGACCAAGGGAGGTTGATTTTATTTTCTTTAAAGTAGAATTTCTCAATCTTTTCAACACAGAGGAACCCTTGAAATACCTTTCCTGTCTCAAGGAACCCTTGCTAAAAATGACTACATCTACAACTCACGATACATTATGCCGCGTACACACGATCGATTTTTTCGACGGTGAAAACACAGTCGAAAAAAATCGACGTTAAAAACGAGGAACAGCTTGTTCCCCTCACACACAGCCGTTTTAAATGTCATTTGTTTTTGGTCGAAAAAAACGACCGTGTGTGGGCTCCGCGGCAGTGTTTCCCTATGGGAAACACTGCCACGGAAAACATGTCGAAAAAAACGACGAGAAAAATTAGAACATGTTCTAATTTTTCTCGTCGTTTTTAATGCCGTTTTTCTCGCCGAAAAAAACGACAGAAAGCCCACAGACTATCGTTTTTCTCGTCGAATGGGAAAAATTACTTTTTTTTCGACGGGAAAAACGGCCGTGTGTACGCGGCATTAGTGTGACAGACAGTGAGAAGAATGCTCCTTACACTTGTGGTCATTGGGAAGAAGTATCCCTTTACAGATAGCTAAAAATACGTCAGTAGGAACTTATCTGAGAGGTAGAAATTGCTCTTTGCTCAAGGAACCCCTATCAACCACTGAGGGAACCCTGGTTGAGAAACCCTGCTTTAAAGCCATGCTTAGTCCATAGAGGTACAGGTTCACTTTAAAGCTGAACGTGAGCAAGAAAACTTTTATTCAAATATATGTTTTTAGCCACAGAGGATATATAGTAAATCCAATTTTGTGTGCATCAAATGCCTTTACAAACCCAGATATTACCGTGCAAAAGTAGTGGTGACATCATCACCGTGCTTTACATAGCTTGTGCAAAGAGCACAGCTGTGGGAGGGACCCAGTAGGCTCCACCCACAACAGTGTTGGCTGTGACAGACAGTGAAGAAGCAAGGAGATGCAGTAAGGCTTTGTGCAGATATCGCGTTGCAATTTTCAAAGCGCAATTTACATGCGTTTTCACATGTTCCACATAGGACAGTTCATTGACTTAAATGGACTAGCCTATGTGCGTTTGTCACCCAAAAGAAGCTTCTGCTCCTTTTTGGGCAACAAGCTTAGTGCGATTTTTAAATGTGTGCTTTGCAGTGATTGCGCACAATCCTGTTGCGTGACAAAATCTCACCATGTTTAAGGTTCCATTAAGATTAATGGTACCCAAATGTATATTGTGCATTTTGATGGGGTTTGGAATTGTCCGAGATTCCAAACCACCTAATGTGAAGAGGTCTTAGAGGGTCTAGGGGTCCAGGGCACGAGTACAAGCATCTTCTGGCAATTTTAAAGGCATTTTTTGAGCGTTTGTACATGTTTTTCTGGTGTTTTCAGGCTTTAATGTTTTGTTTTAGCTCAATACTAGGAGAAGGAGAGGTAAGAAATTGTGCACATTTTCATGTTTTCAGGCAATCGCAGCACCCCCCTTGTCTCCACCCCCAACAGCAGCAGAGAGGAGAACATAACTCCTCCACCAGATCGTCTTTGACCCCCCTTCCCCCTCTCCGCAATCTTTCTACAGATCCTGCAACTATATGTGCAGCCACAGGATCCCCTTGTTTATGCCTCCCCTGGACTCTAGAAGCTGACTCCCACCCTCCTATGGTCCTCCTCCAGATCCTGCACTTTCTGCTTCCCAGCTCCGCCCTCAGCTTCTTCCCGGCAGCAACACAAGGTAAGAGGCAGACACTGTGATGTAGGAGAGGGTGGAGGACTCTTGTCTTCTGCTTATAATTATTATGAGAATAATACAATTCTATGCCGGTTGAAAAGGAGGGTATCTTCCAGAAAAACTTTATTGGAGACTGCTTAGACAGACCACCATGGCAAAATCATGCTATGTCTGAGCAGTTTCCAATAAAGTTTCTTCTGGATGATACCAGCGATGTGTGATCCTCCTTTTCAGACTTGCATCATCTGCTACAGGAATGTGACTGGGCTCCATGCCGGTCTGCACCTGCCTTCACAGCCTAAATCTTAAATCGTTACTAAATCCAGTAATAATCGAATGCAGAGGCAATTATCTAATAGGATAAAGTAGATACATTTATATAGTCTTACAGATACAACTGTATCAACCATAATACTGATGCAGCCCACAATGAAATTGAGTTTGACACCCCTGCATTATAAGCTTACTAGAAAAATCTCCTTTCACGTTGTGAGTGCGTCTGTCACGAGTGCTGCCTGTCTGCTGGCCGTCTCTTTCCATAACTTCCTGGATTCAGTGCATGATTTGCAGTCTCTCCTCTGCTGTTTACTTTCAATTTCTAAGAACTATATATCCCATGGTACCTTGCTTCACGCGAGTACTGACCCCGCCTCCTCTCAGCACCTCTGTAGTTCTGAAGGCATGCTCTGTAAAATGTGTGCCACAGCAGTGCCTACCCACAGGGTATAGTGAATGTGTCACAGAATTAGAAGAAGTAAATGTGTGGGGATCCTCATAAAGTTTACAAACATTAAGATAGTTCACATTAATAGGAATAGGTAGAAATGCTGGAAATAAAATGTGGAAATGAATATATGATTTTACATTTTGACTGTAGATACACTTTAAATTATTTTTTCCTGTTTTATGTTGGTTTGTCCTCCCCCCTTGAAGGCACCCCTTTGTAGTTGAGGTGTTCTTTTGTAGCACCTTATTAATTACATATATACCCTTTTTTAAATATTGTTATATTAGACTCTCTAATATGTATTTGCATGCCCCCTTTTACGTGACTATACTTAATTCCTATTGTCTAGTGACCACTTACCCTACTAATTTATCCTCATGTCCTGCAGGCTGTCCATAGACTGCCTGTTAGGCACCAAGACACATGCCAATAGCAGAGTAGGCCTGGGGCATGTAATTATCAGCTGTAAACAAGGGGACAGTGACAGCCCGAGAATGGACGAGAAACTGTGAATATGTGGCACACACAGCCTAATAAAATGTATAAAAACAAGTAAAAGAGGTAAAAAAAAAGTTGGCGTCCTATTTTCTCATGGAAAACATGTGTCTGTTTACAGCCAGGATGCAAACCCTAGCATGAGGCCTTTTTCCCCAGCAAGTTCCACAGAGAGCTAACTGCATAGATTAGGAAGATGTCAACCCTAACTGAATAAGAGTAATCTGCCAAAGCACTATGCATGATAATTTTTTTTTTTTTTTTTTATAAAATACTTGTTTACACCTTTTTTACCTCTGCAGTCTGACTGCAGCCATTTCCTGTCTACATGCATGCACTCTAGTGATGACTGAGTTTCTCAGAGCAGGTTTTCTGATGGTCGCAACAGTGGTCCACACCTGTCTAATGCATGAGGCCACTTGCAGTCTTCATCAACCTGTGTCACAAGGTGACAACACAGGAAGACAGCTGGGAGACAGGGACAGAGTGTTGTCCCTGTAACAGGAAGTGCCTGAACAAAAAGCTTAATTGTAGATTCACCAGGTAGAATTTAAACAAATACTGTAGACTAAAAAAAAATAAAAAATAGAAACTGTAATTTAGGCCTCATGCATACAGAGGCTAAAACAGCAGTGTTTAGATCCATACAGTGTTTTTTCACATCATAGCTCTATTAAATCCAATACGTTCATGCACATGGGGGCATTTAGCTGTGTTTAGGCCTCTTTCACACGGAGGGTCCGTTCAGTTTTTTAGGCGGACCTGAATGGACGCTCCATGTAGCCCTATGGAGCCACGGATGTCAGCGGTGACATGTCCGCTGACATCCGCTCCGCCAAAGTGTGACGGAGGAAAACCCTATTTTTCCTTCCCTCGGCAGAGCGGATCGGATGAACACGGACAGACGGTCCGTGTTCATACGATCTCCCCATAGGGGAGAGCGGCGCTCTGACAGTGCGGTCCCTGCACGGTGTGCAGGGACCGCCCAGTCATCCGCCGGCTCAGCGGGGATCAACTGAGCGATCCCCGCTGAGCAAGCGGAGCTTCACTGGGCGGATCATGACTGATCCGTCCCGTGTGAAAGAGCCCTAAGTAGAGCAGCATTTAGAGACTTAAAATGTAATCACCTGAGACCTGCATCCGAGGAAGAGCATTTTGGCTTTTTGTTTTCATACCCCCTTTATAAGCATGTCCCTCCACAACTACTTTTATTGTAGAATGACTAGGTATTTATTTTGATAGGCATGTATATTTAAAAAAATTGAAGACACCAATTAGGCCTAATGTGCATAAAATGCTGTGTTTAGATTCATATGGCGTTTTTTTTAAAGGCTTGAATGTAACTCTGTTAAATCGAATGTGTCCATGCACACGGAGGCATTTATCTCCAGTGTTCAGAGACATAAAACTATGTAGCCCCCTGCCCCAAACTGGAGGTACTATGCAAATTTAGTTTTTGGCTGGGCTGTAGTTAGCTCAGACTGATTGCATGTTTTTTTTTACCAATTTTTCCCCTAAGTTTAAAGTATTACTAAAAGTAAAATCTGTCTGTATATGCAGCATAGCATGCTTCTTATACTCACTGTAGAATATAAGGGGTAAATCCCTGGCATTGTGTAAAAAGGCTGTTTTATCCTGTATGCACAGATTCTTCCCTTCTGCACTGTCTATCTGGGGAAAGCCAGCTAAAACAGGCAGGGTAGCCAACCTGCACATGCTCAGTTGTGTCTTTTATGCTGGAAAGAACATTTACTTGTTCTCAGAGCTATCAGGTCGCATGATATTGGCATCACACATGTGGGCGTGTATACAGGCTGCATTTGAAATCTCCTCCTACCTGAACTCTCAGCACTGGAGAAACTGTGCAGTTTATCACTGACCGTGGTATACAGATCAGCCAAAAAGGTATATAGTGGTAATATTTTAATGTAAAAAGAAGATTTATAAGCTGTGGGCACTGCGGGGGGCAGATGAACTATTTTCATATTACTGGGTTTAGTAACACTTTAAGTTAGCTTGTAATTTTTCACTGTCATCAGTAGATGTCACTGGTTTTACTGGTCATAGTATGAGATTTCACAAACAAAACTAAATTATGAATATTTATATTTCCTTCAGCCAATCCATTAGGAGGTTTATGCCAATAGTGCATGCTGGGGGAGGATATAAATGTAGCGACCTCACCCCTCTCACCCCTTCTCATTCACGGCTTGTCTGTCTCGTCTAGGGGTTAACACTGGGGGGAGGGATGAGATACACCATGGCCCATGTCCTCCAACGAGTGTAGGTGAAGGCCAGAACTATCGGGTTTTGTGTATGTGTCCCAGAGTCTAATCCTTTCCTCGGATTGACTCCCCTTTGCTCCTAGTAACCAGAGTTCCACACACTGAAAGGGTCCAACTCGTATTTATTCTCATCAATAAATAGTCATACAGCACAGACAGGTTGAGACCCATATACCACTTCAGTATTTGTGGGGAGTAGGCCAAGGCACGATTCTTCTAGATAGAGCTAACCACTGTAGTGTCACCAGTGGCGAATAGTCACTGCCCCTGACTATATTGAACAGAACATGAATTACCTTCGCTATCGTAGCCCCTATCAGGGGAAGGACATCCATCCAATACAGTTACCGGAGGCCTCTCCGTCACCAGCAATGCTGCGCTGGACTCTCCGGAGAAGTTCCGCTCACCGGCCTCCACGTCTCAGACACGGGCACCCAAGGAGTTAGGGCCCCCTCGGATTCCTCCACCTTCGGAACTCAGTCGAAGGTACTGAGCTCCTGGCCTCCGCCATAGTACCTCACCCCAAGCTAAAGGTGCCTGAGATGGACTCCATCTCCCGCCAGGTCAAGGGCACCTGGGCCCGGAACTCCGGAATGCCAGCACCCAAGCTGAAGGTGCCTGGGCGCGGCTGCGTCCTCCGACTCTGAACCCCGAGGTCAGGGCGTCCGCCCCTTTTATCTCCTCTCCCTTTGCGTCACAGCGGGTTCCCCGCCCCGCTGTACCACCGCCAGAAAAGGACAAAAAGGGAAGCAGTCTTGCAGTGAGTGTTCAACTCCAGCCAGGGTGACAGCGCCACCTGCAGGCCGCAGGAAACCTCACACCACCAGAGTCCTCCAAGAACCATAAAAGGGTCTCAGATTCCCTAACAATCAATGCATCTGGGTTACACTACCACCCAGATGCCTCCCCTAAAATCAAACACCCGCTACATAAATGTTTGGGACAAGCCATGCTCTCTCTCTCTCTCTTTCCCTGGGCTGAGACATTGGGAGGTGCTGCTGGATGGAGCTCTGCTGTTAGGCCCAATAGCCTGGTTTGGTACTTAACATATGCTGAAGTGGTCCTGAATTTGCCCTGCCTGGTCTGGAGGAAGCTGTGCCAAGGAGAAGGTCCATTGCTAGAAAGAGCCAGGAAGAAGTCTGGTCTCTCAATAGGACCTGGTGACTCACTTGGAAGACGCACTGAAATTTGGGATCATGGTTACAGTGTTGCTGGGTCAACTTAAAAGTTCTGACACTGTGAAGGTGGACATTGATCTGGATCTGGAGAGTGTGTAAGTGATCTGCTATCGTATTTGAAACCCCTAACCCTCACCTCCTTAACCGTTCTGCAATAAAACTTTAAAGAGACAAAAGTGACAAGCACACAATATAATTTCCCCCCATTTTAACCATAGATTCAGCCCTGGGGTGAAATGCTAACCCGCCCCTGGCCTCTAGAGGTGCTATCCTGCCTTTGGGGTGTCAGAGGGTGCCTCAACTGAAATTCCTGAGACTTGTGTTTAAAGAAGTGTGTTTTGGTATGTGCTTAAACGCTTGTAAAACACAAGTAAATGTACCGGTACTCGCAATTTTTTCTAGTGCCTAGAATAGATTATTATTCTAGCCACTGGAATGAATTTACGCATGCATGCTTTTGAACACTTTATGCCCCATTACATGCGTTTTTTACTTTGGATCCTTATGCTATCTTCTGGATGATCCAGCAAATATATGAATATTTATTTATGCTGTGCATAAGGCTTTAAAATTATGTTAATATGTTTAAATGTATATGTGATTTTAATGATTAGGATTACATTTCTTAGATGGTAAGCTCTAAGGAGCAGGACTCTTTGATAATTACTGTATTAAAGTGCATTGTATTTGTACTGTCTACCCTCAAGTTGTAAAGCGCTACGTAAACTGTCGGCACTATATAAATCCTGTGTTATAATAATAATAATAATAATAATAATTACTCTTTATAGGAACCCTAAGAGCCGGTTCACACAGGGGCAGCACGACTTTTTGGAGGCGACCTGGAAGCGACCTGGAAGCGACCTGAGCCTGCACCACGGCGCGACATGGAGCGACTTACAAGTCGCCTCCAGGACAGGAGGCATTCCAGTAGCCAATCAACCTTGAATCAGCTCTGGGGGAGAAAGGGGGGAGGGAGGGGTTTGCCCTAAAAACTATTTTCACTTCCTGAAAAGTCGCTGCAGTAAAGACAGTGATCCGACTTCTGAGGCAACTTCCATTGAAATCAATGGGTACAAGTCGGATTGAAGTCGTACAGGAACCTTTTTTGAAGTCGGAGCGACTGCAGTTGTGTACATTAAGACGGCTCCATTGACTTCAATTAATTTTAAAAACAGCGCGACTTGGGGCGACTTCAAATCGCCTCCCGAGTCGACCCTGTGTGAACCAGGTTTTAGTACTTGCTATCTACAAACATGTAGAATGAAGAGCATATACTGTAGAAGTCATTAACAAAAATAAAGCTGTCAGAAAAAGCATTTGGAAGTTGTGATTTGTCCCGAGTGCAGTATAAAAGTTATGTTTTTTGGTCCATATTCACAATCACCCCTGCAGCTCGTTAGACCTGAGGCCTCGTACACACGACCGATTTTCTCGGCAAGAACCAGCAAGAAACTTGCTGGCAGAGAGGTCTTGCCGAGTAAATCGGTCGTGTGTACGCTGCTAGCGTGTTTCTCGTCGAGAAAACCGACAAGAAACCTCGACGAGAAAATAGAGAACCTGCTCTCTATTTTCTCGTCGAGATTCTCCTCGGCGTGTTTCTCGACGAGAAAAGTGAGTGTGTGTACACTTACCTGTCCGCCCGGAAGCCCGCGCATGTTCGAAATGAATTTGACGCATGCGCGGTAGCTTCCTAGGCATACGTAGGGTATACCAAGATGGCGGCGACGGCATCGAATGTGACGAGCGCATGCTCGACGTAGTCGATGACGTCACCGCGTACACTCCTTTCAAAGAACCGCGGGTTCTTTGAAACGAGCGTGTGTACACTCGGCCGGGACAAGTTTCTTGTCCAAGAATCTCGTCGAAAAAAACGACATGTTTTTCTCAACGAGAATCTCGGCCGTGTGTACGAGGCCTTAGATTGTAAGCTCTAATGAGGAGGACCCTCTGATTCCTACTATATTAAAGTATATTGTATTTGTGCTGTCTACCCTCAAGTTGTAAATTACTATTTATAAGAACCCTAAGTACAGCAATACCTTTGATTACGAGCATAATTTGTTCCAGAAGAATGTTTGTAATCCAAAGCACTCGTATATCAAAGCGAGTTTCCGTCTAGGAAATAATGGAAACTCAGATAATCCGTTCCACAGCCACTGCTTGTCTATGCAGTACCGCATGTTGCCAGAGGTGCGGGGGCGCCAGAGACACTCGGAAACACTCGGAGACGCTCTGAGATGCTCAGAGACACTCGATCCAAGCATCACCGGCGCCCCCGCACCTCTGGCCAAATGCAGTACTGCACACCCCAGCGGCTTGAATCCTGCTCGTCTTGCAAGACAACGCTCGCAAAGCGAGTCAGAATTTTTTTTTAAATAGCTTATATTGCGAAACGCTCATAAACCACGTTACTCGCAATCCGAGGTTCCACTGTACTTGCTATCTACAAACACGTAGAATGAAGAGCATATACTGTAGAAGAAAAAGCGTTTGGAAGTTTTGGTCCATATTCACAATCACCCCTGCAGACTACTTTGCGCTGTATCAAGCTATGAGTGTCTTTGGCCAGACAAATGTAATCCATAAGCTTTGTCTGATCTCTCTTTCATGCATGTAATTGATGCTGGCTGAATCCTGGCATTTAGAATCATTCCTTATATGTCCCCCCCCCCCCCAACTATTTTTGCAAACTCAGTGTTTTATATAGGTCACGGCTTGGAATACTGCGGTTTTTTCAGCTGTTGAGCGAACACCCCCACGATTAACCAAACAACCAGAGTGAGTTGAAGCTGCGAAACAGCTGGACAGCCACAGGTAGCCCCGGCTTCTAGGTCAGTTATTTTTGACAGCCCCCTTGTGGATTTGCCATGCCTTGCCTCCCATTTGGCGCGCTCGGCCCTCTACGCCTGTCCTTCACTTCATAACGCTTTAACCACAAGGTTACAGGAACGTTGTCGGCTGTCAATCCAAACGTTTTTTTTTTGTTTTTTTTCGCCCTCTGAAGACATGATCATTGTCAAGCCGCTGAAAAAGCAGCTGCTTTCTGCAAATACGCTGTGTACAGAGCAATGTCGTTTTCACCTGATCACAAAACACTTTCTTCGTCATTCCGTGTCAGTCTTCTGGGCTTCCTTCAGCAATTTGTGTCAACATGAATCACATCCTTGGAAATAAGAGCACTGGTAGCACTGGGAATTGTAACACAGTGTCCCCACAAGACAAGTGCTCCCAAATGCTCATCTACATTAAAGATAGCATCACTTTTAGCATGCGTGACATGTCAGCTATTTTTATTTTTTTCAGCTCACTAGGGCAATTTATTCATCGTTATATTACTAAAGGGAAAGAGAATGATTGTATAGGTTGATTGGAAAAGGAATGATGTAAATGAGGAACTCATTTATTATTTCACTTGATACTGCCTTGATAACCCTTGGTCATCACTGACCTTTCAGCTAAAGAAAAAGATAAATGGCCATAAAAAACTATCACAAAAATATTGGGTTCTATTAACTGTATGTGGTTAATGCATATAATAACAGTATTCAGTATATTATATATTTTTTAAATGCCGTTATACGTTTTTCTAGTTTTTTTGAAGATCAAGCTTTCCAGCAAAATTGACATTGTTACTGGTAAGAAAAAAATTAACACACTGATAGAAATGATAAATAAAATGTATTATAAATAAAAGAGGACCTCTGTAAGCCCTCATCTTACAGAGGTCCTCTTTTATTTATAATACATTTTATTTATCATTTATTTATTGATTACATGTAATTTTATTAAAGATTGTTGTTGCAACCGCTCAAGCTCTCAACCCCTCACTTTTTATTGACAGCTTGATAATTATTGTTATTATAAATATATTATTATTATTAATATTATTATTATTACTAATAATACTAATCATAATATCATCATCATCAATAATAGTAGTAGTAGTAGCAGCAGTAGTAGTATTAGCCTATTATCTTTACTACTATTATTATTAATATTTATATTATACAGGATTTATATAAGGCTACCAGTTTGTGCGGTGCTTTGCCAAATTGGCAGGGGCGATACCGTTACCATACAATTTAAGACAAGAGGGCCCTGCTCATAAGAGCTTACAATCTACATGTAAATGTGGGGGAAAAAATATAATTGAAAGGCATGTAAACTAAAAAAAAATAATCATATACTGAATAATATTTATTTTATTAGATATGCATTTTATACAGTTATCAGAATGCAATATTTTTGTGACATGCTCCTTTAAGAAACCTATTCATGTAGTTTGTATAAGAGTGTTTAATGAACCATGGCTAGCTGCAGCAGCGACATAGTTAATTCCAGGGCACAGCTGTTACTATCAGTTCACCTACCTATACCATTAGAGTAACAAGTCTTCATCTATTTCACGTCAAAGTGTTTTACCTAGTGTGAAATACTGAGCCTTGCCAACCTCCAAGGTGATGAATGAGCACCACACATGTAAGGATTCACATTCTTTAAAAGGTATATCTAGGCAGAAAGACTTTATCGAAGCTTGGGTAAAGAACGCATCATTTTAGCACCCCAAATGGTTAATATTTCAGTGCACAGTTTTGTTAGTCTTAATGGCAGATCATCTCCAGCATGCTGGTCATTTTCCTTTTAAAGGTACTACAAGATGTCTTTATTTAGAAGAGTTAGCCTTGACCCAGGAGCTTCTGTCTAATATGGATACACACAAAGCTTATACGAAGAGTACAGATCTCCAAAGTACTAGCTGAAAGACTTTCCTATAAAATCCGTTTGGGCATACTGTAGATTTAGCAGATGGAAAAAGAAACTTTTCTCCTACAATAACCTATTAAATTAAGTATAAGCATATTTAAGCATTAAGCATAATAAAAGGATATCTTAGGGTTTAGCGGCAGAACTACAAATTACATGTCATTCAGTCCAGTTCAAGTTCTGTGTAATTCGGTTCAGCACCTCTACTGACAGCAGTTGCATATTCTGGCAGGCATTCTGTTTTAAAGGGCAGCTGACCAAGACTGTGGATATCAGGCTGACCCTGAGCAAAGCATAACACAGTACAACTGCCCTTTGCCCCTTTTTCTCCATAAATTAATTCTATCACAACTAGAGACAAGCCAACTGTCACCATCTAGATAACATAAAACGCCAACTATTTTTGGAAGCTCTAATGGCAGTTTGATGGGAAGGGGGTTAGTGCCATCTTCTCTGACAGTACTGTCACCCATTAAAGACAGCTCAACACAAGGCAGGTATCCTAGTAGACGAGTTTAAAGACAACCAATCATTGGTGGACCTATATGAGAATGTAACCCAGCCATTCCCAACCAGGGTTCTGTGGAACCTTATGGTTCCTCCAGAGGTTGATAGGATGATTCCTCGATCTATGGTTGATTGACCTTTTACTCAAGAGTACTTGCATTATTGGCAGTTGCTAGAATCAGCAGAATTTACATAGTAAGCCAGGTTGAAAAAAGATACAAGTCCATCTAGTTCAACCAAAGAATGACACCAATTATCTTTTTAGCTGGCTAAAGCCCTGTACACACGATCAGATTTCCTATGGATTCTAATCCGATGGATTTTTCCATCGGAAATCCGATGAAGCTGACTTCCATCAGTCTTGCCTACACACCATCAGTCAAAAATCCGACCGTCCCAAACGCCGTGACGTAAAACACTCCGACAAGCCGAGAAAAACAAAGTTCAAAGCTTCTGAGGATGCATCGACTTGATTCTGAGCATGTGTGGGTTTTTTATCCGATGGAGTTCCACACAGACGATCGGAATTTGCTATCGCTTTTTTTCCCATCGGATAAATTTAAAACATGTTCTATTTTTTCTCACTGATGGAAAAAAGACCGATGGGGCCCATACACGATCGGTCTGTCCGATGAGAAAAGTCCATCGGACTGTTTTCATCGGTAAAACTGATCGTGTGTACACGGCATAAGGGTGGCATTCTGATCAGCACTCTAAGGAAAACATTCTTCCAACTGACTATCAATGTAAGGGACCTTCTTTCTTCTGACCCCAATTATTTCGTTTTAGCAGGGGTTCCCAGAGACACTAAAATTGTCAAGGGTTCCTTGGGGTTATAAGGTCAAAATGTTGAGGGTTCTTCTGGGGTAATAAGGTTGAGCAAGGCTGATCTAACCATTTGACCTTAATGCAGGCTTACCTATGAAGGTCGATTTATGGTCAGTTTGAGAATGACTCTAGGAGGTAAGAAGGTCCCCTAAATGATTGCTGCCTGGACTCTTGTTCAGAACAGATGATGTCTTCCAGCTCCTAAGTAGGCATAACACTTCTAAACACAGAATTGGATAGTTCTATACCTTCCTCTTCACTACTTTTTTGTGATCCACACTTTGGAGACAACATGGGTTATGAGTCTGACTTTGGGTGACCTTTCACCTCTAAATCTAAGGACTTATAGCCATCTATAGACAAAGTAAGTTAAGAGAAACTTGTAATGAAAACATAAACTGTGAAGGCTGCCACAATGACCTTCCAGTCACTAAGACGGATCACATCAGAAGTTATCACTTCACTGTGACTTTACTTGGTGGGAACTAAAAACCCTAAAGCCCGGCCAAGTAGCATCTTCAGCAGGAGGTCAGTAACAGTCCCTATCATAGAGGTCACCATACACGTTACAATCTGTCCATACAATCAACATTTGATTTACCAAAACTGTGTAATATGAGGACTATACCTTATTTATCAATCAAGCAGACCCTCAAACTACATTTATTTATTACAGGTACTTATATAGCGCCGTCAATTTCCACATTGACTGGTAGATCTAAAAGAGAACACACATTATCAGATTGTAACGTGTGTGGTAAACTATCGTTCTTTTAGTACATACTTTCTAAATCCTTCATCAGTTAGCCCCCATACGCACTATACAACTTTTGTTGCCTTTAGATTGACCAAAACCATGTAGTGCAAGGGCCTGCCTGATTGCATACAAATTGAAACTCTGAAGGTTTGACCTCATATTATATGGTTTTGGTAAATCTGAGGGAAAAAATCGACAGAAAATTGTATCGTGTGTATCCAGTTTACAATCCTTTAAAATGGAATATTTCGAATCTTGGCTAAGCCCAGCAGTGACCGGTTCTCTTCGGCATCATTTAGAGCGGATGAACTTGAAGAACTCACCTGCTTTTCCTGCCCAGTAGGAGAGAGATGATCCAACCAGCATTAGACATCCCATGAAGCACATCTGCCCCAGCAGCAACGCTTTCCTTTTCCTGCGGGTCCTGCTCCTCCGCTGGCTGCTCTCCTCCAGCATCCCTGGCAGGGCAGGCAGCTGCTCTCCCCAGCTCAGCATGTTCCCCGTGCTCATGGCCACATTCATCCAAAGCACACTCACTTTCGAAGACAATAGATCTCGGTGTACTCCGTGCACAGAGGGCAGAGGCTGCACAGCGCAGACGGCAGACACGCTTGCGTAAAAGTCCGGCTCCTTGCACCGTGCGCCCTAATCCATGTTACACGCGTCTGGGCTGATCACAGCGAAGAGTTTACTGAGTCGGTGACGCTGAGCAGCATGATGCAGGCAGAGAAAGGACTCTGGGCTCTGTGTGCTGCTGTTGCTGCTGATCATGGATAGCTGCTGAGACTGAATACTGGATTAATTCACAGAGCATCTGTCTGATCAAAGATCCCTGGGGAGAGCGGGTTACACAGAGACACAGGCAGAGCTCCCATTAAACAAAGGCAAGGAGAGAGAGTGCTTACTGCTGAAACTTTACAATCAGCACGACATTGCTTCCAATTCCTCAGACTTCTCTATTCTCCGCCCTTGCTTCTCCTTCCCACCCCTCCCAGGTTTATTTTCCTCTTTCACTGCTCTTGTGAGGCTCTCTTACCACAGGGACTGTACAATCTGGATTAGATCTCTTACATGCACTCTACTCTACTCTAGTGACTCAAGCCCATGAGTCTGGGAGGAAGTCTAGATTTTCCATAGGTGATCATCGGCTGGGCCCGTCTTTACCTTATTCGTCCCTGGAGAGACGTGGCGTAATAAAAGTTGTACTATGTTGTATATATATTTATATATATAAATATATCATTTTTTTTTTTTTGTATTATTATTACTTTTTTTTTACGGATTTATATCTGGGTACACGCTATACATAAAACTTTTCAATCATAGACGATTGAAAAAAAGAGGAGGCTCGTGAACAATATGTGCAAAAATATCAAATCTATATTTATTTGTAGTGGGTACACACTATATATTAAAAAATAAATAAATAAATCAAACGCACGATTGCCCGTTTTTCCCCTATTGTTGGTAACACAAGTCATGAATCTGAGAACAGTACTAATGGTACCAGTGGCAGCTGGTGCTTCATTTTTTTGGGGGACGGGAGGGCAAACACACCCCCGCCGCCAGGTCCGCACTAACTCCATCCAGGTCGCGGCTTCTCCTCCCGGCCAATCCAGTCAAAAGACCCACTTTCTGTCCTGATTGGCCAGGAGGAGAAGCCAATAGACAATAACGAATATTGATTCTTTAATGTCACAAAGTGGGTGGGCGGCAAACAAACTGCCGCCAGGTCCGTACTTACCCCATCCAGTTCGTGGCTTCCCCGGCTTCCCCTCCCAGCCAATACGGTCTTAAAGCGGAGCTCAACCCTGAAGTGGAACTTCCGCTTATCTGATTCCTCCCCCCCTCCGGTGCCACAATTGGCACCTTTCAGGGGGGAGGGGGGTGCAAATAGGTATTTGCACCCACTTCCGGGAATACACACTGCGGGCAGTGCGTCACTTCCCGGTCCCCCCCCCCCCGTTGTGTTCTGGGAAACACACGGCTCCCAGGACACAGCGGGGACCAGTGAAAGACGCACAGCGCTGCTCGCGCATGCGCAGTAGGGAACTGGAAAGTGAAGCCGCAACGCTTCACTTCCTGATTCCCTCACCCATGATGGTGGTGGGGGCAGCTGAGAGATGAGCGATTGCTCGTCTTCTGCTGCCGACGTCGCTGGACTCCAGGACAGGTAAGTGTCCATTTATTAAAAGTCAGCAGCTGCAGTATTTGTAGCTGCTGGCTTTTAATATTTTTTTTACGGTGGAGCTCCTCTTTAAGACCCGCTTCCTGTCCTGATTGGCTGGGAGGAGAAGCCGGAAGACAATAGCGAATATTGATTTGCTAATGTCACAAGTGGGAGGGCACGGGCACAATGCTCTGCACCCCGAGCCCAACCTTTTTGAAGCCAATTAGAGCCTCGTAGTAAAAAACCTTGTAGTAATCTATGCGTCTGGAGCCCCGCATGGAGATTAGGGGGCAGCGCATGGAGATTAGGGGTGGGCCACAAAATTCTCACATCATAATCGATAAAAAATAATCGATTAATCTTTTTATGATTATTATTTAAGGCTGGGTAATCGCCCATTTTTCCCCTATTGTTCATAACGCAGTGAATCCTAGAACAGTATTAAGCCCTGGTTCACACTGGTTCACACTGGTGCGATTTGACATGCAATTTGGCATGTCAAATCGCATGTCAAATCAGCAAAATTTGCCGCAAATTGCGGGCAATGGCACCGTCCTAATCGGTGCGACGCCACATCTGCGGCGCTGCACCGATTTCAAAAAGTAGTTTCTGTACTACTTTTTGCGATTTCAGCCACGATTTACATTGACATCTGTGTCAGATGTCTTTGTAATCGCGGCTGAAATCGGGACTGACAGGCAGGAGTGAAATCGTGCGAGTTCAGCTGAACTCGCACGGCTTCACTCCCGCAGCCCCAGTGTGAACCTGGGCTTATGGTACGAAAATTCTCAAACGACGAAGGCATTATTTGCCCGTACGTAGGATGTTGTAGCAGTGTTTAGGAAGTGATTTAAGTGATGACCCTTGTAGTCGCACCTTTCTGCGCCATATACGTTTGGAGTGTTGTGGATTTAGTTTACATTTGCATATCGTTTATTAGGCTGCAACAGGCTAGATGCATACAAGATAGCCCAAAAATAACATATTTACCATAAAATTTCCTTAAATATGTTTAATATAAAAATAAGAATCATAATGATTTTAATTAACATTGTATAAACATTATAATCATTAGAAAAAACATTATTTTTTTTATTTGAGTTTTATATCTGAGCTGTTCAATCACTGAAATGTCTTTTGAATTGCTCCTTTTTTGTGATGAATCGTTTTATGATTATTATTTAAGGCTGGATACACACTATAAAAAAAAAATCAGACTAGCGAACACCTGTTTTACCCCTATTGTTCATACCCTATTATTCGGTACCAGTGGTAGGCAAATTCTCAAACTACAAAGGCATTATTTGCCCGTACGTAAGATGTTGTAGCATAGTTTAGGAAGTGATGTAATGTACGTGTGACACTTGGAGCCACCCCTTTCTGCGCCATATATGTTTGTTTTTGTTTTGTCTCCACCCCCTCCCCTATAGTTTTCTGCAAGCAGCCATTAGTAGGTGGAGCTGCTGGGCCACCCCCACCATTCTGATCTCTGCACAGGCTATGTGCAGCACAGTGATGATGTAACTGCTATTTTTACAAGGTAATATCTGGGTTTACAAAGACACTTAATGCACACAAAGTGAATTTATATCCTCTGTGGTTATTGCAGAATATGTTTAAAGATTCTGTTCCTGCTAGAGATCAGTTAAAGTGGAAGTAAACCCTCCTATCATTTTCAGGCAAGGAAGCTGCCATCTTGGCCTCTGTTTAATCTTCAACTGCCTTGATGCTGCACATGTGATCAGTTATGACACCAGCCATTGGATGGTTTGACAGTTTGGTTGAGAGCACAACCAATGTGACAGTTGGCATTCCCGGCATGCCGGAAATGTAACTAATTTTTGAAACTGTAAATCGATGGGTTTACTTCCGATTTAAGGCGCCATTGTTCAGAAAGAGTGTATATACCGCTCAGGTGAGCATCTAATTGCAGACCAGCATAGGTGCTTGCCTCGGCTCGCCACCTTTAAATGTCCAAAATAAAGAAGAAATTGGCCGCACACCACCACAGGACTGATGCAAATAAAATCCTTTATTGTCCTCAGACAGAGAAGCAAATCAGTACAAGCTATTGATGCATTTCACACTCAGATCACGTGCTTAATCATTAGCATTAGCGCCATCCATTACAGTCCACACTGTAGCTCTGTATTTTAGGATGTAGCAGGGTGTTAGGCATGTAGTTCTCACTTTCTACCACTAGATGCCCCTATTTGTACTTTGTTCCTGAATTGGAATTGTTTTGTTAGGGAAGTATTTCCATTTTGTTATGTCTTCTTAGAGGACGTCAGGCATGACACCAATGCATCCACTGCCATGTACATTAGGCACCATCTTGGGGGAGCTTGTGTCTGATTGAACACATAGGGGTTGATTTACTAAAGGCAAGTAGACTGTGCACTTTACCGCATTTACTAAGTTCTGAAGTATCTGCTCTTGCAGGGTGCAACTGCACAGCCTATTTGCCTTTAGTAAATCAACCCCCGCAGTTCTCTCCAGATATGGGCAGCCATATTTTATAGCCCTATAAAGTGTTCCCTGCAGTGTTGGGACCGTAGATAGGCATAGAGCCCCACTTGTGAGGGAGAGATGGGCTGAGCTTAGAGACAGGTTCCTGTGAAAAAGGGACAGTCTAGAGACTTCCTGGACACCTCTTGTTTGTGCCGAGTAATGGGAAGAAGGAACTTCTCTGCATGTAATCAACATACCCATGTGGTGGGAGCTATGCACTGGTGGGTCAGTGAAGCATTCCTCTTTTTTTATAAATTGTATTTTTATTAAAGAAAATTTTCACATAATAAAAGAGCAAACACAACTGACAAAGAACAAGAAATGTCTGAGATACATCATACTGAGCAAATGGGATGACTTTGGGGACGCTGATAATAGAAATAATAAAAATAACTAAACAAAATACAAAACAGAAGGGAAAGCAAACCAGGGGAAAGAAAAAAAAAAAATAGAAGGAGCTATTGATCAACATACAATACAAAATGCCGAACTTAGGGTTTGAGTTTACAGATTCAGGAACATGACAAGGTGTGGCCCGGTGGGGCGCTTAGAGCACAGAGATACGGGGTGAGAAGCTGAAAGGGTGTCAAGTGGCTCCTAGGCCAAGGGCGGTAGCCCATAAGTCGAAACATCCCAGGCTGCCCAAATCTCGTCAAACCTATCAACTCCATCCTCCACCATAGCCGTCATGTATTCCATCCTACGTATGTCCCTGATGCTTTGTATCAACTGAGTTTGGGTCGGTATCTGGGTAGACAACCAATTAGAGGGAATGGCTCTTTTGGCTGCAAGCAGTATAAAAGCGGCTAGTCTGTTTGCTGCCTTTCCTATCCCCGGGAAGGGAAGACCTAGGAGACAGTGGATCGGGTCTAGTGGGATAGAGGCGATGAGAATCTGTTGGAGCATTTGTGCCACCATGGACCAAAAGGGGGCTATCCGATTACATTGCCAAAAGATATGAAAATGTGATCCTTTATCTTTCCCGCATCTCCAACACAGAGGAGAGAGAGAGGAGTCATACCGATGGATGACCTCAGGGGTCTTGTACCAAAATAGTAGAACTTTGTATGCTGTCTCTCTCTGAGCCACACATCTTGAAATTTTAGAGGTCGAGGAAAAAATTCTTGACCACTGCAAAACTGAAATTTGTCGCTGGGTGAGCTGTGACCATTTGTACATGTAGGAGTGGGTTTGTTCAGTAATTGTTGTCTGTTCCTGGAGAATGTGGTATATACTAGAAATGAGCTGTGCTTGATAGGGACCCGGGAGCAGAGAAGTTCAAAGGGTGTTGGTTTGGTGAGGGTGAGAGATGGGGAGAGTGTCGAGAAATAATGGACTATCTGGAGGTACGAGTACCTCAAGTATTCTGGGATTTGGCTCTCAGTCTGGAGGGTCAGGAAGGGTTTAACCTTACGCGTGACCGGGTGCATGAAGTGTCAAAGCTGGAACAGTCCCCCTCTTGCCCAGGGAAACACACGTGCATGTGAGAGACTATCAGGGATCAAGGGATTGAAGAGCACATTAGATAAAGGGGGGCAGAGGGAAGACAATGCAAACTTGGAAAGGCATGAGCGCCACAGTCTGAGCACAAATACCATGGGACCCAGGCAGAGGTCGAGAAGTTTGGGGTCCCCCAATGTCCCAGGGGACCACACCAGGGAACAAGGGTGAGTCGGGTAGATGGAGCCCATCTCTATCTCTGTCCAACAGTTAGGGGGCCTGAGACTAGACCAAGACACCATTGTTCGCAGATGGGAGGCCAGGTAATATTTGTAGATGTCCGGAGCTCCCATGCCCCCCTGATCCCTGGGGGAGAAGATAACCGAACTTGCCACTCTATGGGCCCTGCCACTCCAAATGAACTTAAGGAACCACTGCTTAAGAATCTTAATCTGTGTCATCGGGATGGGGGCTGGAAGGGTTTCAAAAAAGTACAATAATTTCGGCATTATCAACATTTTTAGCACATTAATCCTGCCTATCCAGGACAAGGGGAGGGAGGTCCATCGGGATAACATAGTTTTGATTGACTGAAATAGCGGGAGATAGTTGATGGAATAAAGGGACGAATAGGATATCGTGATCTGGACCCCAAGGTATTTGAGGGATGATGTGCACCAGCGATAAGAGAATGTACCTTTCAAGTTCAGGAGTTCATCCGAGGGTATGTGGAGGGGGAGGGCTTCTGTTTTTGCAGTGTTAACCTTATAACCCGACAAGGAGCCAGATTGAGAGAGAAGGGCGTGCAGGGAGGGGAGGGAGGTAAGAGGTTTGGTTAGGGTAAGGAGAACATCATCGGCAAATAAAGATATTTTATACTCCCTTTGCCGCATGGGGACCCCCTTGATGTCAGGGTGGGATCTGATGGCCTCCGCCAGGGGTTCTAAGCATAATATGAAAAGGAGTGGGGAAAGAGGGCATCCCTGCCGAGTACCATTTGTCATAGGGAAGGATTGGGAAGTGAAAGAAGCTAGACGTACCTGGGAGGAGGGAGTGGAGTATAGGGAGGTCAGGGCGGAAAGGAAGGGTCCGTGTAAGCCAAATTTAGTAAGGGTTGCAAACATATAGGGCCAACTCAATCTGTCAAATGCCTTTTGGACGTCTAAGCTGAGAATCAGGGCAGGGCGTTTGACTCTGTTCAGCATGTCGATAAGGTCTATTGTCCGTCGAGTGTTATCTCCAGCATGTCTGGTGGGAACAAAGCCTACCTGGTCTCGGTCTATTCGTTTCGTCAGGAATTGGGATAAACGATTGGCGAGTATTTTCGTGAATAGTTTGTAATCGGAGTTTAAAAGTGCTATGGGCCTGTAATTGTCTGGTAGGGTCGGGTCTTTGTCCTGTTTTGGAATGACTGTGATGTAGGAATGGAGAAATTGTTGGTGAGGGAGTTTGCCTTGCAGAAGCGAATTGTAGAGGGATACCAGGTGGGGTGAAAGAATTGGGAGGAAATTCTTATAGTAAGAATAGGAGAGTCCGTCTGGACCGGGGGCCTTGTGCGAAGGTAGGGACTTGACAGTGCGGGTTATTTCATCTCCTGTAATGGGCGCATTGAGCATTTGTACTTCCGTGTCTGAGAGCCTGGGGAGTTTCAAATCTGACATGAACTCCTCAAAGGCCTCCGTGTCAAATGAAGGGTGATGAGTGGGGGTGAGGCAATTATAGAGTTTTTTGTAGAATTCACCGAACACCTGAGTCTGTGGGCAAAAGGTAGGGGACCCGTCGGAAAGTTTAGGATGTTCCGGGAAAGCGTGAAAGGGTCTTGGATTGAGTCTGGAGACCAGCATCTTGTGGGGCTTGTTCGAGAACTCGTAGAACTTTTGTTTAGCCCACAGGATCGATTTAGCTATGTAGGACATATCTAAGGCTTTTATGCGATTTCTTAGCCCAGTGACCGTGCGCAGACGGCCCACCGTGGGAGAGCGAAGCAAGGCTCTTTCTGCGTCCTGAAGTTCCGACAATAGAGAGGACTTCAGGAAAGCCGCATTCTTCTTTTTTTGTGAGCTGAGGGCAATACATTGACCTCTAAAAAAGGCCTTGTGGGCCTCCCAGAGGGTGGACACGCTGGGCACTGAACCCTCGTTTAGGAGGAAATATTCCGCCAGGGCCGCCTCTAATTTGGTTTTGGTCTCAGGGTGCTTAAGGAGAGATTCGTTAAGTCTCCAGTGACACTTTCTGGGGAAAGCGGCTGAGAAGCTTAAGTCTAGTGTCAAAGGAGCATGGTCCGACCTGGTAATCGCACCCAGTTCGGAGGCCACTGTGTGGGAAATCAAGGGGGCAGTGACAAAGAAGTAATCCAATCTGGAGAACATCTTGTGGGGAGGAGAGTAGAACGAAAATTGCCTACCTGAAGGATGCTTTATCCCCCATGTGTCAAAGAGATGGTGTGTTCGGATCAGTTTTCGGAAGGAGGTAGCCAGGGAGTGAGAGGCCGGTGGGGAAGTGGTGGTGAATAAGGATTTCCTGTCACGTGCGGGAGAGAGCACAGCATTAAAGTCACCCCCTAGTACTGTAAAAGGAGAGGAGCACTTCTGTAGGCGCTCTAGAGCGTCCGTAATAAACTTAACCTGACCTGAGTTAGGAGCATAGATATTCATGATCGTTATAGGGTTGGACATATATGTTCCCTGCAGAATTACATAACGACCATGAGGATCCAAGTGGGTCTTCCCAATTTGAATAGGACACGAGCGTCTTATCAAGATTGCTACTCCTGCTTTACCAGAGGGGTCAGATGATACGTAAGACAGTGGGAAATGTTTAGATGCAAATTTAAAGGAACCTCCGGCCCGGAAGTGCGTCTCCTGGACGAGAACCACATCCGCGCCGGAGGCCCTAAACTCCCGGAGAGCAAGCCATCTCTTCTTTATGGAATTCAATCCTTTAACATTATAGGAAACTAGTTTCAAAGCCATGTCGCGTCCGAACGGTCAGGCCAATGGACATGCAAATTAAATGGCAGAGGTTCGGACACGACCCGGCCCAGTAAGGACCCAATGAGGGACCAAGACCCATAAAGCATACTAGGTATATGACATTCAACACAAATGATGAGATCAACCGTATTATAAAATAAAGCATCTATCAACCAATACAGACATAAAGTAGACATGAGTGAATCAGATTGTGAATTGGGGAAAAAAAAAACAGTAAAATTGAAAAATAAAAATAAAAATAAAACAAAAAAATGGTGGAAAAGAAAATAGGGGAGAATTCAGCCCCCCAAAAAAACAGGGGTGGGTGATGGACCAAAAAAAGGACCATTAGGCAAAGCATAGCAGCACAACCATAAGGCCTACCAGGCCTAAAAGAAAAAACAACAAGTAAAAAATAGAGCAACAAGAAAAAACCTGAGGGGTTCATACCACTCAGGGGTCCTTGGCCACAGCTCAAGGACTTGGTGGGGAGCATAGCAGACTCCAACATAGGGAGTGGTCCGTGACAACCCGCCACGACGATCCAGAAAGGTCGATGATGTTGTTGAGAGTGCTCCTCAGAACCTTCCCATCAGGTATAGATGGTGTGTGAGGGGACCATGTTCGTTGAGGATATTAAACCTTAAAAGTTAACTTAAACTGAGAACACAAAGAGTGCATAGCTGCCAAACGAGGCCAAAAACCAATTGAAAGACCAACTCCACAGGAAGGGGAGTTGGTATAAAGATCACATTCTCCTGCGAGGGAGAACAAGGGAGAGACACAAGCCCGAGGGGATTCCCTCAGGACATCAAGTGAGTAGTCTGGTACGTTGAGAGCGTTGGGGTGTAGAGTAGGCCCTGGATCCTCTTCCCCTCACTGGGGTCCAAATTCTGGAGGGAGCTGAGCCGTGCCTCGGAGTGGTTGGTGGGACTTGGTCTAGTTCAGCAGGGAGTGGGGGTAGGCCCAGCCGTTGTAGGAATGCTTCACCTTCCTGGGGGTCCCGCAGGGTGTGTTGGACCCCCTCCATGGTAACACTCAGGTGGAAGGGAAAACCCCAGTAGTAAGGAACCTTGTGTTCCTGAAGGTGGAATGTAACGGGTCTCAGAGAGCGACGTTTGGCCAGCGTAATAGGAGACAGGTCACTGAAGAGCTGAATTTTATCCCCCTTGTACTCAATGGCGGACCTGTTGCGTGTAGCCTTAGTCAGAGCCTCCTTGCTTTCATAGTAGTGGAAACGTACCACTATGTCACAGGGCCTGGCCCCAGCAGGGGGTTTGGGGGCCAGGGACCTATGGGCTCTATCAAGGCGCCAGTCAATGTTCACTATTTCAGGTGCCAGGGTGTTGAAGAGGCCAAGGAGATATGGCCTGATATTATTGTCAGCTATCTGTTCAGAAACACCGCGGATTCTGAGGTTTTGGCGCCTTTCCCTATTTTCAAGGTCTTCCTGCTGTAGTTGCGAGACAGAGGATTTCAAGGTAGCGTTTTCCTCTTCAAGAGCCTGCACATATTGTATGGTCTCGTCAAATTTCGTCTCCAGGGTTGCTGTACGTTCCCCCAGAGCGTCTATCTCTCCCCTAAACTCTCTGGAGATCTTCCCCATCTCCTGGGCTATGTCCCGGGTGACTTGTTGGGCTAGGGCCTGGAGTTTAAGGTCCATCAGCTCTGATGTGAGGGCCTGCTGAGAGGGAAGAAGGCCGGGAGGGTGGGGAGGCCGCTGCGAGGAATCCTCCGCCATCAGAGCAGTGATACTGTCCTCCGGTTCCCCCTGTATAATCGAGGCCGGGGATGCGGGCCTAGTGAGGAAGCATTCCATTGTGGAGGAAGGCCGCGGAGGTTGTGGGGCACGATACACTGCTCGTTGATCCCCAATTTTTCCCATGTAGTGCCTGGGAGGTGTGAGGAGGCTTTGAGGCTTACCCCTGTGAGGTTGTATGCCCGCGTTAGCTCGGTAGGGGACTCGGATCGCGGGACGGGACCGGAGTTCACGGATTACACATCCGCCATCTTGGAAAGCCGCGCATGCGCCCCGAAGCATTCCTCTTAGCAGGTCACAGTGATCAGTCACAAGCAAATCTGCTTAACCCATTCATGCTAACCGTACAAAATTTTTAGTTCATGGCTAGAAGGGGTTATACAGGGGTGATGCCTGCAGCTGCAGGCATCATTCCTGTACTGTTTTTTAGAGCCAGCTCTTGGTGGGCGCTTGGCTGTTATGTTAAGGAGCGTGAGGGGGAACGTCCCCCCTCCCGCCACCTTCTGCCACTCTTTCTGGGTCTCCTGTCCCACCGGGAGACCCGAGACACCACCATCCGCCGGCTAGGCTGAGACCCGTCACGACTTCACTTACGGTTTACTCTGCTGCCAATGGCGCAGATTTGAAAAAAAAAATATTCTGAACCGTCGTTTTTGCCGATCTGAATACTTTCAAGTGCAAAGGAGGAATTTGGGGTCTTTTAGACCACAGATCCCACCATAAAAAGTAGCTGTTACTGCCTATTACTATTACAAGGGATGTTTACATTCCGTGTGACAGTAATAAAAGTGATCAGATTTTTATTTATTTTTTTAAAGGGACAATGTAAAAATAAATAAATAAATAAATAAGGAAAAAATATTTTTTTTTTAAGCTCCCCGTCCCCGCGTGCTTGCGCAGCAAAGAAAACGCATATGTAAGTCGCGCCCCCAAAAGTAAATGGTGTTCAAATCACACATGTGAGGTATTGCTGCGATCATCAGAGTGAGAGCAATAATTCTAGCACCAGACCTCCTCTGTAACTGTTACCTGGCAACCGTAAAAAAAAATTATAAAGCGTTGCCTATGGAGATTTTTAGGTACCGCAGTTTGTCGACATTCCACGAGTGTGCGCATTTCAAAGCATGACATGTTACGTATCTATTTACTTGGTAAAGTGGGCTAACTTTACATGTTAGTTTTTTTTAATGAATGAAAGTGTCTTTTATCCCAAAAATATGTGCTTCAAAGACCTCTGCGCGAATACCGTGTGACATAAAATATTGCAACGATCACTATTTTATTCTCTAGAGTCTCTGCTTAAAAAAATATTTACAATGTTTGGGATTTCTAAGTAATTTTCGAGCAAAAAAAATAACATTTATTTTAACTTGTAAGCAACAAATGTCAGAAATAGGCTTATGCCGCGTACACACGACCGTTTTTAATGTCATTGAAAAAAACTGTGTTTTTCTCGACGTGATTCTTCTCAAGCCTGCCTTGCCTACACACTATCGTAGAAAAAAATGCTTGAGTAAAGCGCGGTGACGTACGACGGCACTATAAAGGGGAAGTTCCATTCGGATGGCGCCACCCTTCATGTTAGTAAGGTTTGTTGAGAGACGATTCACGCTTTTCAGCCTCGTGTTTTTCAGTCCGTTACAGCGTGACAAATGTGCTATCTCCATTAGGAACGCTAGTTTTACCAGATAGAGTGCTCCCGTCTCATACTTGATTCTGAGCATGCGCATTTTTTTCACGTCGTTAAAGCCTACACACGGCCGTTTTTCATGACGAAAAAAACGACGAGAAAAATTAGAGCATGTTCCAATTTTTTCATGGCCATTTTTCACGTCGTAAAAAATGCTCTGAAGCCCACACACGATCATTTTTAATGACCATTTTAAAAAATTTAATTTTTCTCGTCATTAAAAACGGTCGTGTGTACGTGGCATTAGGCGTGAAAGGGTTAAGGAAGCAAGCCTACAACAACCTATTGAATGTAAGCACTGTATGCCTACTCCACTACTGACACTGACTTATGTTTGATAAGTGCCTACATGGAAGAAAGTTTAACAATAATTTGCACTGCTGATTACTCAGCACTAGGGATGAGCTCGGTGTTCGAGTCGAACAAAGGTTCGACTCGAACATCGGCTGTTCGCGCGTTCGGCTAACAACGAACGATTTGGGCCGTTCGCGCCAAATTCGAGTGACGCGAACAGCCCACAATACACTGCGCCATCGCAGTGTAATCCCGGCGCTGTGATTGGCCAAGCATGCACTGTGACCCTGCATGCTTGGCCAATCACAGCGCCGGCAGCGAGGAGAGCAATGATTGGCCACAGGCAGGATGCCTGTGGCCAATTATAGCTGAGGGGGTTTAGTACATGCCCCACACTATAGAAGGCCGCCAGCGCGGCGGCCTTGTGTAGTGTGTTCCGGAGCAGGGAAAGTGAAGGATAGGCAGGGACAGTGTCAAATCTTGTCAAATCTATTCTTTGCTAAACCTTGTGTGTAGGGACAGAGAAGGATAGACAGGGAGAGGGTCAGTGTCATATTCTTTGCTAAACCTTGTGTGTAGGGAGAGAGAAGGATAGGCAGGGAGAGTGTCAGTGTCATATACTTTGATAAACCTTGTGTGCAGGGAGAGAGAAGGATAGGCAGGGGACAGTGTCAGTGTCATATTCTTTGCTAAACCTTGTGTGCAGGGAGAGAGAAGGATAGGCAGGGAGAGTGTCAGTGTCATATACTTTGATAAACCTTGTGTGCAGGGAGAGAGAAGGATAGGCAGGGGACAGTGTCAGTGTCATTGTTGCTAAGCCTCCTGCACATTATACACCTGAAGTTAGCCCGTATTGCTGCTTTTTCCTAGAGTGTTACATCAACAGGATTTTGCGGCACTTACAGCGGGCGGAGTGTGCCTCCTGACCATATTACACCTTAACTTAGCCTGTATTGCTGCTTTTTCCTGGTGTGTTACACCAACAGGATTTTGCGGCACTTACAGCGGGCGGAGTGTGCCTCCTGACCATATTACACCTTAACTTAGCCTGTATTGCTGCTTTTTCCTGGTGTGTTACACCAACAGGATTTTGCGGCACTTACAGCGGGCGGAGTGTACCTCCTGACCATATTACACCTTAACTTAGCCAGTATTGCTGCTTTTTCCTGGTGTGTTACACCAACAGGATTTTGCGGCACTTACAGCGGGCGGAGTGTGCCTCCTGACCATATTACACCTTAACTTAGCCTGTATTGCTGCTTTTTCCTGGTGTGTTACACCAACAGGATTTTGCGGCACTTACAGCGGGCGGAGTGTGCCTCCTGATCATATTACACCTTAACTTAGCCTGTATTGCTGCTTTTTCCTGGTGTGTTACACCAACAGGATTTTGCGGCACTTACAGCGGGCGGAGTGTACCTCCTGACCATATTACACCTTAACTTAGCCAGTATTGCTGCTTTTTCCTGGTGTGTTACACCAACAGGATTTTGCGGCACTTACAGCGGGCGGAGTGTGCCTCCTGACCATATTACACCTTAACTTAGCCTGTATTGCTGCTTTTTCCTGGTGTGTTACACCAACAGGATTTTGCGGCACTTACAGCGGGCGGAGTGTGCCTCCTGATCATATTACACCTTAACTTAGCCTGTATTGCTGCTTTTTCCTGGTGTGTTACACCAACAGGATTTTGCGGCACTTACAGCGGGCGGAGTGTACCTCCTGACCATATTACACCTTAACTTAGCCTGTATTGCTGCTTTTTCCTGGTGTGTTACACCAACAGGATTTTGCGGCACTTACAGCGGGCGGAGTGTGCCCCCTGACCATATTACACCTGAACTTAGCCTGTATTGCTGCTTTTTCCTGGTGTGTTACACCAACAGGATTTTGCGGCACTTACAGCGGGCGGAGTGTGCCTCCTGACCATATTACACCTTAACTTAGCCTGTATTGCTGCTTTTCCCATTTCCCTGCAGGCCATTAGAATGTCTGGAAGGCAAACAAGGAGAGGCAGACAGTCAGGAGCCAATAAAAGAGGGCAAGCAGGCTCTGTGTCTAGAGACAACAGTGCTGGTCATGGACGCAGTGCATCGCCATCAGCACGTGGCCATGGGACACGCTTGTCCTTCTTTTCGGCAGCTGGACGTGTTGAGCCGCATCATGCCGAAGACTTGGTAGAGTGGATGACCAAACCCTCCTCATCCTCCTCATCCTCTCTCACCCAGGCTCAGGGTACTGGCAAAGCAGCTGCCAAAGCGTCCTCTTCCCTGGTATCAATGTCATCATCAGTCACTCCTTCCCTAGACCAACCATGTCCTCCTGAGGAGTCCCCCGAACTGTTTGAGCACAGTGTTGGGTACATGCTCCAGGAGGATGCCCAGCGTTTCGAAGGGTCTGATGATGATACCCAGCTAGAGGAAGGCAGTAGCGTGAGAGCAGAGAGAGGGGATGCTCAAGAAGGACACCAATCTGGCAGTCATGTTCAAGCAGCTGCAGCATACTGCCAGATTGGCTCCAGTGATGAGGAGGGAGGGGATGATGAGGTCACTGATTCCACGTGGGTGCCTAATAGGAGAGAGGAGGAGGAGGAGGATGAGGAGGAGGCACATCTCCAACGAGGCAGGATGCTCTTGGGGGGCCAGCGTAAGGGCAGCACACCGACGGAATCACACCGCAGAGCTCCGACTGTGCAGGGCGCTGCCTCTGCCCGTTATTCAAAAGTTCTTTGGTGTGGGCCTTTTTTGAGTCGAGTGCATCAGATCGCACAGCTGCTGTTTGCAACATATGTCTCAAGCGTATATCGCGTGGCCAAAACATCACCCGCTTGGGCACCACATGCTTGACCAGACATATGTTGACCTGCCATGCAGCTCGTTGGCAAGCCTACCTTAAAGACCCACACCAAAGAACAAAGCTGACCTCTTCTTGCACCGCATCAGCTGGGATCTCCAACCCCACTATACCTTCAGTCCTCTCTGAAACCTGCTCTGAGAGGAATGAAGGTGTAGAATTAGGTGTGTCACAGCCAAGTACTTGCGGGCACTCTGCTAGCAGTACACCGACATCCGATTCTAGCAGGCAAATTTCCCTGCCCCAGCTGCTGGACCGTCGAAAGAAGTTCACTCCCAGCCATCCACATGCCCAGCGGTTGAATGCTAGCTTGGCTAAATTGCTAGCGCTTCAACTGCTGCCTTTTCAGTTGGTAGACTCGGCCCCCTTTCGTGAGTTTGTGCAATGTGCGGTCCTCAGTGGCAGGTTCCCAAACGCCACTTTTTCTCACGGAAGGCGATTCCGGCTCTCTACCGGCATGTGGAAGGCAATGTCTTGGCCTCGCTGGACAGGGCGGTCAGCGGTAAGGTGCATATTACCGCTGACTCATGGTCCAGCAGGCATGGACAGGGACGTTACCTTTCTTTCACGGCCCATTGGGTCACTCTTTTGGCAGCTGGGAAGGATGCAGGACAAGGGGCAGTAGTGTTGGAGGTTGTTCCACCGCCACACCTCCAAAATGCTACTACTGGTTGTGACACACCTCTGTCCTCCACCCCCTCCTCTTCTTCTTCCTCCGTGGCCTCTTCCTGTGCTTTGTCCTCGGAACCAGCGGTGCTCCGTAGGCGTTCAAAGGGCTACGCAAGTACACAGGCAAAAAGATGCCATGCCGTGCTTGCGCTGGTGTGTTTGGGGGACAGGAGCCACACTGGGGCAGAGGTTCTGTCTGCTCTGCAGGGGCAGGCCGAAAGGTGGTTGACGCCACGCCAGCTTAAGCCAGGAATGGTAGTTTGCGACAATGGCACCAACCTCCTATCCGCTCTCCGACAGGGACAACTGACCCATGTGCCCTGTGTGGCTCACGTCCTTAACCTGGTGGTGCAGCGGTTCTTGGGCAGGTACCCGGGCTTACAGGATGTCCTGAGGCAGGCCAGGAAAGTCTGTGTGCATTTCCGCAGATCTTATAATGCCAGTGCTCGCCTGGCTGAGCTGCAAAAGGAGTTGAACCTGCCCAAGAACCGCCTTATATGTGACATGCCCACCAGGTGGAAGTCAACGTTGGCCATGCTGCAGCGGCTGCACACGCAGCAGAGGGCCATCAATGAGTACCTGTGCGACTACGGCACCAGGACAGGGTCAGGGGAGCTCGGTTTTTTTTCACCACGCCAGTGGGGCATGATCAGGGATGCATGCACTGTCCTGGCACCATTTGAGGAGGCCACGAGGATGGTGAGCAGTGACAGTGCATGCATCAGTGACACTGTACCTCTTGTCCACCTGTTGGAACATACGCTGCATGGAATAATGGACAGGGCACTTGAGGCAGAACAGAGGCAGGAAGAGGAGGACTTCCTTGCCTCTCAAGGCCCCCTTTACCCAGACAGTGTTCCTTCTGTCCCACCCATCGCACAGGAAGAAGAGGAGGAGGAGGAGGATTGTGTCAGCATGGAGGTGGAGCCTGGCACTCAGCATCATCAGCAGAAGTCTTTTAGGGATGATTTACAGTCCCAAGAGACCAGTGGACTTGTACGTGGCTGGGAGGAGGTGGCTGCGGATCATGTTGTCCTTAGTGACCCAGAGGACTCCGGACCGAATGCCTCAGCTAACCTACGCTGCATGGCCTCCCTGATCCTGCAAAGTCTGCGGAAGGATCCTCGTATTCTTCGGATCAAGGAGAGGGACCATTACTGGCTGGCCACTCTCCTTGATCCACGGTACAAGGGTAAGGTTGCGGACCTTATCTTATCGTCGCAGAGGGAGCAGAGGATGAGACAACTCCGGGAGGCCTTGCAGAAAGGTCTGTGCAACGCGTTCCCAGAGACTGGGAGGTTACAAACTCCTGGTCCTGGACAACGAGTTGCTGAGGCTTCGGTCAGTCAAAGAAGGAGCGGTGGGGAAGGTGGCCGTCTGACCGATGCGTTCAGACAATTCTTTAGTCCGCAGCCCCAAGGTATGATCGGTTCCAGCAACCATCGCCAGCGTCTGATATATATATATGATATATCTGATATATGGTGCAGGAATACCTAGGGGCAAGGTCAGACTTGGACACCTTCCCCACCGAAAATCCTCTGGCTTACTGGGTCTTGAGGATGGATCACTGGCCAGAGCTTGCACAGTATGCAATTGAGCTACTGGCCTGTCCTGCATCCAGCGTTCTTTCAGAACGCACATTCAGTGCTGCTGGAGGATTTGTCACGGATCACAGGGTGCGCCTGTCCACCGACTCTGTTGATCAACTGACCTTCATAAAGATGAACCAGTCTTGGATCACCACCAGCTACCAAACACCTGAAGCTGATATAACAGGCCAATTTATTTTCAAATGTCACATCCCTTCAAGACTGATGCTGATGCTGAGAGACTGTCCTGTTATGTTGACTGACTATCCTCCTCCTCCTCAATGATCCGATTGATGATGATAGCTTGGAAGAACATTTTTGTTTCTGGGTGCCGCCACCAGTGGCTAAGGCCCAATTTTTCAGCCCCTGTTTAACAGGGGTGTGTTATTACAATTTTTTATGCAATGCTTTGCAGCAGGGCTCATTCCTGCACTCCAACTAGAGTATCTGGGAGAGGTTGCAGTGTCGTGGCACCAGCACCAGTGGCTAAGGCCCAATTTTTCAGCCCCTGTTTAACGGGCGTGTAATTACAATTTTTGATGCAATACTTTGCAACAGGGCTCATTGCTGTGCTCCAAGTACAGTATCTGTGAGGGGTTGCAGTGTTGTGGCACCAGTGCCTAAGGCCCAATTTTTATGCCCCTGTTTAACAGGGGCATGTAATTACAATTCTTAATCTAATAATTCACAGCAGGGCCCATTCCTGCGCCCACCAAGACTAACTGTGAGGCCTTACAGTGTTGTGTCAACACCACCACCACCACCAAAGGCCCAATTTTTCAGCCCCTGTTCAACAGGGGCATGCAATTACAATTCTTGATCTAATAATTCACAGCAGGGCCCATTCATGCGCCCACCAAGAGTAACTGTGAGGGCTCACAGTGTTGTGGCAACACCAACATGTAAGGGGCAAATTTCAGCTGAGTATATACGGCAGGCCCCTACTTTCAAACATCCAACTTACAAACGACTCCTCCTTGCAAACGGAAGGATACAACAGGAAGTGAGAGGAAATCTATCCCTAGGAAGGCAAATTCTCTCCTGTAAGAGTTAATATGGGAAAAAAAGTGTCTCCTCTCCACTGATGCTTTATCACCAATTCTTGTTTCAATAAAAACCCCAAATTTTCAAAAAACATTTGTCATTAGGACGGAAAGTGAGGTGAACTGTTCTGAACAGGTGCACACTGCACAGACAGCAAAACAAATGTTACAGCGGTGATAACCCTTCCCTATGTTTTCCAAAAAGCTTAAAAATAGATTTTTTGCCTGGAGCTACACTTAAACAATGTACCTGTTCAAAATTACAAACAGATTCTACATAAGAACAAACCTACAGTCCCTGTCTTGTATGCACCGCCTGTATACGGCTGTTCAGAGTATATAGGGCCTTTTTTATTTTGTGTGCGGGGTTCCCCTTAATATCCATACAAGACCCAAAGGGGCTGGTAATGGGCTGGGGTAGGGGGGGGGGGTGTGATGGGGTAGCTATGCCATTTTTCTTAAAGATTTTCATCCATATTACCGGGACCAGACATTACATTAAAGCCGCAAGCAGTTTTAAATGGCTTTTTTTCCTTTAGAAATGTAATTTTGTGCAGGGACAGTTCTAAACACGGGAAACACGTGGCACTTCACAGGCATACTTTAGACACCCCCCAGGTACGATATTTAAAGGAATATTTGACTTTTTTTTTTCCACTTTATGCATCATTAAAATGACTGCTCCAGAAAAACTGCCGTTTTTAAAACTTCTTTTTTGCATTGATACATGTCCCCTGGTGCAGAACCCGGGTTCCCAAACCCTTTTTAGGACAATAACATGCATAATAGTCGTTATAATTAGCACTTTAGATTTCGAACGTTCGCATCCATTGTATTTAATAGGGTTCTAAAGTTCGTGCGAACTTTCGGTCCGTTCGCGGGTTCTGGTGTGAACCGAACCCGGGGGTGTTCGGCTCATCACTACTCAGCACAGCAACAGAACATTTGAAGAAAAACCTGTGTTGCCTGATCCCTCTGCACCAGAGCCACACATAAGTCCTGCCCACAAGGAGATAAAAAGGAAACGTTTAATTTAGGGTCCATTCACACCTGATGTGCTGCCAGTGCATGTACATTATAAAAGCAGTGCATTTCAATAACAACTGCGTGTTTAGCTGATGTGCGCTGTCCTACAGTAAAAAAAAGCAGAACATGTGATACTTTTTTTAGCGCGACACATCGCGTGTTGAAGTATGTAAGCGCTGTCAACTCTATTATTGAGATTTGTCACTGTTTCTTCAGAGACTTGCCTGACAAAAATGTATTAAGGCACTTGGTCCTTTGCGATGTAATTCTGCAAAAAAAAGCTTCGGACAACATTTGATCATCTATTGTGTCAGTGTTGCCAACCTCCCGAAGTGAAATTCACTAACAAGACGGCAACAATTCACTGACAGCACCAATTTTTTACCGACACAAATCATGACATTTACTGACAGAGCCAAATTTTTTTAAAACGTACATCAAATGACAGTTTTCAGCACAAACATCCATATTTAAGCTACAAACATGTGTGATTAGCAATATGTTAAAGGTATAACAAAAGGCAAAAAAAATATTTCTCCATTTACAGGAAGGTTAGGTTAATATAACCCAACGCAGAGTTCCCCCTTATATCAGAGTCTTCAGGATTACCCTTTACAGTGCAAGGGGGAACTCTGCGGACCCTCGTGTAAAACGGAACACTGTAGACTGTGATATGAAGGAGAAATCTGTGCAGTCTGATGTAAGTAGGAATGCTGCGGATTCTGGTGTAAAGGGAAACCCTTACATCAGACCCCAGAGTCCCCCTTTAAATCATAGTCCACAAATGTTATCCCTTAAATCAGAGTCCACAGGGTTCCTGCTTACAGTGTTAACTTAGAGTGTTGACTCTGCAGGACCCTGATGTAAAGGGGAACACTGTGGACCCTGATATAAAGTAAAATGCTGCAGACAATCTGTGATGTAAAGGGGAACTCTGATGTAAGATTCCATAGAGTTCTCCCTTACATCAGAGTTTGTAGGATTCCCCTAAGGCCCCTTTCACACTGATACATTTTTCAGGCGGTTTAGCACTAAAAATAGCGCTGTTATACCGCCTGAAAAAATCGTGCCCTGCAGTCTTCAGTGTGAAAGCCCGAAGGCTTTCACACTGAAGGGGTGCGCTAGCAGGACCGCTCCAAAAGTCCTGCTAGCCGTATCTTTGCAGCGGTGAAGGAGCGGTGTGTTTACCGCTCCTTTACCGCTGCTGCCCATTGAAAGCAATCGGAAACCACGGTAATACCACTGGCAATGCGCCTCTGCAGAGGTGCATTGCGAACGGTATTAACCCTTTTTCGGCCGCTAGCGGGGGTTAAAATCACCCCGCTAGCGGCCGAATATAGTGGTAAAAACGACGGTATAGCGGCGCTAAAAATGGCGCCGCTATACCACCAGCGCACCTCCCCGCCCCAGTGTGAAAGGAGCCTTACAGTGCAAGGGGGAACTCTGTGGACCCTGATGTTAAGGGGAATGCTGTAAACCATAATGTAGGGGAGAATGCTGAGGACTTTGGTGTAAAGGAGAACTCTGATGTAAGGTGAGCTTTGGACATCAGAGTCTGCAGTGTTCCCCTTTACATCAGAATTCCCCTTTACACACAGTGAATTAGACAATTAAAAAAAAAAAAACTTTATTCAATGGCAGCTACACGCTAAAGATAAAAGGTTAAAGCGAACAGAGCAACATGTTCAATACTTAAGAGTGAAATTACAGTTTTGGCATTAGAACTTTAGCAAATGTATTATAAAAGTTCACTCTCCATTCTCAAACAAAGCTAACGCTAAGAAAAGTCTCAAACTTGTGTGTTGGTGAGCTCACATGTTTGCTTTGGGATCCTGAACAACTCTGCAGTAATAGATTCCTTTTCAGGGCAACAAAATGGCAATTGTACTGACTCTTTGAGACAGAAAAAGTAAAGAGAAGAGGGCGCACCAGTCTCCAGATGGCAAAGGAGAGGAAATCAGGACCGCTGCTGACTGATGCATTTTGAAGGATTTCCTTCTTCCTCAGAGCCGGTGAGACTCTGAGGAAGAAGGTTTGCCTTTGAAACGCATCAGCCAGCAGTGGTCCTGATGTCCTCTACTTTGCCATCTGGAGACTGTCGGTTTTGGGACTGATTGCCACGAATAGGTGGCTTTTACAAGTGATATTTCTCCACATGTGTGTGAGTAGTTTTACTTTGTTATTATCAATAAATTCACTTGGGATAATGCACAAGGCTGGTGCGCCCTCTTCTCTTGACTTTTTCTGTGACTATTAGGACTTCCCCTATCCTGGAGGGCAGCAAGGCCAGAGAAACCTTCCCTTGAGTAATAGATCACCCGGGCATCACACTAATGTGCAAGAGTGTTTGTTTGCTGTTATCAAGAACTGTCTCTTTGAGCCCTTGTTTACACTGCCACGGCTTCAAAGTCACGCGATCTTGATTCCGACATACCTGTACGACTTCATCGTTGCTTGTATATGACTTCTTTAACAGAAGTCAATGCAAGTTGTCTTGAAGTCACACCAGGAACCTTCTTCTCAGTCAGAGCGACTTGAGTTGCACCGATTAGACCAGTTCCATTTCCGTTATTGGGGCACGACTTGTAATGCGACTTTGAACTCTCAAGTCACATTAATAGCCTCGGCAGTGTGAACTGGGGCTAAGATAATTTTTGAAGAACGGGATATGGGACTTTAAATGTGCTAATATATCAGTGGATACGACAAGATATTTATAAAAAAGTAGAAAATTTGTGGATCACATCAAATAAAAAACTAATATACACATTTCACTAACCGTTACAGGTATACATCTACTACCTAACATGTAAAAGAAAAGAATAGTATATAGTTGACAATGACGCCCATTTGTGTTCAACAGTTTCGCCTGTAAGGCTTCATCAGGACTGGACGTTGAAGAATGTTTTAATGAATTATTGAAATAGAAAATTCCCACTTTAGATGTAAAAGAGAAAAAAAAAACCATTAGCATTGATTTTATAACATGTCAATATAAAGAGAGATAGGTCTTGGCAAAGCATACATAAGGGTTCTCCAAACAAGAAGTGAGAAAAAAAAAGGGGGAAGAGGAAAAAAGAGGAGTCAGTGGGATAATCCACTGTTCCTAAGGCGCTCCATACCTCAAGATGATATAGAGGATACTAAAATGGAGTCAGCACCCTCCATGGGGCTAAGATACTTTTTTACCTTTAAGAGAAGTTTTCTTCCTAGTTGTCTGTATTCATCCCTTGTACATAGCTGAATAGTTTTTTGTTTTGTTTTTTGGCTATGCAATGCAGTCTATCACACTAGCTCTTGGTGAGATGAACAAATAACTGAAGATAGGAAAGTTCAGTGTTGTAGCAGAGAATTGCAATCCTAGAAATCTGAGAGATAGCCACTAAAACATGGGGAACATCTTTGCAGAGACCATATAGTACTTACAAATTGGGATGGTCTCCTGGTTCTGTCCAAAACACAGGTTTAGAGAAAACCTTGTTTTTTTGTCCGCTTGTGCAAATGCCAGACTTTGAGCCCATTTAGCAGGAGCTGAACATCAGAGATAGTAATGTTTTTTTCTCCTGCTAATATACATTACATGACAGCTTTCTGTTTCTGCTGTCAATTGTTTTTAAAGTGGTTCTAAAACCTAAACATTTTTTACCTTAATGCACTCCTTACGTTATGGTAAAAGTGTCGCCTGCTTACCCCCTCTAACACTTACCTGAGTTCTCACTCGATCCAGCGCTGTGCCTATCTGTAGCAGCTCTCTTCCTTCACTTCCAATTCTCTCAGGCTTTGCTGAGGCAGCAGTAGCCATTGTCTCTCGCTGCTGTCAGTCAAATCCCGTGACTTGGGAGCGGGGCCGAGCTGTGTTTTCTGTGTCTATGAATGCAGACAGCGCAGTTCTGGAACTAACCTGCAGGTATGCCATGATAGGAAATGGCTTTCTATGGTGGCACACCAAGAGAAGCCAGGAACCCAGGTGGGGGGACCCAGGAAGAGTTAGGGCGGGGCCTCTCTGTGTGATCGCCGACACCCACTGATAGGCTCCGTACATTACTGAAGAGAACCCTGTGTAGGTAAACAAACAAAGGGCTCTCTTCTGGCTGCAGAAATGTGCAAAGCAGGAAGTAAAAAACAGCACATTGCTTGATAAAAACAGCACACACAGTACTGCATTTAACCCAGGCATTTAACCTTTTGATTGCCGTAGATGTTAACCCCTTCCCTGCCAGTGTTATTATTACAGTGACAGTGCATATTTTTAGCACTGATCACTTTATTGGTGTCACTGGTTCCCAAAAAAGTGTCAACAGTGTCAGTTAGGTGACCGATTTGTCCGCTACAATATCATAATCCCGATATAAGTCGCTTATTGCCGACATTACTAGTAAAAAAATAAATATAACCCATAGTTTGTAGGCGCTATAACTTTTGCGCAAAGGAGAGATTCGCCCTTGGGACTTTGAGTGAGGTGAGCACTGTTAGGCCAATAAAAAAAAAATCGCAAGAATAATTGCAGTGTATATTTATTCAAGTAAAGAGCAGTACATACATTGATGTCATGAACATGGGCCAATTCATACAAAATACAAGACCAATATAAATTAGGTAAAATGATATTACGAGTATCTGACAGTAATTATGTAAACACATAGGCATCAAAAGTAACCCGACGCGTTTCGCGAGGCTTGGCTCGCTCTTCAGGGGTAGATGCACGTAGTGTACCTAAAATGAGAGTGATATAGTATAAAGCATGATATGAAGGCACAGGGGGGGGGCAGCGACTGTCTCACCAGGGAGCTGAGGAGGCGGAGCCAGACAAAGCCCCAAATCAGAGTCAAACGGAAGGAGGGCCCAGCATGGATGGAATAGGTGTAACCCCAAGAGTGTCAGTGAATCCAAGAGGAATGTTGGCTCTAAATATAAATATGTATATTGAATAATTAAAATATGGGAGTATACGAGTATATGGTAACATATATGTCTTTGCATGTATAAAAGACATGAGCCAAGAATGGTTAGAGTATGGAGACTGAGGGGGAGAGTGAAAAAATACCAGATTGACTAGTATGATTAAGGAAAGATCAGAGAGGAAAGTAATGAGTGAAAGAGAGTGTGAATGGAATGAAATACAGGTGTGTGGTGAGGACTGTGATGAGAAAACAAGTTGCATGTAAATGCTTGCAGCGAGTAATATATAAACATATAAAAGTATACCTTGGTGAAGTAGGTCTAAGAGTAGTAAATTCCAAGGGAAGAACCTGCACTTGTGTATCTGTCCTCAGTGAAAGAAAGCAAACAATGAGATCCATGCTGTGCAAACCTCCAATATATACCCGCGAAGGGGCCCGAGAGGCTCCGCCCCCAACACCATGTGCAAATGACCAGCAAACGAGTGCCTAAACCCACCAACCATCAAAAAGGCGGTGTGTTCCATTCACACTCTCTTTCACTCATTACTTTCCTCTCTGATCTTTCCTTAATCATACTAGTCAATCTGGTATTTTTTCACTCTCCCCCTCAGTCTCCATACTCTAACCATTCTTGGCTCATGTCTTTTATACATGCAAAGACATATATGTTACCATATACTCGTATACTCCCATATTTTAATTATTCAATATACATATTTATATTTAGAGCCAACATTCCTCTTGGATTCACTGACACTCTTGGGGTTACACCTATTCCATCCATGCTGGGCCCTCCTTCCGTTTGACTCTGATTTGGGGCTTTGTTTGGCTCCGCCTCCTCAGCTCCCTGGTGAGACAGTCGCTGCCGCCGTTTGAGCTTCACCCCCGCTGTCTTTTGGCAATGTCCAGTGGTGAGTATGGGGTTTTCCATATTCAAGGCCCCCCCCCTGTGCCTTCATATCATGCTTTATACTATATCACTCTCATTTTAGGTACACTACGTGCATCTACCCCTGAAGAGCGAGCCAAGCCTCGCGAAACGCGTCGGGTTACTTTTGATGCCTATGTGTTTACATAATTACTGTCAGATACTCGTAATATCATTTTACCTAATTTATATTGGTCTTGTATTTTGTATGAATTGGCCCATGTTCATGACATCAATGTATGTACTGCTCTTTACTTGAATAAATATACACTGCAATTATTCTTGCGATTTTTTTTTTATTGGCCTAACAGTGCTCACCTCACTCAAAGTCCCAAGGGCGAATCTCTCCTTTTTTTCATGAAATTCAGGGATGGAGGTGTGTCACTGGTGACACCAGACCCTTCTTTTTTCTTTTTTCTCAAAGATACCCGGGTGGAAGACACCCAATAGCCCAAAACTGGTCTGCGGTCACACTCGCCAATAAAAACAAAAACATACATATATGTATGGATTTTACATTTTTATCATGCACTAGCCATTTGTTATTCCAACATATCCAATAACATCTCGCATTGGACTTTTATCCCAATCCAGCTGGTGTGGTGTTCTCTGTTGGCGGCGGTGCTACTTTATTTCTCCCTGGGAGCTGCGATGTGCATCACAAGGGGGATCCTTGTCCCCTGCTGTCCCCGCCTGCCCTTTTTGAGCGGGCGGGGCCACTTGCACATCGGCACCATGTTAATGCGTCGGCCGCGCGATGTCTGTGATTTTGCAGCATCGCTGTGGCTGCAGGCATTACTACCATCAAGATGGTCCTGGGAGTGTCTTGGCTCACACACCGCCTTTTTGATGGTTGGTGGGTTTAGGCACTCGTTTGCTGGTCATTTGCACATGGTGTTGGGGGCGGAGCCTCTCGGGCCCCTTCGGGGGTATATATTGGAGGTTTGCACAGCATGGATCTCATTGTTTGCTTTCTTTCACTGAGGACAGATACACAAGTGCAGGTTCTTCCCTTGGAATTTACTACTCTTAGACCTACTTCACCAAGGTATACTTTTATATGTTTATATATTACTCGCTGCAAGCATTTACATGCAACTTGTTTTCTCATCACAGTCCTCACCACACACCTGTATTTCATTCCATTCACACTCTCTTTCACTCATTACTTTCCTCTCTGATCTTTCCTTAATCATACTAGTCAATCTGGTATTTTTTCACTCTCCCCCTCAGTCTCCATACTCTAACCATTCTTGGCTCATGTCTTTTATACATGCAAAGACATATATGTTACCATATACTCGTATACTCCCATATTTTAATTATTCAATATACATATTTATATTTAGAGCCAACATTCCTCTTGGATTCACTGACACTCTTGGGGTTACACCTATTCCATCCATGCTGGGCCCTCCTTCCGTTTGACTCTGATTTGGGGCTTTGTTTGGCTCCGCCTCCTCAGCTCCCTGGTGAGACAGTCGCTGCCGCCGTTTGAGCTTCACCCCCGCTGTCTTTTGGCAATGTCCAGTGGTGAGTATGGGGTTTTCCATATTCAAGGCCCCCCCCCTGTGCCTTCATATCATGCTTTATACTATATCACTCTCATTTTAGGTACACTACGTGCATCTACCCCTGAAGAGCGAGCCAAGCCTCGCGAAACGCGTCGGGTTACTTTTGATGCCTATGTGTTTACATAATTACTGTCAGATACTCGTAATATCATTTTACCTAATTTATATTGGTCTTGTATTTTGTATGAATTGGCCCATGTTCATGACATCAATGTATGTACTGCTCTTTACTTGAATAAATATACACTGCAATTATTCTTGCGATTTTTTTTTTATTGGCCTAACAGTGCTCACCTCACTCAAAGTCCCAAGGGCGAATCTCTCCTTTTTTTCATGAAATTCAGGGATGGAGGTGTGTCACTGGTGACACCAGACCCTTCTTTTTTCTTTTTTCTTTTTTCTCTATAACTTTTGCGCAAACCAATCAATATATGCTTATTGGGGGGGGGGGGGGGTTTAACCAAAAATGTGTAGTAGAATACATTTTGGGCTAAAATTATGAAGAAATTTGTTTTTTTTTATTTATTATTGGATATGTTTTATAGCAGAAAGTAAAAAATATATTATTTTTTTTTCAAAATTGTCTGCCTTTTTTTGTTTATGGCGCAAAAAATAAAAACCACATAGGTGATCAAATAGCACAAAAAGAAAGCACTATTTGTGGGAGGGAAAAAAGGACATAAATTTTGTTTACAGTGTGGCACGACCACGCAATTGTCAGTTAAATTAACTGCAGTGCCAATAGCGTAAAAAATGGCCTGGTCATGAAGGGGGGTAAATTTTCTGGAGCTGAAGTGGTTAAGAAAGCTGTGTGTGCATTGTTCACTGGTGCTAGTGTATTGTAGTGCTGACTGTTGACTCTGTTTTAATGTTTGTAATTTTATTATGAAAATGTAAATAAAAAGAATAAAAAAAGGAAAAAAAAGAAAGAAAGCTGTGTGTGCCAGTGATGTCACTGGCCTGTGACGTCATGCTGAGTGTCGTCACGCTGGTAGTGTAATCCTTCTGCGGCTAGTGGGAGGTGATTCTGGCGCCGTAATTTCAGTAGCGCCGCCTTCTCCTCCTTTAGCACGCTAACGTGGCGTTTGGGAGTGTCTGGCGTGCAGACCCTTATAGGCCTCACTTGGGGCAGCCTGTCCATCCTGATGGCTCTCTCTCATCTTTTGGCTAGCACTATATGGATATAATTGCACTATTCTGTTCCCATTCAAGTACAGAATTTGCTGACTTGATAATTATACAATTTTACATTTTTTATAAAAGCCCTCCAAGATGTTTTTAGCCACCACCTGCAAATGTTTTTGACGAGCCACAATTGTATGAATATTGTCTCCCCCGGTGGGGCCATGTGGGGGACCTGCTTGCGCCACACGCTGCCACAGCTTCCAGACAAGATGCCCTTTGGGGAGCCCCCAGCTCTCAAGGTTACACCTCCACATAGCGTTTGTGAGTACTTTTTCAGATAAGGCTATATCTCTTAACCATATCCCCCCTATGGTTGTCTTCTCCCCCTATAAGGCAGTGACTCAGACACCTTTATGTCTCCATTCAGATTAAGACATTGCTGCTCCTGAAGTGTGGATATAAATACTCCACGAAACGCGTCGAGCCTCTGTAAATGCAATGTTCAAACGGACTATGGATTTTGTTTTATTCATATGGATATTTGTATATTATTATGGTCATTGAGAATTTTATGCAATAGGAAGTTTCTCAGGTGGTGTAGCATCAACCCCTATCCACTGTCATGCATTATCATGGTCCTATATGTACATGGATCAATTTTACTGTGATGTTATGTATTTAATTGTATGAATTCACATTATGATTTACATTCAATATACCATTTTCTGACCCCCTACTGTTGTCTGCGTGTTTCATTCAAAGTCCCGCCCTGTCCTCTTCTTCTGGCCTCATTCGTGTACTGGCTAGAAATCCTCAGCAGCCAGAATAGTTGAGAAAAAAAGGAATCTGGTGCAGCTGTGCATGGTAGCCAGTCAGCTTCTAACTTCAGCTTGTTCAAATAGGCTTTGACAATAACACCTGGAAGCTGATTGGTTTATATGCAGAGCTGCAGCATATTTTGCACCTTCCAGTCTTAAGGCGGCCATACACGGTTCGAATTTCGAAAGAATTTTCTTTCGAAAATCGTATCAAAGAATTGCGCCAATCACATTTGAGGAATCCGACATGTTGGAAATTTTTTGAAAAACAAACGATTTTCTGATCAATGATGGGAGAATCGTGCGAGAAATGTAATAGAAAAAAAAATGCGCATGTGAAAGAAAAGAATATTCCCGGAGAGAAACGAATAGTCCCGGAGAGAAAAGAATATTCCCGGCAACATTAAGGTGTGGTTTGCCGAATTTCGAAAATCAATGGTGGAATCATCGGATCACAAAAAAAACGAACTTTCTGATTTTGAAAAGAAAATTTGTTCGAAATTCGACTGTGTATGGCCTGCTTTAGTAAATCCACCCCACAGTGTGGTGTTCCCCTGATAATTCTTACCAGGCCCTTCAGGTTTGGTATGAAATTTAAGGGTGACCCCACAAAAAGGCAAACCCCACACAAAGAATCTATAAAAAAAAGCATGGGGTTATCTCCCAAAAATCCACACAAGACCTCATCTGATCATGTAGTACGACAAGTGTACGGCCCTGAGAATCCTGAACCATGCCGGGCAACATGCCCCCAACATGGGAGGTACCTTGGATGAGATCCCCCTTAACACCCATACTGGACTCCCATTAAAGATAAGGGTGGTCTGGTATGTTTTTTTTTAAGGGGAACCTCTTGCCAACAATTAAAATCACAGCTACTCATCAAATAAAAAAAAAAAAGTAAAACATTTTTGGGGTTTGATACATGTTCCCTAAGCCAGTGCTGAAAAGTAAAGCGATAGATTTGGGTCCAATCAGAATAGAGAGGATAATGGAAGCCATCGGAGATTGACAACTGACCAAGGGAGGAGGTGTAGATAGAGAGCAGAAGGGGTCCAAGGTTAGAGCATTGAGGGACCCCCATGGAAACAGGAAGAGAAGGAGATAGAGTTGTAGGTGACACTGAAGGTGCACTTACATAGTTAGGAGGAGAATCAGGAAAGAGCTGTGTCATGGAGGTCAAGGAAGTGAAGTTTTATTTGATGAGGAGTGGGTGGTCAACAGTATCAAAGGAAGCAGAAAGGTATAATAGTATGAGTACAGCTTAGCAAGCATGAAGAATGCCTCCCAATTATCCTTGAAGTGAACAGTGTTGAAGTTTACATGACAGCAAAGGTGGGTCTCAGTCTAGTATAAATGATCTTCTTCTATCCATCTCGTTATGTGTGGATAGAGGAATCAGTTAGTAATTTTTCATTCAACCAGCTTTAGTCACAATGGCCTTTGTGCAGATGTCCACCCCCCTTTCCGTTTCCAAATTAAGGGTTAAAGTGTCCAAGCTCTTCTTGTTCTGGATAGAGTAGAAAAAGCTTAGATCCTCTCTTAGTGTATGCATGAATGTACATAATTTCAGCCTAGTGACTAGAATAAATGAATTTTACAGTCACTAAAATGAAATTACACGCATACTTCTCACACACATGAACACATGTAAATATGAGCAATGACGCACGTAAATACATGCCAGGTCAAGCATTTTTCTTTACTACATTTTTCTGCCAGCTCCTGGCCGACAGATCCAGCATAAACAGGCTTATTTTAATATGGCAGGTGCATGTAGCCATAAACAACATATACAATTTGTTGTACAATTCATCTAGTCCAAATTAGATTTTATGTGCAACTAAATACAATACACAGTGCCCTTCCCGAGATCATCCTGGCTATGACCAACTCTACGAAATTCTCCCACAAATAAAAAAAAATTCCAAGAGATTTGCTGAATTGTATGTCCCTGATCAAAACATCTGTGTGGACGAGTTCCTTGTCCATTTCACTGTCTGGCTGGGAATCAAGCAATGCACTCCCAGTAAAAGGGCCAGGTATGGATTGAAGCTCAGCAAGCTCTGTGAAAGAGCCACAGTATATGTTCATGCCTTTCGCATGTACGAAGGCAAAGATTCCCAGCTTCAGTCGCCTAAGTGCCCAACATACATCGGCACAAGTGGAAAAATTGTCCGGGACCTGGCTTTTCAACTATTTCAATAGGGGTATTACAACTACCTAGATAATTATTACACAAGTATGCCACTTTTCTGCCACCTGTACCTCCAGAAAACCATGGCCTGCGGTACCACTCGAAAAAACAGGAGGGGCTTCCCACAAACTCTAGTGACCACAAGGCTACAAAGGGGGAAATCAGCCAATCTGAAGAACAAGGTAATGTTGGCCGTGAAGTAGAGGGATAAGAGAGATGTGTACACTCTGTCCACCATCCACAATGACACCTCAATGGAAATTCACAGAAGACACGGTCCCATCCAAAAGCCTTGATTATAATCGGTTCATGGGGGTGTGGATTTAAATGATCAGATGCATGCTACAGCCCTATTTATCAACAAGAAATTCCCTCTACTAGTATAAAAAAGTTGCGCTTTAACCTTTTCATTTGCCCATTTATAATGCATATGTCACTTATCACAAGTATACGCAAAGACCCACCACCTTTCTCAAATGTATAGAACATGTCGTCACTGCCCTAATCTACCAGCAAGGATCTCCACCAGAAAGCATCTACTCTGATTCTGTGAGCAGACTTCATGAGTCCCATTTTCCTGAGAACATTTCACCTGTAGAAGGAGGCTGAAGATGCCAAAAAAAGATGTGTATTGTATGCAGCAGAGGGTGAGTTAGGAGAGGCACCAGTTTTTATTGTCCCCAATTTCTCCCAACTGGGCGTATGCATCAGAGACTGCTTCCAACGTTACCATGAATCACTAAAATATTAGGTATAATGTCCATATTTCTAATAGCCTGCCATTTCCCCATTATGTGCTGATCATTTGCCTGCTGCCTTCCGCCTTAACTGGCAATGACCTGTTTATTGACGATGCCTCTGCCTGCCGTCTGGATTGTTTATGAACCACGTTTCTGCCTTCCGCCTTAACTGACCATGACCTGTTTATTGACGATGCCTCTGCCTGCCGTCTGGACTGTTTATGAACCATGTTTCTGCCTTTAACCTGAACTGACCCTGGTCTGTTTATTGACAATGGCCCTGCCTGCCATCTGGATTGCTTATGAATCATGTTTCTGCCTTCCACCTGAAATTACCTCGGCCTGTTTTTTGCCTTCCACTTGGACTGATCTTTTTCCCTGCTACTGTAGCAGTGGGATTTAAGATAACACAGGGGTCTCACACATGTGAGGGGTTTCAGAGTAGTGTTCCGAGTAGAAAAAACAGTTTTTGGTTTTCTCTGGGTCTTGTAATTCCAAGATCAGGGTCTTGAGCCCAGAGTTTTCTAAGGGATCTGGGTGGGGAGAAGCTTCTTCCCCTGTGACCAGATCTTACCTGACCGAGGACCTAAGCCTGATGTTTCTGCCTGCTGTCTGGACCAATACTTTGGCTTTGCTGATCATATCGCTGCCTGCTGCCTGTAATGACCCAGGACTTTTTATGGACCAGCTTCCTGGACGAATGCTCTCATCTGCGGACAACTGCTCTACTAAAACCACAGGTAGTCTACTCTTTGTTTAACTAGGCTGTGAAAAAGTCACCATAGTCAGAAGTATTCAAATGTATTTTGTGGTGTAATTCTTGGTATGTCTATGCTGTGTGTTAAAAATATATCTTATAAATTGACAACTTTGTGCAAAAAATTTCTTTCCAGATTTTCTAAAAACTTGTGAAAAAAATTACATGTTGAAAAGACTCATTATTCCTCATAGAATAAACTGTGTTTGCTTTCCAAAATGTGGTCATTTTGTGGGTATTTCCATTGTCCTGGTTCTCTGGGGCCTTCACAAATGTGATAGGTAATCAGGAAATTAGATATGTAATTTATGCCCCTGGAACTCCTGAAGATGTTCCTTGAATGTTGGGTCTCTCTATGTGGCTAGGCTGTAAAAAAAAGTCTCACACATGTAGTATCTCCTTACTCAGGAGTAAGTTACTATGTTAATATGACAATTTTTTATGAAATTTATTTTTTTTTTTTTAATTTTTCCAAAGAATTGTGGGAAAATAGTACAACTTCAAAACACTCACCATGCCTCTTATTAACCCCTTCCTTACTGGGCACATATACCCCCTTCCTGCCCAGGCGAAATTTCAGCTTTCAGCACTGTCACGCTTTGAATGACAATTGCGCGGTCGTGCGACGTGGCTCCCAAACAAAATTGACGTCCTTTTTTTCGCACAAATAGAGCTTTCTTTTGGTGGTATTTGATCACCTCGGCGGTTTTTATTTTTTGCGCTATAAACAAAAATAGAGCGACAATTTTGAAAAAAATGCAATATTTCTTACACTTTGCTATAATAAATATCCCAATTTTTAAATTTTTTTTAATATTTTTTTCCTCAGTTTAGGCCGATATGGTCCTCAGTTTAGGCCGATATTCTTCTACATATTTTGGTAAAAAAAAATCGCAATCAGCGTTTATTGATTGGTTTGCGCAAAAGTTATAGCGTTTACAAAATAGGGGGTAGTTTTATGGCATTTTTATAATTTTTTTTTTTTATTAGTAATGGCGGCGATCAGTGATTTTTTTTGTGACTGCGACATTATGGCGGACACATCGGACACTTTTGACACTAATTTGGGACCATTCACATTTATACAGCGAACAGTGCTATAAATATGCACTGATTACTGTATAAATGTGACTGGCAGGGAAGGGGTTAACACTAGGGGGCGAGGAAGGGGTTAAATGTGTTCCCTATTAGTGATTTTTACTGTGAGGGGAGGGGACTGACTGGGGGAGGAGACCGATCTGTGTCCCTATGTACAAGGGACACAGCATCGGTCCCCTCTCCCTGACAGGACATGGATCTCTGTGTTTACACACAGAGATCCATGTCCTTGTCTCTGTAACCGCCGATCGCGGGTGCCTGGCGGACATCGCGGCCGCCAGGCACGCGCATCGGCATTGCAGCGAAGCGCCGGGCACGTGCGCGCGCCGCCGGCGGCGCTCGCGCGCCCCCCAGTGGCCAAATAGAGGAGGCCGTATATTAACGGCCTCCCGGCATTTGACAACCACCTTGCGGCCGTATATTCTCGTACGGCGGGCGCGAGGTGGTTAAATACCTTGGACTGTCTACTCTCCAACATGGGTCATTTGGGGGGTATTTTTACTGCTCTGGCATTTTAGGGCTTCAAGAAATAAGATATTGTAGGCAGTTAGTACATCAGGAATGGGATTGATCAATTTTCTGAACTTATAGCTTGTAGACTTTATAACTTTCACACAAACTAAACAATATACACTTATTTGGGCTATTTTTACCAAAGATACTGTATGTAGTAGTATACATTTTTGCCTACATTTTTGAAGAAAAATTACTTATTTTACAATAGAAACTAAAAAAGAAAATGTTTTTTTTTTTTCAATATTTCTAGCCTTTTTTTTGCTTATGTCGCGAAACCCCCCCCCCCCCAAACTGTGGTGATTAAACCCCCACAAAAAGAAAGCTCTATCTGCCTGAAAAAATAAATAGTATGATTTTTTAAACAGCTTATCTGTAAAATCCTTTTCTTGGAGTACATCACGGGACACAGAGCAGCATAGTCATTACTATGTGGGTTATATAGAATTACCTTCAGGTGCTGGCACTGGCAACTTCCAAAACAGGAAGTACCCTCCCCTATATAAGCCCCTCCCATCCGGGAGTACCTCAGTTTTGTAGCAAAGCAATACGTGTCCCCAAAAGAGGGGTGGGAGCTCTGTGTCCCGTGATGTACTCCAAGAAAAGGATTTTACAGGTAAGCTGTTTTAAAAATCCTACTTTCTTGTTCATACATCACGGGACACAGAGCAGCATAGTCATTACTATGTGGGACGTCCCAAAGCAATGCCACATGAGGGGGGGGATACACCATACATAAGCTGGGCGCCATCAGGCATGAGGATCTTTTGCGGCCTGCAACACACTGCGCCCAAAGGCGACATCCTCCTGACTTCTAACGTCCACCTGGTAGAACCTAGTAAACGTGTGTACTGAAGACCACGTTGCGGCCTTACAAATTTGCGCCAGGGAGGCCTGGTGATGCACTGCCCATGAAGTTCCAACTGCTCTCGTGGAGTGCGCCCTAACTTTGAACGGAGGCGGTCTACTTCTCAAGCCATAGGCTTGTATTATGACCTGTCGAATCCACTTGGCTAAAGTAGATTTTGATGCTGCCTGACCCTTTCTGGGGCCTTCCGGCAGAACAAACAAAGAATCCGTTCTACGAATCTGAGCAGTGGCTTTTAGATAAGCTTTAACTGCACTTACTACATCCAAAGAATGCAATAACTTTTCCTCTACCGAGCTTGGTTTGGGGAAAAAAGAAGGAAGAACCACATCCTGGTTCAAGTGAAACCTCGATACCACCTTAGGAAGAAAGGCTGGGTGAGGACGTAATACTACTCTGTCCTTATGGATACCCAGATATGGCTCTTTACAGGACATGGCGGCTAATTCCGACACTCTTCTAGCCGAGCATATGGCTACTAAAAATATCAATTTCCTGGTGAGTAGAACCAAGGAAATGTGCCGCAAAGGTTCAAATGGCTGCTTCTGCAGAACCGACAGAACCAAATTTAGATCCCATGGGCATATGGGAGCCTTAATCGGTGGAATAATACGAGTCACACCTTGCATAAAGGATTTGACAAGTGAATGCATAGCCAGGGGCCTTTGAAATAGTATTGACAAGGCCGAAACCTGGCCCTTGATAGTACTTAAGGCAAACTTCCTGTCTACAGCCCACTGCAGGAAGTCCAGAATTCTGCCTATAACGTACTTACGTGGATGCCATTTTCTGGCCTCGCACCAAGTGATGTACGCCTTCCAAACTCTATAGTAGATCTGCCTGGATACAGGCTTCCTGGCATTGATTATAGTTGATACCACAGAGTTAGAGAGACCTCTCTTCTTTAGGATGTGGGATTCAATAGCCAGGCCGTTAAACTTAGAGTTAGTAAGGAAGGGTGGTATATCGGTCCTTGCGAAAGCAGGTCCGGACGACGTGGAAGGGTCCAAGGACTCCCCACAGACATTTTGATGATCTCCGCGTACCAGGCCCTTCGGGGCCACGCTGGAGCCACCAGGATCACCGGCTTCTTCTCCAACCTGACTCTGCGAAGGAGTCGAGGCAACAATTGTAGCGGAGGGAATGCATATATCAGTCTGAACTGATCCCAAGGGAACACCAGAGCATCCGAGCCGCAAGCGAGGGGATCCCTTGTCCGGGAGACAAATCTGTCCACCTTTGCGTTGAATCTGGATGCTAGCAGATCTACATCCGGTGTTCCCCACCGCTGACATATTGCTCGGAAGACCTCGGGATGAAGGGACCATTCCCCTGGGCATAACTGTTGGCGACTCAGAAAGTCCGCCTTCCAATTCTCCACCCCTGGAATGAAGACAGCTGATATACATGGGACATGCTTTTCTGCCCATTCCAGGATGTGACTTACTTCCCTCTGGGCTGCACGACTCCTGGTGCCTCCCTGATGATTGATATATGCCACTGCTGTGGCATTGTCTGATTGAATTCTGACAGGGGACCCTTGGAGTCTGGATGTCCAGGCTACTAGGGCGTACCGGGCTGCTCGTATCTCTAAGAGATTGATGGGCAGGGTTTTTACTACATTTGACCATCTGCCCTGGAGAGACCATTGCTCCAGTACTGCCCCCCAGCCTATAAGGCTGGCATCTGTAGTGACCACCTTCCAAGATATCGGGCTGAAGGGTTTTCCCTTCTGGAGATTCTGGGGGATCAACCACCAGCAGAGACTCTTCCGAACGGAAGGGGACAAAGCCATCGGGAAGTCTAGAGCCTGAACTTTTCCGTTCCAGGCTGACAATATGGCCCTTTGTAAATTCCTTGTGTGGAATTGGGCATATGGCACAGCTTCGAATGATGCTACCATCTTTCCTAGCAGCCTCATGCACAGGCGTATGGACGGCTGTCTTTTTGCACAAAGCAGACGGACCAAGCCCCTCAAAGAGGATACCTTGTCTAGAGGTAAGAAAATCTTCCTCTGGTCTGAATCCAGCCGTAGCCCTAGATATACCAGGTTTTTCACTGGCTGTAGGGCTGACTTGTCCAGGTTGATGACCCAACCGTGAGACTCTAGATACTTGATTGTATCGACAATTACCACTTCTAGCTTGGCAACTGAGTGGTCCATCAACAACAGGTCGTCTAGGTATGCCATTATCGTTACACCCCGTGTTCTTAGATCGGCCAACAGTGGGGCCAGAATTTTTGTGAACACTCGTGGTGCTGTGGCCAGACCGAATGGTAAGGCTCTGAACTGAAAATGGCGCCCTTCTACTGCAAAGCGTAGGAATTTTTGATGACCTGGAAAGATGGGAACATGCAAGTAAGCATCTTTGATGTCGATCGAGGCTAACCATTCCTCCCCTTGTAGGGCAGCGGTGACCGATCGGATCGACCCCATCCGGAAAGACCGGACGTTTAGAAATTTGTTTAGACTCTTTAGGTCCAATATGGGTCTTATGTCCCCGTTTGGCTTCGGGACTGTGAAAAGGTTTGAGTAGAAACCCAACCCCCACTCTTCCATAGGAACCTCCATAATTACTCCTTGGAGCAATAGTTGTTCTAACGCCAATAGGAGAGACCCTCTTTTCAGAGGGTCTCTTGGCATGCCTGACCACATAAAATGGGACGGAGGAGACTCTTTTAACTCCAACTTGTATCCCAGAGTTACTGCGGAGAGCACCCATCTGTCTTTGATCGTCTCCCGCCAGGTCTCTGCGAACAACTGAAGTCTTCCCCCCACCCGTTTGAGTGGGGGCAGCCCTTCATAGGCTTGACTTGTAGGCTGGTTTAGTACCTCTTCGGATCCAGGGCTTTTTATTACCCTGTGGCTGTCCCTGATTTTTACCTCCTGAGTTTGACCGAGGAGGCCGTCGGAACTGCTTAGTAGCAGACGTCACAGGGATAGGAGAGGTAGTCCTCTTAAAAGATGGACCCCTAGACCTCTTTTTACTCGGTAAGAGAGTACTTTTACCACTGGAAATCTTCTGGATATACTTATCCAGGTCTTCGCCAAAAAGGCGTTCCCCATGAAATGGGAAGCTAACTAAGAGCTTCTTACAGGGAGCTTCAGCAGACCAGTTTTTGAGCCACAGAAGCCTACGCATATGTACCAAAGACAGCGTGAGGCGGGAGGCCTGATGGATAGAATCCTTGATGGCGTCAACCGCAAAGCATAATGCTCTAGGCAGATCAGCCAGAGCCTGGGCCTGCTGGTCTGGCAAATCCCTCAGGACCATTTTCATTTGATCCTTTAAAGCTTGGCAGACCCCAATAGCTGCCACTGCTGGCTGTGTAACAGCCCCTGCTGTGGAAAAAGCAGATTTTAATAAAGATTCCAATTTTTTATCCACTGGATCTTTGAACATTTGAACATTATCTACTGGACATGTCAGTGATTTGTTCACAGAAGAGATGGCTGCATCCACCGTAGGAACATTCCATCTCTGGGTGAACTTTTCCTCCATGGGATAGATCACCGGAAACCTTTTAGGCGGAACAAATAGTTTATCAGGATGTTCCCAGTCCTGGTATATAAGTCCTTCCAATAATGGATGCATTGGAAAGGAGCAATTAACCTGGGGAGCTTTTAGCGACCCCAATGAGGAGACAGCAGTAGTTGATGGTTCAACAAGAGGCATTTTAAATGCAGATCGAACCATGTCAGTTAGGGTCTGGACCCACAATCTTTCAGTCTGTGATGCTGAAAATGGTTCATCTACTGTCGATTCCTCAAAAACAGAGCTAACCTCCTCCTGATCCCCTTCAGGTAGGTCGGTCCCTTCCTGGGACTGTTGCTCTGCCAACAGGCACTCTAATGGAGGTGATGGAGATCTGGCGCGCTTTCTTTCCTATAGAGAAGAAGCGATCAATGCAGCCAATCTCTGCTCCAATCCCTCCAGAGTTGAGGAAAAAACCTCCTCTGTTATATATGCAGGAGCAGGTGGACTGAGGACAGCCGCAGTACCTGGCACTCCCGGGGGTTCCTTATGGGTATTAACCTCTGATTTCTCAGGGGAGGAGGGTGCAGATGACTGCTCCAGATCCTCAGAGCCCGATGGAAACCCCCTACACTTCCTGAGAGGTATATCTCGGAGTTTTTTAGGCGGCATATTCCTTAGTTCAAAGCTGAGGTATTCCAGCCGCAATACACCCCTTACTGAAATAGTCTAATGCAATTTGCTGCTATGTACATCAGTGGGTGTCTACTAATGCGTCTTTCTGGGGATGCCTGTATCAACCGCCCGCTGTAAGCCCCTATACCATGCTACCAGCTCCTTTTCATGCTCTGTGTCCATAGCAAGCAGCGTGGACTGAGTCCTTTTATCTTGCTGGGACGCCCGCACATGCGCAGAAGCGCTGGGCGCACAGAGCGCGTCATCCGCCAGGCTCCGCCCCCTTTTTTGAAGCTAAACCTTATAAAAGGAAAGCATGTGTGCGCGCGCGCGTGCACGTGTGCGCTCTTGGCGCCATGTAGGGAGAGGAGCCAGGGTCCCTGTTTCACCAGGACTCGGGGATGGAAGGAAACTACTTGGCAGCATGACAGAGGAATGCAGCTTCCCTGATAGAGAGCTCACTCATCTGCCTGGACTTTCACCATGGAAGGAATAGTCCCAAGAAAAAAGACGTTCCACAGCGGCCTCTAGTGGACAAACACAGGTACCGCACCTTTGTCTTTTTTTTTTTTTTTAAAACCTTCTTTATGAAAAAACATTTCCAGGTTTACAGTTTTTTTAAAACTTCCCTTATGAAAAAACATTTCTAGGATTTCTTAGGCATATACAGCTATTAGCGGGAATACCCTTTAGGTAACAGGCAGAAAGACATATTAGGCTTGGGGGTCCCCTCAATAGAACCAAGTTCCTGAGGGGCCCCCACTTACCTTTTCCCCGCCGCAGGACTTTGTTTGGTCCACAGAAGCCCAAACTTCACCTCTCACGGCAGGCATTGTACTAGACCTTCAGGGACCGGGTTCCCAAGGATTCCACTCCCCTGGACCTGTATAGCACCCTGCACAGATAGCCTCTTGGTTTTTGGTATGACCAGAGCTCTGGATCCCAGGGTCCAGCCCTCCTAAGAGAGGCATTACAGGCAAAACCCTGCTCTTCTCTGCAAGGCCCGGGTACCGACCGTTTAGCTATGAAGCTTTTTTGGTCGGATTCGGAATAGCTTGCTAAGGCCCAGAGAACCTGTACACAAGCCCAGATGAATACATGTTAACCTTGGCCAACACCTTAGACACTGGCAAAAAACTGAGGTACTCCCGGATGGGAGGGGCTTATATAGGGGAGGGTACTTCCTGTTTTGGAAGTTGCCAGTGCCAGCACCTGAAGGTAATTCTATATAACCCACATAGTAATGACTATGCTGCTCTGTGTCCCGTGATGTATGAACAAGAAAAACATTCTTTATTTGGGTACAGTGTTGCATGGCTGAGTAATTGTCATTCAAAGTAAGAGAACACTGAATGCTGAAAATTAGCCTGGGCAGGAAGGGGGTAAAATTGCCCAGGTATTGAAGTGGTTAGTATGTGAGAAATAAATTAAGAGCTCAATCTGCTGGAATAAAACTGGATCTCAGAGTGTGCCATAAACAATTATAAATTAAAGTCAGTCTGACCACTGACTGCAGTTGTCATCTGTGGGTGGTAAGTTTTTTTTTCATATTGTAAATCAACATCTTCATTTATTGATGGGCGCAGTCTGATTAACCCATAGAGCATGGCACCTATAGATCTCTCAACCCTGCCCATACAAATTATATTTATATGTAGCGCACCCCCTAAGGAGCCACAAGTAGACTGGGATCTCCCACCCTGCACAGCCTGGCACAATTAATTTTTACAGGCACACTTAAGTCAGAGAATGGTCCGTGACCTTGTTTTTTTGTATTATTGAGGGTAACAACTTGGATAGGGATGGGAGACTATGGGATGCCCATCTGACATCAACAATAACTTCAGGACAACTTCCTATAGACAGTCTCTACGGTAGCTTAACAATAATTCCTCATTGTAAGTATACAGAGCAAAGGGGACATAGAGTTACCCACTTTGCACCTGCGCTATGGCCGAAAAAGACGGCTACAGCATGGGCTTAAAATGCCAGGAGGGTGTACATGGAAATCCTCCTGTGGTGTGCCCTGTGATCGCAAAGCAGGGTAAAGGGCCAATTACAGCGGACCCTTTACCACATAATCAGCTGTCAGCCAATGACAGCTGATTACAAAAGTAAACAGAAGCTGGTTCCTGGCTTTTTTTTTCTTGTCACGCTGTCAGCATGAAGAAAAGAAAGCGGTTAACTGTCTTCTGTTAGAGGGACATCGGTCCCCTTAGTGATCACCAGTGCTGCCAATCAGTGCCCTCCAGTGCCACAAATCAGTGCCCACCAGTGCCACCTATCAGTGCCCATCAGTACTGCTTATCAGTACCCCATTTTGCCACCGATGAGTGCCCACTAGTGCCAACTATCTCTGTCCATTGGTGCCCATCAGTGCCTCATCATCAGTGCCCAACAGTGCAGCCTATCAGTGCCCATCAGTGCCTCCTATCAGTGCCACCTCTCCGTGCCACCTATCAGTGCCCATCAGTACACCCTATTATTGCCCATCAGTGCCACCTCTCAGTCCCTATCGGTGCCACCCATCAGTGCAGCCTCATCAATGCCCACCAGTGCCGCCTCACTATTGCCCATCAGTGCCGCCTATCAGTGCCGCCTATCAGTGCCCATAAGTGCCTCCTTGGCAGGAAGGGGTAAAATTGCCCAGTAAGCAAGTGGTTAATATAGTTTTTGATTTTTCATACAGTGCTGCTGTCAGCTCACCCCTTTTACTCTCCCTAGTCACTAAACTGCCCTCCCAGTATAACCCCCAAATAATGCAAACCAGGATTGATAACAAAGCACTCATTTCAGAGTACCAGCCCTCCCCAAATTGCACTGAATATGCAAGCAATATATATCTTTTGGCTCCCTCTGGGTGCTTATAGCTGTCTCAGAGCAGATTCTCAGGTCGGAATTGTAAAATTGCAAGTAAAAGTTGGCAAAATATTACGTTGGCCATTCATATAATGACAAATTGATGGATCACAATTCTATTGTTTCAAATACATTATTCTTTTTGCTTGAAAACAATTGTCTACATGACACATGAAATTGATATGGTTGAATTCGATTACAATTTTCGTCCAGGGGTGATCATTATTTCTGAAAAATATGATTTTTTTAACTAACTATAATATGATCATATTGTTAGGTTTATAGTCAGCATTAAGAATATTCTGGATATCTACGTGAATGGCTCTAAAAATGTGATTTGATTTACATCTAAAGGCACATTCACACTTTCACATTCAAGTGTGTTGTGTTAACTTTCACCAATAAACACACATTTTACTGGGCTCTATGTGTGTTGCATTAGGACAAACCATTCATTTGATTGAACTGCCAATGCACTAAAGCACACAAAAAAAAATAATACTTGCACCGTTTTTAGCACCCAGCTTCTGTGCAGGTATGTTGGGATGCCATTTAATATGAACAGAATTACAGAGCAATACCACATCGTAACATTGTGAATGGGCCCTATATTATACTGGTAACTAAAGAAAGTGTTATTTAAAAAAACACAATGTGTTTTATTATGTATTTACAGAACAAATTAATGGAAAAAGTGGAAATAGAAAAAAGGAACTGAATTTACAGAAAAACTGTTTTAAAATGTGTCACAGAAATCTTTTTGCATGTTAAAATATAAAAAAAAATAAGCAATTCTTTAACTGCACATTGTTTGGACTGTAAAAAAAAGGGATTAAACTAGGTGCAGATGGCATGTAGTCACAGTGCAGCTATTGATCAGCAAACTCACAGCTGCTTGTACCCGCTATAAGAATGCATGTTTGATCAATTTCTATTAAAAGCTGTATAGCTTGTATAGACAATCTAGATGTGTCAAACGTTCCATTTGCAAAAACATGCTGCACAATCGCTATTGTAAATACCATGTACCCAAAACAGAAAACACTGAAATCACTTGTTAGTGTTATTGTGTGATTTCCAGCACACCTGACACCTGTAGTGCCCTGCCCTAGGCAGGATAGATTTAGTGCCTGGTGGTTAATTACTAATGCCTGTCTTTGAAAGAAGCTTCTAGAAATAGACCAGGAGGATCAATCTATGTGGTATGAATACGTATCTGACCTCAGATAATCCCTGGAAGGGGGCACCCAGGATGTGTGGCTGGGGAGAAGATAACGGTTTGGCAGAGCCTGTTCAGAGGTCTCTCCCCTGGGGTCTCCCCCTGGGAGGCAGCCTTTGTGTTACAGAAGAGCTGTTGCCTCAGCATGTGTTTGGCGAAGGGCCTTGGATGAACCTGGACTTAAAGAAACTTGCTGGAAGACACTACCTTAGGATGCTGGGCTGGAGAAGGAACCCTTGCACTGAAGAGTGCCACAGGGAAGCTGGTTGGGGAGCTGTCTCTGGACATTGTGAGTGTGACATTTTGCCTAGAGCTCAAGGTGTGTCTGTGCTTTGGGCGATGATACAGGGGGCACTGCAAATGCTAGAAAGCCGGAACGCACCAGAGGTTCCCCAGGCAGCGAGACAAGCTAATAGCATAAAGGTCTCAGAAGGGGGAGTTGAGACGGGCGCTGGAAGGCTGGTAAATGGTGATCAGCAGCAAGGCCAGAGTATCGCATCCGGTGCCCCAGAAGAAGCGCTGGCTACAGGGCAGAGTGCCGCTGGCCTCTGCCCAGCATCAGAAAAAGAGTTGGATCCGGAGAGTCTGAGAGATGATCTTCGTGAGCCGTTTTCCCAACAGCAGATATCCCCACCGGGAGTGGAGGAAGCAACTGTGTCTGTGTGTTTTTTACAAATTTTTACACTTTCTTTGTGAAATGGCAGGGGTACAATTTTCCCTGTTACCAATTCAAATGGGGGGGGGCGGGATCTGGAGTTCCCCTTTGTTAAAGGGGGCTTCCAGATTTTGATAGGCCCCCACCCGCAGACCCCCACAACCACCGGGCAAGGGTTGTGGGGATGAGTCCCTTGTCCTTATCAACATGGGGACAGCCTCCCCATGTTGAGGGCATGTGGCCTGGTACGGTTCAGGAGGGGGGGCGCTCTCTCGTCCCCCCTCTTTTCCTGCGGCCTGCCAGGTTGCGTGCTCGGATAAGGGTCTGGTATGGATTTTTGGGGGGACCCACGCCATTGTTTTTTACATTTTGATGCGGGGTTCCCCTTAAAATCCATACCAGACCTGAAGGGTCTGGTATGGATTTTTGGGGGGACCCCACGCCATTTGTTTTTATTTGGTAGTGGGGTTACCCTTAATATTCATACCAAACCTAAAGGGCCTGATATGGACTTTGGGGGGACCCCCACGTTTTATTTTTTTGGTTCGGGGTTCCCCTTAATATTCATACCAGACCCAAAGGGCCTGGTAATGGACTGTGGGGGGGACCCAATTCATTATAGCCGCGAGTGGTTTTAAATGACTTTTTTTCCTTCAGAAATGACATTTTGTGCAGGGACAATTCTAAACACGGGAAACATGCGCGACTTTACAGATATAATTTTGACACCCCCCAGGTACAAAAGTTAAAGGAATATTTCACTTTTATTGTTTCACTTTAAGCATTGTTAAAATCACTGCTCCCGAAAAAACTTCTGTTTTTAAAACTTTTTTTTGCATTGATACATGTCCCCTGGGGCAGGACCTGGGTCCCCAAACACTTTTTATGACAATAACTTGCATATTAACCTTTATAATGAGCACTTTTGATTTCTCCCATAGACTTTTAACAGTGTTCTGTGGCTTTTCGAATTTGCCGCACACATCCCAAATTGTTCGCTGTTCGCCGAACGGGCGAACAGCCAATGTTCGAGTCGAACTCATGTTCGACTCGAACATAAAGCTCATCCCTATTTGTGATACACAGTGCTTTAGTGAACTAAATGAATTCAAGCTGCTGCATCTGATTGTGTCCATTCATTAGCTTCCTTTTTCCTGATGAGTACCTAAATCTGAAGCAGAGATTGATGAATGGTAGAACCCAGCACTCATGTTTGAGAATGTTTTAAGAATCTTTTCTATAACACTGAGTTATTGTAGAAGCCATTTAGTCAGTTAAATGCTAGCATAATCTTTTATATTGTTAAAGCTAGTAGGATCGTTAATATTAATAGAAAAATGATCCTTATTATGACAAAGCCGGAAAAGATTTCTGAAAATAAGACACCAGCAGTTTGTTGGCATAAGGGATTTACACATAATCCTGGAATTACATGTTGGAAAACTGCAGCCCATTTGAACAGTAATTCTCTGTTGTTGACTGTAGGGTCCTTAACATTGTGCATGTGTCACCAGATCAGTGTTGTCACATTTGTCCTTTGGTGCATGAACAGGTGGACGTAGAACAAGTGAATGCCTTGAAAACAGGCCCATTCATTCTCACTGGGCGAGCTCTTCTAGTGAAGCAATAACAATAACGAGGACTGTATCCTCAACTCAACTCAAACTACCATTATCTCCCAATGCTAACAAAATAATAATAACACATTAAAAATGATACAGTTATTTATTAATTAAAGTTATTATTACAAAATGAAATAAAAAAATAAATAGTCTTTCACACAGTGGCATTTGGATAGTACCCATGACCAATGTGTGACAAGCAATCTTTTTTGGTGCTCATGTGTACATTGCATTATATTGCTGGAGGGTCCAGGGATAACAGATTGAGCTGTGTAATAGGGGGCTGGCAAGTATCTCGGGGGAAGGAAATACATGCCATTGCAATTATTCATTCTATAGAATGCAGCATTTTACTGTGGGATGCACAGCAAAAGATAAATTGGCTAACGCTACTGGGCTGCAGACCTAATTGCATTCCATGCTATCTCAGTGGGATATTGGCGTACTTCAGGGGCTTGGAAGGTGTCATTCCATTTTCATCAAATGAAATGCATAAAAGCTAAATTTCACAGCACTCTAGGAAGTGGAACATACTGAAATGCTAATAATACCGGAAATAAAACAGAACTAATTTAATAGCAACAAAAAATAATAATTTTGTTTTCATATTAGTTTGCAGCTAAAGCTTTAATACGTTCTGTAGACTAAAGCTTATGTTCACACCTATGATATAAAAAAAAAAAAAACAGACCTATTCAATAAAGCAATTAGTCAACTGCAATGTGTAATAATCCATAACAACAAATTGAAATTCATCTTTTAAAGAATTGGCTTTAGTATAATAAATCAGATTGGTTCTAATCTGCAATATGTAAGAGGGGCTTCGTGATCGGCTAGATTTGGCGCCAAGAGCACAAGTCCCCACCCCGATCCTATCCTGTTAGAACACTATTCCTCCTACTGAGGCTGAACCCTCTGCCATCTAGTGCCCACTTTATGCCAGAGGCCTCCACATGACATTTCCAGCCGTTGACATTTAGATCCCAGAAGGAAGGACTGTCCACAGATAAAAGTCGTTTTGCTGCACTTTACTGGTAGAATTCAGGACATGGCATAAGAGTCACATCACTGAGACACACGGTACATTCTGAAGTCACTTGTCATTACACAGTCAGTTACAGTTAGTGGATGGTCAGCAGTAGTCACATGGGAAAGCATATGTAGCACCTAAGCAGCCATCTCCCTTATAGTCTCTTCTCTACATGGGGTCATTAGTACAGGACTGTGCTCTCTGTAGTCGCCTCCTTTCTAGGTACACCTCTTCCGGGAAGCTTCCTCACACAGGGAACTCCTGGCCTGGCTTGAAAAGCTTTTTGCAATTCGCCCTAGCCCCCACCTCCTAAGGGACAGAGAGATTACAGCTGGCTCTCACTAAGACCCCTTTCACACTGGGGAGCTTTTCAGGTGTTTTAGCGCCTGTAAAGCGCCTGAAAAGCGTCTCTCAGACCTCCCCAGTGTGAAAGCCTGAGTGCTTTCACACTGGGGCGGTGCACTTGCAGGACGGGAAGCAAAGTCCTTCAAGCAGCATCTTTGGGGCGGTGCGGGAGCGATGTATACACTGCTCCTAAACCGCCCCTGCCTTTGAAATCATTGGGCACCGCTGCCTAAGCACCTGCAAAGCGCTCTACGGGCGCTTTTAACCCTTTCCTCGGGGTTAAAAGCGCCCCGCTAGTAGCCGAAAAGCACCTCTTTAACAGCGGTAAAGCGCCCCTAAAACTAGCAGTACTCTACCGCTAATGCCCCCTCGCCCCAGTGTGAAAGTAGCATGAGTGCTGGTCTACTTCTCCAAACCTCCTGCCCTGTCCAGGGCCTAGATGTGCTGGTTACATCCACATAGGTGTGGGGTATTTATCCTCACAACCTGGCTTATAATAGGGCACTGACTCACCCATGACAGGAGGGCTCTACCTAAATGAGGTCTAGCACCTGATGACATTACTTACTGTAGCCAGACAGTATTCTGGTACAGAGCCACCTAATGGAAAAGTAGCTAACTGCACCTACCTACAAGTACATTACTGAAAAAGCATGAAAGTGTGTAAAATTTAAAACATAAAACAAAATATTGTTGGGTTCATTATTAGGCCTCATTCACATGGGGTTTCCTCTGGCAAGTATACTGTGTATACTTGCGGCTGGGATCCCAGGTGTTCTGATCAGTGGTGACTGCTGAACTTGTTCAGCTGAATGACAGGCTGACAGGAACCATAGCTCTTCATCTCTTTAAGTATCTATCCATAATCCAGCAATTACCTGTAGTTAGGAACAAATGTCTGCACCTGGACTCAAATAGATTGTGTCCAGGAGTGGACATCTGTCCCTATCTGTGGGTAACCACGGGATTTTCAGATACATGTGGATACATGCTTACAGTGACAGAGACCCCTGGCTCCTGTCATTCAGTTGTACAAGCTGAGCAGCCACCATTAAGCAGAATATCTGGGATCCCAGCTGCAAGTATCCACAGTATACTTGCTGCAGGAGGGCACTTTTTGTCCCTGGGAATGAGGCCTTAGAGTTTAGACTAAAGTTGGGTTTTACAGTGCATCTAAACCACGGAATTTTTATAAGCTTTCTTTTTTTTTTCTTGCAATCTTACCACTAACACACCTTCTGTCTTAGGCTACTTTCACACTGAGGCGCTGGATGCGCTGGCGGTATAGCGGCGCTATTTTTAGCGCCGCTATACCGTTTTTTTTGCCGTGATTTGCGGGCGCTAGCGGGGGGATTTTAACCCCCGCTAGCGGCCGAGAAAGGGTTAAAAACACCCGCAATAAAGCCTCTTTGCGGCGTTTTGCGGGCGTTTTGGAAGCGCTACCCCATTGATTTCAATGGGCAGGCGCGCTATGGGAGCGGTATTTTTAACTCTCCTATCGCGCTTCAAAGATGCGGCTTGCAGGAGTTTTTTGACCCTCCTGCAAGCGCAACGCTCCAGTGTGAAAGCCCTCAGGCTTTCAAATTGGATACAATTGAGTGGCTTTTTTGGGGCGCATTGTAGGCGCTATTTTTAGCGCAATAGCGCCTGCAAAGTGCCTCAGTGTGAAAGGGGCCTTAGGAGTAGCAGCAGTGTAGCCATCCATGGGCAGCAGCATTGTTAACTTGTGGAGAGGGTAGTTAAATGGACTAGTAGATCTAGATGTACCGTATATACTCGAGTATAAGCCGACCTGAGTATAAGCCGAGGTACCTAATGTTACCACAAAAACTGGGAAAACTTACTGACTCGAGTATAAGCCGAGGGTGAGAATGCAGCAGCTACTGTGAGTGGAAGAGGGTCAACAATGCCCATTTGCACGCCCCACTGTGCCCATTGCAACTTCACTAAGCCAATTGTCACTGTGCCCAACCTCACTCTGCCCATTGCCACCTTACTGTGCCCATCCTCACTGTGCCCATCCTCACTGTTCCCCTAAAATTGAAATTGTACCTGAAAAAAATTGAGAGGCTGCGGCGTCCATCGTTTAAAACTCGCGGTCTCTTCCTGGTCCCTTCCGTGATAGGCAGAACTGTGTCTGCTTAGAAAACGCCTATCACGAACGTTCTCTCATCCTCAGTTTCCCAGCAGACACTATGTTCAGTGTTCCGCCAATCACGGGCGTCCTCTTGTCCGAAGATGAAAAGGCATCCGTGATTGGCGGAACACTGAACACAGTGTCTGCTGGGATGGGTGAGGATAAGAGAACGTTCGTGATAGGCGATTCTCAGCAGACACAGTTCCGCCTATCACGGAAGGGACCAGGAGGAGACCGCGAGATTGGATGCCGCAGACTCTCAATTTTTTGCAGGTACACTGACTCGAGTATAAGCCGAGGGGGGCACTTTCAGCCCAAAAAAAAGGGCTGAAAATCTCGGCTTATACTCGAGTATATACGGTACTTTATATAAGCTACTAATAAATTAAAGCCTAACTCCAGCTAACACATGTTTTAAGCAGTTACAGTTTTTTTCCTTCTGAAATAAATGTTATACCTATATGAATAAAAACGAACCATTGTAAGCACCCCTGTCAGTGTTAAATGGTTTGTCTCGACCCTCTAACTGCCACTTAGTAATCCACTGGATAGATTAACAGATAATAAAACGGGGGGGGGGGGGGCTGGGAGAGGTAGCATTAAAGTGAAATTCCAGCTTAACTAAAGCTTAACCTAATTTGGGTCTGCCAACCCCCCACAACTTTATTTTACTGAAAAAAACATGAACAATTTACTGACAGAGCACATTTTTACTGACAGTCTGAAATATGACAGAAAAGAGAACTGATATTTAAATGATATCATCAATATATAAACATTGACAACATCCATAACAAGTAAACTGCCTGGCTAAAATTAAAAAGTCAAAACAGTGTAACAAAATGTGACAAAAATAATGAAAGACTTGTGGCACCATGGGATACAGCAGGAAAACAAGTTCAGTGGCATAGCACAACAGTATCGCATAGCATGCCACAGTGAACAATGGTCAATGGACAGATATTGCAGAGAGGGACTTAAATGGGGTGACCATAGTCCTTGTACCTACAAAATACTCCTAATTACTGTGTCACAAGTGACAGTCTCACAGACATTCATAAACATTAGAATGAAGGATGATTAAAAAAAAAAAATATTACATAGGCTTTTCTGCACACGGAAATTGATCACTATGTTTGTCTGAGCCTACCTTAAAAAATAACTTAATTAAAACCAATGTAGCACCTCCCAGATAGGCTGCTATACCCTCCTGTACACAAAAGAGCAGCATGTATTTACTTTGGGCCGCCCTCGGCTCTGCAGGCTGTGAGTTTGATTGCTCCCCCTGTCTTCTGGAGACTTCCAGAATGTAGTGGGTGGGAGAGTCAAATGAGCAGCCTGAATATTTGTGCAGCCCTAGTCCGAACGTAAAACATTTGAACTTAGTTGAAGATCTGTGGTGTGCTGGCAAATATTTATAATGAGCCTACCAACTCTTGCACATGTGGTCAGATTGCATCGCCACATGGCTGGAGTTGCTATTTGATACGCCTGTTCCCATTTTATGTTTGTGGGTATGTCTTTGCGTTGGTAATGCACTAGGCATTTGCACCCTTCTGTGTTTTCACAGTTACTTTGCCGAGATTTCCCAGTCTAAGGAGGGCTGCAACTTGTGAAGCATTACAAGCTGTAACACCTCTGGAAGTAATGGCATCTGAGCACTAGAGTCTTTGAGTGTTTTTGTGGATGTGAGAACAGGGGAGATCACGTGACCGGACCTGAGCTGTCTGAAAATAGGTATGTTTATACATCTTTCTTAAGCCTCGTACACACGGTCGGACTTCAAACAAACTTTTCCATGGATTTTTGTCCAAAGGGAGTTGGCCGGGCACACCCATAGCATACACACGCTCTGACTTTTCTGCAAACTTTCCCAAAACGTTCCCAACATCACGTGGTTTTTCTGCTATTTTCTGCTCTTTACCGCTACACTTTGGTCAACTTCTGCTATTGTTGGTTGATTTTAACATTGGGTCTGGGCATGCGTATTTGAACTTCGGACAAAAGTCCGATGGATTTCTGTACACATGGTCGGACTTTGCACCATAGGACTTTTGTTGCCAAAAAGTTTGTCCCTTTGCAGAGCGAACTTTTGTCCGATGAAAACCGAAAAAGTTTGTCCGATGGAGCGTACATACGGTCTGATTTTTTTGAAAAGCTGCTCATTTTGAAGTTTGCTGGCAAAAAGTCAGACCGTGTGTACGGGCCTTTACACAGGTTAGTAAGCATAGATTTTAGAAGGTGAGATGGGAATGTTTTAAAAGTAACTAGGGTTAAGCTGGAATTTCACTTTAACACTGCTGGGTTAATGCTACCAACAGGCTGCATCATTTTTGTAACTTCATTACTGTGCCCATAGTTACATTTAACTTAGTCTGTCACCTTTAGAAGATAGGATGAGTCTGTTTTCACTTTAGTTTTCATATTACTTAAACAAAGATACAAATTATAGATTACATGGTATATGTCATTAGGATTAGATTTGGGCCATTGTAGTCTCTTGCTGCCACATGCTTGTGTTACTAAAGGCAACATTTTTTTTATTTTATTAAAATAACAAACATGTTATACTCACCTGCTCCGTGCAATGGTACTGCACAGAGCAACCCCAATCCTCCTCTTCTCATGTCCCCCACTGATGATCTTGGCTCCTCCTCCTCTTAGTAGTACATGATTAAGCTCAATGTTGAAGCAGTCCAAAGGACTGACTGCCACATCCCTAATGTATATATACACAAAGAAGAGAGACCCCTAATGGGACTTTAGAGGCAGTATATAATAAGGTGACCAGAGTAAAAAAATTATCACATTTTATTACAAAAAAGTTAAAATGGTAATCAAATTGTACAATCAACAATAAAAACAAAGGGAAATCACCATAAAGAAAACGATGTACAGTACTCTGAACTCGAAACAGGGAACCCTGGGTCGTCTCATGTAGATATGGACCCGGTTGCACAGAGGTTCACCCATCGATTCCGAACATGTTTCACAGATACAGGGTAAATTTCCTAATCAGGGGAGGATAGAGACAGAGTACAATCATCTAAAGGTATAAGTAACAAATGTGTGAATATACAAGCATGGTACAATAACATATGATGAAGTCGCAAGTGTATCATATACAGCATAGACAGGATTTAGTACTATTAGTACTTCAGTGTATGATTTCTGAACAAACAGAGGTGGCAAATTAGGCTATAGATATGCACCCCACCACACCGGTGACCACTGAGGAGGGTGATGGTGGTATGCCTCTCAGTACCCAGTGGAAATCCCAACACTGCACTTTCTGAAGTTTAAAAAATAGTGCCAAAGACAGTGTTTTGTGAAACAATTAAACTTGACGTAATTGTAGCCGTATTAGTGCAATTGTGACAGAGAAAATTAAGTACTGTCCGTGATACTTTTTTTATTTGCACTAACATAGAATTTTTCAGGACAAGCTTTCGGGGTATGTCCCCTTCTTCAAGGTCCAAGCAGTACTGATTCACAATTTTTTTAGCAGAATGTTAAAACAAAACAAGAAAAAAATCTCAGAGGGCAAGGAAAAAAAAACACATACAAATCAATGGTAATAAAGATAGCAGCAGAGTTAGTGAGATAAGACAGAGTACGTGAGATAAGACAGAGGGAGAGCTATAGACTTGAGGGGGGAGATGCTAGTCACAGAGGGGGTCATAAAACCTTAGTATAATGGGTAAGGAAATTGTGTCAAAAAGAATTATCATTCTTAGTTCAAATGTTTTCCTTTCTTGGATAGTTCTGAAATTCCCTTTAAGAACTAAAACATTGAGGTCTTCTATAGTGTGGTCTGGTTGTGAGAAGTGATGTCCCACAGGTGTGCAGAAACTCTCTTCTTTATGTTCCTTGATGGTATGTCTGTGAAAATTCATCCTCGCTTGCAACTTCTGTCCTGTTTCACCAACATAAGATCCTTTGCCACACCTGTTGCATTGGATGAGGTACACAACATTACTGGAGGTACAGTTGTAAGATCCCATGATGGTGAAGGTCCCATTTGTGTGTGTGACACTTTTGGATGGATTGATCTGGTTGCACAGTTTGCAGCGTTTTTTATTGCAGGGTTTGCTTCCATTATTTGTGACTTCATAATCAGAGTGAAGTTTCCTGCTGATGCCAGGCCATCAGATACCACCGAATTTGTTCAGACCCAGAAGTCAGAGATAAACATCTCAGAACACTGGCAGGCTCTTTCCAGAAGAAAGGATATAAAGACAAAACCATCAACAACAGCATAAACACAGCCTTGAAAACCCGAAGAGAAAATCTCCTCCAATACAAAGAGAAAAAAACAAATAACCGAGTACCTCTGGTCACCACATACAACCCAACACTAGGAGGGATCAAAAAGATAATCAAAGATTTACAGCCCATTATAACAGAGGATGGAACTCTGAAAGAAATATTCCAACAACCTCCATTATTGGCTTTCAGACAACCACCCAACCTCAGACACAAACTAATCAGCAGGAAACTTCACTCTGATTATGAAGTCACAAATAATGGAAGCAAACCCTGCAATAAAAAACTCTGCAAACTGTGCAACCAGATCAATCCATCCAAAAGTGTCACACACACAAATGGGACCTTCACCATCATGGGATCTTACAACTGTACCTCCAGTAATGTTGTGTACCTCATCCAATGCAACAGGTGTGGCAAAGGATCTTATGTTGGTGAAACAGGACAGAAGTTGCAAGCGAGGATGAATTTTCACAGACATACCATCAAGGAACATAAAGAAGAGAGTTTCTGCACACCTGTGGGACATCACTTCTCACAACCGGACCACACTATAGAAGACCTCAATGTTTTAGTTCTTAAAGGGAATTTCAGAACTATCCAGGAAAGGAAAACATTTGAACTAAGAATGATAATTCTTTTTGACACAAAAACGAATGGCCTAAATTTAGATATTGGTTTCCTTACCCATTATACTAAGGTTTTATGACCCCCTCTGTGACTAGCATCTCCCCCTCAAGTCTATAGCTCTCCCTCTGTCTTATCTCACTTACTCTGTCTTATCTCACTAACTCTGCTGCTATCTTTATTACCATTGATTTGTATGTGTTTTTTTTTCCTTGCCCTCTGAGATTTTTTTCTTGTTTTGTTTTAACATTCTGCTAAAAAAATTGTGAATCAGTACTGCTTGGACCTTTAAAAAGGGGACATACCCCGAAAGCTTGTCCTGAAAAATTCTATGTTAGTGCAAATAAAAAAAGTATCACGGACAGTACTTAATTTTCTCTGAAACAATTAATAAATAAATGAATGTAGACAAACATTTTAAAATGTATTAAACATGGACAGTGTCAGTAGAGCAGTGGATGGTGTCAGTAGAGCAGTGGACATGTCGGTAGGGAAGAGGTTGGTGTCAGTAGGACAGTGGATGATGTCAGTCAGTAGAGCAGTGGATGGTGTCAGTAGAGCAGTGAACATGTCAGTAGGGAAGAGGTTGGTGTCAGTAGGACAGTGGATGATGTCAGTCAGTAGAGCAGTGAACAGTATCAGTTGAGCTATGGGTGGTGTCAGTAGGGCAGAGATTGATGTCAGTAGGGCAGTGAACGGAGTCAGTAATTTTTTATTTTTAATATTTTTTTTTTAGTATTATTATTTACAAATTTATCTTATTATGTTTTACAATATTATTTTTTATTATTTTTACAATTATTTAGGAGCCCCGGTGGGGGGGCTTTGGGGAAACATCAGGAGTCTAAATAGACCCCTGATGTCTTACTTTTGAGACAGTGAAAAGGAATTGGCACAGCACGGGGTGAATAGGGTGTTCCTGGGCACACCTGACACACCCCGTGCACACTCCTATGTTTAAGTATTATATAAAATACCTTAGTGTGTACAGTCTGGGCACATATTCATGTGACTGTAATGTCTAGAGTCAGCTTTAGTAAGAGATCAAAATATGCACAGCATGCATTTATTTTAACATGTACAATAGTAATGTTGCAGCAAAATTTTTACTTTAAAGCCGATAAAAACAAACCACAATGACAGAGCAAGCAATATATCAGCTGATTATGGATGTCTCTAGTGTATATACAAAGCATAGGAAAAGACCTTGATGACCTTACTGTCATCTATTCTATGCCACAAGAGGCAATGTTGGTCTTGGAGGATATCTTTTCCCTTACTTATCATATTGCTTTATCTCCAGGACTGATATTGACTGACATTATTCTTTCAGAGAATTGGCATAGCAGAAAAACAATATTTTAACTTTTTTTTTTTTTTTTTCCTGCAACTTTAAAGAACTTGGATATAAAAGGCTCTTTAAAACTTTTCCCCAAGAGAGTTTTAGAATATCATAAAAATAATCTTGTTTCGTGCAGAGTATTGCATTTTTTTTTTATTACAATGCGGTTAGTCATATGTCCATTTTATAGATAAAAAAATATGCTTAAATAGATTCTGTCTTTAGAAGAACAACATAAAAACGCTGCAGGTCTCAATCCTGTCAGGCAGTGCTGATGCAAGTGGAAACATGGCTTTAGAACAAACAGTGTACATTGATGCACTTAGAATTTATACCAGCCTGCCTGCTTAATAAATGTTATAGGCGACACTAAGAGACTTGTTACAAGCACTTGTTTTTTTTTTGTATCTTATTGTCAGTAATTAAAGGGTTACCTGTAGTGTAGTGTGGTCTAGAACCAAGTTCAAGAAGCCCATAAAACATGTCAGTTTTTTTTTACTCATCACAAAATTACATCCCTGAATATGGCCATGTGCCTTAACCACTGGCATCCTGACTTAGCATTTGAGATGCATACAGATGGATGACCAAAGCAGTATCCGGCAAAACACACACAGGGTAAACAACAAGGCCTACTACAAAAACACATCCAACACTAGAATGAATCAAGTAGAAGAGTATAATGTAGTGTAGTGTAGGTCCTCTTCATACACGTCTGTCCCTGGGATATAGAGACATGAACAGCAATAAAAACATGCCATGGGTTCTAATCCTTTTACATTGTATCTTTGTACACACTGGAGAGAGTTCCCATCATTTCCAATCTCATAAAACGTGATTTCCTTTGGATTAGCTAACAGTACAGCATGGCAGATAATGTTGAGGCTGTGGTTTGTCTGAAACATGCTTTGGAGCCCTCTGATGTGATGAGATGGGTTAGCATCTTTTCACATTATTCTGCACATAAAAACTCACTGTGATTTATTGAAAATGCATGTGCATTGATGTGCATTTAACATGCATTATCACATGCATTATGTATGCATTATTTTGTGCTTTTATGCACAGTGACACCCAATCTCATGTCATCCATTGTGACGTGACAGGCAAAGGTCATAATACTAACAACTTATTTTTTTAAATTTTTACCTCCAATTTTGTTGAGTTGAAATGCGTTAATGTGCATTGCAATAAAATGCAGACAATTTTCATTTTCACACAACATTGGGCTCCATTCACAAAGCGTTATCTTACCGCATCCGAGTATGCGGTAAGATACCGCATAGTGTTTTTCAAAAAGTGTTTTAGTATTCACTAAAAAATGCTACTAAAATACTGCATGCGTTATTTTATGAATTACATGCAGTATTTTAGTAGTGAACACATATGGTAATTTAACGCCTGACGTCAGCCAGCGTATTTATTAACATTAAAAAATAGGCGTTGTTAAGGAGCGGGTGGCCGACCCGCATCCTTAACAACCACTAAACAACACTTAACAACCAATGGGTCATCAGCTGTTAGTGGGATTCCCCGCTGACAACTGAAAGTAAAAAAAACAATTACCGGCAAAAAATTCGAAATAAATGGTGTGGGGTCCCCTCAAAAATCCATACCAGGCCCTTATCCAAGCATGAAGCCTGGCAGGTCAGGAAAGGGAGGGGATATGCGAGCCCCCCCTCCCCCCTCCTGAACATACCAGGCCACATGGCCTCAACATGGGGGAGGTGCTTCGGGGCAGTGGGTTTCTGCCTCACCCCCCCAAAGCACCTTGTTGATGGGGACAAAGGCCTCTTCCCCACAAACCTGGCCCCCAGATCCCACCCCCCCATTGAATGGGTATGGGTACATAATTCTCCTACTCATTCACCAAAAAAAAAGTGTAGTGTAAAAAAAGACATTACACAGTTTTTGACAAGTACTTTCAAAAAAACGAAAACAAAAAATTAAACGTCCCCCCGTGTAGATCTATCCATCATGACACCCGTTGCCACCGCTGACCCCAAAAAACGAAAAAAAAAAAAAAAAAAGCTCAGCTTGCACCGAAGGCTCCCAACGTCTGCCAGCTTCGCTGCCTGACAGGTCTAAATTAACTAAGGGGCGGGGCCTCCCAGTGGAGTCATTGGGTGACCCCGCCCCCTTGTGGCACCATCGACCCAGCATGCCTCTGTCCAACAACATCAGGAGGCGGGATCACACGCTGACATCACTGGGTGGCCCTGCCCCTTATTTATTTAAGAACTGTCAGGCGGCAGAGCTGACAGACGTCGGGAGCCTTCGGTGCAAGCTTTTTTTTCTCCTTTTTTCAGGTTGGGCCCCCCTCCCCACGCGCTGGCTTGTCACCTCCCCTTCCTGCTAGGCTGCATGCTCGGATAAGGGTCTGGTATGGATTTTTTATTTTATATTACATTTTGACGTCGGGTTCCCCTCAAAATTCATGGTATGGATTGAGGGAGGCCCGAAACTTTTTTTTCTTCGTTTTTTTTTTTTAATTCAGCAAGGCCAGCTGATGACTCATCAGTTGTTAAGGACACGGCAGCAGCCTGCTCCTTAACAACCAGCTTGTTTACTGGTTGTTAAGGATGCCAGAGGCTGCCAGTTCCTTAAATATTGCATGCCGGGACCACTACTTATTTTTTGCATGTGTAGCACACCGGCCCTCTTTCTCCACTCTGGCTCGCTCACAGGAGAAGAAGGCGCACAGTCTCCACCATGCCCGTACCCCCTGGGTTGCAGAGGTTAAGCATACTTGTTTTCACTTACGGGTCTTTGCAGCAGGCTCCACCTCAGTGTTGGTTTCTGTCCCTAGAATGTAAGGACAAAGTATCTATACCCCAAGTAACTCCAAGGTCCACACCAGCGTCAACTCCAACATAGAGTTTATTTCTTTATGCATGAACATCCACAAAATAAGGAGAAGAGAGAAAGGTGTTAGGAAGACAGATCAATTCAGGCACTCTTGTTTCTTCGCCATTCGATCCGGAGTGGGTATAGCTCACCCGGATAGTCACCCGAAGGCACCAGCAGCTGGCGTGTAACTCGAACAGTCTATTGGGTTCCCTAATGGATGCATTCAGGAGATCCTCTGCCACAGAATCTATGGTGCCCCAAACCTCCCACTGGTCCCGTTGTTTAGATCCCTGTTTTCGGATGGATGACATCCCTCCAGAGAGTTACTGGGCCCCTTCCTTCACTGTGATCTCTCACCAGTCCTTCGGTACGGTCCTCCCCCAGCCTCCTCTTCTAGAAATGGGTCCCCTCGCAAGGCGGTACCCTGAGATTCCTCCTCCCGAAGTGGGCTCCAGCTAAAGGTGCTGGGCCCAGGGCTGAAGTTGCAGTCCCAGGACTAAAGGTGCCTGGGACTGAAGTGCACGTGGCCCCATGGCCTGTAGGGCCACACGCCACGCACCAGGACTCCGACTCTCGAACCAAAAAGAACCGACCACTCCCAGGCGGCGTCTGCCCCTTATGTATCCTCTCCCCGCATGCACAGCAGTCAGACCACACCCACTGCACGGTTGCCGAGAGAGGACACCAAATCACTGCCCCATTACCTGTGGTTCAACCCCGAGTACAAGTGACAGCACCACCCATACTTCTAAGGGGAACTGCACACCAGGCAAAACAGCAGCAAGGCAGAGTCCAGCAAATTGAAAGATTCGAGCCAACTACCACTCGAATCACCCTTAAATTTGGTATAGCAATCCCTAAATTTGGGACCCCCGCTACACATGCATTTAATTATTATTATTTTTTTGTGAATTGACTTTCACGCCTGTTTTATGTAGTATTTACCAAGCATTTTTGCTTTACGTCGTAAATACCCTATAAAGCAGTAGTGAATTGACATTTTCAAGATCACATGCGGTATTTGTGAAAACACCTAAATACTGCAGGTGATCTGGTTTTGTGAACGGAGCTTGTGTGAGTGAGGCATATGGAAAACCTTTGTCCTCTATGTAGCGGACCCCCCAATAATTGGGGGTCACTATGCTTAAATTTAGGGGGTAGCCTGAGCCCATAGTTTCTTCAAAAAAACTGGCTTCTGATTTGAGGTAATGTTGCCTGGCAGTATAGTTCCCTGTGGGTGGCACTGTCACCTCAGGCTCAGGTTGAACTACAGGTAGCGTGGCAGCGCCATTGGGTGTCCTCTCTCGGCAGCTGTACAGTGGGCGTGGTCTACCCAATATGCATGGTGGGAGAGGATACATAAAGGGCAGACACCATTATTCGGGGAGCAGTGTGTGTGTGTACCAGCCCAGCCACCTTTAGCCTGAGGCTGCATTGCTGTAAGTAGGCCCAGCACCTTTAGCTGAGACCTACACCCGAAGAGGAATCCCAGGGTACCCAAGTGAGGGGTGTCCCACTCTGAAGGAGAGGCAACCAGGAGAGGATCCACCCAAGGGGATCGGTGAGAGAAGTCACTGTCTCGGGAGAGGTCTGGTTACTTATCAGAGGGAAGGATTCCACAGTCCGCCACAAGCCTAGTAACGTGCCCCATTGGCACCTAAGGACTCAAGTGTTACTAGACTGGGAAGTTCGGGACTTTAGAGACTATGGCCTCGTACACACGACCGATTTTCTCGTCGTAAAAAACACGTCGTTTTTTTCGACGAGATTCTTGTTAAGCTTGTCGATTTTCTCGTCAAGCTTTCTATGCGTACACACTGTCATTTTCCAATTTCCTCGTGGTTCTCTGCGCTCACGTCCAGCACGTACGACGGCACTATAAAGGGGAAGATCTTTTTTCTTGGCGCCACCCCTTGGGCTGCTTTTGCTGATCTCGTGTTACCGCGTGTGAAGTAAAAGTTTGGGAAGAGACGATTCGCGCTTTTCAGTCTTCGTACTTTTCAGATCGTTTTCTGCGGTTCAGTTTGTGCTTGTGGGTTCGTATCTTGACTTTCAGGGCGTCTAGGCAGGTCGTATCTGTTTTACAGTGCGTTATTGCCTGTTCGTTTCTGAATTTCAGTTCGTTATTCATAGGCCTTGCTGTTCTAAAGTGCGTTCTGTTCTGTACGTTCTGATTAGACGACCGTTTCCTAGCCATGTCGCCTGGACGTTCTCGTCGTCGAGTTCGTGCTGTGCGTGCGCTTGGTGTTGGTCTGCTTGTTTTGGACCAAGACCAGTCCATGAATGGTGTGAGGAGGAGTTCATGGACCAAGAATTGGTTGCTCCAGCGGGACCAATTCTGCCACATGCCTCTGCTGCGGGAGATCGTCGAGAATAATCCTGAGGACTACAGGAATTTTCTGAGGATGTCTGACCCCGTTTTTCAGGAACTGTTGGCTTTGGTGTCCCCCTATATTACCAGGAAGGACACCGTTATGCGGGAAGCCATCAGTGCTGAGCAGAGGCTCATCGCCACGTTGCGTTACCTGGCGACAGGGAGAAGTCTTCAGGACTTGAAGTTCACCACAGGCATCTCCCCCCAGGCTCTGGGCCTCATAATCCCAGACACCTGTTCTGCTATTATACAAGTCCTGCAGGAGGACTATATTAGGGTAAGTTTTCTCCCTTAACATCACATTTTATGTATTACATGTATGCTAATGTATTGTATTTCTTTCATCCTTCCCTAATTACCATGATTGTAATATGCTGAGAATGTCCCCTTTGTCCCCATGCATGTTGGAAGCTTTAGATTGCCCCTTTTTTATCCTCCCTAAATATTTCCCCTCACTAACTTTTCCAGCAGGGGTGCCTGTTGCTCCAAATGTTGGGGGGTTCCAACCCCAATTTCGGAAATAAACGTCCTCCTTTTTTGCTCTGTTGCCTAATAAACGCCCCCAGTTGTCCCCTCCAATGCAGCCATTTAGTCCCCTCTAATGCAGCCAGTTTCCCCCCAGCCCTGCACTTACCTTCTTGTGGTCAGCGCCATCCTTCTTCTGTCCTTGATGTCTTCTCCTTCCCTTCATGTTGCATCAGCCAATCATGTTACCATTAAACAGACTTGGTGAACATGATTGCCAGAGCAGCCTGTCAGTGTTTACACAAGGAATGCCCCCTCCTTGCGTCCCCGATTTTTCTTTGAGGAAGCCAATTACATCCCTCAGGTTGTAATTTGCAAGACTTTTTTAATACCTGTTTCTGCTCTGCAATTTTAACCCCCTAAATGACGCAATTATTCATATGTCGGTCGCTTTACAAGAGGCCATCCACCTGAATAGTGTGCGGCATAGACAATACATAGGTTCATGCAACGCATGAACCTATGTATTGTTCTGAGTGATGGGCACAGGAGAGAGGGGACAGTGCTCCAGCGCCCACTCTGGACGCACCGCCACTGCAATGCTATCCTGTGGCCAAACACATCTCCCCCCCCCCAAAATAATTTAGTAATGGCCCATCAGAGGTGGTGATGAATATGATAAATGAGCCTTCCATTATACTTTTTTTACACACCTTAATAAACGTATAATTAGATTGATGTTGGTCTCTAATTTTTTGGTTTAGAATTTGCTTGTAATGTATGCCTTTGTTTTTCTAATATTATTTCATCTTGTTTCACTCCACAGCTTCCTTCCACGCCACAGGAATGGCAGACTGTGGCATCGGAGTTTGCCACGCGGTGGGACTTCCCCAACTGCGGTGGTGCCATAGACGGGAAGCACGTCCGCATCGTGCCACCACCCCGTTCTGGGTCCTACTACTACAACTACAAGGGGTTTCATAGCATTGTGCTGATGGCGGTGGTGTCAGCACGGTATGAATTCCTCTATGTTGATGTAGGGAAGAATGGCCGGATGTCCGATGGGGGATCCTTCATCCAGACGGAGTTTGCCCTCCGTCTCCAGAGTGACGACCTTGCATTGCCACCGGATGCAGGGAATATTGAAGGACTCCCCTTTGTTTTCTTGGCTGATGAAGCCTTCGGACTCGGACGGCATCTTATGAGGCCATTTCCACAGAGGACCCTGACCCCAGAGAAGAGTGTGTTCAATTACCGGCTGGCCAGGGCCCGAAGAGTCGTTGAAAATGCCTTCGGCATAATGGCCAGCCGGTTCCGCCTTTTTATGACTTCCATCCACTTGGCGGACTACAAAATAAACTATGTAGTGTTATGCTGCTGTGTGCTACACAACTTTCTGAGCCAAAAATCTAATTCGTATATGGCCTCAGTTTTGCCAGAGGCTGGACTTTCCCCTGCAAATCCCCTTCCGGGCCTGGAATCTGCCCGTCTTGGCTTGCCCCCCCAAAATGCCCGTGTGGTTCAGGACAAATACATGGAGTATTTCACGGGTAGGGGGGCAATTCCTATGCCAGCCTATGTCTAAGTATCCCAATAAAAATCTTGTTTAAACCTTTAATTATTTGTTCTTTCCTGTCTCCTAGTTTGTCTTTGTGCATTTGTAGTGGCAAGTGTATTTTACTTTAGTAAATAACAACCAATTTCACTATGTTACCTTACAAAAGAACCAAATAAGCTTAGAGAGTATTATAAAAAGAAGCTACACGTTGTTTGTGGTCAAATATTTTACTCTCTGCACTTTTTTTTTTTTTTTACTTTGGGGTTGGCCTGGCCACAACCCGGCAAATTTTGGCTTATGAAAATACAAAAATACCACTTGCATTTCTAAAATGACAACATTGGATACCTCTGAGCAATCTGAGACATTCAGTTACACAAACTATGTCTCTATGTGCCCGTCCTAATATGGGGTCCTGCCACCCCTTGCCCAGCCAAAAATTCAATATGCACACATTTTTAATTTTTTGCAAATAGGAAGTTTACAATCCTGATCCCTATTGTCAACATGTGCTATCTGCCATCAGGGGTGATCAATGGACGTGTTTTGGGGGTGCATCCCCTTCCTCAGTTCACCGACTTTTGATACGAGGAAGGGGTTGCACCCACAAAAGACGTACATGGATATCCCCTGATGGCAGATAGCACATGTTCACACACTGTGTGCATATTCAATTTTTGGCTGCTTTGTTACTCAAAAAAATAGTAAAAATATAAAAACAAACATGTAAAAACAAATGTGTTTGGATGGCTTATTGAATTCTCCCCAAAACATCGAGAATGTCTTTAAATGTTTGTTCCATCACATGGATTCTTTGTTTAATTAGGTCCAGTTCCGTGCTACATTCCATCACTTGCTGGATGAGGCGGAGGGCACTGTCAGCAGAGAACGGTGTGCTATCCTTCACAACATTTCCATCCCCTAAAAACCATAAAAAAAAAATAATAAAACTCTGCAGGCCTACCTCGCTTACCTTAAGCTGTGGTGTCAGATACTGACCTGTTGTGGTGACCAGATCCACAAAGTCATCCACCTCTCCTTCCTGCACTTCTCCTTCCTCCACCTCAACTTCCTGCACATCTTTCGGTTGTGGATCTTTGGGAGTTTGGGGTTGCTTGGAAGTTGTGGGGTGCATGTGCTCCCTGGAGTGTCCTCCTCCCAGTCTTCTCTCCCCTATGAGAATAAAACCAAAGGTCTATTTATCACACTGTAAAAATCTCATTTTTAAACTTAAAACAGGCTAAATTGTTTGGAAGTGGGGTACAAGTGTGTGTTTGTGCGGAATTTAAAGAAAAATGCATTATTTATGACCCCAAATATGTTTAGTATTCACATTTGGATGTAATTTTTTGGACATGGAGGCACCACAAATAAACTCTGATGCACCTGTGTGGGACACCCAAAAAAGGCGGGTCTGGTGGCCCACACTATAGTGCTCCAAAGTACAGATGTGGAAGCAGCTGCTGAGTGTCCTCTCCTTTACACTGATTAAAGTTTGCATTTCATTCTCCTTACAAACACATCATCTAGACTTAAAAATTAGCCACAATACTTGATCAAAAATGGCAGATGTCTAATTACTTTTGGGGGTCTTAAATAAGCCAAAACCGCGGATAGTGGCCGAACGAAGTGTCGGTAACGTAACGAACGATTACTGTGCCCAACCTAGTTCAAAATATTACATTTTGGAAGGGAGTCCAATATGAAAAAAAAAAAAAGTCAGTTTCTAAAAAGATTAATAGCAGAAAGGTCGTCATTTTACTTACTTTTAGCGAGCATCCTCTTTATGCTCCTCAACTGGTCTGGCTCCCTCAGTTTGAGGTCTGACCACCTCTTTCTGAGCTGCTCATTTGAGCGTTTCACCCCGAACTTCGCCCTCAGACTCTTCACAACTTTAGTGAGGATTTTGGCCTTCCTTCTATTTGGTTTGCTATACGGCCCATGCTTGGCATCATAATCAGCCTTGACCAAGATGTCCACCATCTCCGCCATCTCCGCCAAAGACATATTCGATGCCTTGAATCTCCTCCTTGATCGTGACGTGTCCTCGGTCTCCGGGCTTGTCTCCTCGCTAGTTGCGGAATTATCAGACACCTGCTGTAACTCCGCCATATCTGTCTGCGCGCCGAAAGAGAAGGGGCGGGGAAAAGATGTTAGTTAGAACGTCATGGGCGGGCGACGTGTGCGGAGCGACGTGTTCGAATTTGGACGCATGCGTGGTGTGTATATAGCAAACACACATGTGACTATAGTACGTTCGGTGTGCGGAGAGAGGAGTTCAAGTGACGGACGTGCGAACGAAGGTATGTGATTTTGTGAGACTTGTAAAAATTGTGGGCCTATACTGTCTTGAGATTGGTGGAGGATATATATGGTGACTAGGATGTGAAGGAGGTTAGACTGTTTGCCTCACATTATTTAAATATAAATTATTTTACTTGCAGATACAATATGAATGTCTTTATTAGCGACAAAGAGTTCCTGGCGGAATTTATTGACCGGGTAAGGGAGCTGCCGGCTCTGTGGGAGACCAAAAACCCCATCCATAAAAAAAAAGGGGTGAGAAAAGCAGCGCTGGAGAAGCTGCTCCCATTTGTGCATACCAAGGTGCCCACAGCCACAGCAAAACAAGTGGACACTAAAATTGGGAGCTTGAGAGGTACCTACAGGACTGAACGCTCTAAGGTGCTGGCTTCTCAGAGGTCAGGAGCAGCAGCAGATGATGTTTATGTCCCGGTTTTGTGGTACTACAGCAGGATGTCCTTCCTGGATGACCACATTGAGCCAAGGCCATCACTCTCCACTCTTCCCCCCAGACTTCCCTGCAGCCAACCTGAGCCTTCTCTGGAGCAAGAGGAGGCAGCCATCCTGGATGATCCTGATTTGGCCATCTGGAGCCAGGTATAGTATTAACTGAAAATGTAGTGGGATAAAATTAATGTTTCCCAAATATGTCAGGATGAGAAACATACATTATTTTGTATTCCACAAGTGAAATCATGATCTGTAGACATTATTCTGCACTTAATTGTGTGGTAAATAGTCAAGCTGATGTAGTGGTAAATTTAAAGCAAGGATTTATGCATTTACATTCTAATTGCTTCCATCAGGATTACAAAGTTTGAGGCAAAGATTAAACCAACATATTAAACTATGTTTCTTTTTCATACACAGGATGAAATCAGCCAGGAGGAGGGTCTGGAAACTGTCAGGCAGGAGGAGGAAGGGCCCAGTGGCAGCCTGGAGGTGGCAGGGCCCAGTACCAGCCAGGAGGTGGCAGGGCCCAGTGGCAGCCAGGAGGTGGCAGGGCCCAGTACCAGCCAGGAGGTGGCAGGGCCCAGTGGCAGCCAGGAGGTGGCAGGGCCCAGTGGCAGACAGGAGGTGGCAGGGCAAAGGAGAAGCACCAGATCCCAGGTGCCTCCCATCAGGCTTCACAAAAGAGGCAGGAGGGACAGGACCACCAGTGACGCAGCAATGGCCCTTATTAAAGAGGCCCATGCCACCCTCAAGGAGCCCACATCCCCTGAAGAGGCCATTGCCGGCCTAGTGGAGGCTAAGTTCAAGGTGATGAGCATGGAGCAACGCCTCCTATGCGAACCCCTGCTCATCACCTTGCTCAACAAGGGGGTGATGGAGCAAATTACCCCCAATACCGCCATATGTGAGGTGGCCCAACTGACCCAACCTCAACCTCCACCTCCACCTTCCTCTTCTGCCCCACCCCCTTCTGCTACCCCTCCACCTTCTGCCCCACCCCCTTCTGCTACACCTCCACCTTCTGCCCCACCCCCTTCTGCTACACCTCCACCTTCTGCCCCACCCCCTTCTGCTACACCTCCACCTTCTGCCCACCCCCTTCTGCTACACCTCCACCTTCTTCTTCTGCCCCACCCCCTTCTGCTACACCTCCACCTCCTCCTCCTGACAGGAGTACCCCTCCAGTGGGCCAGCCTCCAGCTAAACGAAGAAGGAAGGCTGCAGGAAAGGCTGCAGGAAAGGCTTCAGGAAAGGCTTCAGGAAAGGCTGCAGGGAAGGTTGCCAGGAAGAAGAGGAAGTGATGGCCTTGCTTCATTGTGGTCGCACTGGTCGGACAGAAGGCAGCCTGTTGTAGTACCACACACTTGGGACATATATCTCACCTGCTGCTGTTCCTGACCTCTGGGAGGCCAGCATCAGATTGTGTTCTGAAATGTGGGCCTTCTCAAGCTCCCAATTTTAGTGTCCACACAGGGTTGGTGTGTGCTCTGGGGTCCCTGGGATGCACAAATGGCAGCAGCTTCTCCAGCGCTGCCTTCTCTTTATTTAATTTATAAACATGAATAAATGTGTTTTTTGTTTAAGTTCATACTTGACTATGTGTATTTTTAAATAATAAAAAAAAAGCTTTGGAGTAAGCAGATACATTTGACTGACAATAAAAGGCACAGATATCACCCCCCCAAAAGAATAACTAAATCTGATTAGCTCAAAAACATGGTGTGAAATTTTAAAAATATAGATTAGAAAATTAAATGTGAGATCGCTATCAAAACATTGAGAAATTATAATTAACATCATTTTGAAAAATCTAACCATTTAAATTATTCCTAAAAACTTGCACGATATAATACACATAAATCTTATAAAGAGCAGCATGAAAAAGGTTAAAAATAAGGCAGAACTCTGTGTGAATATCAGCAGCAAAAGAAGGTCTCTCGTTTTGATTAATGTAACATTCTAACAAAGAATTCAATGCAGAACATTTAAACGATGAAATATTTATGAGCGTAACGAATGTGCTCTCTCCATTATGAAGGCTTGTTTTACCAGAAGATGCGCTCCCGTCTCATAGTTGCTTGTGAGCATGCGCGCTTTTGGAAGAGTCGTAAAAGCATACACACGAACCATTTTCTCGTCACAAAACAGGCCGACGAGAAACACGACGAGGAAATCTGGAATCCTGACGAGAAAATAGAGAGCAGGTTCTCTATTTTCTCGTCGAGATTCTCGTCAAGTTTCTCGTCGTAAAACCATACACACAAACGTTTTTCTAGACAAAAAAACTCTCGCGGCACTTTTCTTGACTGTTTACGACGAGAAAATCGGTCGTGTGTACGAGGCCTATCTCCTGATCGTATTCCTAGGAAACCACAAGGAAATGTTCCCTGCTCCACACCGGCTGCTAGGACCGCTTTTAAGGGGGACTATCTGGGTGAGCAAAACCCACTCAGGCTTGAGTGGCGACGAGTGATAGTTAAGTGCTGCGTGCCTGAACCTGCCTCCCTGTTCATTTTTCTCTTTATCTCCAACTTTCCTGTTGAGTTCTCAAGCAAAGTAAAATAAACCTTTTTATTGGGTTTTAATACTGTCTGGACATTGGCCTTACTTTAAAGAGAGAGAATAGACTTCTTCCTACACTCTAGGGTGAAGAACCAAAGGAAGGAGGTAACTCGCTGCAGGACTTAAATTACCGGTAGATAACATCGTTCACCATCTTCAACAAGGAGGATACTGGGCATGTGGCATGGTGTGTCCCACCTGCTAGCGGAGGTAAGCAGGGAAGGGATCTGTGTGCTACATCTATGTGCCTTTGAAGTGACCTGCATTAATCCGGTGTGGAAAAATGCAGGTCACTGTGCATAGTGTGACTGAACCCGAACCCGAATAATACAACTATATTACGTGTTTACACAACTGTAATCCACGGGCTTTACATCAAAGAAATAATTCTACAGTCTGGCAGATGTTAAAAGCAACTGAAAGCTCCATCTACTGGCTTAAATGAAGAATGCAAAATAATAGCATGCAACATGTTTCCTAGTTTTTTCCTGACCATAATAATGAAAGAAAGTACAAACTACTACATATACTCCCTTTAATAATGCCATTATCCTTTAAAGGGGTTGTAAAGGTGCGTGTTTTTTCACCTTAATGCATCCTATGCATTAAGGTGATAAAACACCTCCCTGTCACGGGCCCCCCAGCCCCCCCCCCGTTTTACTTACCTGAGCCCGTTCACCTGCTGTGCGCATCCCCCGGCGTCCTCTTCTCCACTGCTTCTCGGCATTGAGTGGATAGATTGATAGCAGCACAGTCATTGGCTCCTGCTGCTGTCAATCAAATCCAATGACGTGGCCGCCGGGGGCGGGACCGAGTCATACACTCTGTGTCTATGGACGCAGCGTGTATAACAGGGAGCGCGCCCACAAGCTAACCCCCTCGGGATAGAGCTTCCCAGAGGGGGTTAGCTATTGCGGGGAGGAGCCAAGACAGCTGCCGAGGGCCCCCAGAACAGGAGGCTCGGGGCCACTCTGTGCAAAACAAACTGCACAGTGGAGGTCAGTTATGTTGTTAAAATCCTTTACAATAACTTTAAGTATGTCACAGTGCACTAGTTTTCTTTTCAAAGAGATAAATACAGCTTATCACTTACAATTAAATTAGTATAAGCAAAATAATCTTAAAGCGGAACTTCAGTAATTTTTTCAACTTTCCATCTCTTAAATCTTTTGCCCTTGTTGTTTAAACTTTGGATAGTAAAACATTTTTTATCTGCCAGTAAATAACTTATACAGCCAACTTCCTGTTTCGTGTCTGGTAAAATGCCTAGGCTTATGACATATGACTTATGACAGAGAGAGTTTGCCAGGAAGGGAGGTGGGATGAGTCATAAGAGAGCCAATGAGAGCTGCAGGGCTGCAGAGCTGGAGGAGTGTCTCTGTGAAAATCCAGGAAGTAAACAGGAAGTAAACAGGCAGCAGCTTCAGCTGCCCACAGTTAAAATGGATACAGCCAAACTTAGTGGAGGGAGATTTCTGCAGCAAATTTGGCAAGTACAGAATGACAGCATATATAAAATATTATGCAAAGTGGTTGGAGGGAAGCTTCAGAATGGCAAAGATGTTTTAATTACAAATTGTGTTAGCAGACTGCAGTTCCTCTTTAAGAGATAAAAGCAACAGTGTCAGTAAGGTGATTTCAATAATTTACTTGGATGGTGCTTTTTATAGAGGATTGCTTATAGTTATTTCATGAAGGCTGGTTTCACACTGGGGCGGTGGGTGCGGTGGCGGTATAGCGCCGCTATTTTTAGCGGCGCTATACCGTCGGAATTGTTGAGGTATTCGGCCGCTAGCGGTGAGGTTTTAACCCCCGCTAGCGGCCTAAAAAGGGTTAATACCACCCGCAAACCGTGGCTACAGCCGCGGTTTGCGGGCGGTATTACCGCGGTGTCCCATTCATTTCAATGGGAAGGAGCGGTAAACACACCGCTCCTCTTACCGCTCCAAAGATGCGGCTAGCAGGACTTTTTTTCACGTCCTGTTAGCGCACCGCTCCAGTGTGAAAGCCCTCGGGCTTTCACATTGGAGAGACAGCAGCCGCTGTTTAGGCTCGGTTTGCAGGCGCTATTTTTAGCACAATAGCGCATGCAAACCGCCCCAGTGTGAAAGGGTCGAACTGAACCTTTGTGTGGGTATTTCAGAACTGTATAATCACAAAAGAAATGTATTTTTATACTCTGGATAGTTGTGGGTAGCTCTTGTTTTGTTGCCATAGATTAATACTTTGAGAGTACATCAGGCTCCATAGCTTCTGTTTATATGCCATGGGCAAACAATTCTCCCCACCTATTTCAGCATTTACAATCCTTAGCCAAATAAGGATGGAGTTAGACTTCTTGAAAGAAGCCTTAAATTTGTCAAATAAATAACAGCATCATTAAACCTACTTCCCAGGTCATCCTGGAATCACTCCAGCCTACGACTGGACAGTGAAAGGAGAAGCAGCACAATGATCATCCCGTCTCTCTGTCAGTCTGCTTTCTCCCCCTATAAACAAGCTCCTTGTCAGCTTGTGAACTGATTCCTTGTGATGCTGCTTCTTCTCATGCTCCAGCCCTGCTGTACAGGGACTGCAAGAGTCTGACACCAAGTCAATTTAAATTTTATTAAAAAAAAAAAAAAAAACTGATTTAATGATGAATTTAAGATTACAGAACATCAATTTGTGTCTTTTATATCTGCCTAGGGTTCAACTTTAACATACATCGACATATGTAAAAAGCAGCCACCCTTCCCCGATACTTCGCCTTTTCAAAGATAAATTCAATCCATTTATCTCATCTTTATTTACAGATGGGTTCCCCCATGTCGGTTACATGTTTTTTTAATGGCATAGTTGAAATCAGTGCTTGCAGTTCCAGTGCATTCCAGTTCCAGAAAGGAAAGTAGAACATGCTACATTTTTCCTGCACCGAACTGTACTGGAACGCAGTAAAACGCATCAAAAACACACCTACACGCAGCAAAAACACATCAAAAACGCACTGGAGCACAGTACAGGGGGGGAAAAAAACAAGAAAAAAAAGACATAAAGCATCTGGAATGCACCTGGAAATGCATCAAAAACGCATCAAAAACGTGCGTGCAGAAATGTATCTGGAATGGATCTGGAGATCTACACACTGTTTACAATACACAGGAAGGAAAAGATTCAGCTTCCAATGTCCTTGAGGACAAAAGCAGTCCAGGTTTTCTATAGCCTCGTACACACGATCAGCTTTTCAGATGACCGTTCGTCCATTTTTTGTTGCATGCTAGTCTCATGTCGAAAGTGAAGAGGTTACTCACTATACGAAAATTTTCATAGGACAGAATACAACTTCAGAAGTGACGTAGTGGGGTTGATTTACTAAAGGCAAATAGACTGTACACTCTGCAAGAGCAGTTGCTCCAGAGCTTAGTAAATGAGGGAGAGCTCTGCTGACTTCCATCATCCAATCATGTGCAAGCAAAATTTTTATTTTTTTATTTTTTCCTTGCATGTGATTGGGTATTCTTTGCAAAGTGAAGCTTTACCTCATTTACTAAAGTCTGGAGCAATTGCACTTGCAGAGTGCAACTGCACTTTGCAAGGTGCACAGTCTGTTTGCCTTTAGTAAATCAACCCCAATGTGGTGAATAGTTTTGTATGTATACTTTCATTTCTGAGCATGCGTAATCTTGCTCTTACGATTTTTTTCGTATGAAAACCGTACTAATTAAACGAAAATCGGACGTTGAGTTCACATCCGACAAAAATTTTATAGTCTGCACATCCAGCTTTTGACGTACGAAAAACCGGAATCGGCTGTCGAAAGCATCGTACTAAACAATCCGAAAATTGGCAGATCGGCAGATCGTTTGTCGGACTAAAGTTTTCTTCCAATTTTCGTATCATGTGTACTGGACTTAAAACTGAAAAATTATAAAAGGTACTCTAAGCTGCAGGTCAGGATGCATTGTAAGTAAAGCTGACCGTAAACTGTAATGCCTCGTACACACGATCGCGATTTCCGAAGAGAAAAGTGCGATGTGAGCTTTTTGTCGCAAATTTTGACCGTGTGTATGCTACATCGCACTTTTTTTGTGAGAATTTCCGACAAGAAAAGATTGAGAGCAGGTTCTCTATTTTCGTGATGGGAAAAATTCCTATCGGGAATCGCGATCGTCTGTATGCAATTACGACACGCAAAAAAAACATGCATGCTCAGAATCAAGCAGAAAAGCCAAACTGCCTATTGAACTTCATTGATCTCGGCTCGTCGTACGTGTTGTACGTCACCGCGTTCTTGACAGTCGGAATTTCAGCCAAGATTTGAGTGACCGTGTGTATGCAAGACAAGTTTGAGCCATTTTCCGGCTGAAAAAAAAATGCGGTTTTCTTGTCGGAAATCACGGTCGTGTGTACGAGGCATAAGATTTCTCTTGCTCAGCCCGTCAGGCTGAACAAAAGAGATAACCTGATTCCCACTTCCACGCCAAACAGCTATTGCATTCTGCAAACTGGCATTCATAGCTGTCAGACTACCCAAACAGTGGCTGCATCTTGATTGGATGCAGCATCTGTTCAGGGGACAATTTACCTCCTTATCTCCTTCGATTATCAGATCGAAAAATATTAGACGGAAGTGCCCAAAGGACCACCCATGGCTAGGGATGAGCCGAACATCCCCCGGTTCGGTTCGCACCAGAACATGCGAACAGGCAAAAAATTTGTTCGAACACGCGAACACTGTTAAAGTCTATGGGACACGGACATAAAAAATCAAAAGTGCTAATTTTAGAGGTTAATATGCAAGTTATTGTCATAAAAAGTGTTTGGGGACCCGGGTCCTGCCCCAGGGGACATGTATCAATGCAAAAAAAAGTTTTAAAAACGTCCATTTTTTCGGGAGCAGTGATTTTAATAATACTTAAAGTGAAACAATAAAAGTTAAATATTCCTTTCAATTTCGTACCTGGGGAGTGTGTATAGTATGCCTGTAAAGTAGCGCATGTTTCCCGTGCTTAGAACTGTCCCTGCACAAATCATCATTTCTGAAGGAAAAAAAGTAATTTAAAACTACTTGCGGCTATTGATAAATACAGATCAAAGTCATTGAAAAAAAAACGAACCAAAAAAAAAAAAGCGTGGGGGTCCCCCCAGATTCCATATCTGGAAGACCTTTAGGTCTGGTATGAATTTTAAGGGGAACCCCGCGCCATTTAAAAAAAAACAACCAATCCAGACCCTTATCCGAGCATGCAACCTGGCAGGCCGCAGGTAAAGAGGGGGGGGGACGAGAGAGCGTCCCCCCTCCTGAACTGTACCAGGCCACATGCCCTCAACATGGGTAGGATGTCCCCATGTTGATGGGGACAGGGGCCTCATCCCCACAACCCTTGCCCGGTGGTTGTGGGGGTCTGCGGGCAAGGGGCTTATCGGAATCTGGAAACCCTCTCTAACAAATGGGACCCCAAGATTCCGGCCCCCCCCCTATGTGAATTGGTAACGGGGTACATTGTACCCCTACCATTTCACAAAAGAAAGTGTCAAAAATGTAAAAAACCACACAGACATAGTTGGGATAAAATAAAATAAACATTCCAGCGATGTAATTCAGTCTGTCCAGCATTGTAATCCATTCTCGATGTCCCGCGGTGATCCATTATCCAGCGATGCTCCAGTCTCCACTCCACACGAAACCCCCGTGACGCGTAACCCCCGGCTTGCCCAATGACGGGATGGGTGACCCCGCCCCGTGACATCACGGGGTGGGGTCACCGTCCCATCATTGGGTAACCCCGGCTTGCCCAATAACTTGCATATTAACCTTTAACATACCGTAAGCACTTTTGATTTCTCCCATAGACTTTTAAAGGGTGTTCCGCGGCTTTTTGAATTTGCCGCGAACACCCCACAAATTGTTCGCTGTTCGCCGAACGGGGGAACAGCCAACGTTCGAGTCAAACTCATGTTCGACTCGAACATAAAGCTCATCCCTACCCATGGCTCAAATTTTGTCAGGTTTGCCAGGAACTCACTGACATTTATGGTGAGCTTTGGAGATCCAATATCCCACTTTAAAAATAATATTATTAATAATAATAATATTTTTTAATAGTAGCATTAAGCTTTTTAAAGTGCTTGTACATAATTCTGATACTTGACTGATATTTTATAATGTACTACAGTAAATCCAACTGGCAGAGTTAAAGATTGCAATTCCTCTTCTGTATGTTTTGCAGGTAAGATGACATCGCCAGTGTTACACTACATTAGCTCAGGACGAAGGCAAGTACCCAGCAACACAAACTTTGCCCAGTGTTAGATTGAGATTTGTGACATATGCTTTGTTAAAGTATTCCTCATTTTAAATAATACAATATCCTGCTCTTTACCTGCTCTAACTTGCCCAACAATTTCTGTTGGGGCCAGCCATTTATAATGAGTTCACCAAAGCTGCAAATTAAATAATACAGGAAGTGACATGAAAGCAGAAAGGCAAACCACAGGATAAACTATTTCCAGTTATTAATACAGACGTATTCAGAGGCATTGTTTGACAGTATTTCTAACAGTAGAATCATTGTTTGATTACAGTATGATAATGGGTTGAATGTATCTAAACCAGGGGTCTCCAAACATTCTAAACAAAGGACCGGTTTATTGTCCTTGAAATTATCCTGGCATCAGTGGGAGTAAGCATCTGGTATTAGGGGGAGGAATAGTGCCCCATCGTTTGTATCATAGGGAGGAATAGTGCCCCATTAGTGGTGTCAGTGGGAGAAATGGTGCTCCATTGTCGGTGTCAGATGGCAGAATAGTGTCTCGTGGTAGGGATAGTGCCCCAAGGGCCGGATAAAGTCAAGCAAAGGGCCGCATCCGGCCCTCGGGCCACAATTTGGAGACCACTGATCTAGACCAATAGTACTGTGGTCAGAACCTTTATTTTAATAATATTATTATTATTGTTATTAATATATAAAGAAAATGCCTTATAACCAGTATGAATAAGTAAAACCATTATAACTTATTTTGATTTAATCAAGGTTTTTTTGTACTGGATGATATTTAGTTTGCTAAATCATTGTGTATTATAAGTAAATGCATACCTTTTTTTTCTTTCAGAAAATGACACATTTTTTCATTCTTTGTTGCATCATAAGTGCTTCTGATCACCTGCGGCTTCCTGTCTAAATACATGAACTCCAGTGACATGTGTATGTCATTGCTCAGGATGGGTTTTCTGACAGTGGTGCAGGAGCAGTACCAGGACAAGGACATTTATGTCAGGGTCATCAGGTTTTTTTTTTTTTTTTTTTTACCTAGTTACTGTAACAAAAGCTTCAAGTTAAAAAAAAAATAAGAATTTTGAAATTATATTAACATGTTAAATCTTGGCTTGTCAGCCAAACATTAATTAATCACTTGTGAGGCGCTATGTGGTGTAGTTATAAATAATTTGCTGCTTGAAAGCATCAGCGTTTGCACAGCCACCACAAGTAATCCCTGTAATGTGTCTAATAAGTGTACTTTCTGTGATCATCAGCTTCATCAAGTTGTCATCATGCAGTATTTTCCTGATTCCGGTATTTTAGGAAAATACCGCAATATGGCCAGTAGCTGGAGCTGATGATCACAGGAATTGCACATATTAGACACATTACAGGGATTATTAGCGAGGACTGTGTGAAAGCTGACACATTTGCACAGCCAAACTTATAAATAGACCCCTTTATGTATCAATATAAGGTATTTACAGTATCTCACAAAAGTGAGGACACCCCTCACATTTTTTATAAATATTTTATAATATCTTTTCATGTGACAACACTGAGGAAATGACACTTTGCTACAATGTAAAGTTGTGAGTGTACAGCTTGTATAACAGTGTAACTTTGCTGTCTCCTCAAAATAAGTCAACACACAGCCAGTAATGTCTAAACCACTGGCAACAAAAGTGAGTACACCTCTAAGTGAAATATCCAAATTGGGCCCTAAGTGTCAATATTTTGTATGGCCATCATTATTTATTATTTTCCAGCACTGCCATAACCCTCTTGGGCATGGAGTTCACCAGAGCTTCACAGGTTGCCCCTGGAGTCCTCTTCCACTCATCAAAGAGCTGGTGGATGTTAGAGACCTTGCGCTCCCCCACCTTCTGTTTGAGGATGTCCTACAGATGCTCAATAGGGTTTAGGTCTGGAGACATGCTTGGCCAGTCCATCACCTTTACCCTCAGCTTCTTTAGCAAGGCAGTGGTCGTCTTGGAGGTGTGTTTGGGGTCGTTATCATGTTGGAATACTGTCCAGCGTCCCAGTCTCTGAAGGGAGGGGATCATGCTCTGCTTCAGTATGTCACAGTACATGTTGACATGAATGGTTCTCTCAATGAACTGTAGCTCCCCAGTGCCGGCAGCACTTATGCAGCCCCAGACCATGACACTCCCACCACCATGCTTGACTGTAGGCAAGACACACTTGTCTTTGTACTCCTCACCTGGTTGCCGCCACATACACTTGACACCAAATAAGTTTATCTTGGTCTCATCAGACCACAGGACATGGTTCTAGTAATCCATATCCTTAGTCTGCTTGTCTTCAGCAAACTGTAGGCTTTCTTGTGCATCATCTTTGGAAGAGGCTTCCTTCTGGGATGACAGCCATAGAGAGCAATTTGATGCAGTGTACGGCGTATGGTCTGAGCACTGACAGACTGACCCCCCCCACCCCTTCATCCTCTTCAGCAATGCTGGCAACACTCATACGTCCATTTCCCAAAAATAACCTCTGGATATGACACTGAGCATGTGCACTCAACTTCTTTGGTCAACCATGGTGAGGCCTGTTCTAAGTGGAATCTGTCCTGTTAAACCACTGTATAGTCTTGGCCACCATGCTGAAGCTCAGTTTTAGGGTCTTGGCAAACTTCTTATAGCCTAGGCCATCTTTATGTAGAGCAACAATTCTTTTTTTCAAATCCTCAGCAAGTTCTTTGCCATGAGGTGCCATATTGAACTTCCAGTGACCAGTATGAGAGAGTGAGAGCGATAACACCAAATTTAACACACCTGCTCCGCATTCACACCTGATATCTTGTAAAACTAACAAGTCAAATGCCACCCAGGAGGCAAAATGGCTAATTGGGCCCAATTTGGACATTTTCACTTAGGGGTGTACTCATTTTTGTTGCCAGTGGTTTAGACAATAATGGCTGTGTGTTGAGTTATTTTGAGGGGACAGCAAATTTACACTGTTATACAAGCTGTACACTCACTACTTTACATTGTAGCAAAGTGTAATTTCTTCAGTGTTGTCACTTGAAAAGATATAATAAAATATTTACAAAAATGTGAGGGGTGTACTCACTTTTGTGAGATACTGTATGTGCCAATATAAAGTAATTATGTTTTTAGAAAAATTCTTCGGGATATTATAAAAAAGAAAATATTCTTAGCTTTTATAAACAGGTTTGTGTACATATGCATGACTGGCTTGTGCGTGAGGTCATTTTAAGTTACTTCAGAGACCATTTTGAGTTGCTTAAGGTTAATTCTGAGTTGCTCTTGCAATCACATTGACCTACATGAGGAAGAAAAGAAGTAAACAAATGCCTATATACACAAGTCTTGTCCTGTGGAGAAGTTAGAACTTTTGTTGCTGCGTTATCACTCCTCCTCTGTTATAGATTAGAAATAAGCCAGAAAAAATAATCCTAGCCTCCTGTGAAGCAATGCAGGCTTTCTGTGTTGTGTTATCGGTGAGCTGTGCTGTCACTCAGAATAATGTACTAAAAACAGAGGGTACAGGCACAATTATTTTCAAGGCTGTCAGATACTAGTCTACAAGCCTGCTGCTCTGCCATAACACAGAAGTAGGAACATTTATGTATTTCTTTTATTCAGGTCTGGCTTATTATAGCAATATCCCATCTTGTACTTAGACCAGTTTTCTTCTTTAATGTAAACTGGTGGCGAGGTAATGGATATTCAGTTGTTTATATATTTCATAAGCTAAACCGGATAATCTAATAATGGCTATGTGGCGATTAAGGAAGATATTAATAAGAAAGATTTTGTGCCTTGAGTTCAGCTTTAACAATCAGTAAATCTGTGCCCATTGGCTTAGAGGCCGGAATGTTTGCTAAACCAAATAAAACCTTTCCCACCTACAACCTCCTACATAAAATTTGGAATAAGGCTGAACAGCTGCAGGGGGTTGAGGGGTCTACTGTCTTGGATCGAACCCAGTGGGCGTCATCTTTTGTTCTTTTTGACTGCCCACTGAAGTGGGAGGAGCCCCCATGACCCCTAGGAGGTCCACCTTTGCCTGATTTGTGGTGCACATGTGTGTATGCATATATAAAGGGACTGCATGAGGTGATAACACTGCTGGGCTCTGGGGAAGAATCTTTGCGCTTCGAAACGTGTCAGCCGGCAGTGGCCCTCATCACATCCTCTATGACCATCTGGAGTGCGGTTTGGGTTCTACATGCAGCTGCTACCTATGGAAACAACTGTTTTACTGTGAACCCTTCTGCTACATTTGTGAGTAGTTTTTATGCTTTCTTTTAAATAAAATCTATCCAAACGATAATACACTAGGCTGGTGCGCCCTTTTCTCTTTTTTCTTGTTTACAGCGTATAGCCTGATCTGGGGAAATAAATCCTATGGGGAACTGTTTAAATTGCAACAGGGTCTCAGATTGAAGGCATATGGGGTGACTCATTTGAAACACATTTTTCACAATGGGAGCCTTCTTCCGTTTCCAATTCTTCAGGAGAAATTTAATCTCCCCTCCTATATGCAATTCTATTATATTCAATTGCAGCATAAGTCTCCTTGGCCCCTATCGCCAACCCCTATTTTCACACTGATTACCTCAGTAGAGCATACTAAGGGTCTAATTTCTCAGTGTTACAAGATGTTGCTGAATGACTGTTTGGATGGCTACCCCACCAGGGCTCGAGAGAGAGAGATAGGAGGGGGGCCACTCGCTGGTGACCAGTGGGGAGATACACTGCAGGTGGTGGCAACTAGCTACTTAATATGGTCGCAAAAATGATCCCAGTTATACATTGTTCTGAGAACTCCTCTCACACCTGTTAAATTGCATAAATTGGGCATACTTGCTGACCCAGTGTGTTACAGATGTAAACTAGATAAGTGTGAACTCATTCACCTTCTTTGGAGATGCCCTAAACTACACCATTATTGGACAGCTGTCTTGGGTACCCTTAACAGGGTATTCCAATCCTCTGTCCCACTAGACCCTAAATACTGTCTGTTGATCTTTGAAGCCCGCAAAATACTTCTCTTAATGTGGAAATCACCTGACCCTCCTTCATACCAAATGTGGGTAACAAATATGGGACATACCCTTATCTTTGAAAAATCTGTATTCCAACACAGGGGATGCTCAGGAAAGTTTGAGAGGTTAGGGGCACCAGGGCTGGACACTCCTGGACTTAGCCCGCGCAAACTTCAGTTCTGTTGCAACTTGTGCAGTGTCCAAGCAGAACAGATTAGGCCAAGCTAAGTGTGTTGGGGAAAAGAAAAGAAAAACATCGGAGGTTGTGTTTATGTAATATTGTTTCATGAGGTACTTTTTGTATATGAGAATCTGGAATGTATATACAGTATCTCACAAAAGTGAGTATACCCCTCACATTTTTGAAATAATTGATTATATCTTTTCATGTGACAACACAAAATAAACGTGTACTGTGAGTACACGTGGGCTGCGAGTGCACATGGACTGTGAGTGCACGTGGACTGTATGTACACGCAGGCTGCGAGTGCAAGTGGGCTGCAAGTGCATGTGGGCTGCGAGTGCACGTGGACTGCAAGTACACGTGGGCTGTAAGTGCATGTGGGATGCGAGTGCACGTGGACTGTGAGTACACGTGGGCTGCAAGTGCACGTGGACTGTGAGTTCACGTGGGCTGCGAGTACACGTGGGCTGCAAAAACACGTGGGCTGCAAGTGCGCATGGACTGCGATTACACATGGGCTGCGAGTGCACGTGGGCTGTGAGTACCTGTGTATTGTATTGTTGAGTACCTGTGTAGTGTTGAGTATTAGTGTCAGGAAGCTAGTTGTTAGTTAATTTGGACAGGGTATAATCCCCAATCCTCATTAAATTAGTAGGTACGATGCCCGGCGGGTGTGGAGATGCGACTCGGTGTACATCTGGCGGCATGTATGCGCTCCTTGATCATCTGATTGAGGGCGAATACTTGTGTTGCGTTTGTTAAAAATATGATTTTTATTATATTACTCAGACATAGGATACATGGGACAATTTTACAATAGTGAGTTGGTCAGATTACTGTCAGTCTTTTGGTTTGAGTAGATTTCTCAAACAAATGCTGTTTTCATACAATGGGGTTAGATACCATTGTTGTATTCATGTCTAAAGCTACAGTAAACAAGTAAGACGTTAGTTGTTTGAGATTTCTTTCAGCTCTCAAACTGAAAGAATGACTGTTAGATTACTGACAGATTTGGTTTAAGTAGACAATAGGTAGATAACACTGTTGTATTCAACAGTCTATTGTTGAATACAGCTACAGTAAACAGGTATGTTTTCTGTTGTTTGGTAACTCACCCTGACACATAAAAGCAGGCATAAGCTAGGGCACACACACACATCATGTTGCTGTAAGATCAGGAGAAGCCACTCATCATAAGAAGAAGATGCCTGGTCACCAGAAATGTAGATCATGAACATAGAGTAATCGAAGTTAAGTAATAGGGATGAGCTCGGTGTTCGAGTCGAACATAGGTTCGAGTCGAACCTCGGCTGTTCGCAGCGTTCGGCGAACAACGAACGATTTGGGCTGTTCGCGCCAAATTCGAGTGACGCGAATGGCCCACAATACACTGCGCCATCGCAGTGTAATCCCGGCGCTGTGATTGGCCAAGCATGCACTGTGACCCTGCATGCTTGGCCAATCACAGCGCCGGCAGTGAGGAGAGCAATGATTGGCCACAGGCAGGATGCCTGTGGCCAATTATAGCTGAGGGGGTTTAGTACACGCCCCACACTATAAAAGGCCGCCAGCGCGGCGGCCTTGTGTAGTGTGTTCCGGAGCAGGGAAAGTGAAGGATAGGCAGGGACAGTGTCAAATCGTGTCAAATCTATTCTTTGCTAAACCTTGTGTGTAGGGACAGAGAAGGATAGGCAGGGAGAGTGTCAGTGTCATATTCTTTGCTAAACCTTGTGTGCAGGGAGAGAGAAGGGTAGGCAGGGAGAGTGTCAGTGTCATATACTTTGATAAACCTTGTGTGCAGGGAGAGAGAAGGATAGGCAGGGGACAGTGTCAGTGTCATTGTTGCTAAGCCTCCTGCACATTATACACCTGAAGTTAGCCCGTATTGCTGCTTTTTCCTGGTGTGTTACGCCAACAGGATTTTGCGGCACTTACAGCGGGCGGAGTGTACCTCCTGACCATATTACACCTTAACTTAGCCTGTATTGCTGCTTTTTCCTGGTGTGTTACACCAACAGGATTTTGCGGCACTTACAGCGGGCGGAGTGTGCCTCCTGACCATATTACACCTTAACTTAGCCTGTATTGCTGCTTTTTCCTGGTGTGTTACACCAACAGGATTTTGCGGTACTTACAGCGGGCGGAGTGTACCTCCTGACCATATTACACCTTAACTTAGCCTGTATTGCTGCTTTTTCCTGGTGTGTTACACCAACAGGATTTTGCGGCACTTACAGCGGGCGGAGTGTACCTCCTGACCATATTACACCTTAACTTAGCCTGTATTGCTGCTTTTCCCATTTCCCTGCAGGCCATTAGAATGTCTGGAAGGCAAACAAGGAGAGGCAGACAGTCAGGAGCCAATAAAAGAGGGCAAGCAGGCTCTGTGTCTAGAGACAACAGTGCTGGTCGTGGACGCGGTGCATCGCCATCAGCACGTGGCCATGGGACACGCTTGTCCTTCTTTTCGGCAGCTGGACGTGTTGAGCCGCATCATGCCGAAGACTTGGTAGAGTGGATGACCAAGCCCTCCTCATCCTCCTCATCCTCTCTCACCCAGGCTCAAGGTACTGGCAAAGCAGCTGCCAAAGCGTCCTCTTCCCTGGTATCAATGTCATCATCAGTCACTCCTTCCCTAGACCAACCATGTCCTCCTGAGGAGTCCCCCGAACTGTTTGAGCACAGTGTTGGGTACATGCTCCAGGAGGATGCCCAGCGTTTCAAAGGGTCTGATGATGATACCCAGCTAGAGGAAGGCAGTAGCGTGAGAGAAGAGAGAGGGGATGCTCAAGAAGGACACCAATCTGGCAGTCATGTTCCAGCAGCTGCAGCATACTGCCAGATTGGCTCCAGTGATGAGGAGGGAGGGGATGATGAGGTCACTGACTCCACGTGGGTGCCTAATAGGAGAGAGGAGGAGGAGGAGGAGGAGGATGAGGAGGAGGCACATCTCCAACGAGGCAGGATGCCCTCGGGGGGCCAGCGTAAGGGCAGCACACCGACGGAATCACACCGCAGAGCTCCGCCTGTGCAGGGCGCTGCCTCTGCCGTTATTCAAAAAGTTCTTTGGTGTGGGCCTTTTTTGAGTCGAGTGCATCAGATCGCACAGCTGCCATGCAGCTCGTTGGCAAGCCTACCTTAAAGACCCACACCAAAGAACAAAGCTGACCTCTTCTTGCACCGCATCAGCTGGGATCTCCAACCCCACTATACCTTCAGTCCTCTCTGAAACCTGCTCTGAGAGGAATGAAGGTGTAGAATTAGGTGTGTCACAGCCAAGTACTTGCGGGCACTCTGCTAGCAGTACACCAACGTCCGATTCTAGCAGGCAAATTTCCCTGCCCCAGCTGCTGGACCGTCGAAAGAAGTTCACTCCCAGCCATCCACATGCCCAGCGGTTGAATGCCAGCTTGGCTAAATTGCTAGCGCTTCAACTGCTGCCTTTTCAGTTGGTAGACTCGGCCCCCTTCCGTGAGTTTGTGCAATGTGCGGTTCCTCAGTGGCAGGTTCCCAAACGCCACTTTTTCTCACGGAAGGCGATTCCGGCTCTCTACCGGCATGTGGAAGGCAATGTCTTGGCCTCGCTGGACAGGACGGTCAGCGGTAAGGTGCATATTACCGCTGACTCATGGTCCAGCAGGCATGGACAGGGACGTTACCTTTCTTTCACGGCCCATTGGGTCACTCTTTTGGCAGCTGGGAAGGATGCAGGACAAGGTGCAATAGTGTTGGAGGTTGTTCCACCGCCACGCCTCCAAAATGCTACTACTGGTTGTGACACACCTCTGTCCTCCACCCCCTCCTCTTCTTCTTCCTCCATGGCCTCTTCCTGTGCTTTGTCCTCTGAACCAGCGGTGCTCCGTAGGCGTTCAAGGGGCTATGCAAGTACGCAGGCAAAAAGATGCCATGCCGTGCTTGCGCTGGTGTGTTTGGGGGACAGGAGCCACACTGGGGCAGAGGTTCTGTCTGCTCTGCAGGGGCAGGCCGAGAGGTGGTTGACGCCACGCCAGCTTAAGCCAGGAATGGTAGTTTGCGACAATGGCACCAACCTCCTCTCCACTCTCCGACAGGGACAACTGACCCATGTGCCCTGTGTGGCTCACGTTCTTAACCTGGTGGTGCAGCGGTTCTTGGGCAGGTACCCGGGCTTACAGGATGTCCTGAGGCAGGCCAGGAAAGTCTGTGTGCATTTCCGCAGATCTTATAATGCCAGTGCTCGCCTGGCTGAGCTGCAAAAGGAGTTGAACCTGCCCAAGAACCGCCTTATATGTGACATGCCCACCAGGTGGAACTCAACGTTGGCCATGCTGCAGCGGCTGCACATGCAGCAGAGGGCCATCAATGAGTACCTGTGCGACTACGGCACCAGGACAGGGTCAGGGGAGCTCGGTTTTTTTTCACCACGCCAGTGGGGCATGATAAGGGATGCATGCACTGTCCTGGCACCATTTGAGGAGGCCACGAGGATGGTGAGCAGTGACAGTGCATGCATCAGTGACACTGTACCTCTTGTCCACCTGTTGGAACATACGCTGCGTGGAATAATGGACAGGGCACTTGAGGCAGAACAGAGGCAGGAAGAGGAGGACTTCCTTGCCTCTCAAGGCCCCCTTTACCCAGACAGTGTTCCTTCTGTCCCACCCATCGCACAGGAAGAAGAGGAGGAGGAGGAGGAGGATTGTGTCAGCATGGAGGTGGAGCCTGGCACTCAGCATCATCAGCAGCAGTCTTTTAGGAATGATTTACAGTCCCAAGAAACCAGTGGACTTGTACGTGGCTGGGAGGAGGTGGCTGCGGATCATGTCGTCCTTAGTGACCCAGAGGACTGCCTCAGCTAACCTACGCTGCATGGCCTCCCTGATCCTGCAAAGTCTGCGGAGGGATCCTCGTATTCTTCGGATCAAGGAGAGGGACCATTACTGGCTGGCCACTCTCCTTGATCCACGGTACAAGGGTAAGGTTGCGGACCTTATCTTACCGTCGCAGAGGGAGCAGAGGATGAGACAACTCCGGGAGGCCTTGCAGAAAGGTCTGTGCAACGCGTTCCCAGAGACTGGGAGGTTACAAACTCCTGGTCCTGGACAACGAGTTGCTGAGGCTTCGGTCAGTCAAAGAAGGAGCGGTGGGGAAGGTGGCCGTCTGACCGAAGCGTTCAGACAATTCTTTAGTCCGCAGCCCCAAGGTATGATCGGTTCCAGCCACCATCGCCAGCGTCTGATATACATGGTGCAGGAATACCTAGGGGCAGGGCCGTTGGAACAGGAGAGGCAAACCAAGCAACTGCTTGGGGCCCCCAGCTGGCCTGGGGCCCCAGCAGAGCAGCCCCCTCCTGAGATTGGCGGCCCCCCCACCCGCGATTGGCGGCCCCCCCTCCGCGATCGGCAGCCCCCCCACCCGCGATTGGCGGCCCCCCTCCCGCGGTCGGTGGCCCCCCCACCCGCGATTTGCGGCCCCCCTCCCGCGATCGGCGGCCCCCCCACCCGCGATCGGCGGCCCCCCCCACCCGCGATTGGCGCCCCCCCTCCCGCGATTGGCGCCCCCCTCCCGCGATTGGCGGCCCCCCTCCCGCGATTGGCGCCCCCCCCACCCGTGATCGGCGGCCCCCCCACCCGCGATTGGCGCCCCCCCTCCCACGATCGGCGGCCCCCCACCCGCGATTGGCGCCCCCTCCCGCGATTGGCGGCCCCCCACCCGCGATTGGCGGTCCCCCTCCCGCGATCGGCGGCCCCCCCACCCGCGATTGGCAGCCCCCCTCCCGCGACCGCGGGTGGGGGGCGCCAATCGCGGCCCCCCCCACCCGCGATTGGCGTCCCCCTCCCGCGATTGGCGGCCCCCCTCCCGCAATCGGTGGCCCCCCTCCCGCGATCGGCGGCCCCCCCACCCGCGAATGGCGGCCCCCCCTCATGTGATCCGCGGCCCCCCCCTGCCACGATCGGCAGGCCCCCCCCGCTTGGGGGCCCCAAATTCTCAATCTGCTTGGGGCCCCCAAATTCCTTCAAACGGCCCTGCCTAGGGGCAAGCTCAGACTTGGACACCTTCCCCACCGAAAATCCTCTGGCTTACTGGGTCTTGAGGATGGATCACTGGCCAGAGCTTGCACAGTATGCAATTGAGCTACTGGCCTGTCCTGCATCCAGCGTTCTTTCAGAACGCACATTCAGTGCTTCTGGAGGATTTGTCACGGATCACAGGGTGCGCCTGTCCACCGACTCTGTTAATCGACTGACCTTCATAAAGATGAACCAGTCTTGGATCACCACCAGCTACCAAACACCTGAAGCTGATATAACAGACTAATTTATTTTCAAATGTCACATCCCTTCAAGACTGATGCTGATGCTGAGTGACTGTCCTGTTATGTTGACTGACTATCCTCCTCCTCCTCAATGATCCGATTGACGATGATAGCTTGGAAGAACATTTTTGTTTCTGGGTGCCGCCACCAGTGGCTAAGGCCCAATTTTTCAGCCCCTGTTTAACAGGGGTGTGTTATTACAATTTTTTATGCAATGCTTTGCAGCAGGGCTCATTCCTGCACTCCAACTAGAGTATCTGGGAGAGGTTGCAGTGTCGTGGCACCAGCACCAGTGGCTAAGGCCCAATTTTTCAGCCCCTGTTTAACAGGGGCGTGTAATTACAATTTTTGATGCAATACTTTGCAACAGGGCTCATTGCTGTGCTCCAAGTACAGTATCTGTGAGGGGTTGCAGTGTTGTGGCACCAGTGCCTAAGGCCCAATTTTTCTGCCCCTGTTTAACAGGGGCATGTAATTACAATTCTTGATCTAATAATTCACAGCAGGGCCCATTCCTGCGCCCACCAAGACTAACTGTGAGGCCTTACAGTGTTGTGTCAACACCACCACCACCACCACCACCAAAGGCCCAATTTTTCAGCCCCTGTTCAACAGGGGCATGCAATTACAATTCTTGATCTAATAATTCACAGCAGGGCCCATTCATGCGCCCACCAAGAGTAACTGTGAGGGCTCACAGTGTTGTGGCAACACCAACATGTAAGGGGCAAATTTCAGCTGAGTATATACGGCAGGCCCCTACTTTCAAACATCCAACTTACAAACGACTCCTCCTTGCAAACGGAAGGATACAACAGGAAGTGAGAGGAAATCTACCCCTAGGAAGGCAAATTCTCTCCTGTAAGAGTTAATATGGGAAAAAAGTGTCTCCTCTCCACTGATGCTTTATCACCAATTCTTGTTTCAATAAAAAACACAAATTTTCAAAAAACATTTGTCATTAGGACGGAAAGTGAGGTGAACTGTTCTGAACAGGTGCACACTGCACAGACAGCAAAACAAATGTTACAGGGGTGATAACCCTTCCCTATGTTTTCCAAAAAGCTTAAAAATAGATTTTTTGGCTGGAGCTACACTTAAACAATGTACCTGTTCAAAATTACAAACAGATTCTACATAAGAACAAACCTACAGTCCCTGTCTTGTATGCACCGCCTGTATACGGCTGTTCAGAGTATATAGGGCCTTTTTTATTTTGTGTGCGGGGTTCCCCTTAATATCCATACAAGACCCAAAAGGGGCTGGTAATGGGCTGGGGTGGGGGGGGGGGGGTGTGATGGGGTAGCTATGCCATTTTTCTTAAAGATTTTCATCCATATTACCGGGAACAGACATTACATTAAAGCCGCAAGCAGTTTTAAATGGCTTTTTTTCCTTTAGAAATGTAATTTTGTGCAGGGACAGTTCTAAACACAGGAAACATGTGGCACTTCACAGGCATACTTTAGACACCCCCCAGGTACGATATTTAAAGGAATATTTGAATATTTGACTTTTTTTTTTCACTTTATGCATCATTAAAATGACTGCTCCAGAAAAACGGCAGTTTTTAAAACTTCTTTTTTGCATTGATACATGTCCCCTGGTGCAGAACCTGGGTTCCCAAACTCTTTTTAGGACAATAACATGCATAATAGTCGTTATAATTAGCACTTTAGATTTCGAACGTTCGCATCCATTGTATTTAATAGGGTTCTAAAGTTCGTGCGAACTTTCGGTCCGTTCGCAGGTTCTGGTGCGAACCGAACCCGGGGGTGTTCGGCTCATCACTATTAAGTAACCTTTAAATGTATTTGTACTGTTATAGACCATAGGCTGTTCATTTGCTAGGCATTTTGCTTGTTATAGAGATCTGTCAGTCTTGTATTGTAGTCCTAATATTGTAATAGTTTTGTATGTACAGCATCTTGTATAGTAAAAGCACATTTACACACTGCAGAAGTCTCAGCTTCTTTGTTATACCACAGAGTAACCTTGCTAGATAGACGCAAGCAAAACATTTGGGGGCTCGGCCGCGATCTGTGCTATAATTCAATTGAAGCACACTTGTTTTTCTGTAGTGTGTTGTGTAGCTTGTGCTAGGTAAAATGCTGCGTAAGCTGTTTAGTAAAAGCAAGGCTGCAGAGGGTTCTGGTGACCAGAAGAAAGTGTGCAGCTTACCTATCTGGGCCAGAAATGAGTGGGAGCCTCTTTCTAAAGAATTTGTGAAGTATGCTTCTCCCTTGAAGCTGACTTGGGGTGATAAAGTTTCAGATCATTTTGTAGATTTTAGCCTTAAGGGGTTGGATTTAAGTAAGAAAGAGAAGAGGACAGTGTCCACAGTGGGTTGGTACTTCCTCCATGCTCTCTATACTGAATCACATAGAAGGGAGAAGGCAGAGGCAGAAGTTAAGGTATTAAAAGACCAGCTAGCAGTTGCTTCAGAGTGTGTACGTTCAACCGCTAGTCGGGCTGATGATTTGCAAGAGCGGTGTGCAGCCCTCATGACCAAATCAATTAATGCCTTAAGAAAAAGGAAGGGGCGTAAACCTGTTAGTAAAGCCAGGGTACGTGCCATTGTCACATCCAAAAATTGGGATTGTGAGGATGTGCTCTCCTCAAATGATAGTGAGGATGAGGAGATAGAGTTTGATATTTCAGAGGATGATCTGCTAGTGGGAAAGAAAAAGTATGCCAGACCTCTCATTACTAAGCATAGCAAATGGCAACATGATAGAGAGGATATGGCAGATGGGGAGGTGCATTATCGCAACCCCAGAGATGTTGAAATTGAAAAAGTACGGGAGTTTACACAAACTGAACTCCATGAGCTGGCAAAACAATACAAACAAAAAGGTCTGGGGAGCCCCTATTGAGTTGGCTCCTACGCTTATGGGATGAAGGGGCGGACAGTGTTGTTTTGTCAGGTAAGGAAGCAGTGGCTATGGGAGTTTTAACCCATGATCCACAATTGCGTCAGGCAATGCGAAAAGCCAGAGAGTTTAGCGTTAATTTTTCACTGTTAGACCTTGTGAGAGATGGAATAGTCTTAGTATACGCTAGTCCTACTGACCTGGAAAATACCTACTCCTGGAGATTAGTAATGAGCCGAACACCCCCGGGTTCGGTTCGCACCAGAACCCGCGAACGGACCGAAAGTTCGTACGAACATTAGAACCCTATTAAATACAATGGATGCGAACGTTCGAATTCTAAAGTGCTAACTATAACAACTATTATGCATGTTATTGTCCTAAAAAGGGTTTGGGAACCCGGGTTGTGCACCAGGGGACATGTATCAATGCAAAAATAAGTTTTAAAAACTGTCGTTTTTCGGGAGCAGTCATTTTAATGATGCATAAGGTGAAAAAAAAAAAGTCAAATATTCCTTTAAATATCGTACCTGGGGGGTGTCTAAAGTATGCCTGTGAAGTGCCACGTGTTTCCCGTGTTTAGAACTGTCCCTGCACAAAATGACACTTCTAAAGGAAAAAAAAGCCATTTAAAACTGCTTGCGGCTTTAATGTAATGTCTGGTCCCGGTAATATGGATGAAAATCTTTAAGAAAAATGGCATAGCTACCCCATGACCCCCCCCCCCCCCCTACCCCAGCCCATTACCAGCCCCTTTGGGTCTTGTATGGATATTAAGGGGAACCCCGCACATAAAATAAAAAAGGCCCTATATACTCTGAACAGCCGTATACAGGCGGTGCATACAAGACAGGGACTGTAGGTTTGTTCTTATGTAGAATCTGTTTGTAATTTTGAACAGGTACATTGTTGAAGTGTAGCTCCAGCCCAAAAATCTATTTTTAAACTTTTTGGAAAACATAGGTAAGGGTTATCACCCCTGTAACATTTGTTTTGCTGTCTGTGCCCCTGTTCAGAACATTTCACCTCACTTTCCGTCCCAATGACAACTGTTTCTGAAATGTGGTGTTTTTCTTGAAACAAGGATTGCTGATAAAGCATCAGTACAGAGGAGACACCTTTCTCACATATTTATTCTTACAGGAGAGAATTTTCCTTCCTAGTGGTAGATTTCCTCTCACTTCCTGTTGTCTTCTTGCGTTTGCAAGTAGGAGTCGTTTGTAAGTTGGATGTTTGAAAGTAGGGACCTGCCGTATATACTCTGCAGAAATAGGCCCCTTAGTTGTTGGTGTTGGCACAACACTGTAAGCACTCACAGTTACTCTTGGTTGGTGCTGGAACGCCCTGCTGTCAACTATTATATCAGGAATTTTAATTACATATAATTGTTCAACAGTGGTAGTAAAAATTGGGCCTTTGATGGTGGTGCTGGTGCCACAACACTGTAAGCCCTGACAGTTACTCTTGGTGGGTGCAGCAATGGGCCCTGCTGTGAATTATTAGATCAAGAATTGTAATTACATGCCCCTTTTGAACAGGGGCTGAAAAATTGGGCCTTTCGTGGTGGTGGTGGCGTTGCCACAACACTGTAAGCCCTCAGAGTTACTCTTGGTGGGTGCAGCAATGGGCCCTGCTGTGAATTATTAGATCAAGAATTGTAATTACATGCCCCTTTTGAACAGGGGCTGAAAAATTGGGCCTTTCGTGGTGGTGGTGGTGGTGGCGTTGCCACAACACTGTAAGCCCTCAGAGTTACTCTTGGTGGGTGCAGCAATGGGCCCTGCTGTGAATTATTAGATCAAGAATTGTAATTGCATGCCCCTGTTGAACAGGGGCTGAAAAATGGGGCCTTTAGTGGTGGTGGTGGTGGTGGTGGTGTTGCCACAACACTGTAAGCCCTCAGAGTTACTCTTGGTGGGTGCAGCAATGGGCCCTGCTGTGAATTATTAGATCAAGAATTGTAATTACATGCCCCTTTTGAACAGGGGCTGAAAAATTGGGCCTTTCGTGGTGGTGGTGGTGGTGGCGTTGCCACAACACTGTAAGCCCTCAGAGTTACTCTTGGTGGGTGCAGCAATGGGCCCTGCTGTGAATTATTAGATCAAGAATTGTAATTGCATGCCCCTGTTGAACAGGGGCTGAAAAATTGGGCCTTTCGTGGTGGTGGTGGTGGTGGTGGTGGTGGTGTTGCCACAACACTGTAAGCCCTCAGAGTTACTCTTGGTGGGTGCAGCAATGGGCCCTGCTGTGAATTATTAGATCAAGAATTGTAATTACATGCCCCTTTTGAACAGGGCCTGAAAAATTGGGCCTTTCGTGGTGGTGGTGGTGGTGGCGTTGCCACAACACTGTAAGCCCTCAGAGTTACTCTTGGTGGGTGCAGCAATGGGCCCTGCTGTGAATTATTAGATCAAGAATTGTAATTGCATGCCCCTGTTGAACAGGGGCTGAAAAATTGGGCCTTTCGTGGTGGTGGTGGTGGTGGTGGTGTTGCCACAACACTGTAAGCCCTCAGAGTTACTCTTGGTGGGTGCAGCAATGGGCCCTGCTGTGAATTATTAGATCAAGAATTGTAATTACATGCCCCTTTTGAACAGGGGCTGAAAAATTGGGCCTTTCATGGTGGTGGTGGTGGTGGCGTTGCCACAACACTGTAAGCCCTCAGAGTTACTCTTGGTGGGTGCAGCAATGGGCCCTGCTGTGAATTATTAGATCAAGAATTGTAATTGCATGCCCCTGTTGAACAGGGGCTGAAAAATTGGGCCTTAGGCACTGGTGGCACAACACTACAACCCCTCACAGATACTGTACTTGGAGCACAGCAATGAGCCCTGTTGCAAAGTATTGCTTCAAAAATTGTAATGACACGCCCCTGTTAAACAGGGGCTGAAAAATTGGGCCTTAGGCACTGGTGCCACAACACTCCAACCCCTCACAGATACTGTACTTGGAGCACAGCAATGAGCCCTATGGCAAATTATTGCTAAAAAAATTGTAATTACACGCCCCTGTAAAACAGGGGCTGAAAAATTGGGCCTTGGCCACTGGTGGCGGCACCCATAAACAAAAATGATCTTCCAAGCTATCATCATCAATCGTATCATTGAGGACTCGGAGGAGGAGGATAGCCAGTCAACATAACAGCACAGGCACTCAGCATCAGCATCAGTCTTGAAGGGATGTGACATGTTAAAATCAATTAGTCTGTTATATCAGCATCAGGTGTGTGGTAGCTGGTGGTGATCCAAGACTGGTTCATCGTGATGAAAGTCAGTCGATCAACCGAGTCGGTGGACAGGCGCACCCTGTGATCCGTGACAAATCCTCCAGCAGCACTGAATGTGCGTTCCGAAAGAACGCTGGATGCAGGACAGGCCAGTAGCTCAATTGCATACTGTGCAAGCTCTGGCCAGTGATCCATCCTCAAGACCCAGTAAGCCAGAGGATTTTCGGTGGGGAAGGTGCCCAAGTCTGACCTTGCCCCTAGATATTCCTGCACCATGTTTATCAGACGCTGGCGATGGTTGCTGGAACCGATCATACTTTGGGGCTGCGGACTAAAGAATTGTCTGAACGCATCGGTCAGACGGCCACCTTCCCCACCGCTCCTTCTTTGACTGGCCGAAGCCTCAGCAACTCGTTGTCCAGGACCAGGAGTTTGTAACCTCCCAGTCTCTGGGAACGCGTTGCACAGACCTTTCTGCAAGGCCTCCCGGAGTTGTCTCATCCTCTGCTCCCTCTGCGACGGTAAGATAAGGTCCGCAACCTTACCCTTGTACCGTGGATCAAGGAGAGTGGCCAGCCAGTAATGGTCCCTCTCCTTGATCCGAAGAATACGAGGATCCTTCCGCAGACTTTGCAGGATCAGGGAGGCCATGCAGCGTAGGTTTGCTGAGGCATTCGCTCCGGAGTCCTCTGGGTCACTAAGGACGACATGATCCGCAGCCACCTCCTCCCAGCCACGTACAAGTCCACTGGTTTCTTGGGACTGTAAATCATCCCTAAAAGACTGCTGCTGATGATGCTGAGTGCCAGCCTCCACCTCCATGCTGACACAATCCTCCTCCTCCTCCTCCTCCTCCTCCTCTTCCTGTGCGATGGGTGGGACAGAAGGAACACTGTCTGGGTAAAGGGGGCCTTGAGAGGCAAGGAAGTCCTCCTCTTCCTGCCTCTGTTCTGCCTCAAGTGCCCTGTCCATTATTCCACGCAGCGTGTGCTCCAACAGGTGGACAAGAGGTACAGTGTCACTGATGCATGCACTGTCACTGCTCACCATCCTCGTGGCCTCCTCAAATGGTGCCAGGACAGTGCATGCATCCCTGATCATGCCCCACTGGCGTGGAGAAAAAAAACCAAGCTCCCCTGACCCTGTCCTGGTGCCGTAGTCGCACAGGTACTCATCGATGGCCCTCTGCTGCGTGTGCAGCCGCTGCAGCATGGCCAACGTTGAGTTCCACCTGGTGGGCATGTCACATATAAGGCGGTTCTTGGGCAGGTTCAACTCCTTTTGCAGCTCAGCCAGGCGAGCACTGGCATTATAAGAACTGCGGAAATGCACACAGACTTTCCTGGCCTGCCTCAGGACATCCTGTAAGCCCGGGTACCTGCCCAAGAACCGCTGCACCACCAGGTTAAGGACGTGAGCCACACAGGGCACATGGGTCAGTTGTCCCTGTCGGAGGGCGGAGAGGAGGTTGGTGCCATTGTCGCAAACCACCATTCCTGGCTTAAGCTGGCGTGGCGTCAACCGCCTCTCGGCCTGGCCCTGCAGAGCAGACAGGACCTCTGCCCCAGTGTGGCTTCTGTCCCCCAAACACACCAGCGCAAGCACGGCATGGCATCTTTTTGCCTGCGTACTTGCGTAGCCCCTTGAACGCCTACAGAGCACCGCTGGTTCCGAGGACAAAGCACAGGAAGAGGCCATGGAGGAAGAAGAAGAGGAGGGGGTGGAGGAGAGAGGTGTGTCACAACCAGTAGTAGCATTTTGGAGGCGTGGCGGTGGACCAACCTCCAACACTACTGCACCTTGTCCTGCATCCTTCCCAGCTGCCAAAAGAGTGACCCAATGGGCCGTGAAAGAAAGGTAACGTCCCTGTCCATGCCTGCTGGACCATGAGTCAGCGGTAATATGCACCTTACCGCTGACCGCCCTGTCCAGCGAGGCCAAGACATTGCCTTCCACATGCCGGTAGAGAGCCGGAATAGCCTTCCGTGAGAAAAAGTGGCGTTTGGGAACCTGCCACTGAGGAACCGCACATTGCACAAACTCACGGAAGGGGGCCGAGTCTACCAACTGAAAAGGCAGCAGTTGAAGCGCTAGCAATTTAGCCAAGCTAGCATTCAACCGCTGGGCATGTGGATGGCTGGGAGTGAACTTCTTTCGACGGTCCAGCAGCTGGGGCAGGGAAATTTGCCTGCTAGAATCGGACGTCAGTGTACTGCTAGCAGAGTGGCCGCAAGTACTTGGCTGTGACACACCTAATTCTACACCTTCATTCCTCTCAGTGCATGTTTCAGAGAGGACTGAAGTTATAGTGGGGTTGGAGATCCCAGCTGATGCGGTGCAAGGAGAGGTCCGCTTTGTTCTTTGGTGTGGGTCTTTGAGGTAGGCTTGCCAACGAGCTGCATGGCAGGTCAACATATGTCTGGTCAGGCATGTGGTACCCAAGCGGCTGATGTTTTGGCCACGCGATATACGCTTGAGACATATGTTGCAAACAGCAGCTGTGCGATCTGATGCACTAGCCTCAAAAAAGGCCCACACCAAAGAACTTTTTGAATGACGGGCAGAGGCAGCGCCCTGCACAGGCGGAGCTCTGCGGTGTGATTCCGTCGGTGTACTGCCCTTACGCTGGCCACCAAAGGGCATCCTGCCTCGTTGGAGATGTGCCTCCTCCTCATCCTCCTCCTCCTCCTCTCTCCTATTAGGCACCCACGTGGAGTCAGTGACCTCATCATCCCCTCCCTCCTCATCACTGGAGCCAATCTGGCAGTATGCTGCAGCTGCTGGAACATGACTGCCAGATTGGTGTCCTTCTTGAGCATCCCCTCTGTCTGCTCTCACGCTACTGCCTTCCTGTAGCTGGGTTTCATCATCAGACCCTTCGAAACGCTGGGCATCCTCCTGGAGCATGTACCCAACACTGTGCTCAAACAGTTCGGGGGACTCCTCAGGAGGAGGACATGGTGGGTCTAGGGAAGGAGTGACTGATGATGAGTCTGACATTGATACCAGGGAAGAGGACGCTTTGGCAGCTGCTTTTCCAGTACCCTGAGCCTGGGTGAGAGAGGATGAGGAGGAGGAGGAGGGCTTGGTCATCCACTCTACCAAGTCTTCGGCATGATGTGGCTCAACATGTCCAGCTGCCGAAAAGAAGGACAAGCGTGTCCCATGGCCATGTGCTGATGACAATGCACCGCGTCCACGACCAGCACTGTTGCCCCCAGACACAGAGCCTGCTTGCCCTCTTTTATTGCCTCCTGACTGTCTGCCTCTCCTTGTTTGCCTTCCAGACATTCTAATAGATGGCCTGCAGGGAGATGGGAAAAAAGCAATAAGGGCTACCTTCAGGTGTCCTTCTCTGTCCCTTTACTTAAGGATTTCTAAATATGGTTGAGGATGATTGCTTTTGCACAGAATATCACAACAACAATTTCCCTGACTGTCCAAAAAAACAAGGATTTCAAAGATGGTTGATGAGGAATGCTTTAGCACACTATAGCACAAGGAGAATTTCCCTCACTGTCCTTCCCTGTCCCTAGAAACAAGGATTATCACAGTGAAAGAAACTGACACTCTTCCTACCTATAGTTTTCTGTCCCTAGAAAAAATGTTTTTTTAAAGCACACTATAGCACAAGGAGAATTTCCCTCACTTTCCTTCTTTGTCCCTAGAAACAAGGATTATCACAGTGAAAGAAACTGACACTCTTCCTACCTATAGTTTTCTGTCTCTAGAAAAAATGTTTTTTTAAAGCACACTATAGCACAAGGAGAATTCCCTCACTGTCCTTTCCTGTCCCTAGAAACAAGGATTCGCACAGTAAAACACACTGACACTCTCCCTACCTATAGTTTTCTGTCCCTAGAAAAAATGTTTTTTTAAAGCACACTATAGCACAAGGAGAATTTCCCTCACTTTCCTTCTTTGTCCCTAGAAACAAGGATTATCACAGTGAAAGAAACTTACACTCTTCCTACCTATATTTTTCTGTCCCTTGAAAAAATGTTTTTTTAAAGCACACTATAGCACAAGGAGAATTCCCTCACTGTCCTTCCCTGTCCCTAGAAACAAGGATTCGCACAGTAAAAGACACTGACACTCTCCCTACCTATAGTTTTCTGTCCCTAGAAAAAATGTTTTTTTAAAGCACACTATAGCACAAGGAGAATTTCCCTCACTTTCCTTCTTTGTCCCTAGAAACAAGGATTATCACAGTGAAAGAAACTGACACTCTTCCTTCCTATAGTTTTCTGTCCCTAGAAAAAATGTTTTTTTAAAGCACACTATAGCACAAGGAGAATTCCCTCACTGTCCTTCCCTGTCCCTAGAAACAAGGATTATCACAGTGAAAGAAACTGACACTCTTCCTACCTATAGTTTTCTGTCCCTAGAAAAAATGTTTTCTTTCTCGTACATCACGGGACACAGAGCGACATAGTCATTACTAATGGGTTATATAGATACCGTCAGGTGCTGGCACTGGCAACTTCCAAAACCGGAAGTACCCTCCCCTATATAAGCCCCTCCCATCCGGGAGCACCTCAGTTTTTTGCCAGTGTCTAAGGTGTTGGCCAAGAAGAAACATGTGTTTTTCACTGAGCTTGCGTACAGGTTCTTTTGGGCCTCAGTAAGCTATTCCGGATCCGACCAAAAAAGCTTCATAGCTAAACGGTCGGTACCCGGGCCTTGCAGAGAAGAGCAAGGTTTTGCCTGTAATGCTTCTCTTAGGAGAGCTGGACCCTGGGATCCAGAGCTCTGGTCATACCCACGACCAAGATGTTTTCTGTGCAGGGTGCTATACAGGTCCAGGGGAGTGGAATCCTTGGGAACCCGGTCCCTGAAGGTTTGATTACAATGCCTGCCGTGATAGGTGAAGTTTGGGCTTTTGTGGACCAAACAAAGTCCTGCGGCGAGGAACAGGTAAGTGGGGGCCCCCAGGAACTTGGTTCTATTGGGGGACCCCCAAGCCTAATTTGTCTTTCTGTCTGTTACCTAATGGTATTCCCGCAAAATTCTGTGCATGCCTGTAACTACTAAAAAAATGTAATAATTTTTAATGGTGGTCAAGAAAAAAAAAAAAAAAAAATTTTTTATATATATTTAATATATTAGACTGCGGTACCTGTGTTTGTCCACTAGAGGCCGCTGTGGAATGTTTTCTTGTCATGTGGACTAGCTTCTTCTCAGCAGAGCAAAGTCCAGGCAGATGGTGAGTTCTCTTATAGGAAACTGCTTCCTCTGCCATGTTGCAGTGCTCGTCCATCCCCCGGCCTGCGGCAAAGAGGGGCCCTGGCTCCTGTCCCTTGTTACCATATTTGAAATTAGCGCCGAAGGCGCACGTGCCCGCGCGCGTGCGCGTGCACGCGCCTCTATATATAGAGGTGAGCCGGGAAAGGGGGCGGAGCCTGGGGGATGACGCTCTGTGCGCGCCGCAGCGCTTCTGCGCATGTGCGGGCGTCCCAGCAGTTTAAAAAAACCACAATATTGTAGTGAGCTGGCTATGAAGTACAGAGACAGAGCTGGCAACATTTAAAGGCATACAGCAAGCGGTTGATACAGGCATCCCCTAGAAAGGCACATTAGTAGACACCAACTGTGATATAGCAGCAATTGTGCTAGACTATTCTCAGTAAAAGTGGTGTATTACGGCTGGAATACCTCAGCTTTAGGCTTAGGAATATGCCGTCCAGAAGCTCCGGAACTGAATCTTCCAGGAAGCGAAGGGGGTCTCATCGGGCTCGGAGGATCTTGGGCATACTCCTGCTGCACCAGTCTCCCCTGAAGTTCAGAGGTAAGTGACCGTAGGGACCCCGCAGGGTACTTGGTACTGTGGCTGTCCTCAGTTCACCTGCTCCTGTGTATGTAACAGAGGAGGTTTTTTCCTCAGCTCTGGGAGGATTAGAGAGAGATTGTCAACATTTATCGCTGCCTCCCTGTCAGGGAAAGCACGCCCGATCTCCGTCTCCTCCTTCAGAGTGCCTGTTAGCAGAGCAACAGTCCCATACAGGGATCGACCTGCCTGAAGGGGATCAGGATGAGGTTGATTCTGTTATAGAGGAATCAACAGTGGGGGAACCTTTTCTCAGCATCTCAAGCTGAAAGATTATGGGTTCAGTCTCTGACTAACATGGTCCGATCAGCATTTAAAAATGCACCTTGCGGAACCATCAACCACTACTGTATCCTCGTTGGGGTCGCTAGAAGCCCCCAGACTGTTTGTTCTTTTCCACTTCACCCTTTACTGAAAGGGCTCATTTACCAGGATTGGGAACGTCCTGAGAAAATATTTATTCCCCCAAGAGATTTCCGGTGGTCTATCCCATGGAGGATAAGTTCATCAAAAAAAAAAAAAAAAAAAATGGAAGGTCCCTACAGTGGACGCAGCCATCTCTTGTATGTATAAATCACTGACATGTCCAGTGGATAATGTCCAAATGTTCAAGAACCCAATAGATAAAAGATTGGAGTCCTTATGAAAATCTGCTTGGTGATACAACCAGCAGTAGCAGCTATTGGGGTCTGCTAAGCAGTGAAGGATCAGTTGAAACAGGTCTTGAGGGACTTGACAGATCAGCAGGCTTTGCCCTAGCTGATCTACCTAGAGCCTTAGGCTTTGCGGTTGACGCCATAGAGGATTCAGTCCATCAGGCCTCCCGCCTTACGCTGTCTATAGTACATATGCGTAGGCTCCTATGGCTCAAAAAACTGGTCTGCTGAAGCTCCCTGTAAAGAATGGCTGGTTAGCGTCCCATTTCATGGTGAACGCTTATTCAGGGAAAACCTGGACAAATATATCCAGAAAATTTCCAGCGGTAAAAATACGCTCTTGCCGGTTAAAAGCAGAGTTAGAGGTCCCTCTTTAAGAGGCCTGCTTCTCCAGTCCCTGGGGCATCGGCTGTGTAACAGTTCCGACGGCCTCCTCGGTCAAATCCCGGGGGTAAAAAACAGGGACAGTAGCAGGGTAATGAGAAACCCTGGGTCAGGGGAGGTACAAAACCTCCCCCAAAGTTAAATTCATTGAAGCCCCCACTCAGTCGGGTGGGGGGAGGACTCCAGTTGTTCGCAAGAGACCTGGCGGGACACGATCAAGACAGATAGGTGCTCTCCGCAGTAGGTTTGGGATACAGTTTGGAGTTAAAAGACTCTCCTCCTTCCCATTTTTGAGGTCAAACGTGCCAAGGGATCCCCGGAAGAGAGAGTCCCTCCTGTTGGCACTAGAACAACTATTGCTCCAAGGAGTAATTATGGAGGTTCCCCTGGAAGAATGAGGGTTCGGGTTTTACTCAAACCTCTTTACAGTCCCGAAGCAAACGCGGACGGGAGGCCCATATTAATTCTAAAAGGGCTATACAAATTCCTGTATATCAGGACTTTCCGATGGAGTCGATCCGATCGGTGGCCACTGCCCTACAAGGGGAGGATTGGTTAGCCACGATCGACATCAAAGATGCTTATTTGCACATTCCCATCTTTCCAGTCCACCAAAAATTTCTACGCTTTGCAGTAGAAGGGCGCCATTTTCAGTTCAGAGCCTTACCCTTCGGTTTGGCCACAGCACCACGAGTGTTTACAAAAATTCTGGCCCTTTATTGGCCAATCTAAGAACACAAGGTGTAATGATAATGGCATATCTGGATGACTTGTTGCTGATAGACCACTCAGTGAAAAAACTAGACGTGGTCGTTCACAAGACGATCAAGTATCTGGAATCTCACGGTTGGATTATCAACCGAGACAAGTCAGCCCTAAAAACCAGTCAAAAGTCTGGAATACTTGGGGCTAAGGTTGGATTCAGGCCAGAGAAAAATATTCTTGCCTCGAGGAAAGGTGTTGTCTTTGAAAGATTTGATCCACTTAGTGGGTACAAAAAAGACAGCCGTCCATACGCCTGTATATGAGGCTGCTGGGAAAAATGGTGGCATCATTCGAAGCAGTACCCTACGGTCAATTCCATTCAAGGAATTTGCAAGGGGCCATACTGTCAGCCTGGAACAAAAAAGTTCAGGCCCTAGACTTACAATGTCCTTGTCCCCTTCCGTTCGCAAGAGCCTCCGTTGGTGGTTGGTTCCCCAGAATCTGGAAAAAAGGAAATCCTTCAGTCCGATTTCTTGGAAGGTGGTCACTACAGATGCCAGCCTTATAGGCTGGGGAGCAGTACTGGAGCAATAGTCTCTCCAGGGCAGATGGTCGGATGCAGAAAAGGCCCTGCCCATCAATCTCTTAGAGATACGAGCAGCCCGGTATGCCCTAGTAGCATGGACATCCAAACTCCAAGGGTCCCCTGTCAGAATTCAATCAGACAATGCCACAGCAGTGGCATATATCAATCATCAGGGGGGCACCAGGAGTCGTGCAGCCCAGAGGGAAGTAAATTACATCCTGAAATGGGCAGAAAAATATGTCCCAGCCATATCTGCGGTATTCATTCCAGGAGTGGAGAATTGGAAGGCGGACTTTCTAAGTCGCCAGAAATTAGGCCCAGAGGAAGGGTCCCTTCACCCTGAGGTTTTCTGGACAATATGTCAGCGGTGGGGAACATCGGATGTAGATCTTCTAGCATCCAGATTCAACGCAAAGGGGGACAGGTTTGTCTCTCGGACAAGGGATCCCCTAGCTTGCGGCTCGGATGCCCTAGTGTTCCCTTGGGATCAGTTCAAGCTGATATATGCATTCACACCGCCAATGGTTACCTCGATTACTCCGCAGAATCAGGGTAGAAAAGAAACCAGTGATTCCGGTGGCTCCAGCGTGGCCCCGAAGAGCGTGGTACGCGGAGATTGTAAAATTTCAGTGGGGAGTCCTTGGACTCTCCCACGTCGTCCGGCTTTCGCAAGGACCGATATACCACCCTTCCTTACCAGCCCTAGGTTTGACGGCCTGGCTATTGAAGCCCACATTCTAAAAAAGAGAGGGCTCTCTAATGCTGTGGTATCTACCATGATCAATGCCAGGAAGCCGGTATCCAGGCAGATCTACTATAGAATCTGGAAGGCGTACATCGCGTGGTGTGAGGCCAAGAAATGGCATCCACATAAGTACGTAATAGGTAGGATTCTGGACTTCCTACAGTGGGCTGTAGATAGGAAGCTTGCCTTGAGTACTATCAAGGGTCAGATTTCGGCCTTGTCAATATTTTTTCAAAGGCCCTTGGCTTCGCATTCACTAGTCAAAGCCTTTATACAAGGAGTGATGCGTATTAGTCCTCCGGTTAATATTCCCATATGTCCATGGGATCTAAACTTGGTTCTGTCGGTTCTACAGAAACAACCATTTGAACCATTACAGCATATTTCCTTGGTGCTTCTCACCAGGAAATTGATTTTTCTAGTAGCCATTTGTTCGGCTAAAAGAGTATCGGAATTAGCAGCTATGTCCTGTAAGGAGCCATATCTGGTTATCCATAAGGACAGAGTAGTGTTACGTCCTCATCCAGCCTTTCTTCCTAAGGTGGTATCGAGGTTTCATTTGAACCAAGATGTGGTTCTTCCTTCTTTTTTCCCCAAACCTACTTCGGTAGAGGAAAAGTTATTGCATTCTTTGGATGTAGTAAGAGCAGTTAAAGCTTATCTAAAAGCCACTGCTCAGATTCGCAGAACGGATACTTTGTTTATTCTGCCGGAAGGCCCCAGAAAGGGTCAGGCAGCGTCAAAGTCTACTTTAGCCAAGTGGATTCGACAGGTCATTATGCAAGCTTATGGCTTGAGAAGGAGACCACCTCCGTTCAAAGTTAGAGCGCACTCCACGAGAGCAGTTGGAACTTCATGGGCAGTGCATCACCAGGCCTCCCTGGCTCAAATCTGTAAGGCCGCAACATGGTCTTCGGTACACACGTTTACTAGGTCCTACCAGGTGGACGTTAGAAGTCAGGAGGATGTCGCCTTTGGGCGCAGTGTGTTGCAGGCCGCAAAAGATCCTCATGTCTGATAGCGCTCAGCTTATATATGGTGTATCCCCCCCCCCTCATTTGGCATTGCTTTAGGACATCCCATTAGTAATGACTATGTCGCTCTGTGTCCCGTGATGTACGAGAAAGAAAATAGGATTTTTATAACAGCTTACCTGTAAAATCCTTTTCTTGGAGTACATCACGGGACACAGAGCTCCCGCCCCTCTTTAGGGACACTTATTGCTTTGCTACAAAACTGAGGTGCTCCCGGATGGGAGGGGCTTATATAGGGGAGGGTACTTCCGGTTTTGGAAGTTGCCAGTGCCAGCACCTGACGGTATCTATATAACCCATTAGTAATGACTATGTCGCTCTGTGTCCCGTGATGTACTCCAAGAAAAGGATTTTACAGGTAAGCTGTTATAAAAATCCTATTTTTTTAAAGCACACTATAGCACAAGGAGAATTTCCCTCACTTTCCTTCTTTGTCCCTAGAAACAAGGATTATCACAGTGAAAGAAACTGACACTCTTCCTTCCTATAGTTTTCTGTCCCTAGAAAAAATGTTTTTTTAAAGCACACTATAGCACAAGGAGAATTCCCTCACTGTCCTTCCCTGTCCCTAGAAACAAGGATTCGCACAGTAAAAGACACTGACACTCTCCCTACCTATAGTTTTCTGTCCCTAGAAAAAATGTTTTTTTAAAGCACACTATAGCACAAGGAGAATTTCCCTCACTTTCCTTCTTTGTCCCTAGAAACAAGGATTATCACAGTGAAAGAAACTGACACTCTTCCTACCTATAGTTTTCTGTCCCTAGAAAAAATGTTTTTTTAAAGCACACTATAGCACAAGGAGAATTCCCTCACTGTCCTTCCCTGTCCCTAGAAACAAGGATTCGCACAGTAAAACACACTGACACTCTCCCTACCTATAGTTTTCTGTCCCTAGAAAAAATGTTTTTTTAAAGCACACTATAGCACAAGGAGAATTCCCTCACTGTCCTTCCCTGTCCCTAGAAACAAGGATTCGCACAGTAAAAGACACTGACACTCTCCCTACCTATAGTTTTCTGTCCCTAGAAAAAATGTTTTTTTAAAGCACACTATAGCACAAGGAGAATTTCCCTCACTTTCCTTCTTTGTCCCTAGAAACAAGGATTATCACAGTGAAAGAAACTGACACTCTTCCTTCCTATAGTTTTCTGTCCCTAGAAAACATGTTTTTTTAAAGCACACTATAGCACAAGGAGAATTCCCTCACTGTCCTTCCCTGTCCCTAGAAACAAGGATTCGCACAGTAAAAGACACTGACACTCTCCCTACCTATAGTTTTCTGTCCCTAGAAAAAATGTTTTTTTAAAGCACACTATAGCACAAGGAGAATTCCCTCACTGTCCTTCCCTGTCCCTAGAAACAAGGATTCGCACAGTAAAACACACTGACACTCTCCCTACCTATAGTTTTCTGTCCCTAGAAATTTTTTTTTTTAAAGCACACTATAGCACAAGGAGAATTCCCTCACTGTCCTTCCCTGTCCCTAGAAACAAGGATTCGCACAGTAAAAGACACTGACACTCTCCCTACCTATAGTTTTCTGTCCCTAGAAAAAATGTTTTTTTAAAGCACACTATAGCACAAGGAGAATTTCCCTAACTTTCCTTCTTTGTCCCTAGAAACAAGGATTATCACAGTGAAAGAAACTGACACTCTTCCTACCTATAGTTTTCTGTCCCTAGAAAAAATGTTTTTTTAAAGCACACTATAGCACAAGGAGAATTCCCTCACTGTCCTTCCCTTGTCCCTAGAAACAAGGATTATCACAGTGAAAGAATCTGACACTCTTCCTACCTATAGTTTTCTGTCCCTAGAAAAAATGTTTTTTTAAAGCACACTATAGTACAAGGAGAATTTCCCTCACTTTCCTTCTTTGTCCCTAGAAACAAGGATTATCACAGTGAAAGAAACTGACACTTTTCCTTCCTATAGTTTTCTGTCCCTAGAAAAAATGTTTTTTTAAAGCACACTATAGCACAAGGAGAATTTCCCTCACTTTCCTTCTTTGTCCCTAGAAACAAGGATTATCACAGTGAAAGAAACTGACACTCTTCCTACCTATAGTTTTCTGTCCCTAGAAAAAATGTTTTTTTTAAAGCACACTATAGCACAAGGAGAATTCCCTCACTGTCCTTCCCTGTCCCTAGAAACAAGGATTATCACAGTGAAAGAAACTGACACTCTTCCTACCTATAGTTTTCTGTCCCTAGAAAAAATGTTTTTTTAAAGCACACTATAGCACAAGGAGAATTTCCCTCACTTTCCTTCTTTGTCCCTAGAAACAAGGATTATCACAGTGAAAGAAACTGACACTCTTCCTTCCTATAGTTTTCTGTCCCTAGAAAAAATGTTTTTTTAAAGCACACTATAGCACAAGGAGAATTCCCTCACTGTCCTTCCCTGTCCCTAGAAACAAGGATTCGCACAGTAAAAGACACTGACACTCTCCCTACCTATAGTTTTCTGTCCCTAGAAAAAATGTTTTTTTAAAGCACACTATAGCACAAGGAGAATTTCCCTCACTTTCCTTCTTTGTCCCTAGAAAGAAGGATTATCACAGTGAAAGAAACTGACACTCTTCCTACCTATAGTTTTCTGTCCCTAGAAAAAATGTTTTTTTAAAGCACACTATAGCACAAGGAGAATTCCCTCACTGTCCTTCCCTGTCCCTAGAAACAAGGATTCGCACAGTAAAACACACTGACACTCTCCCTACCTATAGTTTTCTGTCCCTAGAAAAAATGTTTTTTTAAAGCACACTATAGCACAAGGAGAATTCCCTCACTGTCCTTCCCTGTCCCTAGAAACAAGGATTCGCACAGTAAAACACACTGACACTCTCCCTACCTATAGTTTTCTGTCCCTAGAAAAAATGTTTTTTTAAAGCACACTATAGCACAAGGAGAATTTCCCTCACTTTCCTTCTTTGTCCCTAGAAACAAGGATTATCACAGTGAAAGAAACTGACACTCTTCCTACCTATAGTTTTCTGTCCCTAGAAAAAATGTTTTTTTAAAGCACACTATAGCACAAGGAAAATTCCCTCACTGTCCTTCCCTGTCCCTAGAAACAAGGATTCGCACAGTAAAAGACACTGACACTCTCCCTACCTATAGTTTTCTGTCCCTAGAAAAAATGTTTTTTTAAAGCACACTATAGCACAAGGAGAATTTCCCTCACTTTCCTTCTTTGTCCCTAGAAACAAGGATTATCACAGTGAAAGAAACTGACACTCTTCCTTCCTATAGTTTTCTGTCCCTAGAAAAAATGTTTTTTTAAAGCACACTATAGCACAAGGAGAATTCCCTCACTGTCCTTCCCTGTCCCTAGAAACAAGGATTATCACAGTGAAAGAAACTGACACTCTTCCTACCTATAGTTTTCTGTCCCTAGAAAAAATGTTTTTTTAAAGCACACTATAGCACAAGGAGAATTTCCCTCACTTTCCTTCTTTGTCCCTAGAAACAAGGATTATCACAGTGAAAGAAACTGACACTCTTCCTTCCTATAGTTTTCTGTCCCTAGAAAAAATGTTTTTTTAAAGCACACTATAGCACAAGGAGAATTCCCTCACTGTCCTTCCCTGTCCCTAGAAACAAGGATTCACACAGTAAAAGACACTGACACTCTCCCTACCTATAGTTTTCTGTCCCTAGAAAAAATGTTTTTTTAAAGCACACTATAGCACAAGGAGAATTTCCCTCACTTTCCTTCTTTGTCCCTAGAAACAAGGATTATCACAGTGAAAGAAACTGACACTCTTCCTACCTATAGTTTTCTGTCCCTAGAAAAAACGTTTTTTTAAAGCACACTATAGCACAAGGAGAATTCCCTCACTGTCCTTCCCTGTCCCTAGAAACAAGGATTCGCACAGTAAAACACACTGACACTCTCCCTACCTATAGTTTTCTGTCCCTAGAAAAAATGTTTTTTTAAAGCACACTATAGCACAAGGAGAATTCCCTCACTGTCCTTCCCTGTCCCTAGAAACAAGGACTCGCACAGTAAAACACACTGACACTCTCCCTACCTATAGTTTTCTGTCCCTAGAAAAAATGTTTTTTTAAAGCACACTATAGCACAAGGAGAATTTCCCTCACTTTCCTTCTTTGTCCCTAGAAACAAGGATTATCACAGTGAAAGAAACTGACACTCTTCCTTCCTATAGTTTTCTGTCCCTAGAAAAAATGTTTTTTTAAAGCACACTATAGCACAAGGAGAATTCCCTCACTGTCCTTCCCTGTCCCTAGAAACAAGGATTCGCACAGTAAAAGACACTGACACTCTCCCTACCTATAGTTTTCTGTCCCTAGAAAAAATGTTTTTTTAAAGCACACTATAGCACAAGGAGAATTCCCTCACTGTCCTTCCCTGTCCCTAGAAACAAGGATTCGCACAGTAAAACACACTGACACTCTCCCTACCTATAGTTTTCTGTCCCTAGAAAAAATGTTTTTTTAAAGCACACTATAGCACAAGGAGAATTCCCTCACTGTCCTTCCCTGTCCCTAGAAACAAGGATTCGCACAGTAAAAGACACTGACACTCTCCCTACCTATAGTTTTCTGTCCCTAGAATTTTTTTTTTTTTAAAGCACACTATAGCACAAGGAGAATTTCCCTAACTTTCCTTCTTTGTCCCTAGAAACAAGGATTATCACAGTGAAAGAAACTGACACTCTTCCTACCTATAGTTTTCTGTCCCTAGAAAAAATGTTTTTTTAAAGCACACTATAGCACAAGGAGAATTCCCTCACTGTCCTTCCCTTGTCCCTAGAAACAAGGATTATCACAGTGAAAGAAACTGACACTCTTCCTACCTATAGTTTTCTGTCCCTAGAAAAAATGTTTTTTTAAAGCACACTATAGCACGAGGAGAATTTCCCTCACTTTCCTTCTTTGTCCCTAGAAACAAGGATTATCACAGTGAAAGAAACTGACACTCTTCCTTCCTATAGTTTTCTGTCCCTAGAAAACATGTTTTTTTAAAGCACACTATAGCACAAGGAGAATTCCCTCACTGTCCTTCCCTGTCCCTAGAAACAAGGATTCGCACAGTAAAAGACACTGACACTCTCCCTACCTATAGTTTTCTGTCCCTAGAAAAAATGTTTTTGTAAAGCACACTATAGCACAAGGAGAATTTCCCTCACTTTCCTTCTTTGTCCCTAGAAACAAGGATTATCACAGTGAAAGAAACTGACACTCTTCCTACCTATAGTTTTCTGTCCCAAGAAAAAATGTTTTTTTAAAGCACACTATAGCACAAGGAGAATTCCCTCACTGTCCTTCCCTGTCCCTAGAAACAAGGATTATCACAGTGAAAGAAACTGACACTCTTCCTACCTATAGTTTTCTGTCCCTAGAAAAAATGTTTTTTTAAAGCACACTATAGCACAAGGAGAATTTCCCTCACTTTCCTTCTTTGTCCCTAGAAACAAGGATTATCACAGTGAAAGAAACTGACACTCTTCCTTCCTATTGTTTTCTGTCCCTAGAAAAAATGTTTTTTTAAAGCACACTATAGCACAAGGAGAATTCCCTCACTGTCCTTCCCTGTCCCTAGAAACAAGGATTCACACAGTAAAAGACACTGACACTCTCCCTACCTATAGTTTTCTGTCCCAAGAAAAAATGTTTTTTTAAAGCACACTATAGCACAAGGAGAATTTCCCTCACTTTCCTTCTTTGTCCCTAGAAACAAGGATTATCACAGTGAAAGAAACTGACACTCTTCCTACCTATAGTTTTCTGTCCCTAGAAAAAATGTTTTTTTAAAGCACACTATAGCACAAGGAGAATTCCCTCACTGTCCTTCCCTGTCCCTAGAAACAAGGATTCGCACAGTAAAACACACTGACACTCTCCCTACCTATAGTTTTCTGTCCCTAGAAAAAATGTTTTTTTAAAGCACACTATAGCACAAGGAGAATTCCCTCACTGTCCTTCCCTGTCCCTAGAAACAAGGATTCACACAGTAAAACACACTGACACTCTCCCTACCTATAGTTTTCTGTCCCTAGAATTTTTTTTTTTAAAGCACACTATAGCACAAGGAGAATTTCCCTCACTTTCCTTCTTTGTCCCTAGAAACAAGGATTATCACAGTGAAAGAAACTGACACTCTTCCTACCTATAGTTTTCTGTCCCTAGAAAAAATGTTTTTTTAAAGCACATTATAGCACAAGGAGAATTTCCCTCACTTTCCTTCTTTGTCCCTAGAAACAAGGATTATCACAGTGAAAGAAACTGACACTCTTCCTACCTATAGTTTTCTGTCCCTAGAAAAAATGTTTTTTTAAAGCACACTATAGCCAAAGGAGAATTCCCTCACTGTCCTTCCCTGTCCCTAGAAACAAGGATTATCACAGTGAAAGAAACTGACACTCTTCCTACCTATAGTTTTCTGTCCCTAGAAAAAATGTTTTTTTAAAGCACACTATAGCACAAGGAGAATTCCCTCACTGTCCTTCCCTGTCCCTAGAAACAAGGATTATCACAGTGAAAGAAACTGACACTCTTCCTTCCTATAGTTTTCTGTCCCTAGAAAAAATGTTTTTTTAAAGCACACTATAGCACAAGGAGAATTCCCTCACTGTCCTTCCCTGTCCCTAGAAACAAGGATTCGCACAGTAAAAGACACTGACACTCTCGCTACCTATAGTTTTCTGTCCCTAGAAAAAATGTTTTTTTAAAGCACACTATAGCACAAGGAGAATTTCCCTAACTTTCCTTCTTTGTCCCTAGAAACAAGGATTATCACAGTGAAAGAAACTGACACTCTTCCTACCTATAGTTTTCTGTCCCTAGAAAAAATGTTTTTTTAAAGCACACTATAGCACAAGGAGAATTCCCTCACTGTCCTTCCCTTGTCCCTAGAAACAAGGATTCGCACAGTAAAACACACTGACACTCTCCCTACCTATAGTTTTCTGTCCCTAGAAAAAATGTTTTTTTAAAGCACACTATAGCACAAGGAGAATTCCCTCACTGTCCTTCCCTGTCCCTAGAAACAAGGATTCGCACAGTAAAACACACTGACACTCTCCCTACCTATAGTTTTCTGTCCCTAGAAAAAATGTTTTTTTAAAGCACACTATAGCACAAGGAGAATTCCCTCACTGTCCTTCCCTGTCCCAAGAAACAAGGATTCGCACAGTAAAACACACTGACACTCTCCCTACCTATCCTTCTCTTTCCCTAAACTAAAGGAATCCAGGTTAAGCAAGAAAAAAATAAATGTCACTGTCCCTGCCTATGCTTCTCTTTCCCTGCTCCGGAACACACTACACTAGGCCGCCGTGCTGGCAGCCTTTTATAGTGTGGGGCGTGTACTAAACACCCTCAGCAATAATTGGCCACAGGCATCCTGCCTGTGGCCAATCATTGCTCTCCTCGCTGCCGGCGCTGTGATTGGCCAAGCATGCGGGGTCACAGTGCATGCTTGGCCAATCACAGCGCCTGGATGACACTGCGATGGCGTAGTGCATTGTGGGCCGTTCGCGTCACTCGAATTTGGCGCGAACGGCCCAAATCGTTCGATCTTCGTCGAACGATCGAACAGCCGATGTTCGAGTCGAACGTATGTTCAACTCGAACACGAAGCTCATCCCTACTGGAGATCAATAGGAGAGGGTATTTCCAGGTTACGTGAGATGGGTTGTATAACCGGATTAAATACATTTCCAGAATGGATAGGTCCAGATATGGAACCCTTTACGTCTGCTCTGTGCTCTAAGCTGATGAAGTCTGCGCCATTTAATCTCAGGGCTCCATTATTGTCTTTGTTGGGAGGCCTGGGCTTAAACAGCAAGATTCATGAAACCACAACCCTTTTAAGCCAGTTGGGGGAGATAGAGGAGACTAAAACAAAACCTGTCAGGGCAATAGATAAGGTCAAGGCCAGACAGGAAGAATACAAGCAGAAAAGAACAGAGAAGAAACGGAATGGGGTAGAGAAAACAGAAGGTGAAGAGAAAACCAGGCTAGTTATTTCTAGGAAAGAAATGTGGGTGGACCTATTAAAGGCAGGAGTACCTAAAGATGAGATAGATGGCATTTCTACTGCAGAAATGCTGAAGAGGTGGAAACATTTAGAAGTTAAAACTGTCAGGGTTAGAAACACTACTCCTAGTGAAGATAACATCAGCCTAGACTTAGAAGAAACAGAACAGACCCCTCCTGTTAGCCCAAAACCAATTCCCAAAACTGAATATGAACCCAAATCCCTTTATCCTGGGGAGGAGTTAGAGAGAATCAGAAAAGGGGATTGGGAGGTTCCTTATCCTTTATGAAGGGAAGGTGAGTCTCCTATAATAGCAGCAAGGGCAGTGACAGCAGGAGACCGATGCCCATATGCACCTGTCACTTTATGGTGGGGGAAGTCATCTTCTCCTACACATGTAATGGCTTTAGTTGATAGCGAAGCTGAAGTTACACTTTTGCAAGGAAATCCTTCCCATCACAAAGGAGAATTGATTTATGTAGAAGGTTTGGGAGGGCAAACTACACCAGCAGTTAGGATATGGGTGAAATTGGCTATTGGCAAGGGATCAGGATTTATGACAAATGTTTTGATATCAGAGTTACCTGAAAATATTCTTGGGATGGATGTACTTCAAGGTCAGTCAATTCAGACTGAAAGAGGTACATTCACATTCGGGTATCCTGATAAAGCGTATCTGGTAAGGGCGGTGAAGGCTGTGGTCAGAGGTCATGCGAAATGGACCCCTGTCTACATTCCTCCACCAGAGAAGCCAGTCTGTCTCAAGCAGTACAGACTTCCTGGAGGCCACAAAGAAATTGGGGAGACTATTCAAGAACTGTTGAGAGTAGGGATCCTTAGACCTGCTGTAAGTCCTTTCTCGTCTCCGGTGTTCCCAGTAAAGAAACCTGATGGGACATATAGAATGACTGTGGATTACAGAGGTCTAAACAAAGTGGCACCTCCATTGAAGTCAGCTGTACCAGATATGCTCTCAATTGTTGAGAAAATTGCTAAAGATGCAGGAGAATATCATGCTGTGATAGACCTGGCTAATGCTTTCTTTTCAATTTTGATAGACCCAGAGTGTCAAGACCAGTTTGCTATGGTGTGGGACGGCCGCCAGTACACTTTCACTGTCCTTCCGCAGGGCTATCTTCATTCTCCAACAATTTGTCATGGACTGATTGCCCGAGATTTAAATACCCTGAATTTGAAAGTCGCTGTGTTTCACTACATTGATGACATCATGATCTCTGGAACAAAAGAAGATGTAACTGAAGCACTGCACCTGCTGATACAACACTTGGAGAACAGAGGGTGGGCTATCAACAGAGACAAAGTCCAAGGACCTGCCACAGAGGTGAAATTCCTAGGAATGATGTGGACTGGGCCACAGAGGAAGATTCCAGAGACAGTTGTGCAAACTATCCAGGCGCTGTCGCCCCCTGCTACCAAAAAGGAGGCACAGAAGTTCATTGGAGTTGTGGGATTCTGGAGATCGTTCATCCCACATCTTGGACTGATATTGAGGCCTATATACAATGTAACCAGAAAAAAGACTGAGTTCTCATGGGGTTCAGAGCAGCGGACTGCATTCCTGACTGCTAAAGAAGCTATTTTGCAGCATCAGGGATTGGGACCCGTGAGACAAGGAGTACTATTTCAGCTGGATGTAGTGGAGCAGAATGGTACCATATCTTGGAGTCTGTGGCAGCCAAATGAAAAGAAAGGACTGAGAGCAATACCTATTGGATTTTGGTCCAAACAACTGACAGAGGCACAGACGAGATACACGCCCCTAGAGAAGTACCTGTTTGGGGCCTACACAGTACTTTAACATGTAGAGACCATTACAGAAAAGGACACAGTCACCATCCATACTGCATTGCCAATAGCAGGATGGGTGAGAGATAATGGACTGACCACTAGGGCAGCTGTAGCCCAGAACCAGACACTGATGAAATGGAAGTGGTACCTTCAAGAAAGAGGGGGTTTTGCAGCTGGGGATGTTAGAGACATTTCAAAACAGTTGGCAGGGCTTGTTACTTTTACCAGCACCCGGCCAGAAGAAGAAATTCCTGTGCTGCAGTCATCCCCCATTCAAGAGACTCCACCCTTTGAGTCTCTGTCAGAAGACATGAAGGAGTCAGCGTGGTTCACTGATGGTTCAGCCATAATCACCTCGTCTGGGCGTAAATGGACAGCAGCAGCCTACAACCCAAGTACAGACACAGTCCTGCAGGAGTCCGGAATCGGAGGGTCCAGTCAGTATGCAGAGTTGAAAGCTGTAGTGATGACTCTTCAGGAGGATCCTTCTTCCCATGTCACTATCTACACTGACAGCTGGACGGTTTTTAAAGGACTGACAACTTGGATGCCCACGTGGAAGTCCAATGAACGGATGATTCATGGAAAGGTGGTGTGGGGAGGCAAGAAAGTCTGGGACTACATCTGGAAGGAAGCTTACTCCCGCACCATAAAAGTGGGGCATGTTGATGCACATGTGCCCCTAGTACCAAACTTTGAGAACTATAACAGAGTAGCAGATGAAATCGCCAAAGTGAAGGCAGTTGTGCCAATTGATCCTGTTTTGATGAACTTGGCCAACTGGGCCCACAAGCAATCTGGACATTTGGGGCAGAAAGCAACATATGAATGGGCACAGCAGAGAGGATTGCCTATATCCATGGACATGATAAAGACTGTAATAGGGAACTGTACAGTGTGTGGAGAAGTGCGACAATGGCCATTGCAAAAGTACTCCACCGGGTCGATTAAGAGGGGTGAGAGGCCTGCAGAAATCTGGCAGATTGACTTCATTGGTCCCCTGTCCCGGGGAAACAATGGACTGAGATATTGTTGCACTGCAGTAAACACCTATTCAGGACTTATGCTTGTCCATCCTTGCAAACATGCAGATCAAGCCGCAACGCTTCAACTGCTTCAGAAACTTGTCGTTGCTTATGGTTGTCCCAAACAAATCCAAAGTGATAACGGCTCACACTTCACCGAATCAACAGTACAGCAGTGGGCCAAAGATTCTGGAGTGTACTGGTTGTGCCACATCCCATACCATCCACAGGCAGCTGGTTTGATTGAAAGATACAACGGGCTATTGAAGGACCAGATACGCAAACTTACACCCACACATACACTAAGGGGGTGGGATCTGGGTCCTCACACAGGCAGTCATGTTGTTAAATTCTAGGCTAATAGCCAAAAGCACACCATATGAGAGGATGGTAGGGGCTGAGGCACAGATTCCACAGCTGGAGTGCAGAGTTCAGTATTTATGTAAGGTTCCTGAAATAACAGGGTTTAACAGATACCATGTTACTGCTTCCCATGACATAGAAACCAAGAGTGATGTATCTGAAGCTGAAGCTAGTGATGAGCCGAACACCCCCGGGTTCGGTTCGCACCAGAACCCGCGAACGGACCGAAAGTTCGCACGAACTTTAGAACCCTATTAAATACAATGGATGCGAACGTTCGAAATCTAAAGTGCTAATTATAATGACTATTATGCATGTTATTGTCCTAAAAAGGGTTTGGGAACCCGGGTTCTGCACCAGGGGACATGTATCAATGCAAAAAGAAGTTTTAAAAACGGCCGTTTTTCTGGAGCAGTCATTTTAATGATGCATAAAGTGAAAAAAAAAAAGTCAAATATTCCTTTAAATATCGGACCTGGGGGGTGTCTAAAGTATGCCTGTGAAGTGCCACGTGTTTCCCGTGTTTAGAACTGTCCCTGCACAAAATTACATTTCTAAAGGAAAAAAAGCCATTTAAAACTGCTCGCGGCTTTAATGTAATGTCTGGTCCCGGTAATATGGATGAAAATCTTTAAGAAAAATGGCATAGCTACCCCATCACACACCCCCCCCCACCCCAGCCCATTACCAGCCCCTTTGGGTCTTGTATGGATATTAAGGGGAACCCCGCACACAAAATAAAAAAGACCCTATATACTCTGAACAGCCGTATACAGGCGGTGCATACAAGACAGGGACTGTAGGTTTGTTCTTATGTAGAATCTGTTTGTAATTTTGAACAGGTACATTGTTTAAGTGTAGCTCCAGGCAAAAAATCTATTTTTAAGCTTTTTGGAAAACATAGGGAAGGGTTATCACCCCTGTAACATTTGTTTTGCTGTCTGTGCAGTGTGCACCTGTTCAGAACAGTTAACTCACTTTCTGTCCTAATGACAAATGTTTTTTGAAAATTTGGGTTTTTTATTGAAACAAGAATTTGTGATAAAGAATCAGTGGAGAGGAGACACTTTTTTTCCCATATTAACTCTTACAGGAGAGAATTTGCCTTCCTAGGGGTAGATTTCCTCTCACTTCCTGTTGTATCCTTCCATTTGCAAGTATTAGTCGTTTGTAAGTTGGATGTTTGAAAGTAGGGGCCTGCCGTATATACTCAGCTGAAATTTGCCCCTTACATGTTGGTGTTGCCACAACACTGTGAGCCCTCACAGTTACTCTTGGTGGGCGCATGAATGGGCCCTGCTGTGAATTATTAGATCAAGAATTGTAATTGCATGCCCCTGTTGAACAGGGGCTGAAAAATTGGGCCTTTGGTGGTGGTGGTGGTGGTGGTGTTGACACAACACTGTAAGGCCTCACAGTTAGTCTTGGTGGGCGCAGGAATGGGCCCTGCTGTGAATTATTAGATCAAGAATTGTAATTACATGCCCCTGTTAAACAGGGGCAGAAAAATTGAGCCTTAGGCACTGGTGCTGGTGCCACGACACTGCAACCCCTCACTGCAACCCCTCACAGATACTGTACTTGGAGCACAGCAATGAGCCCTGTTGCAAAGTATTGCATCAAAAATTGTAATTACACGCCCCTGTTAAACAGGGGCTGAAAAATTGGGCCTTAGCCACTGGTGCTGGTGCCACGACACTGCAACCACTCCCAGATACTCTAGTTGGAGTGCAGGAATGAGCCCTGCTGCAAAGCATTGCATAAAAAATTGTAATAACACACCCCTGTTAAACAGGGGCTGAAAAATTGGGCCTTAGCCACTGGTGGCGGCACCCAGAAACAAAAATGTTCTTCCAAGCTATCATCGTCAATCGGATCATTGAGGAGGAGGAGGATAGTCAGTCAACATAACAGGACAGTCTCTCAGCATCAGCATCAGTCTTGAAGGGATGTGACATTTGAAAATAAATTAGTCGGTTATATCATCTTCAGGTGTTTGGTAGCTGGTGGTGATCCAAGACTGGTTCATCTTTATGAAGGTCAGTCGATCAACAGAGTCGGTGGACAGGCGCACCCTGTGATCCGTGACAAATCCTCCAGCAGCACTGAATGTGCGTTCTGAAAGAACACTGGATGCAGGACAGGCCAGTAGCTCAATTGCATACTGTGCAAGCTCTGGCCAGTGATCCATCCTCAAGACCCAGTAAGCCAGAGGATTTTCGGTGGGGAAGGTGTCCAAGTCTGACCTTGCCCCTAGGTATTCCTGCACCATGTATATCAGACGCTGGCGATGGTTGCTGGAACCGATCATACCTTGGGGCTGCGGACTAAAGAATTGTCTGAACGCTTTGCTCAGACGGCCACCTTCCCCACCGCTCCTTCTTTGACTGACCGAAGCCTCAGCAACTCGTTGTCCAGGACCAGGAGTTTGTAACCTCCCAGTCTCTGGGAACGCGTTGCACAGACCTTTCTGCAAGGCCTCCCGGAGTTGTCTCATCCTCTGCTCCCTCTTCGACGGTAAGATAAGGTCCGCAACCTTACCCTTGTACCGTGGATCAAGGAGAGTGGCCAGCCAGTAATGGTCCCTCTCCTTGATCCGAAGAATACGAGGATCTCTCCGCAGACTTTGCAGGATCAGGGAGGCCATGCAGCGTAGGTTAGCTGAGGCATTCAGTCCAGAGTCCTCTGGGTCACTAAGGACGACATGATCCGCAGCCACCTCCTCCCAGCCACGTACAAGTCCACTGGTTTCTTGGGACTGTAAATCATCCCTAAAAGCCTGCTGCTGATGATGCTGAGTGCCAGGCTCCACCTCCATGCTGACACAATCCTTCTCCTCCTCCTCCTCTTCCTCTTCTTCCTGTGCGATGGGTGGGACAGAAGGAACACTGTCTCGGTAAAGGGGGCCTTGAGAGGAAAGGAAGTCCTCCTCTTCCTGCCTCTGTTCTGCCTCAAGTGCCCTGTCCATTATTCCATGCAGCGTATGTTCCAACAGGTGGACAAGAGGTACAGTGTCACTGATACATGCACTGTCACTGCTCACCATCCTCGTGGCCTCCTCAAATGGTGCCAGGACAGTGCATGCATCCCTGATCATGCCCCACTGGCGTAGTGAAAAAAAACCGAGCTCCCCTGACCCTGTCCTGGTGCCGTAGTCGCACAGGTACTCATTGATGGCCCTCTGCTGCGTGTGCAGCCGCTGCAGCATGGCCAACGTTGAGTTCCACCTGGTGGGCATGTCACATATAAGGCGGTTCTTGGGCAGGTTCAACTCCTTTTGCAGCTCAGCCAGGCGAGCACTGGCATTATAAGATCTGCGGAAATGCACACAGACTTTCCTGGCCTGCCTCAGGACATCCTGTAAGCCCGGGTACCTGCCCAAGAACCGCTGCACCACCAGGTTAAGGACGTGAGCCACACAGGGCACATGGGTCAGTTGTCCCTGTCGGAGAGCGGAGAGGAGGTTGGTGCCATTGTCGCAAACTACCATTCCTGGCTTAAGCTGGCGTGGCGTCAACCACCTCTCGGCCTGCCCCTGCAGAGCAGACAGAACCTCTGCCCCAGTGTGGCTCCTGTCCCCCAAACACACCAGCGCAAGCACGGCATGGCATATTTTTGCCTGCGTACTTGCGTAGCCCCTTGAACGCCTACGGAGCACCGCTGGTTCCGAGGACAAAGCACAGGAAGAGGCCACGGAGGAAGAAGAAGAGGAGGGGGTGGAGGACAGAGGTGTGTCACAACCAGTAGTAGCATTTTGGAGGCGTGGCGATGGAACAACCTCCAACACTACTGCACCTTGTCCTGCATCCTTCCCAGCTGCCAAAAGAGTGACCCAATGGGCCGTGAAAGAAAGGTAACGTCCCTGTCCATGCCTGCTGGACCATGAGTCAGCGGTAATATGCACCTTACCGCTGACCGCCCTGTCCAGCGAGGCCAAGACATTGCCTTCCACATGACGGTAGAGAGCCGGAATCGCCTTCCGTGAGAAAAAGTGGCATTTGGGAACCTGCCACTGAGGAACCGCACATTGCACAAACTCACGGAAGGGGGCCGAGTCTACCAACTGAAAAGGCAGCAGTTGAAGCGCTAGCAATTTAGCCAAGCTAGCATTCAACCGCTGGGCATGTGGATGGCTGGGAGTGAACTTCTTTCGACGGTCCAGCAGCTGGGGCAGGGAAATTTGCCTGCTAGAATCGGATGTTGGTGTACTGCTAGCAGAGTGCCCGCAAGTACTTGGCTGTGACACACCTAATTCTACACCTTCATTCCTCTCAGAGCAGGTTTCAGAGAGGACTGAAGGTATAGTGGGGTTGGAGATCCCAGCTGATGCGGTGCAAGGAGAGGTCCGCTTTGTTCTTTGGTGTGGGTCTTTAAGGTAGGCTTGCCAATGAGCTGCATGGCAGGTCAACATATGTCTGGTCAAGCATGTGGTGCCCAAGCGGGTGATGTTTTGGCCACGCGATATACGCTTGAGACATATGTTGCAAACAGCAGCTGTGCGATCTGATGCACTCGACTCAAAAAAGGCCCACACCAAAGAACTTTTTGAATAACGGGCAGAGGCAGCGCCCTGCACAGGCGGAGCTCTGCGGTGTGATTCCGTCGGTGTGCTGCCCTTACGCTGGCCCCCCGAGGGCATCCTGCCTCATTGGAGATGTGCCTCCTCCTCATCCTCCTCCTCCTCCTCTCTCCTATTAGGCACCCACGTGGAGTCAGTGACCTCATCATCCCCTCCCTCCTCATCACTGGAGCCAATCTGGCAGTATGCTGCAGCTGCTGGAACATGACTGCCAGACTGGTGTCCTTCTTGAGCATCCCCTCTCTCTGCTCTCACGCTACTGCCTTCCTCTAGCTGGGTATCATCATCAGACCCTTCGAAACGCTGGGCATCCTCCTGGAGCATGTACCCAACACTGTGCTCAAACAGTTCGGGGGACTCCTCAGGAGGACATGGTTGGTCTAGGGAAGGAGTGACTGATGATGACATTGATACCAGGGAAGAGGACGCTTTGGCAGCTGCTTTGCCAGTACCCTGAGCCTGGGTGAGAGAGGATGAGGAGGATTAGGAGGGCTTGGTCATCCACTCTACCAAGTCTTCGGCATGATGCGGCTCAACACGTCCAGCTGCCGAAAAGAAGGACAAGCGTGTCCCATGGCCACGTGCTGATGGCGATGCACCGCGTCCACGACCAGCACTGTTGTCTCTAGACACAGAGCCTGCTTGCCCTCTTTTTTTGGCTCCTGACTGTCTGCCTCTCCTTGTTTGCCTTCCAGACATTCTAATGGCCTGCAGGGAAATGGGAAAAGCAGCAATACAGGCTAAGTTAAGGTGTAATATGGTCAGGAGGCACACTCCGTCCGCTGTAAGTGCTGCAAAATCCTGTTTGTGTAACACACCAGGAAAAAGCAGCAATACAGACTAAGTTAAGGTGTAATATGGTCAGGAGGCACACTCCGCCCGCTGTAAGTGCCGCAAAATCCTGTTTGTGTAACACACCAGGAAAAAGCAGCAATACAGGCTAAGTTGAGGTGTAATATGGTCAGGAGGCACACTCCGCCCGCTGTAAGTGCCGCAAAATCCTGTTTGTGTAACACACCAGGAAAAAGCAGCAATACAGGCTAAGTTAAGGTGTAATATGGTCAGGAGGCACACTCCGCCCGCTGTAAGTGCCGCAAAATCCTGTTGGTGTAACACACCAGGAAAAAGCAGCAATACGGGCTAACTTCAGGTGTATAATGTGCAGGAGGCTTAGCAACAATGACACTGACACTGTCCCCTGCCTATCCTTCTCTCTCCCTGCACACAAGGTTTATCAAAGTATATGACACTGTCACTCTCCCTGCCTATCCTTCTCTCTCCCTACACACAAGGTTTAGCAAAGAATATGACACTGACACTCTTCCTGCCTATCCTTCTCTGTCCCTACACACAAGGTTTAGCAAAGAATAGATACGACACTGTCCCTGCCTATCCTTCACTTTCCCTGCTCCGGAACACACTACACAAGGCCGCCACGCTGGCGGCCTTTTATAGTGTGGGGCGTGTACTAAACCCCCTCAGCTATAATTGGCCACAGGCATCCTGCCTGTGGCCAATCATTGCTCTCCTCGCTGCCAGCGCTGTGATTGGCCAAGCATGCAGGGTCACAGTGCATGCTTGGCCAATCACAGCGCCGGGATTACACTGCGATGGCGCAGTGTATTGTGGGCCGTTCGCGTCACTCGAATTTGGCGCGAACGGCCCAAATCGTTCGTTGTTCGCCGAACGCGGCGAACAGCCGATGTTCGAGTCGAACCTATGTTCGACTCGAACACCGAGCTCATCCCTAGCTGAAGCCTATCTAGGAATGAGGGGGAATCTGGATAAAAGGTTTGAAGTTATATTTGCATTGGCAGACAAGCTTCAAGACAGTGGCTGGGGCTCTGACTGGTTAGTGGATACTTCTCAGCAAGAGTGGAAAGTGAGGCTACATAACATAAAACCTTCCAAAATAAACAGCAGTGATCTTCTGGGAAATATCAGTATATTTCCTCTCCTCACTATTGATGTTCTTTGGGAGGGTCAGAGGTGCATACAGGCAGGTGGCAAAGTATTGGTCAGATATCCAGGCAAGAAGCCATTTAGAGGAGAGATTGTAGCTGAAGGGCCAGGATCTACTGTTTATGTATTGTTAGAAGGAACAGATAATCTGCTTTGTTTTCCACTCCACAGGCTGTCTCCAATTTGATCCATAAGAAGACCAGAGAAAAGTGGTTACATGATGGAAAGAATGACGGAAGATCGCAAGAGCTGTGGAGAGCAAGGCCTTTGATGTATTTCAAGCCTGGACTTATTTCTAAAGAACTTTAGAATGGACTTTCTAATGAACTATTATCCAAAGACTGAAACACCTTCCAAGTGACAGAAATATGGGAGGGGTTGCATTTAAGTAAAATTCATGTGTAGAATGAGTTGTTAGTAATGAAGAGATTTTCTGTGTAGTCTGAGAGAGAGAAAAAAAAATCATACGGTGGAATGTGTTGCGTTTGTTAAAAATATGATTTTTATTATATTACTCAGACATAGGATACATGGGACAATTTTACAATAGTGAGTTGATCAGATTACTGTCAGTCTTTTGGTTTGAGTAGATTTCTCAAACAAATGCTGTTTTCATACAATGGGGTTAGATACCATTGTTGTATTCATGTCTATAGCTACAGTAAACAAGTAAGACATTACTTGTTTGAGATTTCTTTCAGCTCTCAAACTGAAAGAATGACTGTTAGATTACTGACAGATTTGGTTTAAGTAGGCAATAGGTAGATAGCATTGTTGTATTCAACAGTCCATTGTTGAATACAGCTACAGTAAACAGGTATGTTTTCTGTTGTTTGGTAACTCAGCCTGACACATAAAAGCAGGCATAAGCTAGGACACACACACATCATGTTGCTGTAAGATCAGGAGAAGCCACTCATCATAAGAAGAAGATGCCTGGTCACCAGGAATGGAGATCATGAACATAGAGTAATCGAAGTTAAGTAACCTTTAAATGTATTTGTACTGTTATAGACCATAGGCTGTTCATTTGCTAGGCATTTTGCTTGTTATAGAGATCTGTCAGTCTTGTATTTTAGTCCTAATATTGTAATAGTTTTGTATGTACAGCATCTTGTATAGAAAAAAGCAGATTTACACACTGCAGAAGTCTCAGCTTCCTTGTTATACCACAGAGTGCTAGATAGACGCAAGCAAAACAATACTGCTGTGCAAAATGTAAGCACATTGTTTCCCTGGAAGCCCAGGTTCTAAATCTAGGGAAGCAACTGTCAGCACTGAGAAGACCCTCCATACTAAAGGAGAGTCAGGAACGTACCTGGCAGGTGCCGACAGGGGCCAGCACAGAGGCGGGTGGAGAAAAAGAGGTGCAAGCACTAGAAATGAGTAGATGGGTGACAGTCAGAAAGGATAGAGGGGGAAGTGCCAGGGAGGCCAATCCTGGCCTGAAACATCCCAATAAGTACAATTAATTGAGTGACATTGGTGAAACCAGTCAGGGACCAGCACTGCTGGAGCTGAGGGAATTCCCTGGCTGCCAGGGGAAGAACTCCTCCAGTGAGAGAAGGGGAGAAGCAAAGGTAAAGGAAAATAGGATTTTTATAACAGCTTACCTGTAAAATCCTTTTCTTGGAGTACATCACGGGACACAGAGCGACATAGTCATTACTAATGGGTTATATAGTTACCGTCAGGTGCTGGCACTGGCAACTTCCAAAACCGGAAGTACCCTCCCCTATATAAGCCCCTCCCATCCGGGAGCACCTCAGTTTTGTAGCAAAGCAATAAGTGTCCCTAAAGAGGGGCGGGAGCTCTGTGTCCCGTGATGTACTCCAAGAAAAGGATTTTACAGGTAAGCTGTTATAAAAATCCTATTTTCTTTCTCGTACATCATGGGACACAGAGCGACATAGTCATTACTAATGGGATGTCCTAAAGCAATGCCAAATGAGGGGGGGGATACACCATATATAAGCTGAGCGCTATCAGACATGAGGATCTTTTGCGGCCTGCAACACACTGCGCCCAAAGGCGACATCCTCCTGACTTCTAACGTCCACCTGGTAGAACCTAGTAAACGTGTGTACCGAAGACCATGTTGCGGCCTTACAGATTTGAGCCAGGGAGGCCTGGTGATGCACTGCCCATGAAGTTCCAACTGCTCTCGTGGAGTGCGCCCTAACTTTGAACGGAGGCGGTCTACTTCTCAAGCTATAGGCTTGTATTATGACCTGTCGAATCCACTTGGCTAAAGTAGATTTTGACGCTGCCTGACCCTTTCTGGGGCCTTCCGGCAGAATAAACAAAGTATCCGTTCTGCGAATCTGAGCAGTGGCTTTTAGATAAGCTTTAACTGCTCTTACTACATCCAAAGAATGCAATAACTTTTCCTCTACCGAAGTAGGCTTGGGGAAAAAAGAAGGAAGAACCACATCTTGGTTCAAATGAAAACTCGATACCACCTTAGGAAGAAAGGCTGGATGAGGACGTAACACTACTCTGTCCTTATGGATAACCAGATATGGCTCCTTACAGGACATAGCTGCTAATTCCGATACTCTTTTAGCCGAACAAATGGCTACTAGAAAAATCAATTTCCTGGTGAGAAGCACTAAGGAAATATGCTGTAATGGTTCAAATGGTTGTTTCTGTAGAACCGACAGAACCAAGTTTAGATCCCATGGACATATGGGAATATTAACCGGAGGACTAATACGCATCACTCCTTGTATAAAGGCTTTGACTAGTGAATGCGAAGCCAAGGGCCTTTGAAAAAATATTGACAAGGCCGAAATCTGACCCTTGATAGTACTCAAGGCAAGCTTCCTATCTACAGCCCATTGTAGGAAGTCCAGAATCCTACCTATTACGTATTTACGTGGATGCCATTTCTTGGCTTCACACCAGGCGATGTACGCCTTCCAGATTCTATAGTAGATCTGCCTGGATACCGGCTTCCTGGCATTGATCATGGTAGATACCACAGCATTAGAGAGCCCTCTCTTTTTTAGAATGTGGGCTTCAATAGCCAGGCCGTCAAACCTAGGGCTGGTAAGGAAGGGTGGTATATCGGTCCCTGCGAAAGCAGGTCCGGACGATGTGGGAGGGTCCAAGGACTCCCCACAGACATTTTTACAATCTCCGCGTACCATGCTCTTCGGGGCCACGCTGGAGCCACCAGAATCACTGGTTTCTTTTCTACCCTGATTCTGCGGAGTAATCGAGGTAACAATTGTGGCGGTGGGAATGCATATATCAGCTTGAACTGATCCCAAGGGAACACTAGGGCATCCGAGCCGCACGCTAGGGGATCCCTTGCCCAAGAGACAAACCTGTCCACTTTTGTGTTGAATCTGGATGCTAGCAGATCTACATCCGGTGTTCCCCACCGCTGACATATTGTCCGGAAAACCTCGGGATGAAGGGACCATTCCCCTGGGCATAATTGTTGGCGACTTAGAAAGTCCGCCTTCCAATTCTCCACCCCTGGAATGAATACCGCAGATATGGCTGGGACATATCTTTCTGCCCATCTCAGGATGTAATTTACTTCCCTTTGGGCTGCACGACTCCTGGTGCCCCCCTGACGATTGATATATGCCACTGCTGTGGCATTGTCTGACTGAACTCTGACAGGGGACCCTTGGAGTTTGGATGTCCATGCTACTAGGGCATACCGGGCTGCTCGTATCTCTAAGAGATTGATGGGCAGGGCCTTTTCCGCATCCGACCATCTGCCCTGGAGAGACCATTGCTCCAGTACTGCTCCCCAGCCTATAAGGCTGGCATCTGTAGTGACCACCTTCCAGGAAATCGGACTGAAGGATTTCCCTCTTTCCAGATTCTGGGGAACCAACCACCAGCGGAGGCTCCTGCGAACGGAAGGGGACAAGGACATTGGTAAGTCCAGAGCCTGAACTTTTTTGTTCCAGGCTGACAGTATAGCCCTTTGCAACTTCCTTGAATGGAATTGACCGTAGGGTACTGCTTCGAATGATGCCACCATTTTTCCCAGCAGCCTCATGCACAGGCGTATGGATGGCTGTCTTTTTGAACCCACTAAGTGGATCAAATCTCTCAAAGACGACCCCTTTTCTTGAGGCAAGAAAATCTTTCTCTGGTCTGAATCCAGCCTTAGCCCCAAGTATTCCAGACTTTTGACTGGTTTTAGGGCTGACTTGTCTCGGTTGATAATCCAACCGTGATATTCCAGATACTTGATTGTCTCGTGAACAACCACTTCTAGTTTTTCCACTGAGTGGTCTATCAGCAACAAGTCGTCTAGATATGCCATTATCGTTACACCTCGTGTTCTTAGATTGGCCAATAATGGGGCCAGAATTTTTGTGAACACTCTTGGTGCTGTGGCCAGACCGAAGGGTAAGGCTCTGAACTGAAAATGGCGCCCTTCTACCGCAAAGCGTAGAAATTTTTGGTGGGCTGGAAAGATGGGGATGTGCAAATAAGCATCTTTGATGTCGATCGAGGCTAACCATTCCTCCCCTTGTAGGGCAGTGGCTACCGATCGGATCGACTCCATCCGGAAAGTCCTGATATGTAGGAATTTGTTTAGCCCTTTTAGATTTAATATGGGCCTCACGTCCCCGTTTGGCTTCGGAACTGTAAAGAGGTTTGAGTAAAACCCGAACCCCCATTCTTCCAGGGGAACCTCTATAATTACTGCTTGAAGCAATAATTGTTCCAGTGCCAACAGGAGGGATCCTCTCTTCTGGGGATCCCTTGGCACGTTTGACCTTATAAAGCGGGAAGGAGGGGAGTTTTTTAACTCCAATTTGTATCCCAGATTTACTGCGGAGAGCACCCATCTGTCTCGGATCGTGTCCCGCCAGGTTTCTGTGAACAACTGAAGTCTTCCCCCCACCCGATTGGGTGGGGGCAACCCTTCATGCATTTGACTTTGGGGGAGGTTTTGTACCTCTCCTGCTCCAGGGCTTCTTGTTACCCTGCAACTGTCCCTGATTTTTACCTCCGGGATTTGACCGGGGAGGCCGTCGGAACTGTTTCACAGCCGATGTCCTAGGGACTGGAGAAGCCGGCCTCTTAAAGGAGGGACCTCTAACTCTATTTTTAACCGGCAAAAGTGTACTTTTACCGCTGGAAATTCTCTGGATATACTTGTCCAGGTCTTCCCCGAATAAGCGCTCCCCATGAAATGGGAAGCTGACCAGCAATTTTTTACAGGGAGCTTCAGCAGACCAGTTTTTGAGCCATAGAAGCCTGCGCATATGTACTACAGACAGCGTAAGGCGGGAGGCCTGATGGATTGAATCCTTTATAGCGTCCACCGCAAAGCATAAGGCTCTAGGTAGATCAGCTAGGGCAAGAGCCTGCTGATCCGGCAAGTCTCTTAAGACCTGTTTCAACTGATCCTTCACTGCTTGGCAGACCCCTATAGCTGCCACTGCTGGTTGTGTCACCAATCCTGCTGTAGAAAAAGCAGATTTCAATAATGACTCCAATTTTTTATCTATTGGGTCCTTGAACATTTGGACATTTTCCACCGGACATGTCAGTGATTTATTCACACAAGAGATGGCTGCGTCCACTGTAGGGACCTTCCATTTTCTGATGAACTTATCCTCCATGGGATAGACCACCGGAAATCTCTTGGGGGGAGTAAATATTTTGTCAGGATGCTCCCAATCCTGGTAAATGAGCCCCTCCAGTAAAGGATGGATCGGAAAGGAACAAACAGTCTGGGGAGCTTTTAGCGACCCCAACGAGGAGACAGAAGTGGAGGATGGCTCCGCAAGTGGCATTTTAAATGCTGATCGGACCATATTAGTCAGGGACTGAACCCATAACCTCTCAGCATGTGATGCTGAGAACGGCTCTTCCACTGTTGATTCCTCTACAACCGAATCAACCTCATCCTGATCCCCCTCAGGTAGGTCGACCTCTGTATGGGACTGTTGCTCTGTTAACAGGCACTCTGAGGGAGGAGACGGAGATCGAGCGCTTTTCTCCTGTGACAGGGAAGCAGCGATTAATGCTGACAATCTCTCTTCCAGTCCTCCCAGAGCTGAGGAAAAAACCTCCTCTGTTACATACACAGGAGCAGGTGAACTGAGGACAGCCACAGTACCAGGTACTCCTGGGGGTGCCCTACGGTCACTAACCTCTGATTCTTCAGGGGAGACTGGTGCAGCCAAAGCATGCCCAAGATCCTCAGAGCCCGATGGAGACCCCCTATTCCTCCTGGAATTTCTAGTCCCGGAGTTTTTAGACGGCATATTCCTAAGCCACAAAGCTGAGGTATTCCAGCCGAAATACACCAGTTACTGATAATAGTCTAGCATAAATGCTGCTATAATAAACAGTTGGTGTCTACTAATGTGCCTTTCTAGGGGATGCCTGTATCAACCGCTTGCTGTATGCCTTTAAATGTTGCCAGCTCTGTCTCTGTATTTCATAGCCAGCTTACTACAATATTGTGGCTTTTTAAAACCTGCTGGGACGCCCGCACATGCGCAGAAGCGCTGCGGCGCGCACAGAGCGTCATCCCCCAGGCTCCGCCCCCTTTCCCGGCTCACCTCTATATATAGAGGCGCGTGCACGCGCACGCGCGCGGCCACGTGCGCCCTCGGCGCTAATTTCAAACATGGAAACCAGGGACAGGAGCCAGGGCCCCTCTTTGCCGCAGGCCGGGGGATGGACGAGCACTGCAACATGGCAGAGGAAGCAGTTTCCTATAGGAGAACTCACCAACTGCCTGGACTTTGCTCTCTGAGAAGAAACTAGTCCACATGACAAGAAAACATTCCACAGCGGCCTCTAGTGGACAAACACAGGTACCGCAGTCTAATATACTAAATATATATAAAAAAACATTTTTTTTTTTTTTTTTTTTCTTGACCACCATTAAAAATTATTACATTTTTTTAGTAGTTACAGGCATGCACAGAATCTTGCGGGAATACCATTAGGTAACAGACAGAAAGACAAATTAGGCTTGGGGGTCCCCCAATAGAACCAAGTTCCTGGGGGCCCCCACTTACCTGTTCCTCGCCGCAGGACTTTGTTTGGTCCACAAAAGCCCAAACTTCACCTATCACGGCAGGCATTGTAATCAAACCTTCAGGGACCGGGTTCCCAAGGATTCCACTCCCCTGGACCTGTATAGCACCCTGCACAGAAAACATCTTGGTCGTGGGTATGACCAGAGCTCTGGATCCCAGGGTCCAGCTCTCCTAAGAGAAGCATTACAGGCAGAACCTTGCTCTTCTCTTTGCAAGGCCCGGGTACCGACCGTTTAGCTATGAAGCTTTTTTGGTCGGATCCGGAATAGCTTACTGAGGCCCAAAAGAACCTGTACGCAAGCTCAGTGAAAAACACATGTTTCTTCTTGGCCAACACCTTAGACACTGGCAAAAAACTGAGGTGCTCCCGGATGGGAGGGGCTTATATAGGGGAGGGTACTTCCGGTTTTGGAAGTTGCCAGTGCCAGCACCTGACGGTAACTATATAACCCATTAGTAATGACTATGTCGCTCTGTGTCCCGTGATGTACGAGAAAGAAAGACAGATTCTGGTGTTAGGGGACTCAGTTCTTGAACGGACAGAGAGGGCAATCTGTCACAAAGACCTGAAGTGCCAAACTGTATGGTGTCTACTGGGTGCTCGGGTTTGGCACATCATGGATCTTGTGGACAGATTACTGGGAGGGGCTGGGAAAGACCCAGCTGTCATGGTGCACGTTGGCAACAATGACAAAGTCAGAGGCAGATGGAGTGTCCTAAAGAACGATTTTAAAGGGGGGGGGAGTTTGGGACTTTAGATGAGGTGCATATGTGGTGCACCTCCATCCCGGGTTCAATATGACAAAAAGGGAAATTGGGACTTTGAATGAGGCTGCAGGCATGGTGCGGGTAAGAAACACATTCATTGATCATAAAAATGCATGACACATCATATAGTCAAATTATATGTACAACAAGAAAAACATTGCAATAAATGTGATTTCATGCTCTCTGCCATACACATAAGTATGTGCATGTACAGTTAAGGAAACAAGGAAACAACAGTGCATAACCAAGCGCCACATAATCATCTGGACTGTTGAATGGATACATAAAAATGAACATACATGTTGTCAAGGTCACCTGTGGCCAGGTGACAGATGCACACCGTAGGGGGACAGGAGTGCACCGCGAGGTAGTGAACCCTATGGCTGGCTTCTGCGGATAGGAAACTGGGTGGTTGTGGAAAGCGGGACCAGAGGAGCACAACCGGGATCCTAACGGAAGCTAGAGCCAAGATTCCCCAGGGCGCGGAGTCTAAGACCCAGCTGGTCTTCTCCAGGGCCTCTAGTGGTGAGGATGTTATGCTGCAGGCTGGGACCAGGTCGCGGCCCCTGGAGTTTCCTAGCTCACGCCCCGTAGGATAAGGGGAAAAGAGGGGAAGCAGCAGCACAAGATAAGAGAGAACCGAATAACAAGCTGAAGGTCAGGGGCCACAAGCAGACAAGGATAACGAAAGAACGAGCCGAAGGTCAAGGGTCACTAGCAGACAGGGATAGTCGGGGACAAGCCAAATATGTAACAGAGAGACAGACGTAGCACACGGCAGGCAGGAACCCAAACACACAATGCCTAACAAACACGTTGATCAGCCAAGCAGGCTTGCAGTGCACAGGTTAATATAGTGTTCTGTGATAGGGCCTGGGGTAGAGTCTGGCTGGGAGGAGATTATAAAGGAAGCCAGGTGAAAGGGCTCAGGCCTCTAAGATGAACACATGGGAAGGAAGGTAAGCTGACAGACAAACACTACTGCATATCCATGACACATGTGTGCAATTATCCTGTTGACAGCAAAGGCGACAAATAATGAAATATATATATTAGTATAAAACCAGTAGTACAAAAAAAGGGGGGGTTTGTTTGAGTAGAGTAGATCATATGAAGTCGTGTGGTGCATCCCTAGTGCCCGACGCGTTTCGTGTAGGTGGGACACTCTTCAGGGGCGGATGCTTGAAATATCTATAATGAATGTAAAAATATGGACTGGTTAAGTATGTTGAGTGATCAAACGAAAGAAAAATGTGGAAGATGGAAAATATCCACCTGAAGTACTCACATGACATTTTGAGCAGGAGGACGCGGTGGATGTAGGGCCATGGCCACACGAGTCCGCCACGGGAGCTGAGGTGACGTGTAGTGCACACGGGCGGGGGGCATGGAGGACCACCCCGGAAACAGTAAACACAGGGCCTGATGTATTGACTTGTATGATATGCCAGAGAGATTGGACCAAGTGGTAGTGGCCATATGGGCTCTGAAAAAAGGGGGGAAATGTCCAGATGTCAAGTACACATTGGGGCCAGATGTAGAACCAAGACTGCCCAAAATAAAGATGGGTACAGGTACCTTAACCTAGTGTCTTGAGGTCCCAGGACGTCTGGACGTAGCAGCAATGTGAAATGGCATATCCAGAGGACCGGCATAGAAGATGTGTAAGGGGAGGGAACCTCCAATATATAGACCCGGACCCAGTGCGCATAAGCACGCAACCTGCCTCACGTGGGCACGGCGCACACCAGGCGGAGCGCCGTCGTGGGCGGAATCCGCCCACTGAAGCACTCCTAACCCGAATGGCGCCGGCTGAGATGGAGATTCTCACGTCCGGCGCAGTGACGCCAGGAAGGGCGTCACGCGCCGGACCGGGTACGTAACGCCGATGCACTGTGTTCGGCAAGTCCACCCACCACACAAATCAACCGGATAATTGCACACATGTATGTTCATTTTTATGTATCCATTCAACAGTCCAGATGGTTATGTGGCGCTTGGTTATGCACTGTTGTTTCCTCGTTTCCTTAACTGTACATGCACATACTTATGTGTATGGCAGAGAGCATGAAATCACATTTATTGCAATGTTTTTCTTGTTGTACATATAATCTGGCTATATGATGTGTCATGCATTTTTATGATCAATAAATGTGTTTCTTACCCGCACCATGCCTGCAGCCTCATTCAAAGTCCCAATTTCCCTTTTTCTCATAAAGAACGATTTTAGGGACTTAGGAGCTAAATTGAGGAAAAAGACCTGCAAGGTAGTATTCTCGGAAATACTACTGGTACCTGGAGCCACATCAGAAAGGCAGAGGGAGATTAGGGAAGTAAATAAGTGGCTGAGGAGCTGGTGTAGTAAGGAGGGGTTTGGGTTCCTGGAGATCTGGGCCGACTTCTTAGTCGGTCACCAGTTCTATAGAAGGGACGGACTGCACCTAAATGAGGAGGGTGCAGATCTGCTGGGACTCGCAGCCCACATGTAATCGCAGTCCTTGCGCACTCGCAGCCCACGTGTTTTTGCAGCCCACGTGTACTCGCAGCCAACGTGAACTCGCAGCTCACGTGAACTCACAGCCCACGTGTACTCACAGTCCACGTGCACTTGCATCCCACATGCACTTTCAGCCCACGTGTACTCGCAGTCCACGTGCACTCGCAGCCCACATGCACTTGCAGCCCACTTGCACTCACAGCCCGCGTGTACATACAGTCCACGTGCACTCGCAGCCCACGTGCACTCGCAGCCCACGTGTACTCACAGTACACGTTTATTTTGTGTTGTCACATGAAAAGATATAATCAATTATTTCAAAAATGTGAGGGGTGTACTCCCTTTTGTGAGATACCTCATGAAACAATATTACATAAACACAACCTCCGATGTTTTTCTTTTCTTTTCCCCAACACACTTAGCTTGGCCTAATCTGTTCTGCTTGGACACTGCACAAGCCGCAACTGAACTGAAGTTTGGGCGGGCGAAGTCCAGGAATGTCCAGCACTGGTGCCCCTAACCTCTCAAACTTTCCAGAGCATCCCCTGTGTTGGTATACAGATTTTTCAAAGATAAGGGTATGTCCCATATTTGTTGCTTTGGTGCTTGGGGTAATGGTCTGTCCCAGAATGGTGGGTGGTGTCCAAGAAGTCTTTGATTTTGTCTTTCGGTTTGCGTGGAGAAGAAGAAGTTCTGTTTTGGATCCATTGAGTTTGAGGGAGCTCTCAGTCATCCAATCATCGATCAATGTGAGGCAATTTTGGGTGTCGTCCGCGTATGAGTGGTAGCACAAGTCCTGTTTGCTAATGATTTTCAGGAGTGGGCGGAGGTAGATGTTAAAGAGCACGGGTGACAGGGGTGATCCTTGTGGGACTCCGCAAGTAATTGCGCGAGTTTCAGAGGTGAAGGCTCCTAGTTTCACTGTCTGGGAGCGATTTTCTAGGAAGGATGCAAACCAGGGTAGGTCAGGGTCTGTGACTCCTGCTACTACTTTAAGGCGGATGAGTAGAGTTTTGTGGTCTACTGTGTCGAACGCTGCACTGAGATCCAGCAGCACCAGAAGACATGATTCTCCATCATCTGCAGCTTCAACGGCGTCATCCCATATTTTGAGAAGGGCTGTTTCTGTGCCATGGCCTGGGCGGAAGCCTGATTGTAGTGGATCCAAGAGTTTGTGGGAGTCCAAATGGAGTTGTAGCTGTTGTACTACTGCTTTCTCCAAGATCTTTGAGGTGGTGTTGAGACTTATCGGTCTGCGGTGGTTTGGGTCTTTTGGGTCAAGGTTGGGCTTCTTTAGGAGGGGTTTGACTATGCCTTGCTTCAGGGAGAGCGGAACAATACCTTCTTTGAATGATTGATTTACGAGATGTGTTATGGTGGGTGCCAAGATGTTGGTACATTCTTTCAAGAGTTTTGTAGAAATTATGTCATTTGGTGATGTGCTGTCTCGGAGACTTCTGATGATGTTTTTGGTGGTGTCGATGGTGATCGGGACCAGCGAAAATGTAATCAATTGTATATTGATTTCCTCTTCTTGTTTAGGCTGAGTGAGGTTGGTTGTTTTTTTCTGTTGAATTATTTCTCAAATGTTTTCGATTTTGTCGATAACAAAATTTGATAGTTCATTGCAGAATTCTTGAGTTTCGTTTGCTGGGGGCTCTAAACAGGTGGGGTTCATAGTTTGAGCGACTGGTTTGAAAAGTTTGTGGGGTCGGTTTAGGGCTTTTGAGATTGTGTTTGAGAAATGTTCTTTTTTTGCTTTGAAGATCACTTTGTGGTATTTATTTGTGAGTGCTTTGTAGTTTGTGTGGTTTTCCTCAGTTGGGTTTCTTCTCCAAGCTCCTTCAGCTCTTCTGCGTTCTTGCTTCAGTAGAGTAAGAGTGTCATTAAACCAGTCCGAATTGTTTCTGCGGATGAGTGCTCTGCGTCTCGGAGCGACTGTGTCTGCTTTTTGTAGTAATGCTTTGTTTAAGGAGTTGAGTGTTTGTTCCGTTGAGTGGTTTTGATTTAGTGTTCCTATTTTTTTTAACAGTGTAGTTTTGAACAGTTCAGAGTGTAGTTTCTTCTAAGATCTTGTCCAGTGTTTTGGCTTTTGGGAGATGGTGTTGGTGGTGATTTTAAATTTGATAGCGTGGTGGTCTGTCCATGGTAACGGCATGTTGTCCAGTGTGTTGATGTCCATATTTTGTTTGAAGATGAGGTCAAGAATGTGACCCGACCCATGCGTGGGGGCATTTATCAGTTGCTGCAGACCTAGTTCTTCCAGTTGGTTGATGCAGGAGGTGGTAAGGGGGTCCTGAGTGGAGTTAGCCCAGAGGTTGAAGTCCCTGAGTGAGTACAGAGAAGGGCAACAAAGCTAATAAAGGGACTGGAGAATATTAGTTATGAAGAAAGGTTGCAAGCACTGAACTTATTCTCTCTGGAGTATAGACCCTTGAGAGGGGATATGATTTCAATTTACAAATGCCATTCTGGTGACCCCAAAATAGGGATAAAACTTTTCTGCGGAAGGGAGTTTAAATTAGAATAAATTTGGTTTAACCTTAAACTGTGTAGAGGGTTCTTTACTCTAATGCTGCGTACAGACGATCGGACATTCCAACAACAAAACCGTGTTTTTTTTTTCCGACAGGTGTTGGCTCCAACTTGTCTTGCATACACACGGTCACACAAATGTTGTCGGAAATTGCGAAAGTTAAGAACGCGGTGACGTACAACACGTTTGACGAGCCGAGAAAAATGAGGTTCAATAGCCAGTGCGGCTCTTCTGCTTGATTCCAAGCATGTGTAGCGGGTATTTAACTTTAGGGGGAGAATCTGGGTGGTAGTATGACCCAGATGCACTGATTGTTAGGGAATATGGGACCATTTTCTGTTCGTGGGGGACTCCAGTGGTTGCAGTTCCCTGCGGCCTGTGGGTGGCGCTGTCGCCCTGGGCCGGGGCTGAACCATCACTGCAGTGCTATTCCCTTTTTGTCCTGTTTCAGCAGCCGTATGGCGGGGCGGGGAACCTGCTGTGCCTGTCGGGAGGGGAGATAAAGGGGAGAGACGCCCTCAACATGAGGTTCAGTCGTCGGAGGTCACAGCCACGCCCAGGCACCTTCAGCCTGGGTGCCAGTGTTCCGGAGTTCCGGGTCCAGGTGCCCTTGACCTGGCCGGAGCGGGAGATGGAGTCCATTCCAGGCACCTTCAGCCTGGGGTGTGGTACTACGGAGGAGGCCCGGGGCCCAGTACCTTCGACTGGGTTCTGCAGGGGTGGAAGAGTCCAAGGGTCCCTAAGGTGTTGGGCGCCCGAATCTGAGACGAGCAGGCCAGGTAGCGTAACCCCTTTCGAACAGTCCAGTGCAGCATTTCTGGTGACGGCGGGGCCTCTGGTAACTCTCTTGGAAGGATATTTTCCCTCCGACAGGGGCTGCACTTAGCGAAGGTAATTCTGTTCTAGTTCTACACGGTCGGTGGCAGTGGCTGTGCGTCATAACCATTGGTGACACTACAATGGTTAGTTCTATTTGAGGATTGTGCCTTGACCTACTCCCCACTTGTACTGAACTGTTCTTTGGGTCGCAACCTGTCTGCTGTTAAAGGATGATTTATTGCTGTCAGAGAATAAATAAGAGTTGGACCTTTTCAGTGTTGTGGAACTTCAGTTACTGGGAGCAAAGGGGGGTCATCTGTAGAACGGACTTGGCTCTGGGTTATACACACGACCCGAAGGTAAACAGGTGTTGGCTTTCACCTCTACACATAAGAGGACATAGGCCGTAGTGTACCACATCCCTCCTCCCTAATCCCCCTAGACCAGACAACAAACCGAGAAGAAGAAGGGGTGAGAGGGGTGAGGCCGCTACACGTGGGGGCTCGTCTGGGATGTGTGTTATACAGATGGAGCTGAGAATGTCTACATTTGAACTTCGTTGCCAGGAGGAGTTCCGAGTAGGTCGGCCATGTTGGCCAGCGCGCCATGAGGCACACCATGGCTGCACAGTTCGTGGGCGGGGAGAAGAGAAAGCCCGCGAACAAGTGCAGAGTATGGGAGGAGTCTGGCCATGTGGAAGGACACACGTGGAGATTCCGGCGCAAATTGGTCAGTGCGCAATGGAGCAGCAGACAGTCGGGATGACCACAAGTGCCCCGTGGATTCCGGTTCCTTCCACCACGAGAATGACTTCCTTTGCTGCTCCGATCACAGACACAGGAATAAGACTAAGGCCCCGAGGACGTTTGGCTCTGTATACATGCAGAGACATAGAGGCCCTCAGTGTGATATGTCCCGGCTGTTCGGGACTGGTGGTCCACTTGAAGCCGTTCGGGCGATGTGAGGCCTGCAAGGAGTTCCTTTTTGAGGTGGAGCCATCCACTAAAAGGCCATGGTGCCTTCCTCCACCTCAACTGCCTCACAGGTACCGCCACTCCGGAGGGAGAGATCAGAGCCTATGCGGACATTCCTGCGCGCACTGACCGGGGCAAGGAGAAGGCCCCAGCGGAGACTGAGAAAGGGAAATCCGAGGATGTTGCCTCGGTCACCACAAGCTCCCTGCTCCCACCGCCGAAGAGGAAAGTCGGCCTGGTAAAGGCATCCTGTGGCCGTGGAAGAGCTTCGCCCCGTCGCTTGCCTGGCCTGGATGGATCCGGAGGGAAGAGCCCTGGACATCTCTGTTCTACTAAAGGCCCAGGTGAGCCAGGCGTTGGGACTGTGTGTGTGGTTGGAGGTGTCGGGAGTCCACAGTCAGTGGAGCCCGTTCAGGGGGGTGATTCCGTGTTCACTGGGAATTACCTGTCCGCGGATTTCTATGACACCTCCGACCTAGAATCATTATCTGATGCCGGTGATGACGGGGAAATTGATGAGATTTTCCACAAGAAAGGTTGGGACAAGATGCCGCTACCCTCGTCCCGTGCAACAAGGGACCCACCCATGTCTATTGGGGATAGTGCACCCCGGGTGGAGGCCCCGGAGCCTGAGGAGGAATCTGGTCCCCTGTCTGCCTTTTCACCCCCGGAATCACCTGCTGTTTTATCTGCTCCTGTTGCGGGAGTGCAACGTGCATCACTGCGGGCTCCTAAGCCCAAATCTACAGAGGTAGTTAAAGTACCTCGTCACCCTGAATCCATCGTTCTGCCTGGAGAAGGAGATCATGCCACAATGCCACCTTTGGCCAGGCTGCAGCGACTCTTTTGCCAGAGGGTTGCCCGTGAGTATGGGTGGGAGTACCCGTATTTACCCCGAGACTTGCTCTATGAGGTGGAGGTCTTGCGGCAGCGGTGGTACGATGAATTCATCTGGACACAGCTTAAGGTGCCCCACGCTCGTAGATACCTCTCGTGCTCACCTACAGCTTCTAAGAAGTTCAGAGACTGTAAGGCGGAGTGGATGCTGGGTAGGCATATCCATGCGGACAGGGTGCTTATCTGTCGAAAGGATGGAGAGAATGTTGAGTATAATGTGGAGACCTTTGATAAGCACTTAAAGCCCCTGTTCCTGCCGTACCCAAAGTTTTACCTCTAGGAGGAAGAGACTCCTTTGTGTTTTTTTTTCTTATTGCTGGACTTTCTGGAGTGCCTTTGCCGGAACCCAGGGACTGTGTTCTAGTCATATGGGTGTTTTGCTCTTAGGAGAAGTGGGAGCTGTTGCCATTGTTTGTTCTCCCTCCTCTCCTTATACCACAAGGAACATAGAGACTTTGGGGTGTAGCCAGCATAGGGCCACAGCACAGAAAAGTAAAGTTTCATCTGGATTTGACCAAGTGTCTTTACCGCGGCACTACCACCAGGTGGTGGTGTTGCGCAACGATTGTTTTTTTTTTTTTACATTTACACCATACTTATTGGAGCGAATGGGTTTCTTTTCGGATAGACCCATTCATTCCAAGAAACACACATTGTGATAGGATGTATGTTTCTTTCCCCTCTGCAGGAGATTCATCTATCAAGGCTGCTGAGAATGGGGTGGTCCTTAGATAGCAGAGAGGAAGGGGATGTAAATGTGTAAAATATCTAAAGTATATTTGATGAGAGTTCATTGTTTCGTATTCTTGTTTTCCCTTTCCCATTTTTGGTCCTGGCACAATTCATGGTTAGTTTGTAAGGTTTGGTCCTATGTGTAGTTTGGTCTCTGGGTTGAACTTATGTTACCACTCTTTGGGAGACATGGGTTTGCACCAGACACTGGGGACCAGTGTCAAATCACCAGGGGGAGAGTGTAGCGGGTATTTAAATTTAGGGGGAGCATCTGGGTGGTAGTATGACCCAGATGCACTGATTGTTAGGGAATTTGGGACCATTTTCTGTTCGTGGAGGACTCCAGTGGTGTGCAGTTCCCTGCGGCCTGTGGGTGGCGCTGTCGCCCTGGGCCGGGGTTGAACCATCACTGCAGTGCTATTACCTTTTTGTCCTGTTTCGGCAGCCGTACGGCGGGGCGGGGAACCTGTTGTGCCTGTCGGGAGGGGAGATAAAGGGGAGAGACGCCCTCAACACGAGGTTCAGTCGTCGGAGGTCACAGCCACGCCCAGGCACCTTCAGCCTGGGTGCCGGTGTTCCGGAGTTCCGGGCCCAGGTGCCCTTGACCTGGCCGGAGCGAGAGATGGAGTCCATTCCAGGCACCTTCAGCCTGGGGTGAGGTACTACGGAGGAGGCCCGGGGCCCAGTACCTTCGACTGGGTTCCGCAGGGGTGGAAGAGTCCGAGGGGCCCTAAGGTATTGGGCGCCCGAATCTGAGACGAGCAGGCCAGGTAGCGTAACCCCTCCGAACAGTCCAGTGCAGCATTTCTGGTGACGGTGGGGCCTCTGGTAACTCTCTTGGAAGGATGTTTTCCCTCCGACAGGGGCTGCACTTAGTGAAGGTAATTCTGTTCTAGTTCTACACAGTCGGTGGCAGTGGCTGTGCGTCATAACCATTGGTGACACTACAATGGTTAGTTCTATTTGAGTATTGTGCCTTGACCTACTCCCCACTTGTACTGAACTGTTCTTTGGGTCGCAACCTGTCTGCTGTTAAAGGATGATTTATTGCTGTCAGAGAATAAATAAGAGTTGGACCTTTTCAGTGTTGTGGAACTTCAGTTACTGGGAGCAAAGGGGGGTCATCTGTAGAACGGACTTGGCTCTGGGTTATACACACGACCCGAAGGTAAACAGGTTTTGGCTTTCACCTCTACACATAAGAGGACATAGGCCAGGGATATGCAATTAGCGGACCTCCAGCTGTTGCCAAACTACAAGTCCCATGAGGCATAGCGAGACTCTGACAGCAGCAATAATGACACCCAGAGACAGAGGCATGATGGGACTTGTAGTTTTGCAACAGCTGGAGGTCCGCTAATTGCATATCCATGACATAGGCCGTAGTGTACCGCATCCCTCCTCCCTAATCCCCTAGACCAGACAACAAGCCGAGAAAAAGAAGGGGTGAGAGGGGTGAGGCCGCTACACATGTTTGGAATATTGTGCGTCGGAATTGTGTACACACACTCAGAATTTCTGACAACAAGTTTTGTTGTCGGAAAAATTGAGAACCAGCTCTCAAATTTTTGTTGTCGGAAATTCCGACAGCAAATGTCCGATGGAGCCTACACACGGTCGGAATTTCCGACAACAAGCTCACATCAAACATTTGTTGTCAGAAATTCCGACCGTGTGTAAGTGGCATAAGAGCGGCAAGGATGTGGAATTCCCTTCCACAGGGGGCGGTTTCAGTGGGGAGCATCGATAGTTTAAAAAAACGATTAGATAAACACCTGAACGACCACAACATACAGGGATATACAATGTAATACTGACATATAATCACACACACAGGTTGGATGGCCTTTTTTTAACATCACCTACTATGTAAATTACATTTTGCTACAATGTAAAGTAGTGAGTGTACATCTTGTATACCAGTGTAAATTTGCTGTCCCCTCAAAATATCTCAACACACAGCCATTAGTGCCTAAACCACTGGCAAAAAAGTGAGTACACCCCTAGAGACCTTGCGCTCCTCCATCTTCCGTTTGAGGATGCCAACAGATGCTCAATAGGGTTTAGGTCTGGAGACATGCTTGGTCAGTCCATCACCTTTACCCTCAGCTTCTTTAGCAAGGCAGTGGTCGTCTTGGAGGTGTGTTTGGGGTAGTTTTCATATTGGAATACTGCTGCCGGCACTGGGGAGCTACAGTTCATTGAGGGAACCATGAATGCCAACATGTATTGTGACATACTGCAGCCCAGTTTATGAAGGAAAGGGATCATGCTCTGCTTCAGTATGTCACAGTACATGTTGGCATACATGGTTCCCTCAATGAACTGGAGCTCCCCAGTGCCGGCAGCTCTCATGCAGCCCCAGACCATGACACTCCCACCACCATGCTTGACTGTAGGCAAGACACGCTTGTCTTTGTACTCCTCACCTGGTTTCTGCCACACACGCTTGACACAATCTGAACCAAATAAGTTTATCTTGGTCTCATCAGACCACAGGACATGGTTCCAGTAATCCAAATCCTTAGTCTGCTTGTCTTCAGCAAACTGTTTGCGGGCTTTCTTGTGCATCATCTTTAGAAGAGGCTTCCTTCTGGGATGACATCCATGCAGACCAATTTAATGCAGTGTGCAGAGTATGGTCTGAGCACTGACAGGCTGGCCCCCACCCCTTCAACCTCTGCAGCAATGCTGGCAGCACTCATACGTCTATTTCCCAAAGACAATCTCTGGATATGACGCTGAGCATGTGCACTCAACTTCTTTGGCCGACCATGGCAAGGCCTCTTCTGAGTGAAACCTGTCCTGTTAAACCGCTTTATGGTCTTGGCCACCATGCTGTAGCTCCGTTTCTGGTTCTTGGTAATCTTATTATTGCCTGGGCCATCTTTATGTAGAGAAACAATTTATTTTTTCAGATCCTCAGAGAGTTCTTTGCCATGAGGTGCCATGGTGAACTTCCAGTGACAGTATGAGAGAGTAAGAGCGATAACACCAAATTTAACACACCTGCTCCCCATTCACACCTGAGACCTTGTAACACTAACGAATCACATGACACAGGGGAGGGAAAATGGCTAATTGGGCCCAATTTGAACATTTTCACTTAGGGGTGTACTCACTTTTGTTGCCAGCGGTTTAGACAATAATGGCGTATGTTGAGTTATTTTGAGGGGACAGCAAATTTACACAGTTATACAAGCTGTACACTCACTAAATTACATTGTAGCAAAGTGTCATTTCTTCAGTGTTGTCACATGAAAAGATATAATACAATATTTACAAAAATGTGAGGGGTGTACTCACTTTCGTGAGATACTGTATATGTGCTCTAATTTTGTGAGATTACAAGTGCACCATTTTCCTTGTGATATATACAGTTTGTAATCTATGGTTGACTGCCACTGACATATCTCTATCTGTATTTGTAACTGGCTGTTTTCAGTTCAATAAAGAACTTGTTTGATATAAAAAATAAAAAAAAACACACTTAGTAAATATGTTGTAAAACAAGCCCTCACTTACCTCTGAAGCTGCAGGTACTGTGGAGAAATTCATCTCCAGCAAAGCCATGGAATTCAGCAATGTTAGCAGCTCAGCTCATTGTGTTGTCCATTCCGAGAGCTCCTGCTTTGTGTTTACATTACAGATTGTAGTCACTGAGTCACTGTTGTGACTGTTGTGTGTGGGGGGGGGGGGGGGGGTGAATTGAATTGCTGAGCCACTGCTGCAGGGTGAACCATGCTGCTGAGAGAATGATGTAGACAACTTCAGTTCTTCTTCTGTGAACTTCATTGTGCATGCAACTACATGTTAAGTATATGTAGATACTGTACTTCAAAGTCTTGCCACCGGCTCACTTTAACCACTTAACGACCGCCCACTGTAAAAATACGTCGGCAGAATGGCACCGACAGGCAGAATCACGTATATCTACGTGACTGCCTTTGTATAGTTGGGGGGTCCGATCGGACCCCCCTTCTTTACAGTGAGCAGCCGTTATTCGTTTGGGAGCGATCAGGGATGAGGGGACGGCCGTTCGATTCCGGCCACCCCCTCTCGATCGCTCCCAACGAATCGAATCATTCCCCTGCTGTGTAATGTTTACACAGGCAGAGGAAGGGATGTCATCTCTCCTGCGGCGCTCACATATACCGAGCGCCGCACAGGAGAAGATGCAGGTTAGTGCACAAAACACTACACTGACACCAGGACACATAGGCACATAAATCGCCCCCCCAGACACCCCAGATCACCCCCAGCCCCCAGTCACAGTGTCACTGATTGCAGTGACCATTTATTTACTGATCACTACAATCAGTGACATTTGTGACTGTAAAAGTGTCACTAAAGTTAGTTTTAGGTCCAGTGTAGCCCCCTAACCCCCCCTAATAAAGGTTTAACCCCCTGATTGCCCCCCAGATAACCCTTTCACCCCCTAGCACCGCCGTCGCTAAGCGATCATTTTTCTGATCGCTGTCTTAGCGTCGGTGATGCCGATCGGTAGCCAGTTATTTTTTTTAGGTTCGCCGCAGGTTTTTATAGCGTCGGGGACCCCCATATATTACCTAATAAAGGTTTAACCCCCTTGATCTCCCCCAGATAACCCTTTCACCCCCTATCACCACTGTCGCTAAGCGATCATTTTTCTGATCGCTGTCTTAGCGTCGGTGATGCCAATCGGTAGCCAGTTATTTTTTTTAGGTTCGCCGCAGGTTTTTATAGCGTCAGGTACCCCCATATATTATCTAATAAAGGTTTAACCCCCTTGATCGCCCCCCAGGTAACCCTTTCACCCCCTATCACCACTGTCGCTAAGCGATCGTTTTTATGATTGCTGTCTTAGCGTTGGTGATGCCAATCGGTAGCCAGGATTTTTTTTTTAGGTTCGCCGCAGGTTTTTATAGCGTCGGGTACCCCCATATATTACCTAATAAAGGTTTAACCCCCTTGATCGCCCCCCAGGTAACCCTTTCATCCCCTATCACCACTGTCGCTAAGCGATAGTTTTTCTGATCGCTGTCTTAGTGTCGGTGATGCCGATCGGTAGCCAGTAGTTTTTTTTAGGTTCGCCGCAGGTTTTTATAGCGTCAGATACCCCCATATATTATCTAATAAAGGTTTAACCCCCTTGATTGCCCCCCAGGTAACCCTTTCACCCCTTATCACCACTGTCGCTAAGCGGTAGTTTTTCTGATCGCTGTCTTAGTGTTGGTGATGCCGATCGGTAGCCAGTATTTTTTTTTAGGTTCGCCGCAGGTTTTTATAGCGTCAGGTACCCCCATATATTATCTAATAAAGGTTTAACCCCCTTGATCGCCCCCAGGTAACCCTTTCACCCCCTATTACCACTGTCGCTAAGTGATCGTTTTTCTGATCGCTGTCTTAGTGTCGGTGATGCCGATAGGTAGCCAGTAATTTTTTTTTAGGTTCGCCGTCAGGTTTTTATATAGCGTCAGGTACCCCCATATATTACCTAATAAAGGTTTTAACCCCCTAATTGCCCCTAGTTAACCCTTTCACCAGTAATCACCATATAAGTGTTACGGGTGACGCTGGTTAGTTAGTTTGCTTTTTATAGTGTCAGGGCACCCGCCGTATATAACCCAATAAAGGTTTAACCCCCTGATCGCCCGGCGGGTGATATCAATTAGGTTTTAGCATCAGAGAGGGTCTGCGTCACACCCCAGGCAGCGTCAGGTTAGTGCCAGTAGCGCTAACACCCACGCGTGAAGCATACACCCCCTTTAGTGGTATAGTATCTGAACAGATCAATATCTGATCTGATCAGATCTATACTAGCCTCCCCAGCAGTTTAGGGTTCCCAAAAACGCAGTGTTAGCGGGATCAGCCCAGATACCTGCAAGCACTGCGTTTTGCCCCTCCGTCCAGCCCAGGCCACCCAAGTGCAGTATTGATCGATCACTGTCACTTGCAAAACACAACACACATATCTGCAGCGTTCGCAGAGACAGGCCTGATCCCTGCGACTCCAGTGCTGTAGGAGGTGATTTCACCACCACAGTTAAAAAAAAAAAGCATATATGCCGAAGCATGGGGGCAGCAGGGGCGGAGGAGTGGAGGAGCGATTTTGCTCCTAATGCCGCGTACATACGGTCGAAATTCTGACGGAGGCTTGCCCGTGGAAAAGTCTGACCATGTGTACGCGGCATAACTTTTGTGGGAAGATGCCCCCATGCTTCGGCATATATAAATGGTGCATGTATGCCCATCATTAGCAGTGGGTGGATGAAGGGCAGTATTCTAATGGTGGGCATACCCACCGATCAATCTTTTTTTTTCGTTCAGCCAACAGGCTGCATGAAAAAAAAGATTACAATACATGTCCAACAAGGACCAGCAACGTACTGGTATGTTGCTGGACTTTGAATGTTTATACCAGAATGATGCCTGCGGGTTTAGGTATCATCTTGGTATCATTCTTTTCAGCCAGCGGCCGGCTTTCATGTAAAAGCAATCCTAGTGGCTAATTAGCCTCTGGACTGCTTTTACAAGCAGTGGGAGGGAATGTCCCCCCCCCCGGATATAAAAAGCGCCATTGGGAAATTGGGAAAGCATTTTATCACACCGATCTTGGTGTGGTCAGATGCTTTGAGGGCAGAGGAAAGATCTAGGGTCCAATAGACCCCAGTTTTTTCAAAAAAAGAGTACCTGTCACTACCTATTGCTATCATAGGGGATATTTACATTCCCTGAGATAACAATAAAAATGATAAAAAAAAAAAAAAGAATATGGAAGCAACAGTTTAAAAAAAGAAAAAAAAAAGCAAAATTAATAATAAAAAAAAAGCAAAAAAAAGCACCCCTGTCCTGCCCTGCTCTTGCCCAATGGCGAACGCAAGCGTCAGTCTGGCGTCATATGTAAACAGCAATTGCACCATGCATGTGAGGTATCACCGCGAAGGTCAGATCGAGGGCAGTAATTTTAGCAGTAGACCTCCTCAGTAAATCTAACGGCGTAACCTGTAAAGGCTTTTAAAGGCTTTTAAAAATGTATGTAGTTTGTCGCCAATGCGCGTGTGTGCGAAATTTTAAAGCTTGTCGTGTTTTGTATCTATGTACTCGGCCTAAGATCATCTTTTTTATTTCAAACATTTGGGCAATATAGTGTGTTTTAGTGCATTAAAATTAAAAAAAGTGTATTTTTTCCCCAAAAAATTCGTTTGAAAAATCGCTGCGCAAATACACCCACCATTTTAATCTGTAGGGCCTTTGCTTTAAAAATATATATAATGTTTGGGGGTTCAACATAATTTTCTTGCAAAAAAAAAAAATGTTTTCATGTAAACAAAAAGTGTCAAAAAGGGCTTTGTCTTCAAGTGGTTAGAAGAGTGGATGTAAGCTTCCTAATGTTGTGTATAAAATGCCAGAACAGTTCAAAACCCCCCCAAATGACCCCATTTTGGAAAGTAGACACCCCAAGCTATATACTGAGAGGCATGTCGAGTCCATGGAATATTTTATATGTTGACACAAGTTGCGGAAAAAAGACAATTTATTTTTTAATTTTAAATTTTTTGCACAAAGTTGTCACTAAATGATATATTGCTCAAACATGTCATGGGCATATGTGGAATTACACCCCAAAATACATTCTGTTGCTTCTCCTGAGTATGGGGATACCACATGTGTGAGACTTTTTGGGAGCCTAGCCGCGTACGGGACCCCAAAAACCAAGCACCGCCTTCAGGCTTTCTAAGGGTGTAAATTTTTGATTTCACTTCTCACTGCCTATCACAGTTTCGGAGGCCATGGAATGCCCAGATGGCACAAACCCCCCCAAATGACCCCATTTTGGAAAGTAGACACCCCAAGCTATTTGCTGAGAGGTATGGTGAGTATTTTGCAGATCTCGCTTTTTGTCACAAAGTTTTGAAAATTGAAAAAAAAATATATATATATTTTCTTTCTTCATTTTCAAAAACAAATGAGAGCTGTAAAATACTCACCATGCCTCTCAGCAAATAGCTTGGGGTGTCTACTTTCCAAAATGGGGTCATTTGGGGGGGTTTTGTGCTATTTTGGCATTTTATGGCCTTCGAAACTGTGATAGGTAGTGAGGAGTGAAATCAAAAATTTGCGCCCTTAGAAATCCTGAAGGCGGTGCTTGGTTTTCGGGGGCCCGTATGCGGCTAGGCTCCCAAAAAGTCCCACACATGTGGTATCCCCGTACTCAGGAGAAGCAGCAAAATGTATTTTGGGGTGCAATTCCACATATAACTATGGCATGTGTGAGCAATATATCATTTAGTGACAACTTTTTGTAATTTTTTATTTTTTTTGTCATTATTCAATCACTTGAGACAAAAAAAAAAATATTCAATGGGCTCAACATGCCTCTCAGCAATTTCCTTGGGGTGTCTAATTTCCAAAATTGGGTCATTTGGGGGGGGTTTTGTACTGCCCTGCCATTTTAGCACCTCAAGAAATGAGATAGGCAGTCATAAATTAAAAGCTGTGTAAATTCCAGAAAATGTACCCTAGTTTGTAGACGCTATAACTTTTGCGCAAACCAATAAATATACGCTTATTGACATTTTTTTTACTAAAGACATGTGGCTGAATACATTTTGGCCTAAATGTATGACTAAAATTTAGTTTATTCGATTTTTCTTATAACAAAAAGTAGAAAATATCATTTTTTTTCAATATTTTCGGTCTTTTTCCGTTTATATCGCAAAAAATAAAAATCGCAGAGGCAATCAAATACCATTAAAAGAAAGCTCTATTTGTGGGAAGAAAAGGACGCAAATTTCGTTTCGGTACAACATTGCATGTCTGCAAAATTTACAGTTAAAGCAGCACAGTGCAAAATTCTGAAAAAAGCTCTGGTCCTTTAGCTACAAAATGGTCCGGGGCTTAAGTGGTTAAGATACTTACTGCCTTTCATAGTCCCAATAGTTTAAAAACAGAACAACAGAAAATAAACTAAGCCATTTTACTTTTCAGGTAGACCAATGCCATTTGTGGAGAAAAGGTACTGAAACGTGTCGGGTCATTTCTTTTTTTACCACTGGTTTCTTTTTAGAGCCCCATGACCCCTACTATCAAGTTTCATATTTGTAAAACTGACTTATTGGTAGTAGGGATATAGGATCTGTAGACTGTATGCCATCTGTATACTTCACTCATTACTTGTGTACCATAGCAGGGGCAAGAGGGCAAATTAACTCCAAAGGGCCAGCAACTTGTTACTAGGGATGGGTGAACAGTTCAGCCCAAGCATCAGTTCATCAGTTATCAATAGGTTTCCCCGCTGACAGCTGAACAATAAAAAAATAAATACAAAAATAAAGCGCCGTTTAAAAAAGAAAGAAAATGGCATGGGATCCCCCCAAGATCCATACCAGATCCTTATCCAAGCATGCAGCCTGGCAGGTCAGGAAAGGGGGGACGAGCGTGCGCCCACCCTCCTGAACCATACCAGGCCACATACCCTCAACATGGGGGGGTGGATGCTTTGGGGCAGGGGGGCTCTGCCCCTCCACCCTAAAGGACCTTGTTCCCATGTTGATGGGGACAAGAGCCTCTTCTCGACAACCCTGGGCTGTGGTTGTCTGGGTCTGTGGGCGGGGGGCTTATCGGAATCTGGAAGCCCCTTTTAACAAGGGGGCCCCCCGGATCCTTCCCCCCCATGTGAATGAGTATCGAGTACATAGTACCCAGTGGTAGTGTCCTAGTTTCCTGTCTGCTCTGACAGCTTTAGCTGTTTAGCAGATAGGGGCAACAGTTCCAAGCACACCGACAAACACAGCCTCAGTCTAGGGTATATCTTTTTGTAGATCTATTGCAGTGCTTCAAACAGGAGAGAGTGAGGAGGGTTCAGGAATCTCCAAAACACAAAACAATATCCCAAGCACAAATCCTTTAGTAGCAGCCTTTGCAAAAGGTAAGGGGGATAGACTCAATATAAGCAGTCCCAGTCCTTACAGCAACCTCTGGCATTAACCACCAAAAGAACATGTACACCTGGAATCTTAGGCCAAGATCCTACTCACAATTTCCAAGGACAGACAAGAGCAATTACCCTCCAAGCTTAGGGAATCCTTGCCAAACCTAGAAAATAGATTGCTGCTCCACTGAGTACAGAGGAGCCAAAAAAACGAAATTTAGCCAATCTAGAGCAGGGCACTACACCCATTTGAAAGTGCTTGCAGCAAGTTTGCATCAGTTCTGATTGGTGTGTGCATTCATTTGATGAGTCACCATGCAAAAATGTCTTGACATTACATTAAAAATGAGAACTGAAAATACACAGAGAACTGGAGTTGTAACTAATAGGGATGAATTCAATTTCAATTTCACAGTTTATTTTTGGAGAAACATTAAACAAGAATCTGGTCTTCTGTGGAATACAACTGCAATAGTGTGCTATTTTTCTTCTCTTCAGTTTTAATGGATTAGCCCTATAACTTCTTATGATAATAATGTATGGATTTGAAGTGTAGCTACAACCTGAAAGTTTTTTGTCGGTTATGGATACAGTAGGGAAGCTTTAGAAGGGACCACAAGAGAATCAGTACCATGCTACTTAGTGATAAATGTTATTCACCTCCTATGGATATTGTGCTTCAAATTATAGGCAAATGATAGATATATAATAATCAAAACTTTGCACAAATATCACATACATGGAAATTAAATACAGTGAGTTTTCCATCATAAATTCAACATAAGACTTGTGTAAAATAATCCAATATTTTCTAAAAAGATATCCACCAGAAAATAATAAACATACCAAAACCTATAAGAGAAAATTTGCATAAAATAAATTATTGTTCTCCCAGGGGCACCCCTGAAGAAGTCACATGACATGTGGCGTAACCCATAGGGTGTTGCAGAGTACATTCTTTTTTAGTGTGATAAAACCTAAGTGTGCCTGCGGGCTGCTTTACAATTAGTTAAATAAATAGAAGCGTAGCATGGGAGTACATTTATATAAGGTTTAGAAGGGGGTCGGCAACAGGTTGATCATGATCTACCCCAGTCGATCTTTCGCTGTTATGGTATAGAATTTTTTTAAAGAATTTACCAGGCCCTGGCCTCCCTAAATTTGAGAACAACTGTTATAAACCTCTCCCCAAACCAGAGATATCTGGACACAGGAAAACATGGACTAGAGCACACATATTATATAAATATTAGACTTATGCACAACTGAAAAATTTGTTTAGTTTCGGTTCGTTTCTTTTCGGTACTGTTGATTCGTAATCGTTCGTAATTTTGCTAGACGGGATTTTTCGTGTTCGGACTAATTCATATTTTCGCAAGCGACATTTTTCGTTGAATCGGAATGATTCGTATTAATGTAAGCCTTATTTTTTGTTGATTTATAATTCGTACTTTCGGTAGAATACATTGTTTTTTGTTGACTCTGGACACAACTCCTACTTTCGTAACTTTTTTTGGGTTTGTTGATTCGTAATTTTGCGCGTCTCTCTCACAACGACGCTGCCTATTATGCCTAATGTGCTTCGAATGGATTTGTACTTTTCTAAATACATAACGGTTATTTGTAACGATTCAAAATCTCGTATTTTACTTTCGTTTTTTACATGCAGCCATAGCCTCCGCCCCTGTACACCATTTTGAGAGGGAGTTCAGCACGGTGAGGGAGAAGCAGAGAGCAGAGCAGAGTGTTATTGTGCTTCGAATGGATTCGTACATTCGTAACTTTTTTATAAAGAATTATGCCGAAGACATTCGGGCATTCGCTATTTGTGATATAATTTATTTTGGATTCGGTTTTATTCGTAATTGCTTTGTTCGGAAATTCAAATTCTTCCGAATGTCCGAAAGTTGCTAAATTCGGACGAATTTCGATTTGTTTCTAAACGAATTGCACAAGCCTAATAAATATAAGTATAGACACATTATAACGTAATAATTACAGTATTGATACAAGACAAATGCAAATGATACATAGACTATAATGCAGATTATAATACAATGCGTAAACAGGGGATGCATATAAATTTTTTTATCCCTAAATATTAAAAACTGTAAATCAGATTATGGGCAAATTTACAGACAGATGTAATATTGCTTATTTGATAGGTGTGCTCTAGTCCCATATTTTCCTCTATGCTGGCTCAGGATTGGCCAAAACGCATCAAGGGAGACCCTTGTTTTAACTTGATATGTACTAATACACTTCAGTTTTATTGAAATTAGATGCTGGCCCTTTGGAGTTTAGTTGCTATTAACACCAGATGGTGGGTGCTGCCATTCCCCGTTCACTGCTATAGAGCTACTTTAAGACATTGCTGGGTGAGCTGACCATTTTTGTTTTCAATTCAGTATAAGTATGTAGTTTTAGATTTTCTGAATAGGCATATAAACTTTATAGAGCTCCTGGGAGGCTTTATAATTAAATTTTCTTACTTCTTAACAACTGCTGGGATAAGCTATCTACCACACAGGGAGTGCGTTGTTATCAATCAGTCAACACACCTATAGACTTGCATTGTGTAAAAAAGAGGTAAAGCTCAATTATGGTGTATCACCTGATACAGCCAAAAGAGATCATAGGTGAATCATACTTTTTTACTAACTGTTTTAAAATTCTTCTTAATTAAAAAAAAACCCAAAAAAACACAACAATCTATTATGCATACATTAATTATCAATATACAAAAGATTTTTTCAAAACAATTTTGAGGACTGCCAATGTGTCCGCATCACAAATTATCGTGAGGTGTAATGTTTACCCTTTTCCGTTTAAAAGCAGAGTTAGGTTATAAAAAAATATCCCAAGCTTTGAACATCTCACGGAGCACTGTTCAATCCATTATCTGAAAATGGAAAGAGAATGGAACAACTGCAAACCTATCAAGACATGGCCGTCCACCTAAACTGACAGGCCGGGCAAGGAGAGAAGTAAACTGGGGATGCAGTTTCCTGGAAGTCTGCACTGACAGGCTATGCTTGGTCATACAGAAACCTCATTAGAATCTATCTCATCCCAGGGCCTGGCCCCATCACTCCTCAGAGCATACACAGTACACGTTTCAAGGTGGCTACCTCCACATCAACTGCATTGATGGTACTAGGAAGTTCAAAGGAGCTGCCGGACTAATTGCTCTACCAAAGGTGCATGAAGAAATCATGATAAAAACAGCCATTCACTCAGGTAAAAATGGCTCATTTACACTGATATAATGGTAAATACAAAAATACAACACAATAGAAGATGATAAAATAAAACCAAAAAAGGGGATACACAGAATTTTTTTTGTATGTGTGTAGTATAATCTAATATTTACAGTATTAATTAATTGATAAAAAGCAACTTCATAAATAATACGAGGGCATATATTCAAAAATACATATGTAGCGGCCTCACCCCATCTCCTTTGTCTAGGGGTATGTTACACGACAGGGTGAGATGCGCTACGGCCCATGTCCTCCCCATAGCTGTGGGTGAGGTGAAGGCCAGCACCAGATATTTCCTCGGGCCTATGTGTTCTGTTATAGAATACAGTCCTACTGCGTCAACACTTCCCTCTGCTCCCATTAACCAGAGTTCCACACACCGATCACAGTCCAACTCTTGCTTTATTGTACATCTCACAATAAACAGTGCTTCAGTAGCCAACTGGTTGCGACTTGATAACATTTTGTTACGGGGGTGAGCAGATCGAGGCACTATCCTGGTTATTAACTAAACCACTGCGATCTCGCCAGCGGTTACTATAGCATTCAGCTAGAAAGGACTTAGAATCTGGGAGTCTCTACCAGCGACTCAAGAGAACGTAGATAGGAGTACCTTTGCTGCGCTGCGGCCCCTATCAGGGGAAGATGTCCCTCCAAGGGAGTTACCAGAGGCCCATCCGTCACTGGGTTGATGCTGCTCCAGACTCTCCGGACGGGTAACCTCCCCGGCCTCCTCACCTCAGACATGGGCCCCATCCACCTCAGGGACCCTCGGACGTCTCCACCCTCGCGGGATCCAGTCGAAGTCACTGGACCCCAGGCCTCCTAGTTCAGTACCTCACCCCAGGCTGAAGGTGCCTGGGATGGACTCCGACTCCATTCCGGTCAGGCCTAGGGCACCTGAGCTGGAATCCAGAGGTGCCTGGGCGCGTGAAGAAGATCCTCCAGAAGAACCTTGTGGCTAGGGCGTCTCCCCCTTTTATCTCCTCCCATCGACACCACGGCGGGTTCCCCGCCCTCGCCGTACCATCTCCGGAAAGGGACAAAAAGGGTAGCACTATCATGGCAAATCTACCTTGAGCCTCCAGGTACCCCGCCACCCAGAGGCCAAGGTGATTATTACACCATCCAATCCTCCACGAACACAAGTGGTCCACTATTCCTATACTTACACACCTGGGTGTCCCACATAAATTTAGAGACCCCGCTACACATATATTTTTATAGCATGAAATCACAAACTCAGGGCAATCCAGGGGATCTGCAAAAAAGGGGAAAAGAGGAAAAAGAAAACAGAGACAGAAAATGGTGTTATATAAAATAATGGGAAAGGAAGGAGGGAGAGCTCTGTGCACTGGCGGGGGGGGGGGGGGGGGATGGATTCTCTGTTGCTCTGTGTACTGGGGGGGAGAGGGAGGAGGGCTGGTTCTGTGTATTGAGATAGAGGGAGGCAGGGGGCTCTGTGTACTTTAGGAGAAGGAGGAAGGAGAGCTTTGTGTACTGGGGGAGAGGGAGGAGGATAGACTCTGTGTACTGTGGGGCAGAAGGAGGAGGGTAATCTCTGTGTACTGGGGAGAGAGAGAAGGGGGAGCTCTATGTACTAGGGGGAAGGGTGATGAGCTTGTAGTGAGGAAGGTGGGTTGGGGTTCAGTGTAGAGCTCTGTATTGGAGGTGGGGGAGAAACTTTTTAGTGTTGTGTAGGTGGGGTGCAGCTTTGTGCAGCAGCAATAACTCCACACAATCAGGTGCAATAACTTGTATTGAAACAGCGCAGCAACAGTTCACAACAACCCAGTGAGAAGGCTGATTAAATAAGAGTACTCACTGCTACAGCAACGTGAACAAAGTGGGATTCAGCCAGAGTGACAGCGTCTGTACAGAAAGCAGGAATGTGGCCTGGCTGTTTCAAGAGAGGTGCAACCCGACGCATTCCCTCTTCGTCAGGAACCTTTCCCCACCGCTGGTACTGTCCCTAACAGACAGTGTTCCTTTCCCTATGCTACCCACTCTCATAAAGTGCACCAAAACCTGGGAGACAGGGCCTTAAATAGGCTCTGCTTGACCCAAGCTGGCTGGCAGAGTGACATAGGGCAACAGCATCCAACTGGATTGCTTTCCCAGTGACCCAGTAAACCATAGAGGAACCAGGTTCCTCCTGACTTCCTCTCCAGCTGCAGAGCCGCTGTGGTTGAGCACCTCCTGCAGTGGAGAAAATAAACTGCACCTGCCTACAGGTGTTTTTTTCTACTGATGTCATTGACACAGTGACACCACTAATGCAGGAACATTTTTTCCTTTGCCACTGTTAGAAAGTTTTCCTGTCCTGCTAGGCTGCATGCTTGGACAAAGGTCTGGTAAGGATTTTGGGGAGGGACCCCATGCCATTTATTTTTTAAATTTTGGCATGGGGTTCCCCTTAAAATCCATACCAGGCCCAAAGGGCCTGGTATGGATTTGGGGAGACCCCCACGCTGTTTTTTTCACCTTTTTCTATTGCTGATGATCCCTCTGTTGTAAAGGACACAGTGGCCGGCTTACCTGCCCTCTTCTTAACAACCAGAAATTTACTGTGCCATGATTGGGCAAAGCTTTGGGGATTGGTACAGCGTGCAGTGCATTGTGAAGCGCTGGGGGGGCCCAACATCCCGCCGAGTGCCCTGCAAATTCGGGTGTTCGCCGAACATTTGCTCGGCTTAAAACTGTTCGCCCAACTCTATTAAAGTGGAGTTCCACCCACTTTTACAACTTGTTTGCATCCAATGTATTTATGTCCCCTAAAGACTAATTGGCATATCATTTTTTTTTTAAACTCACTGTTTTATATTGGTATGTTTATATCTCGCGCCGCGGCCGCAACAGGTCTTCTAGCGTCATCCACTGACCGCTATGCCTCCTGGGAGATGTTCTTCTTCAATCCCAGTGCCCTCTCATCTCATTTACATTGTAATGAAGGCACGCCCTCCCTTCCCTAGGTCCGCCTGGAGCTGGAGCTCCTCCTTCCCTACTCAGCGAGCTGATTTGTGAATGATGTGACATGCTGACGTCCTGTCCCCCTCATCCCGAGATTCGGAACAAGAGTTACGGGCGCGGATGGGGAAGAAAATGTGTAAAAAGCCGTCCCGCGGCAGCAGCGTCCACACCCCCCCCCCCGCTCAACAAATATGTATAAAAAAAAAGTCCCGCGGAAGCACCCCCCCCGCACAAAAGTGTATAAAAAGCCGTCCCGCGGCAGCAGCGTCCACCTACCCCCCCTCCGGGCTCAGCAACTGTGTCGGAGAAGAAAAAGTGGTAGCCAGTGTAGTGGAGCAAACCCCCCCCCCCCATCAACAACTACAGTGGTGTGGTAGCCAGTGTAGTGGAGAAAAAAAAAAAACTGTCCCGCGCCAGAACCCCCCCCCCCCCATCATAAGCAACTCTACACTACAGTGTAAAAAAAACTTCCCCCAGCCCCCACCACCCCCCCCCCTCATCTACTGTACAGTGAAAAAAATAAAAAACAAAAAAAGCAGTCCCGCGTCAGCACCTTCCCCAGGCCACACCCCCATGCGCTCATCAACTGTACAGTGAAAAAAAAAGACCCGTCCCGCGGCAGTACCCACCCCTACTGTCAAAAAAAAAACAACCCCCGCGGCAGCGCATCCCCCCAGCAACCAACAAGGGTACAGTGTGATAAAGAAAAAAAAAACGTCCCGCGCATCTCTAACACACCCCCCCCCGCTCTAGAACTTTACAGTGGGCCATGCGATTCGATGTGCTGGGGGTTATGCAATGTTCTGTGGGCCCTGCGATTCGATGTGCTGGGGTGATGCGATTCAATGTGCTGGGGGTTATGCAATGTTCTGTGAGTGATGCGATTCGATGTGCTGGGGTGATGCAATGTTCTGTGGGCCCTGCGATTCGATGTGCTGGGGTGATGCAATGTTCTGTGGGCCCTGCGATTCGATGTGCTGGGGTGTTGCAATGTTCTGTGGGCCCTGTGATTCGATGTGCTGGGGTGATGCAATGTTCTGTGGGCCCTGCGATTCGATGTGCTGGGGTGATGCAATGTTCTGTGGGCCCTGCGATTCAATGTGTTGGGGGTGTTGCAATGTTCTGTGAGTGATGCGATTCGATGTGCTGGGGGTTATGCAATGTTCTGTGGGCCCTGCGATTCGATGTGCTGGGGTGATGCAATGTTCCGTGGGCCCTGCGATTCAATGTGTTGGGGGTGTTGCAATGTTCTGTGAGTGATGCGATTCGATGTGCTGGGGGTTATGCAATGTTCTGTGGGCCCTGCGATTCGATGTGCTGGGGTGATGCAATGTTCTGTGGGCCCTGCGATTCGATGTGTTGGGGGTGTTGCAATGTTCTGTGAGTGATGTGATTCGATGTGCTGGGGGTTATGCAATGTTCTGTGGGCCCTGCGATTCGATGTGCTGGGGTGATGCAATGTTCTGTGGGCCCCGCGATTCGATGTGCTGGGGTGATGCAATGTTCTGTGGGCCCTGCGATTCGATGTGTTGGGGGTGTTGCAATGTTCTGTGAGTGATGCGATTCGATGTGCTGGGGTGATGCAATGTGCTGTGGGCCCTGCGATTCGATGTGCTGGGGTGATGCAATGTGCTGTGGGCCCTGCGATTTGATGTGCTGGGGTGATGCAATGTGCTGTGGGCCCTGCGATTCGATGTGCTGGGGTGATGCAATGTTCTGTGGGCCCTGTGATTCGATGTGCTGGGGCGATGCAATGTTCTGTGGGCCCTGCGATTCGATGTGTTGGGGGTGTTGCAATGTTCTGTGAGTGATGCGATTCAATGTGCTGGGGTGATGCAATGTGCTGTGGGCCCTGCGATTCGATGTGCTGGGGGTGATGCAATGTGCTGTGGGCCCTGCGATTCGATGTGCTGGGGTGATGCAATGTTCTGTGGGCCCTGCGATTCGATGTGCTGGGGGTGATGCAATGTGCTGTGGGCCCTGCGATTCGATGTGCTGGGGTGATGCAATGTTCTGTGGGCCCTGCGATTCGATGTGTTGGGGTGATGCAATGTTCTGTGGGCCCTGCGATTCGATGTGCTGGGGTGATGCAATGTTCTGTGGGCCCTGCGATTCGATGTGTTGGGGTGATGCAATGTTCTGTGGGCCCTGCGATTCGATGTGCTGGGGGTGATGCAATGTGCTGTGGGCCCTGCGATTCGATGTGCTGGGGTGATGCAATGTTCTGTGGGCCCTGCGTTTCGATGTGCTGGGGGTGATGCAATGTGCTGTGGGCCCTGCGATTCGATGTGCTGGGGTGATGCAATGTTCTGTGGGCCCTGCGATTCGATGTGTTGGGGTGATGCAATGTGCTGTGATTGATACACACACAAACCCCTCATCCCTCAAATTCCGCCTTCTCGTCCCTCATCTTCAAATACAGAAATCTGCTGCTAAAGGTAGGAGCTTTAAAAATATCCTAATTGTAAACTAAAGTATTTGTTTATGTGCATATATGTCTACATTATATATATATAATCTTATTATGTAGATATATCTGCACAGAAACAAATGATTTAGTTTACAATTAGGAATTTTTTAAAGCTCTTACCTTTAGCAACAGATTTCTGTGTTTCTAGAATATTATTGCTTGTACATACTGGAGGGGAGGAGGGGAGGAGATGTTTACATAAATAGGGGGCGGCAACTTGCTATGAAACTGGAGAGAAAATATAACATGAAAGTGAAACCGATTACACTGCTTGTGATATCCAGGAAGACATATGCAGTCTGGCTTCAGATGCCCAGACTTAAATGGCCACGGCCTATTTCTAGTTTATATACTATCTAAATTAAGGTGACCAGATTTTTTAAATGAAATCCGGGGACATATTTTTTTTTTACTAGTAATGGCGGCAATCAGCAACTCTCTGCCCATCGCCGCCGCCCGCCTCACAGCCTGTCAAGTCTTACTCTCTGGGCCCCGGCTACTACTGGGTGGGGAGTGGAGGAAGATCACTCCACCAGGGAAGGCAAGGAGATAAGCAGGCGGCTGGCTGGGACTTGAGCCAAGGCAGAAGAACATGCGAATGGGCATGCACCCAAAACTGAAGAAATATTACCATTGCTTCGACCAGCACATGATCATCAGAAAGGGGCACAGAAAATGGAAAAATACACCCCCCTGCACTGACTGTCTGTGAAATTGCCCCATGGCCCCTGTTCAAATCTAATCCAGGGACAAAACTGGGGACAGACTTGGTCCGGGGACAGTGTCCTCAATCCGGGGACTGTCCCCTGAAACCGGGGATGTCTGGTCACCCTAATCTAAATGCTGTAATAACCTAACAAAACGGACCTTAGTTTACAGACTAACTTTACTAGAATACATTAAAATTGTGTATTCTAGGGGTATTTTTTTTTTAAAAGTGTAATTTCGGCCGGAACACCACTTTAAACAACATCCTTTAAAACTTTAGCAAATTATATACAGTAAAACCTTGGTGTGAGAGTAACTTGGTTTGAGAGCGTTTTGCAAGACAAGCAAAATTTTTTAATAAATTTTGACTTGATATACAAGCGATGTCTTGATATACAAGTAGCGTCATGTCACAACTTAGTATAAAAGAGAAGAGCGGCGCCTCTAAGTGTAGCAATATGGTTACATTTAATGAAGGTAAAACATTTAGCAACTCACATGGTTGATGATTAAAAGAGGCACATCTAAATATGCAGGCATACGGGGTAAAGTTGTCCACATAGACCATCCTCCTCACCGCCATCGACGTCATTCCTTCCACTCTGCGCTCCACGAGTGGTTCAAGCCTCGCTTTCAGATCGCTCTACTGCAGGGTAGTCTTCCCGGTAACGATTGCAGACTGACTGCGGTGAGAGCCGGCGGTGTGGAGGATGGTCTATGTGGACAGCTTTACCCTGGATGCCTGCATACTTAGATGTGTCTGTTTTAATCATCAACCATCTGAGTTGCTAAATGTTGTACCTTCATTAAATGTAACCATATTGCTACACTTATGCCTCGTACACACGGCCGGATTTACGGAGGAAAGTCCGGCCGTGTGTAGCCTCCATCTGACCTTTTTTTCGGAAATCCGACGGACCTTAGATAGAGAACTTGTTCTCTTTCTTTCCGTCGGACTTCCGACAGACTCACGGCGGACTTTTGCACGGTCAAAAGTCCGACCGTGTGTACAAGGCATAAGAGGCATCTCTCTTCTCTTTTATACTCTGTAGCTCCTGCTGGATTTTTCTTCTAATCCCCTTTGTAGAGCTTCCATTTGTGGATGGACATTTTACCTATCACATTGCTATAATCTTTTTACATGGACTGTTAACTGAAGGACTTATCAATAAATGGTTGTGGAACTAATCATTTGAGTTTCCATTATTTCTTATGGGGAAATTCGCTTTGATATATAGTGCTTTGGATTACAAGCATGTTTCTGGAACGAATTACGCTCGCAATCCAAGGTTTTACTGTAATGATACTTCTTACACATATCTCCCAACTGCCCCGGATTCCCCACGACCATCCCGAAAACAAGTTCCAGCACAAGGCTCCATTGAATTTCCTGACAGAGGCGCGCTGGTGCGGCACCAGCGGGCTTTCTTTCACCTGGCACTGCACACTTCTCCCTGCCTCCCTGTCAGCGCTGGGGGACTCCACCTCCTCTCACCGGCAATCTCTGGCCCAGGGGCAGACTGACCAATCAGATGCTGCCCTGGGCGAGTATGGAGAGTCAGGTGGCAGCAGATGCACTGTGCCGGGAGCGGGACAGCACATGGCTCCAGGAGGCGGAGGGGACAAAGTGCAGTGAGGGCAGCTAGCACCGATTGCCCTGGAGGGAGAAGAAGAATTCAGAAGACTTCCCCAGGGCTGATGGACAAGCTGACCGGAGCTGGAAAATGTCGGACGGGCGGGCAGGAGATGCAGGCAGCCAGGGACAGCAGCAAACAGATCTGAGTCTGGATGGAGCAGCTCCGGCTCACCCCTCAACCCTACACTCGCACAGCGCATCCCTCAACCATGCACTCAGTACACGGAGAACCCCTCAACCCTGCATTCAGTACACGGCACACCTCTCAACCCTGCACTCAGTAAGTAGCGTATCCCGCAACCCTGCTCTCAGTACGTAGCCCCCCTCACAACCCTGCACTCAGTATGTAGCGCACCCCGCAGCCCTGCACTCAGTACGTAGCGCGTCCCGCAACCCTACACTTAGTACGTAGCCCCCCTCGCAACCCTGCACTCAGTGTGTAGCGCACCCCGCACCCCTGCACTCAGTGCGTAGCGCATCCAGCAACCCTGCACTCAGTACGTAGAGCACCCCGCAACACTGCACTCAGTATGTAGAGCACCCCACAACCCTGCACTCAGTACGTAGCACACCCCTCAACCCTGCACTCAGTACGTAGCCCACCCTGTAACCCTGCATGCAGTACGTAGTGCACCCCGCTACCCTGCACTCAGTACGTAACGCACCCTGCTACCCTGCACTCTATATGTTGTGCACTCCACTTTATGTAGTAAAAGAATGTAGTAAAAAAATGCAAACCCCTGCATTTTGTGCATTATGTACTCCTGACCCCTGCATTCTGTGCATTACACACTTCTGACGCCTGAATTCTGTGCATTACATACTCCTGGCCCCCTCATTCTGTGCATTATGTAGTCCTGGATCCTGCTCTCTGTGTGTCATGTGCTCCTAAACCCAGTACTGAATACAGAACTTTGTATGTTACATAATCCTGATCCTTGAATACGTTGCATTACACACCCTGGACCCCTGCAGCCTGCGTTATGTATCCTAAACCCATCACTGACTGCAGCACTCTGTGCATTGGACATCCCTGAGCCCTGTGCCTTACACACTCCTGCACTATATACACAATACTATACATTATATACTTCTCACCAAAGTATTCACTGCCTCAACAGTTGCTGGTTGCTAAGCAGTCCCTGAATATTTTAATGAAGTTCTTCTTTAACCTCCTTAGCGGTATTCCCGAGTGTGGCTCGGGGTGAATTTTCAGTACCAAAAGCGGTAACACCGAGCCACACTCGGGATCGCATCGCAGGATCCAGGCAAAGTTACTTACCTTGTCCCCAGGATGCTGCAATGTCTCCCCACTGTGTGTGCGAGCCATGTCTCCACTTGATCTATCACAGTGCCGGGCTCCGTTGCCTGCGAACATCGCAACGCACGGGAACGGAGCATGGCGCCAAATTCAAACAGTTAAAAATGCAGTACTCATACAGTACACTGTAATCTTACAGATTACATTACTGCATCAAATTATTTCACATCCCCTTTGTCCCTAGTGGTTTGTCCAATGCCCTGCATGCAGATTTATATTATAAATACTGTTCTTTCTGGAGATTGTCCATAGCAACCAAAAAGTGTCCATTTAGGTCAAAAGTGGTTTTAGACCAGCTAGAAAACAGCGATAGTAAATTAGAATCACCTGCAGACCTGAGCGATAGTGATTTGTGTGGAAATTCTTCATCAAACACTGAAAGTAATGACAGAGACAATTCTGCAACTGAGCAAATTTCAGTGTTTTTGATTTGATTACATTATTGAATAATTGTTATTATTATTATATTATTATTTTTTATAATTATTTATAGTTATTTATTATATTATAATTCATGATTTTGTCTTTCAAACTTTATCATACCCGGGATGTCTAATAGACTCTTGTTTGGACAGATTTAACCCCTTCCATACCGGGCCATAGTAAAATGACGCCGGCAGGAACCCTCTCTCCCTCCGGGTGGACATCATATGACGTCCTGGGTTTGAGGGGGGATATCTGAATGATGCCTGCAGCTAGAGGCATCATTCAGATATCCTTTTTTTCAGCCGGCGATCCTGCGCACCATAAGAGCGATCATAGCGCCATCCGGTGCTTCTCTGGGCTCTCCCGTGCCATCGGGGACCCGGAGAGAATCGTCCGGCGCCGTTGGTGGGTCAAGTGACGAGCATAGAGATGACTGGTGACCAGATGGTCACCAGTCATCTCTATGACTGTCGGAGGCCCGGGCGCGATGTGATGACGTCACGCCCGGGTCCTCAAATGTAAACAAAGCCGCCATTGCGGCTGTAAATATGAGATCAGTGAAATTTTTTCCACTGATCTCATGCTTTCCAGCCTGGAGGAGAGATGTGGGCTCTTATTGACCCCGCATCTCTCAATAAAGAGGACCTGTCACACACATTCCTATTACAAGGGATGTTTACATTCCTTGTAATAGGAATAAAAGTGATCAAAAAAATAAAAGTGTAAGTGTAAAAAAAAAGGAAAAATAAAAAAAATAATATATATTTTTTTAAAACGCCCGTCCCCAATAGCTTGCGCTTAGAAGCGAACACACACGTAAGTCCCGCCCGCATATGTAAACGCCGTTCAAACCACATATGTGAGGTATCGCCGCGTGCGTTAGAGCGCGTGCAACAATTCTACCACTAGACCTCCTCTGTAACCCTAACCTGGTAACCTGTAAAAAATTTCAAAGCGTCGCCTATGGAGATTTTTAAGTACCGAAGTTTGGCACCATTCCATGAGTGTGCGCAATTTTAAAGCGTGACATGTTAGGTATCTTTTTACTCGGCGTAACATAAGCTTTCATATTTTACTAAAAAATTGGGCTAACTTTACTGTTTTGTTATTTTTTAATTCATGAAACCATTTTTTCCCCAAAATAAGGCGTTTGAAAAATTATTGCGCAAATACCGTGCAAGATAAAAAGTTGCAACGACCGTCATTTTATTCCCTAGGGTGTCTGCTAAAAAAAACATATATAATGTTTGGGGGTTCTGAGTAATTTTCTAGCAAAAGAATGATTTGTACATGTAGCATATTTTATACAAGGAAGCCTGGGTTTTGTTTAACCACGTCCAGTAAGCCCCTCCCTGGTAAGTTAGGCTACACCCACATTTTGCATCCGTGTCTTAAGAGTCCCTCATTCGGAAGTTCAAAAGTTGGGAGGTATGCTTACACCTAGCTCATTTCTGACCTCTGTCTCTTTATAATCTGACATGTCTGCATTCTTCCCCTGCTTTTTTTTCCCTTAAGTTGAGTATACAAAATATAGGATTTAAATTAACTGGTGACCAAATGGAAAATAAAAAGCAAACATGTTTATTATCGTTTACGAAAAAGACAATCTTTTCAAGGTTGTGCCTCAGGCCTTTTCCTCCCTACTGTTCAGAGAGACAATTCATTCCAATGCAGAACACTGGCAGACTCGATACAAGACAGGTTTCATCTGGATTTCAATTCCGCTCATTTACACTGGGACTTTACTTTATAGATATTATAAAAAAAAATACTGGCAGCTCTCATCTGTGTTTTGGGCTTAGACAGCTTTACTCTGGTAATAAATTTAATCCACTATATTTTATAGCAAAGGACAATTTATAAATCAGTATTATAGAAAAACTGAAAGCAAACAAATAAAAAAGAGACAAGTTTTTTAAGCTTCCTGAAATACAGCTATAAACACTAGGGAGGGTCACAAATCAACCATATGGCAAGAAGCTATTATACATAACATAATGATCATTATTGTTTAGTCATTAATATCTGCAGCATACAGCCATTACTTTCTCATCTGAAGAAAGCTGATAATCTTGACTTTAAAAGGAAACGCTAATACTTTTGACTCAATTTTATTTTGTATTTGAAAGGCCCCACCAGCTCCACATACTTGCCTTTTCATCCCTCCTTCGCCACTTCGCTCTGCTGCCTGGAACAGTGAATATTATTCCTATCTAAGCTCCAAGTTGCAAATTGGACCTTACACAAGGCTTGCCACCCTAATGTTAAAATGCTGGGTTGTTGAGCGGCTAATCGCCAAGCTCCAGAACTGTCACATATCACAGGAAATTAGTTACTTGCTCTTCCAAACCCCAAAACACTGCATATTTTAAGTTTAAAGTGTATGTTAACCCCAAAAAATAGTGGACCTGCTCCTTTAAAGCATGTTATATAATACAGTGCTTGTCCTGTGTCATTTGGACCCCTGTAACACCTAAAAAAACCTGGCTGATCCTGACAGTTTCTCCCCACCCCTATGTAAACTGACCACGGTAATCATGGCTGCTGAGGCCTGACACAGTGGTCAGTTTGCATGCCTCTGTCAGCCACAGCTCTGCTGTCTCTGCTCTTGTGTTCTCCTCCCCCTCCCCTCCCTGCCTCTTGGCTTCTGTGTCAGGGTTCACTCCCACCCCCTCCGCCCCCCCTCCGTTGCTGCTGTAATAACATGATTTACTGTATATAATCTACTCTTTCTTATAAGGATATGTCCCCCCTGTGTGTTTGCTATATAAAAAATGATCCGCTCTCTCTGGCTCTCACCTCCTCTTCTCCTCCCCTCCAGACTGACGTCAGTGGGAGAATCTCGGCTCCTCCCACTTCATCTGTGAGATGGGGATAGGAGAGATGCAGCGTGTCACGTGACCGCTGATCAGCGCACACGGATAAGGTATTTACAGCATTTTTTTTATACAGCACACACACAGGGGGACATATCATTAGAAGACAGAGTGGATTATATAAAGTAAATCCTGTGGGTTAACAAACCATTTAACCCCAGCAACTGAATGGAACAGTGAGGGAGGGAAGGGAAGGAATATTTGTAATATTGGTTGGGCTGTCATTAAAGTAAACCCGCTTCTTTGACTAACATTTTGGGGGTTGTACATTTTGGAAACATGATTATTATAGTATTTTCTACAAAAAAAAAACCCTATTCATTCATATAGGATGTTACTGGTACCAGAGAGGAATGACCACACAGAACTATTAAAATATATAATTGTTTATTACAAAATCTTCAAATTGTTCATAAAACCATAGAGCAGCAGTCTTATATGTGATGTAAGCCATATCAATTAACTGTAACAAGTTATCTTTGCTATATGATTCCAGAGGTCGACGCGTTTCCAGAACACATGACTGGGCTATTAATATTCCTGGCTATGCACTTTTTCGGAAAGACAGGGTAAAAAGGAAAGGTGGTGGGGTCTGTCTCTATGTGAGAAGTGATCTCAAAGCGAGTGTGAAAGAGAACCTGGTGGATGGAGAGTGGGATGAGTCTGAAGCATTATGGGTGGAACTGCATACAGATGTGCGTAGTTTAAAGTTAATCATTGGAGTTTGTTATAGACCACCCAATGTTAATGAGGAGGTGGAGACTCAGCTCCTTGCACAGATGAAAAGGGCTGCAAGGGCTGGGACGGTGATAATAATGGGGGATTTTAAATACCCAGAAATTGACTGGAGTAATGGAACTGCTGGGACAGTTAAAGGGCAAAAATTTATAAACCTATTGCAGGACAATTTTATGGTCCAGTTTATTGAGGCCCCAACTAGGAATGATGCTCTGTTGGACCTGGTAATCTCAAACCATGCAGAGCGTATTACTAATGTTCAGATAATGGAACACCTGGGTAGCAGTGACCATAACATGATTTCATTTAATGTTAGTTGTAAGCAAAAATCACATACGGGAAAGATAAAAACACTTAATTTCAAGAGAGCAAATTTTCCAAGGATGAGCGCTGCTCTCCAGGACTTAGACTGGGAGGGAATATTGGCATCAATGGGCACAGAACAGAAATGGGAATTCTTCAAAAAGACTGTTTGTGAACTCACTGCAAAAGTATATTCCCATGGGCAATAAGTTTAAAAGGCTAAAAATAAAACCTACAGTATGTGGCTCACTGCCAAAGTTAAAAAAGCTATAAACAATAAGAAAAGAGCTTTTAAAAAAATATAAAAATGAAGGAACACTAGTGTCATTTAAATGTTACGAAGAATATAACAGGATATGTAAAAAGGAAATCAAGGATGCAAAAATTCAAAATGAACGACAGATTGCAAAAGATAGTAGGACAAACCCCAAAAAATTCTTCAAATATATTAATAGTAAAAAGGTCAAGTCTGAGCATGTAGGCCCTTTACAAAATAATCTAGAGTGGGTGACTGGGGACAAAGTGAAGACTAATTTATTAAATACTTTCTTCAGTTCTGTGTATACAAAGGAGCATGGGGGAGCTCATGTCCAAAATGAGGGTGGTAGTGACACAGCCCCAAATCCACAATGGCTCAAAAGTGATATGGTCCGGGGCGTGGCTAGCAGCCAGAGCGGATGGCAGCATACTAAATCAGCTCCTCATCATCCTGGGCTCGTAGGGGATTTAGAGCGACTAACAGCCTCGTTTCTCACCGCAATCCAGCCAGAGTCTAAGCGGACACCCTCCTAGATGCCTTCCCGCAAAAGGAAGGAATATCCTAAGCTGGGGAAGATGTCAGACTTCTTCGTGCAGCCGCGCCGTCATACCAGCCAAAATGGCGCCGGCTCCTCCACAGGGACAACACGAGGCCCGACACAGCAACGCGGTCTTTATGCCGGCGGCATTTATAAGCAGGGTCACTCGCACTACTCTCCCCCTCCATCAGCTACCTCCAGCCCGGCCAAGAGCAAACAGAGAACATCGGTTACATCGCCATCAGCGGAGGAGGTAAGCGGCTTAAGCTCTACCTTAGATGACACCAGGGAGTTGCAGGACTCCATTACTGACTTCCCCACACTAAACCAACCGATCATGGACACTACCATGAAGGATATGCTGGTATCCCTACGCTCTACGTTACATGCTGACATGATGAGTATCACCCAGCAGTTTAAATCAGAGGTGGCGGAGGTGTCTAATAGAGTGTCCAACATAGAATCTAAAATGGGGGAGTTTGCGGCCACGTTTAATGATTTGGTGGATGCTCACACTGACAGGGATGTCGAGCTGCTGAAAATCAACACCAAATTAGCAAATTTGGAGGACAGATCCAGACGTAACAACGTCAAGATCCGCGGAATCCCCGAATCTGTCAAACCCCCAGACTTAAAAGCACACTTTCTAAACATCATGAAAATGGCGCTGCCTGAAACACCGCTGGAAGATCTTGTAATTGATCGTATACACCGGCTGCCAAGACCAAAAAATATTCCGGCACATCTTCCCAGAGACACTATAGTCCGGATTCACTTTTACCATATAAAGGACCGGTTTATGATGTCTGTGAGGCGCCGAGATGAACTACCACAAGACCTACAGGAGCTCTCCTTCTTTGCAGACCTCTCTGCGTTTACCATGCAGCAACGCAGACAACTTGCCACGATTACCAAACCGTTGAATAACCATCATATTCCATACAGGTGGCTATATCCTGCCAAGCTGATGATTACAAAAGATGGCGCAACTCACACCATAGCCACCATAAAGGAAGGCCTGAGGCTTATGAGAGATTGGCAAATCTTAGATCCTACTGCACATGAGGGAAGTGGCACACACTCTCCTTCCTCCTCCCGAGCAAATTCAGATGAGGAAACAGGCTGAAATATACCCAGATCTTTTTAATTCATCACAATCCCCCTGGAAGCCCAGGAGAATGCCACAGAGTTTTTTCTCAATACCCCCCATCTATAGCGGTACTTAATCCGCACAGATTCCTTGAGGAATCGCACGTTTTTTACGGTTTTTGATAATTCTTTTCCCCTTGAGTACTGTTTTGTTCCCTTTGTTCTCCTTGCTTTCCTATTTCTCCCCTCTCCCCGTAATTTTTCATTTTACCGGTACAGGAATCCCAACGCAAGGACCCAATCTCCACCAAGAGAGAATCCGAGGGAAATTCCCATACCAACTCGACGTCCAAACCTGCTTGTAAACCATCTCCAACTGTCTTCGTGCAAGGTAACGCATGGTCCACACTGCTTAGCATCTACACATTTTAGGACTTCCTACTACTCCTTCTGCTACAATGCCCTTTACGATCACTTCATATAATGTGAAAGGCCTGAACAGCCCACACAAACGTCAAATGGCATGGAAAGAAGCGACACGACTAAAAAGTGACATTATTTGTTTTCAAGAGACCCATTTCAATACTCACAGGCCCCCGTTATTCACTCACCGTAAGTTCCCACATGTCTATATGGCTAATGGCCCGAAAAAAAAAGGTGGAGTAGCAATAGCCGTCAGAGACTCTACCCCATTCGTACATCTGGACTCCCATCTAGATGCTTCTGGCAGATTCATCATACTTATCTGCGAAATCTCAACGATAAAATTCACGTTGGTAAACCTATATCTACCTAACACAAACCAAATTCGTTTTTTGAAAAAGATATGGAAGTTGATTCCCTAAAACAGGGACATGTCATTATGTGTGGGGATTTCAATGCGATCCCAGCTAAGGATTTAGACTACTCGGGCGCTTCCCCCAACAACATACGGAGGGCTACGCTAGCCCAATTTATAGCGTCCACTGGGCTTTTTGATGTGTGGAGATGTCAACACTCCACAGAGAGAGACTTTACTTTTTTTTCAAATGTCCACCATACCTACTCACGCATAGACTTGTTCCTTGTAGATAAATTCATGTTGCAAAAAATTGTCAAATCTGAAATACATGTGATAACCTGTTCCGATCATGCACCAACTTCCATTGTGGTGGGGGATCGTGAAGCCGAAACCAGAGCTAACAGGTGGCGGAACGACATATATTCCTTGTCATGCCCCGAAAACTCAAAACAAATTAGAAAGGCACTAAAAGAGTTCTTTGATATCAATGCTCATTCGGTCAACAATCCCTTCACACTCTGGAATACACATAAGGTATATATACGTGGCCTACTTATACAACTTAGCTCTAGACTCAAGAGGCAACGGTCGAAACAACTAGATGATCTGCTAACCAAAATACAGAACCTAGAATCCCTCAATAAGCAACATATGACACAGGCTTTGCGAGAATCTCTATTCTACGCCAGACAGGAATTAAGAGCGCTTTTGATTTCCCAGCAAAATAACCGCCTACGTACATTAAAAGCAAATACCTACAGATGTGGCAATAAGGCGGGGAAATTGCTGGCGAACCAACTAAAAGATCGTGTGGTTAAACAAAGGATTCCGCACATCTTGAACCCTAAAACAGGACTAAAAGTCTCCAATCCCAAAGATATCGCAGAAGCCTTCTGCGACTACTATGAATCACTCTATAATTTAAAAGACGACCCAAACACCCCCCAACCATCAGACACATTGATCAGGGAATTCCTGGCCTCGGTTAAAATTCCTACACTGTCCAACAAAGACCTTGAATTACTGAACCATCCCTTTACAATACCTGAAATAGAAAAACAAATTAGAAAATTACTGCACAACAAAGCACCAGGTCCAGATGGTTACTCCTCTGAGTACTACCAATTGTTCAGTGCAGAACTTTCACCTTTTATGAATCAGATGTTTGATGCTGCAATAAACCAGGCTTCATTCCCACAAGAAATGCTCACTGCTACTATCATCACCTTGCCCAAACCAGGTAAGGAACCAACTACCCCACAAAACTTTAGACCCATTTCACTTTTAAATGTGGACATTAAAGTCTATGCCAAACTAATTGCAAACAGAATTTCAGGCCTACTTCCACAACTCATTGACCAGGACCAGGTGGGCTTTGTTCTGGGCCGCCAGGCCACAGATGCGACCAGGAGAATGATTAATCTGATTCACCTGGCCGAAAAAAATAAAAGGCCTTCTCTGCTTCTCACTTTGGATGCAGAGAAGGCCTTTGACAGAGTGCACTGGGGCTATTTGACCAGAGTCTTGGAGAAATTCGGTCTGACTGGCCCAATCCAAAGAGCAATTCTGGCGTTGTATTCAACCCCATCTGCCTTCGTCTACACGGAGGGAATGTTCTCCAGGAACTTTCGAATATCGAATGGGACTAGGCAGGGATGTCCCCTGTCCCCATTGATATTCGCCCTGGTGATGGAGCCACTAGCAGAAAAAATCAGGGCTCACCCGTTAATCCAGGGCATCACCTCACAAACCACCCACCACAAAATATCTCTTTTTGCAGATGATGTCATATTGACATTATCTGATCCTGGTGTATCCCTTCCGGCTGCACATGACACCCTTACCCTATTTGGTAAGGTAGCTTATTATAAAGTAAATGCCTCCAAATCGAGCATACTGGGTATAGCACTTGACAAAAATCTTAAAAAAGCCCTCCGGAGGGACCTACCATACCCATGGTCTTCAGATTCAATAACCTACCTGGGTACCAAGTTGGCCTCCCCGGTCTCAAACCTTTATGAGCTTAACTTTGTACCCTTAATAGCAGACTTACAAAAAGAAATGTCTAGACTCCAAAAACACTACATTTCGTGGTCAGGCCGCATAGCGGCATATAAGATGTTACTTTTACCAAAACTAACCTATCTCTTTAGAGCACTCCCGATTCCCATTCCAAGTTCTTTCTTTACCATAGCACAAAAACAACTATCAGCCTTCATTTGGGCGGGCAAAAAGGCGAGAGTTCCCCAAATTATGCAGAAGAAACACAAATCAGTTGGCGGCCTGGGTGTACCTATATTGAAAGATTACTATATAGCGTCAATATTAGACCAGCTTAAAGGTTGGTATGCACAAGATAGGAGTACACCCTGGAGCCAATTAGAACGCGCATGGATATACCCCAGATCGCTGGTCTCCCTTATCCAGGCACAAACTCTGACACCCCCCAAGTTTTTAATAGCACATCCCACAATACAGGCAACATTGCAAGCTTGGACTTACCTAGCGGAGGTATCACATTCAACCCTACCTCATACTGTGGTTCCTATCCATATGGAAACCCTCAACTGGTTGATTCCCAATATCTCCCTGACTCAGTGGGTACAGAAAGGAATTAAAAATCTTGAGGATATTGTAGTAAATAGCAAATTGATCCCGTTCTCTGACATACAATCCAAATATGGAATACCACCATCTGAATCTCTGACTTACCAACAAATCTCTTCCTATTATCAAAAGTTCAACAACACAAACATCCTCTTCCCCACACTAGTATGGAAATACTTGAATTCATCCGACCCTAAGGCAAAAGGCATATCTCTTATGTATAATATACTCAATTCCAAAAAGGTTTTCTGTAAATTCAACCCATTACTGAAGTGGGAAAAAGAGTTGCACAAGGTCTTTTCGGAACAACAGTGGCTCCTAGCGATTAAAAACACACATCAATTCTCACGTTGCTCAAATTATGAGGAATTAGCTCAAAAACTTTGGATTAGATGGCACTACACTCCATATATAATGGCCAAGTTCTCTGAGGCGCAATCTAATCTATGTTGGAGGGGGTGTGGACAGGTGGGGACGTTGTCACACATGGTGTGGGCATGCCTCCACCTCCGCAGCTTCTGGTCTGAAATGTTCAAACTCGTATCGAAAATAACTGGAGTATTTGTACAACCTACCATTGAAAAGCTATACTGAGCATTGACATGTCTGAATACCCACTATCAGTTAGGTCCATAGCCATGCACATTATGTTTGCAGCAAGGTCTCTGATATTGTGTAAGTGGAAAACAAATGAAATTCCCAGTAAAGGAGAGGTAATCGCAAAAGTCAATGCTATAGCAGAATACGAAAAAATATTAGCATACAGGGACGGATGCATCTCAAGATTTGAATCTCACTGGAAGATATGGAGGTCCAATTTCAAACCCCACGGGTAATGATGCCTAGTACCATAACTCTATTTTCTATACCATTGCCTACCCTATTTCATATTCAACTTTCTCACTGCACTCCTTTTCATCTATCTCCCCCTTTCCCCCACCCTGAGTTCAGTTATAACCAATGTCACATCCTCCATAGCTGGTATGGAGGGCTTAAAGTTCGTATTATACTACATGATGCAGATTGTAAAGATGCTCCTAGATGTAACACCGTTCTACGTTATTACTCAATATTTTTGCAGTTGATTCTAGCAACAGATATAGGAGTGTAATGCCACACAGTTGTAGAAGTTTATGTATAACCATCACATTTGTCAACATTATTTGTAATGTACAGCACTTTGCAGCTTGTCACATTCCATTCCTTGTATCTATGATTATATATTCTTAATAAAATTATTTGAATAAAAGTGATATGGTCCAGAAATATTTAGATGGAATAAAGGTGGATAAAGCACCTGGACCAAATGGCATACACCCACGGATCCTAAAAGAATTGAGCTCTGTAATTTCAAAGCCATTGTATTTAATTTTTAGGGACTCATTAATGACAGGAATAGTACCACTGGATTGGCGCAGGGCCAATGTGGTGCCTATATTTAAAAAGGGAACAAAGTCTTTGCCAAGTAACTATAGACCTGTTAGTTTAACTTCTATAGTTGGGAAGATACTGGAGAGATTAATAAAAGACCACATAGATGAGTTCTTGCTGGAAAAAAACTATTTAAGCAACAGACAGCATGGATTCATGAAAGACAGAAGTTGTCAAACAAACCTGATTTCTTTTTATGAAGAGGTAAGTAAAACCTTGGACAGAGGCATGGCAGTGGACGTGGTATACTTGGATTTTGCAAAAGCGTTTGATACAGTTCCCCACACATGGCTCATGTGCAAGGTAAAGTCTACAGGATTGGAAATATCAGTTTGTAAATGGATAGAAAACTGGCTAAAAGACAGAATTCAGAAAGTAGTGGTTAATGATTCTTACTCTGAATGGTCCAAGGTTATCAGTGGTGTACCCCAAGGTTCAGTGCTGGGACCCTTACTTTTTAATATGTTTATAAATGATATTGGGTCTGAGATCAAAAGTAACATTACTGTCTTTGCAGATGACACCAAGCTATGCAGTGGAATAACGTCCTTACAGGATGTCACCAATTTACAAGCCGACCTTAATGCTCTGTCTAATTGGGCGACTATGTGGCAGATGAGGTTTAATGTTGATAAATGTAAAGTTATGCACTTGGGGGCTAAGAATATGAATGCATCATACATACTAGGGGGAGTACAACTGGGGGGATCCGTAGTGGAGAAGGATCTGGGGGTTTTGGTAGATCATAAGCTCAATAATAGCATGCAATGCCAAGCTGCGGTTTCCAAAGCGAGCAAAGTCCTTTCTTGTATTAAGAGAGGTATGGTCTCCAGAGAGAGAGATATCATTTTGCCCCTGTTCAAATCATTAGTAAGACCTCATCTGGAATATGCAGTTCAGTTTTGGGCCCCAGTTCTCAAAAAGGATATTGGGGAACTGGAGAAAGTGCAGAGAAGGGCAACCAAACTGATAAGAGGCATGGAGGAGCTCAGCTATGAGGAAAGATTAGAGGAACTGAATTTATTCTCTCTTGAGAAGAGGAGATTAAGGGGGGATATGATCAACATGTACAAATATATAAGGGGTCCATATAGTGAACTTGGTGTTAAGTTATTCACTTTACGGTCAACACAAAGGACAAGGGGGCACTCTTTGCATCTAGAGGAAAAGAGATTTCACCTCCAAATACGGAAAGGTTTCTTCACAGTAAGAGCTGTTATCTTGACAGCTATGGATATTAGCCTATCCAAAAGAAAAGGAGTAATAATCAGCACATCATACATAACTCAAAGTTTTGATATGAACAACATGCTTTACTTGCTGTGTCAACTTACACATTGCTTAAAGTGTACAGTGTATAGTTTTATGATGGTGTTAGGATATGCAGTGTAGGCAGAACACTAGCATGGTTTAACGGTGCAGCAGATTAAACTGTTGGTATGGAGGATATAACATACCGACATAGAGTAAATGTAAATAACATAAAATAATCAAAATCTGACCAGAAATCAATAAATAGTTCAAAAGTGTTCCGATAGGAGCATGTTACTTACTTAAGTGCAGAGCACCTGCAAATATCGCTCTCACACGAGAATTTTAAATTCCTCTAGCCACAGCCAAGACCGACAATATGCATCCGAAATTAACGTTAGAAAACAACCTGCAACAGCATTCTATGGGTTAGGAATCATGTGATGTAATAAGGAATTATATAGACGCTAAGCTAACATGTAGCTGTAAATATCCCAAGTCACTTGTGAGCACAGCATGTACCTAATTTTTACTCCAGGGAATAATCCTTCCAAAGTAAGGACATTGGATCTTTCCACCATTCCATGTATTACAGCCAGTTGAAAGCCACCTACAAGGCACAATACATGAAATATCATAATCCCCTCAGAAAGCAAAAAATATTTTCTGCTGCAAACTGATCTAAGTCACACTTACCTTCAATCAACTAGCACCTGCATTCCACCATGATGATAGGTATTCACGGCTGTCTGTATAGCCAATTATTATCTGTGTTGGTCTCTGCTGCATGCACACAGAAGATTCCTGCTGCTACAATTCACGCCGGCCTACATGACCGGTGTGAATATAGCCTTAGAGTGCCCACACTCTGGATGAAGGAGAACATGAGGCACATCAGATAGCAGCATTGTCAGTCTGGGGAAAGGGGAGTGTTAGATGTATTAGCAGATATAAATACACAAATGAACTGAAGCCAAACTAACACTTTATAATCAGTTACAGCTGATCATTTTAAGCAGCCCTGCCAGTGTTAAATGGTTTGGGAAGGGATCACCGCTCCAGGTGGATGTGTGGAAATGGTACTCTCAAGGTGTAAGCATCTGGTGCAGGCTAAGCATATAACAATTAGAAGAGGGAAGGTCTGGACAGCCGCACTCCAATAAAAACACCTTAATTGTGCAAAATAACAAAAGTATAAACCACAGCAGGGTACAGGATAAAAAAGCTGACGCGTTTCACACTCTCAACAGTGCTTAGTCATATGACTAAGCACTGTTGAGAGTGTGAAACGCGTCAGTTTTTATCCTGTACCCTGCTGTTGTTTGTACTTTTGTTATTTTGCACAATAAAGGTGTTTTTATTGGAGTGCGGCTGTCCAGACCTTCCCTCTTCTAAGTGTTAAATGGTTTGCGTCATCTCCGTAACTGATACATTCTGCTGGGGAGGTTGTGCTTTTAAAAAACAACAGACATGCTGGCTGTATCACCAGATGAAAATAAAATAAAAAAAAGCTAAAAAAGGAAATAATTGCAGCCATCACATCTAAGAATTGGTAAGCTGCAATATACCGTATTTATCGGCGTATAACACGCACTTTTTTCCCCTTAAAATCAGGGGGAAATCGTGGGTGCGTGTTATACGCCGATCCCCGCTGATCCCCCGCTGATCTGAGCGAGCGGAGCCCAGAAGTACACTCGGCTTTACTCGGCTCTCGCAGTGACGCCCACCTCCACTGATTGCGAGCGCCGCTGACATACAGAAAGCCGAGTGTACTTCGGCTAGTCTCGGCTCCTCTCGCAGTCCCACCCCTGACTGTGAGCAGAGCCGAGTCTAGCCAAACTACACCCGGCTTTCTGTATGTCAGCGGCGTAATCAGTGGAGATGGGCGGGACTGCGAGAGGAGCCTAATCTAGCCGAAGTACCCTCGGCTCCGCTCGCTCCTCTCCACAGCGGAAATCGGCGCCAATTTCAAATATCGAAAGAGACTGGCAAGGCTACAAGGACACTGGGCAATGCTGCAAATGCATTGGGCAAGGCTGCAAGGACACTGGGCAAGGCTGCAAGGACACTGGGCAAGGCTGCAGATGGACACTGGGCAAGGCTGCAGATGGACACTGGGCAAGGCTGCAATGATGGATGGACAAGGCTGCATTTAAATGTAAGGTTTTTTTCCTTGAACTTCCCTTCTAAAAGTTTTTTTCCTTAAAATTCCCTCCTAAACTTGGGGTGCGTGTTATACCCCGGCGCGTGTTATACGCCGATAAATATGGTAATACATGTTTGCTTACTGCTATAAGCTGGCCATACACTGTTAGTTTTTTTTTTTAACATTCAGCCTGCAAATTGAACAGAAAATATTTTCTTCATCTACCTCATTTGTTTGTGAAAAATAAATGTAACCAAGAATAAGAGGTCTATTAAAACCAACATAACTAAATTCATACGGTCATTGTACAAAAGTTTATTGTCATGTTTCGCCACAATCATGGCTTCCTCAGGAGCTTTTGAACGACTTTGTGTACAGTATCACTGTAAATTAAAAAATAGTTTTATTAAATAAACAAAAAAACTATATTCAATAAGCAAAAATATAATACATATATAACCAGATAAGGTCTAACATTCTACATATGTACATTGCAAAATTACAATCATTTATATATAATCTGTCCTACATATACGATCTATATATAAATTATTTTAATTTTGTAATGTACATATGTAGAATGTTAGACCTTATCTAGTGTCTATGTGTATTGTATTTTTGCTTATTGAATAGAGTTTTTTGTTCATTTAAAAAAAAAATAAAAAATTATAGTGATACTGTACACAAAGTCCTGCAAAAATTCCTGAGGAAGCCATGATTGTGGCGAAACCTGTATAGTTCACAAACCTTTGTACAGTGACCTATGAATTTAGTCATGTTGGTTTTAATATAGCATTTTAAATTATGTTTAATTAATAAATACAATTTATATATATATATTTGAATTTATTTTCAATATTGATTAATTTGCACCTTAAAACTCCCACTTCTACTTCTCCCTTTAAAATGTACCTCATTTGTTTGTCACTTGTTGGGACTTTATTCCAACAGACACACACACCGCTGTCAGAATGCTATGATCAACATTTGCTGATCAAGAAAATTTGCCAAATGTCCCTTTGACCGGAATAACTCAAATGATCATATTCTGTCGAGCAGGGACTGCCACAAACTGATCAATGTTTGTCCAGTCCCTGCTAAACCTGATAAATTTTGATCAGTGTATGGCCAGCTTTGCTATGTCTTACTATATGTTCAAATGTATTTATTTTTTCCAGTTAGATATCATCCTCCTAATAAGCTTGATACACACACCAATCTGCATCTCTATATACTTACTGAAAATCTCATTTCTGTGTCAGCGTGAGAGTGGTCAGGGGCAAAACTAGCATAGAGCAAAATAGGGGATAACTGGGCCCCACCTCCTCCCCAGGTCCTAAGTTTCTGCCTAGGTTGCCTTGGGAGTATTCTGGTCCTGCACGGGTGAGCTCATAGCATCAGATGTCACAGAAGGGCGATGGGGATCTCCTGTTTTATTTTTGTTTGTTTTTTTACAAATTATTTATTGCACATATAAAAGTAATACAGTAACAATGAGAAACAAATATACAAACTGCTGTCCAAAGTCCTATGTAATTCCTGATGTTACTGCCGGCATTATTCACTTGTTAATGTATATTTACAGAACTTAAGAGCTTAAAGTGGATGTAAACCCCTTACATATACCCAGTGAAGTGATAAACAGAGATGAAACAAATCTCCCTACATAAGTTTTACTTACTTTTCTGCAGTCTTCTCCTCTCTACACCCCTTCAAAAGGGCAGAAAAGTGTTAAAATCTTTCTTCATCTGTCAGGGCACAGAGGAGGGGTGGAGAGGAAGCAGTTACAGTGTGTGAGAGTTGATTGGAGAAAAAACACACTTCCCCCTCCACACAACAGAAGAACTGTGTTCTGAATAGACAAGCTGTCTGCTGAGCTCCCCCCATCCCCACACAAATTTATCTCACGTGTCGAGAAAACTTCTCAGAAGTGACTCATGCTGATAACAGAGGAACGAAGCACCAGAGAGAAATGACACTGAGGCCTCGTACACACGACCGATTTTCTCGTCGTAAAAAACACGTCGTTTTTTTAGACGAGATTCTTGTTAAGCTTGTCGATTTTCTCGTCAAGCTTTCTATGCGTACACACTGTCATTTCCCAATTTCCTCGTGGTTCTCTGCGCTCACGTCCAGCACGTACGACGGCACTATAAAGGGGAAGATCTTTTTTCTTGGCGCCACCCCTTGGGCTGCTTTTGCTGATCTCGTGTTACCGCGTGTGAAGTAAAAGTTTGGGAAGAGACGATTCGCGCTTTTCAGTCTTCGTACTTTTCAGATCGTTTTCTGACGTTCAGTTTGTGCTTGTGGGTTCGTATCTTGACTTTCAGGGCGTCTAGGCAGGTCGTATCTGTTTTACAGTGCGTTCTTGCCCGTTCGTTTCTGATTTTCAGTTCGTTATTCATAGGCCTTGCTGTTCTAAAGTGCGTTCTGTTCTGTACGTTCTGATTAGATGACCGTTTCCTAGCCATGTCGCCTGGACGTTCTCGTCGTCGAGTTTGTGCTGTGCGTGCGCTTGGTGTTGGTCTGCTTGTTTTGGACCAAGACCAGTCCATGAATGGTGTGAGGAGGAGTTCATGGACCAAGAATTGGTTGCTCCAGCGGGACCAATTCTGCCACATGCCTCTGCTGCGGGAGATCGTCGAGAATAATCCTGAGGACTACAGGAATTTTCTGAGGATGTCTGACCCCGTTTTTCAGGAACTGTTGGCTTTGGTGTCCCCCTATATTACCAGGAAGGACACCGTTATGCGGGAAGCCATCAGTGCTGAGCAGAGGCTCATCGCCACGTTGCGTTACCTGGCGACAGGGAGAAGTCTTCAAGACTTGAAGTTCACCACAGGCATCTCCCCCCAGGCTCTGGGCCTCATAATCCCAGACACCTGTTCTGCCATCATCCAAGTCCTGCAGGAGGACTATATTAGGGTAAGTTTTCTCCCTTAACATCACATTTTAGGTATTACATGTATGCTAATGTATTGTATTTCTTTCATCCTTCCCTAATTACCATGATTGTAATATGCTGAGAATGTCCCCTTTGTCCCCATGCATGTTGGAAGCTTTAGATTGCCCCTTTTTTCTCCTCCATAAATATTTCCCCTCACTAACTTTTCCAGCAGGGGCGCCTGTTGCTCCAAATGTTGGGGGTTTCAAACCCCAGTTTAGGAAATAAACTTCCTCCTTTTTTGCTCTGTTGCCTAATAAACGCCCCCAGTTGTCCCCTCCAATGCAGCCATTTTGTTCCCTCAAATGCAGCCATTTAGTCCCCTCTAATGCAGCCAGTTTCCCCCCAGCCCTGCACTTACCTTCTTGTGGTCAGCGCCATCCTTCTTCTGTCCTTGATGTCTTCTCCTTCCCTTCATGTTGCATCAGCCAATCATGTTACCATTAAACAGACTTGGTGAACATGATTGCCAGAGCAGCCTGTCAGTGTTTACACAAGGAATGCCCCCCTCCTTGCGTCCCCGATTTTTCTTTGATGAAGCCAATTACATCCCTCATGTTGTAATTTGCAAGACTATTTTAATACCTGTTTCTGCTCTGCAATTTTAACCCCCTAAATGCCGCAATTAATCATATGTCGGTCGCTTTACAAGAGGCCATCCACCTGAATAGTGTGCGGCATAGACAATACATAGGTTCATGCAACGCATGAACCTATGTATTGTTCTGAGTGATGGGCACAGGAGAGAGGGGACAGTGCTCCAGCGCCCACTCTGGACGCACCGCCACTGCAATGCTATCCTGTGGCCAAACACATCTCCCCCCCCCCAAAATAATTTAGTAATGGCTCATCAGAGGGGGTGATGAATATGATAAATGAGCCTTCCATTATACTTTTTTTACACACCTTAATAAACGTATAATTAGATTGATGTTGGTCTCTAATTTTTTGGTATAGAATTTCCTTGTAATGTATGCCTTTGGTTTTCTAATATTATTTCATCTTGTTTCACTCCACAGCTTCCTTCCACGCCACAGGAATGGCAGACTGTGGCATCGGAGTTTGCCACGCGGTGGGACTTCCCCAACTGCGGTGGTGCCATAGACGGGAAGCACGTCCGCATCGTGCCGCCACCCCCGTTCTGGGTCCTACTACTACAATTACAAGGGGTTTCATAGCATTGTGCTGATGGCGGTGGTGTCAGCACGGTATGAATTCCTCTATGTTGATGTAGGGAAAAATGGCCGGATGTCCGATGGGGGATCCTTCATCCAGACAGAGTTTGCCCTCCGTCTCCAGAGTCACGACCTTGCATTGCCACCGGATGCAGGGAATATTGAAGGACTCCCCTTTGTTTTTTTGGCTGATGAAGCCTTCGGACTCGGACGGCATCTTATGAGGCCATTTCCACAGAGGAACCTGACCCCAGAGAAGAGTGTGTTCAATTACCGGCTGGCCAGGGCCCGAAGAGTCGTTGAAAATGCCTTCGGCATAATGGCCAGCCGGTTCCGCCTTTTTATGACTTCCATCCACTTGGTGGACTACAAAATAAACTATGTAGTGTTATGCTGCTGTGTGCTACACAACTTTCTGAGCCAAAAATCAAATTCCTATATGGCCTCAGTTTTGCCAGAGGCTGGACTTTCCCCTGCAAATCCCCTTCCGGGCCTGGAATCTGCACGTCTTGGCTTGCCCCCCCAAAATGCCCGTGTGGTTCGGGACAAATACATGGAGTATTTCACGGGTAGGGGGGCAATTCCTATGCCAGCCTATGTCTAAGTATCCCAATAAAAATCTTGTTTAAACCTTTAATTATTTGTTCTTTCCTGTCTCCTAGTTTGTCTTTGTACATTTGTAGTGGCAAGTGTATTTTACTTTAGTAAATAACAACCAATTTCACTATGTTACCTTACAAAAGAACCAAATAAGCTTAGAGAGTATTATAAAAAGAAACTACACGTTGTTTGTGGTCAAATATTTTACTCTGTGCACATTCTCTTCTTTTTTTTTTTTTTTGGTTTTACTTTGGGGTTGGCCTGGCCACATCCCGGCAAATTTTGGCTTATGAAAATACAAAAATATCACTTGCATTTCTTAAATTACAACATTGGATACCTCTGAGCAATCGGAGACATTCACTTACACAAACTATGTCTCTATGTGCCCGTCCTAATATGGGGTCCTGCCACCCCTTGCCCAGCCAAAAATTCAATATGCACACATTTTTAAGTTTTTGCATATAGGAAGTTTACAATCCTGATCCCTATTGTCAACATGTGCTATCTGCCATCAGGGGTGTTCAATGGACGTGTTTTGGGGGTGCATCCCCTTCCTCAGTTCACCGACTTTTGATACGAGGAAGGGGTTGCACCCACAAAAGACGTACATGGATATCCCCTGATGGCAGATAGCACATGTTCACACACTGTGTGCATATTCAATTTTTGGCTGGTTTGTTACTCAAAAAATTAGAAAAAAATATAAAAACAAACATGTAAAAACAAATGTGTTTGGAGGGCTTATTGAATTCTCCCCAAAACATCGAGAATGTCTTTAAATGTTTGTTCCATCACATGGATTCTTTGTTTAATTAGGTCCAGTTCCGTGCTACATTCCATCACTTGCTGGATGAGGCGGAGGGCACTGTCAGCAGAGAACCGTGTGCTATCCTTCACAACATTTACATCCCCTAAAAAAAAAATAACAAAAGGTATTATAACTCTGCAGGCCTACCTCGCTTACCTTAAGCTGTGGTGTCAGATACTGACCTGTTGTGGTGACCAGATCCACAACGTCATCCACCTCTCCTTCCTGCACTTCTCCTTCCTCCACCTCAACTTCCTGCACATCTTTCGGTTGTGGATCTTTGGGAGTTTGGTGTTGTTTGGAAGTTGTGGGGTGCATGTGCTCCCTGGAGTGTCCTCCTCTCAGTCTTCTCTCCCCTATGAGAATAAAACCAAAGGTCTATTTATCACACTGTAAATCTCCTTGTTAAACTAAAAAAAGGATAAATTGTTTAGAAGTGGTGTACAAGTGTGTGTTTGTGCGGAATTTAAAGAAGAATGCATTATTTATGACCCCAAATATGTTTAGTATTCACATTTGGATGTAATTTTTGGGACATGGAGGCACCACAAATAAACTCTGATGCACCTGTGTGGGACACCCAAAATAGGCGGGTCTGTTGGCCCACACTATAGTGCTCCAAAGTACAGATGTGGAAGCAGCTGCTGAGTGTCCTCTCCTTTACACTGATAAAAGTTTGCATTTCATTCTCCTTACAAACACATCATCTAGACTAAAAAATTATCCACAATACTTGATCAAAAATGGCAGATGTCTAATTACTTTTGTGACTCTTAAATAAGCCAAAACCGTGGATAGTGGCCGAACGAAGTGTCGGTAACGTAACGAACTATTACTGTGCCCAACCTAGTTCAAAATATGACATTTTGGAAGTGAGTCCAATATGATAAAAAAAAAAAAACATGTCAGTTTATAAAAAGATTAATAGCAGAAATGTCGTCATTTTACTTACTTTTAGCGAGCATCCTCTTTATGCTCCTCAACTGGTCTGGCTCCCTCAGTTTGAGGTCTGACCACCTCTTTCTGAGCTGCTCATTTGAGCGTTTAACCCCGAACTTCGCCCTCAGACTCTTCACAACTTTAGTGAGGATTTTGGCCTTCCTTCTATTTGGTTTGCTATACGGCCCATGCTTGGCATCATAATCAGCCTTGACCAAGATGTCCACCATCTCCGCCATCTCCGCCAAAGACATATTCGATGCCTTGAATCTCCTCCTTGATCGTGACGTGTCCTCGGTCTCCGGGCTTGTCTCCTCGCTAGTTGCGGAATTATCAGACACCTGCTGTAACTCCGCCATATCTGTCTGCGCGCCGAAAGAGAAGGGGCGGGGAAAAGATGTAAGTTAGAACGTCATGGGCGGGCGACGTGTGCGGAGCGACGTGTTCGAATTTTGACGCATACGTGGTGTGTATATAGCAAACACACATGTGACTATAGTACGTTCGGTGTGTGGAGAGAGGAGTTCAAGTGACGGACGTGCGAACGAAGGTATGTGATTTTGTGACTTGGAAAAATTGTTGGCCTATACTGTCTTGAGATTGTTGGAGGATATATATGGTGACTAGGATGTGAAGGAGGTTAGACTGTTTGCCTCACATTATTTTAATATAATTTATTTTACTTGCAGATACAATATGAATGTCTTTATTAGCGACAAAGAGTTCCTGGCGGAATTTATTGACCGGGTAAGGGAGCTGCCGGCTCTGTGGGAGACGAAAAACCCCATCCATAAAAAAAAAGGGGTGAGAAAAGCAGCGCTGGAGAAGCTGCTCCCATTTGTGCATACCAAGGTGCCCACAGCCACAGCAAAACAAGTGGACACTAAAATTGGGAGCTTGAGAGGTACCTACAGGACTGAACGCTCTAAGGTGCTGGCTTCTCAGAGGTCAGGAGCAGCAGCAGATGATGTTTATGTCCCGATTTTGTGGTACTACAACAGGATGTCCTTCCTGGATGACCACATTGAGACAAGGCCATCACTCTCCACTCTTCCCCCCAGACTTCCCTGCAGCCAACCTGAGCCTTCTCTGGAGCAAGAGGAGGCAGCCATCCTGGATGATCCTGATTTGGCCATCTGGAGCCAGGTATAGTATTAACTGAAAATGTATTGGGATAAAATTAATGTTTCCCAAATATGTCAGGATGAGAAACATACATTATTTTGTATTACACAAGTGAAATCAGGATCTGTAGACATTATTCTGCACTTAATTGTGTGGTAAATAGTCAAGCTGATGTTGTGGTAAATTTAAAGCAAGGATTTATGCATTTACATTCTAATTGCTTCCATCAGGATTACAAAGTTTGATGCAAAGATTAAACCAACATATTAAACTATGTTCCTTTTTCATACACAGGATGAAATCAGCCAGGAGGAGGGTCTGGAAACTGTCAGGCAGGAGGAGGAAGGGCCCAGTGGCAGCCAGGAGGTGGCAGGGCCCAGTGGCAGCCAGGAGGTGGCAGGGCCCAGTGGCAGCCAGGAGGTGGCAGGGCCCAGTGGCAGACAGGAGGTGGCAGGGCCCAGTGGCAGACAGGAGGTGGCAGGGCCCAGTGGCAGACAGGAGGTGGCAGGGCCCAGTGGCAGGGCAAAGGAGAAGCACCAGATCCCAGGTGCCTCCCATCCGGTTTCACAAAAGAGGCAGGAGGGACAGGACCACCAGTGAGGCAGCAATGGCCCTTATTAAAGAGGCCCATGCCACCCTCAAGGAGCCCACATCCCCTGAAGAGGCCATTGCCGGCCTAGTGGAGGCTAAGTTCAAGGTGATGAGCATGGAGCAACGCCTCCTATGCGAGCCCCTGCTCATCACCTTGCTCAACAAGGGGGTGATGGAGCAAATTACCCCCAATACCGCCATATGTGAGGTGGCCCAACTGACCCAACCTCAACCTCCACCTCCACCTTCCTCTTCTGCCCCACCCCCTTCTGCTACACCTCCACCTTCTGCCCCACCCCCTTCTGCTACACCTCCACCTTCTGCCCCACCCCCTTCTGCTACACCTCCACCTTCTGCCCCACCCCCTTCTGCTACACCTCCACCTTCTGCCCCACCCCCTTCTGCTACACCTCCACCTTCTGCCCCACCCCCTTCTGCTACACCTCCACCTTCTGCCCCACCCCCTTCTGCTACACCTCCACCTTCTGCCCCACCCCCTTCTGCTACACCTCCACCTTCTGCCCCACCCCCTTCTGCTACACCTCCACCTTCTTCTTCTGCCCCACCCCCTTCTGCTACACCTCCACCTCCTCCTCCTGACAGGAGTACCCCTCCAGTGGGCCAGCCTCCAGCCAAACGAAGAAGGAAGGCTGCAGGAAAGGCTGCAGGAAAGGCTTCAGGAAAGGCTTCAGGAAAGGCTTCAGGGAAGGTTGCCAGGAAGAAGAGGAAGTGATGGCCTCGCTTCATTGTGGTCGGACAGAAGGCAGCCTGTTGTAGTACCACACACTTGGGACATATATCTCACCTGCTACTGTTCCTGACCTCTGGGAGGCCAGCATCAGATTGTGTTCAGAAATGTGGGCCTTCTCAAGCTCCCAAATTTAGTGTCCACACAGGGTTGCTGTGTGCTCTGGGGTCCCTGGGATGCACAAATGGCAGCAGCTTCTCCAGCGCTGCCTTCTCTTTATTTAATTTATAAACATGAATAAATGTGTTTTTTGTTTAAGTTCATACTTGACTATGTGTCTTTTTAAATAAAAAAAAACAAGCTTTGGAGTAAGCAGATACATTTGACTGACAATAAAAGGCACAGATATCACCCCCCCAAAAGAATAACTAAATCTGATTAGCACAAAAACATGGTGTGAAATTTAAATAATATAGATTCCAAAATTAAATGGGAGATCGCTATCAAAACATTGAGAAATTATAATTAACATAATTTTGAAAAATCTAACCATTTAAATTATTCCTAAAAACTTGCACGATATAATACACATAAATCGTATAAAGAGCAGCATGAAAAAGGTTAAAAATAAGGCTCAACTCTGTGTGAATATCAGCAGCAAAAGAAGGTCACTCGTTTTGATTAATGTAACATTCTAACGAAGATTTCAATGCAGAACATTTAAACGATGAAATATTTATGAGCGTGACGAATGTGCTCTCTCCATTATGAAGGCTTGTTTTACCAGAAGATGCGCTCCTGTCTCATAGTTGCTTGTGAGCATGCGCGCTTTTTGAACAGTCGTAAAAGCATACACACGAACCATTTTCTCGTCACAAAACAGGCCGACGAGAAACACGACGAGGAAATCTGGAATCCTGATGAGAAAATAGAGAGCAGGTTCTCTATTTTCTCGTCGAGATTCTCGGCAAGTTTCTCGTCGTAAAACCATACACACGAACGTTTTTCTAGACAAAAAAACTCTCGCGGCACTTTTCTTGACTGTTTTGGACGAGAAAATCGGTCGTGTGTACGAGGCCTTAGAGCTTTGGAGAGAGATAAGTAAACAGTACAGGTATATGTGCTTTGCTCAGCTCAGATTTCGTGACTGAGGTTTACAACCACTTTAATTTTACCCAGAACCAATAGGACTGCAATGGTGTTCTTTGGCAAATGGCAAAAGAAGGATGAATTCAGTTAGGTGAGTTACAACCAGGTCTTTTTTTCAGCGGGAACTTGGTGGAACTCAGTTCCACCACCTCTGGCTCAGACCCTTTGGTGCCTGCTCACCACAATCACTTGTAAACACAAAAGTCTGGTTGTGACAGCTCTGCACTCTGTATGTAATGCAATCCTGGTATTTAATGCCCCTTTAAGGCCCCCCTACTGTTTTCGTGAAATTTGACTAAACACACCCACTATTTGATGTGATTTGGAGGGGGTTGTATAGGGGGAGTGGTTTTGTGGGGCCGTGGTTAAGTTCCAGGACCTATTGTTTGAGAAAAAAAGTCCTGGTTACAACAGACCTCTGATCAATTAATATCTGTTGGTATATGTTAACTATGGATCCTAGATAGCATAAGGAATAACAATTTTGTCACTGAACCAAATTAATAGTTCTTTAGTTTACCAAATTTGTGGCAAAAGTCAAAATGAGGGAAAGCTGTCTTGCTTTGGACCTTTTGTGGTGAAAAATAACTGTTGAAAAAATATTCTTTGAGAAGTATGAGCCTATCTAGGGGCAGTGGCGTAACTAGAGACTTCAGGGCCCCGGTGCAAGAAATCATGAAGGGCCCCACCGAAAAGCCTAAGGCCCCTTTCACACGGAGGGTCCGTTCAGGTCCGCCTGTCAGTTTTTTAGGCGGACCTGGACGGACGCTCCATGTAGCCCTATGGAGGCACGGATGTCAGCGGTGACATGTCCGCTGACATCCGCTCCACTCCGCCAAAGTGTGACGGAAGAAAACCCTATTTTTCCTTCCGTCGGCGGAGCGGATCGGATGACAACGGACTCTACGGTCCGTCGTCATCCGATCCCCCATAGGGGAGAGCGGCGCTCTGCAGGGCGGTCCCTGCACAGTGTGCGGGGACCGCCCAGCCATCCGCCGGCTCAGCGGGGATCAACTGAGCGATCCCCGCTGAGCAAGCGGAGCTTCACGGGGCGAATCATCACGGATCCGCCCCGTGTGAAAGAGCCCTAATTCTGATACTTAATTTTTTTACACTGTACAACAAAGGGGAACTTTGTTGTTCAAAGAGGGACTGGCCATATCACCAGGGAATTCACATAAATGAAGCAATACATCAGTTGCTGATCCTATGAATCAATCATAGGCTCAATTAAATCTGACCTGGGGAATGGGATCAGTAAGAGTGCTAGTGGGGAGGAGGGATGGGATTAGGGTTGCCACCTTTTCTTCTAGCCAAACCCGAACACTTTTGCGGTGCACGCCAATTTGTTTGTACTACGCGCTATAGGATTGTAAAATACCTGGGACACCTTTTGGGTTACCCAAAGAGAGTAGTAATGAGGTGTGCTACAATGAACAGTGGCTGTGGCCAAATTGCATTAACAGTGGGGGGGACTTAAAGGGACATGGTTAAATAAAAAAAAAAGCATTAGTGTACCCATAAAATATGATTCAATTAATAAAAGAAATGTCAGTTAAAATTTGAAACTAGCCTACCTTAAAAGTGGACACTGTCAGCCAGTAGGGCAGAGGACGGTGTCAGTAGGGCAGTGGACGGTGTCAGTAGGGCAGTGGACGGTGCCAGTAGTGCAGTGGACGTTGCCAGTAGGGCAGTGGACGGTGCCAGTAGGGCAGAGGACGGTGTCAGTAGGGCAGAGGACAGTGTCAGTAGGGCAGAGGACGGTGTCAGTAGGGCAGTGGACGGTGTCAGTAGGGCAGTGGACGGTGTCAGTAGGGCAGTGGACGGTGTCAGTAGTGCAGAGGGTGGTGTCAGTAGGGCAGAGGGCGGTGTTAGTAGGGCAGAGGACGGTGTCACCCGGTGAGAACTGTATATATGGATGGTGTATGGGGGGGTGGAGAATGATATATATGGATGGTATATGGGGGTGGTGGAGAACTGTATTTATGGATGATGTATGGGGGGGAGAACTGTATATATGGGGGGCTGTATATATGGATGGTGTATGGGTGGGGAAGAGAATTGTATATATGGGGGGACTGTATATATGTATGGTGTATGGGGGGGAGAACTGTATATGTGTATGGTGTATGGGGGGGGAGAACTGTATATATGGATGGTGTATGGGGGGGATAATTGTATATACGAGGGGGACTGTATCTGTGAATGGTGTATGGGGGGGGGGGAGAATTGTATATATGGGGGGGACTGTATATATGGATGGTGTATAGGAGGAAACTGTATATATGGGGGGGACTGTATATATGGATGGTGTATGGGGGGGAGAACTATATATATGGGGGGACTGTATATATGGATGGTGTATGGGGGGGAGAGAGAACTGTATATATGGGGGGACTGTATACAAGGATGGTGTATGGGGGGGGAGAGAACTGTATATATGGGGGGACTGTATATAAGGATGGTGTATGGAGGGGATGATAAATGTGTGTATGAGGAGGAGAGGGAAAACTGGATGGATGGATGGTGTATGAGAGGGGGGTGGCAGAACTGTATGGTAGTGTATGGGGGGAGGGGCAAAACAAGAGGAGAGTCTTTGGCAACATGGAGGCTCCATCTCTGCCTCTGTGTCCCGTCTGCAGCACAAAGAGTGGATGGAGGTGAACCGACAATGCGGGGGGAGGGGTAGATAGGAAGGCAGCAGTTGCAGAATAAAGCGGACCGAACTTGAGACGCACACGGCGGTGGCGGCACAGCTTCGGCACAGGGAGCCACTGGCGGGTCTGAATAATGTGCCCGAGTCTCAGGCGGGCAGAGACCCGGGCACATGTTTCAAAACCCGTACTGTCCGGGTGAATCCCGGACAGGTGGCAACCCTAGATGGGATCAGTGAAGTGCTGGTGTTGAGGGGGGGTGGCAGCGGTTGTACTTAAGGGGGGGTGGCTGCGGTGGCAGTGGTGGTGCCATCCTCTCCCACCACCACCTGTGCCTCTTACTGATCCCATCCCTATCCCCCCCATCACCTCTGTTGTAGAAGTAATGGGGGGGATAGGGATGAGATCAGTGGTGGGGGGATTGGATCAGTAAGGAGGCACAGGTGGTGGTGGTGGGAGAGGATGGCACCACCACTGCCACCTCCCTCAAGTACCACCACAGCCACCCCCCAAGTACCACCGCAGCCACCCCCCAAGTACCACCGCAGCCACCCCCCCTCAAGTACTACTGCTACCATCCCCCCTCAAGTACCACCGCTACCACCCCCCCCTCAAGTACCACCACTACCACCCCCCTCAAGTACCACTGCTGGGCTAAATAAGTGTGTGGTAGCCCCCTCTCAATAGGAGAATATAGCTTGAATTCTGTTGAAGGAAATGTCGAAAACATTTTCCCAGTCAGCAGCTGTAGCCAATCACTGGCTGAGAAGGAAAAAAAATGAACAGCGTATAGCTTGCAAAAAGTAAAAGTCCATTCAAATCTAAACTATACTTAAAACTTGCTCCCACCCCCATTCTAAGCCTTTCTAATTACCTTGTAAATGAAAGATGTCTATATTTATCTATGCTAAGGGTGCTCCAGTCCAGTCACATGATGGGCTCCCAGGGTCGGCTCCAGTGTAGGGAAGGGACAGCCAACAATGGATGCCTGATTGTAAGTCAATGGGTGAGGCCATCGCCCAGGCTCTCTTCCTCACTGAAGTCGGTAGCTGAAGAGATCATGTGACCAGACCTGAGCACCCTCAGAATAGGCAAGTATAGACATCTTTCCTTTACAGGGTAGTTGGAATAGGATTACAATCGGTGTGAGAGCAGGTTAAAGTATAGCTAGGATTTGACTGGACTACTTTAAGTCTGTTTCCCAGGCCAATATATCGTTGGGTCTAAAAGTAAACAGGGAGGAAAAAACTGATAATGTAAAAAATACAATAGTTCAAGAAATGTGGGATTTTGCACTTTACATGAAATCAAGTTCAGTACATGCTATGGTAGGGGACCAGCAGGAAACGTGTTGATTAGGCAGTTTGAAATGTAGTTTGCCTAGGATTGCATCTCATGCAGACTGACAACCGCCCACTTTGATAAGGGAAATCTAATCCAGTCATGATCTGCCTGAATTGCATAGAAAAACCTGGAGATCCAGTAAATGTCACTAAGGTGTGTGATGAAAATGGAAAGTCTTCATTTAAACATTTCATTAAGGAAAAGAAAAATGAGATTCAGTGCCAGAGATATTGATGGAAGATTGAGGGATTAGACAGGAATGCTGCTGCTAGAATATCAGTGAATCACCGATAATAGTATCAGGAAGGAAGGACAAGCAGCGCAAATATAAAATTCCACAATCCTACAATATTGCACCCACTACTATAACCTAGTCACTTAATTAAACATGTGTAGTACATAATCTGTGTAATACATAACCAATTCTATGTCATTTGACGTCCTCATGGAGCGGTAGGTAACTGAGTGACCGCTCCGTGAGGACGTCGAATGGTGAAACTAGTAGAGCCGGGCTAGGACGCTGACGCCATCACTCTTGCCTGGTTTGTACTCGCTAGCTTGAACATTATAATGAAGTGTTTGTTCCTTAGTGTCGGGATGACACTTGAAATATGTGAGTGTTCTTAATGTTTTTAATAAATTAGTAATTTTAAATGATTTTACGCTAAGGAGATTTTCCTACCTCTTCCCTAAAAAAACTCCACAAATGACCGCGTCCCACTCGAGAGATGTATCTGGAGTAGCAGCGTGGAGAGCCTTTCAAGTTGGATTTTTTACACAAAGCGCTTCAGCTGGTTTATAATTTGACCAGCCATTGTTTCTGGTGAGTGATTTTGGAGCAAATGGTGAAGGAGCACACCGGGTGTCTTTTCATATGAATAGAATATTCATCTTTGATCACCTTCTTTGGACTTTCTTCTTTTGAGATTCTTGAAAGGCCTTTTTTTTTTATTTGGAATATATATGAATTTTGCACCACCCATGTACTTTATTTATGAATAGTAGGCATTCATTCTTCCACTCAGCACTTTTTTAGCACATATTGTTCGCACTTTTTATTACCATTTGCACTTTATTTACTGACCAACTGTGAAAATGTTTAATGCAAAAGGATTTGAGTTATTTCAAAACACGTTGATATTTTTTGTATAGAATCGGTTATGTATCACACAGATTATGTACTACACACGTTGATTAGGTTATAGTAGTGGGTGCAATATTGTAGGATTGTGGAATTATAGATTTGTGTTGCTTGTCCTTCCTTCCTAAAACATTTCATTAGCATGTTGATGAAGGGAAGAGAGAGGAACCAGGGAAGGAAATACATAAGCAGATTAACCACTTTCCAACGGGTGGACGTTCATGGACCATTTCAGTTGTTATACTGGGATGATGCCTGCAGCTACAGGTATTGTTGTTTTCAGCCAGCAATTCCCTTTTTGAAAAGCCATCCTATTGGCTAATTAGCTGCTGGATTGCTTTTACAGGCAGGGGGAGGGGACTCCCACCGCCCATCGCCGCCTCTCTGGGCTCTGTTCTGTGATCGTGGAGCATAGGATCCGATCACGCGGTGACCCTGGGTTATCATAGAGCTGGCCGCGAACCAGATGGTCCCCAGCCATCTATGGTCCTGGGAGACAGGAACCAACATCATGATGTCATTTCCAGTTATGGCGGATGTAAGCACTGCCATTTTTTGTTCTGGAAAGCAAGAGATGTTTATAAGTCCTGTGATAGGAAAAAAAGTTATTAAAAAAAAAATTAAAGGTACTGTGTAACAGTAAAAAATAATAAAACAAATAATACTTTTTTTTTAACGGTTTCTATCCCTCCGTGATCGCACGCAGAAGCAAATGCATATGCAGGTCACGCACAGATACAGTATGTAAAACGGAGTTCGCACCACACGTGTGAGGTATTGCCACAAATGTTACAGCCAGAACAATAATTCTAGTGCTAGACCTCCTCTGTAACTCTAAACTGGTAACCTGTAAAAATGTTTAAAGCATCGCCCACGGTTTTAAGTATCAGAGTTTGTCACCATTTCACAAACGTGCACAATTTTAAAGCATGACACGTTAGGTATCTATTTATTCGCCATAACCTCATCTTTTCTTTTTTTCCCAAACAGTGGGTCATATATTGTGCCCTTTCGCATTAAAATGTATCTTATTCTTTAGGGCCACTTCTTAAAAAAAAATATATGTTTAATGTTTGGGGGTTCTAAATAATTTTCTAGCAACAAAAATTTTGATTTTTACATGTAGGAGCAAAAGGTCAGAATTGGCCATTTCCATGTTAAATCTGTTGAGGAGACCATAGGAATGATCGCCATTTAACTGTTTATTAATCCAAGATTATACAGATGAGCCTAAACATATTAGTGTATCATTTTGTAAGAGGGGAGATCTGGTAATTTCAGACCACCTCTGTTTGTAGGCCTAGCTAAGATATCATGATTGGTTCTAATGCCGCGTACACACGATCGGAATTTCCGACAACAAAATCGTGGATTTTTTTCCGACGAATTTTCGATCAAACTTGTCTTGCATACACACGGTCACACAAATGTTGATCGGAAATTCCGAACGTCAAGAATGCGGTGACGTACAACACTACAACGAACCGAGAAAAATTAAGTTCAATGATTCCGAGCATGAGTTGAATTGATTCCGTCAGTATTTTTGTGCGTCGGAATTGGCTACACACGGTCAGAATTTTTGTTGTCGGAAAAATTGAGAACCAGTTCTCAATCATGTGTTATTTAGTCATCAAACTAACATTTATAGTGTGTTATATCAAAGAAAACTTCCACTTATTTTTATTTTTATTTTTCTTGTTACACCTGATAATCGTTTATTTCATTCCAACTTCTTGAATGATATCTGAAGTGGACAGAAGCTAATGCCGCATACACGCGATCGGAATTTCCGACAACAAGCTCCCATCGAACATTTGTTGTCGGAAATTCCGATCTCGTGTATGCGGCATTAGCTTCTGTCCACTTCAGATATCATTCAAGAAGTTGGAATGAAATCAACGATTATCAGGTGTAACTAGAAAAATAAAAATAAGTGGAAGTTTTCTTTGATATAACACACTATAAATGTTAGTTTGATGACTAAATAACATAGGTATGGGGATTGCAATATTAATCTGAAGTTAAACGAAATTAAGTCTAAGTTCTTAGGGAAAATAAATTGTTGATGCTTTAGATTTTGCTCAGTTAATATGGACACCAGAGACCTGAGTAAATTGGAAAAAAATGTTATGAGGAAAAAAGCTAAATGATGGCGAAGCGTAATCTGAGCTAATTATCCAACTTTATTATGAACATTGTGCTTGAAGGGTAACCACTTTACAAAGATGTTAATGTTAAGTGATGATCTTTTGAGAACACGGGCTGTAAAAAGGTTTTGATAACTATTTTATGGAATTTCTTTTAACCTCCACTTAACCTTTTCCCTACAAACATTTTTTGTTGTTCACACTATATTGTATGGTGAGTCATTCCAGCTTTGTAGAAAAACTACGAGAGGCTTTTATATGTTTTATACATGTGTTTATAGATTTAAAAATGCAAATACATTTTGGATGAATGTCAATGGCTTTGTCTAATTTAATATGATATCATTAACCTTTAGTACAATTCTTAATACATTTTCTGTTTTGAAATAGTGTACAGTAAGTAAGTATGTTTACACTCAATTGTATGTTCGACTGATTCAACTGCCAAAAAAAAAAAAAAAGGATATCCCAATCAGTTTTTTTTTTATATTTTATTTTTAAATTTTTTACATTTACATAAATTTTTTATAGAATTTTTAAAAGGGACTGTGTTTATAATAGCAAAATTAAGTACACTAGAATAGTTACAGTTACTAAACCCACAACAGTAAAATCAGTCTGTATATGCAGTAAAGCATGCTGGTTATAGTAACTGTGGAAACTAAGGGGTTAATCCTCTGCATTGTGTATAAACGCTGTGTGATCCAGTAAGGGCCGGTGCTACCACTAGGCAAACTAGACAGCTGCCTAGGGCGCCCGGCCACTGGTGTTCCTACTCTCTTCTCTTTGCAGCAAGCAGCTAAGTCTCAACATCAGCAGGCAGTCGCCGCTCCGTTCATACATAGTGTCAGAGGCGCAGTGGCGGTGGAGGACTGTGTCTGTGTCCCGACTCCCGAATGAATGGAAGCAAGCAAACATTCATTGATCGGCACTGGTAGACTGAATTTGATGGGCAATGGTGAGGCTGCATTGATGGGATCTGGTGAGGCTGCATTGATGGGCGCTGTTGAGGCTGCATTTGATGAGCGCTGGTGAGGCTGCATTTGATGGGTTTTGATGACGCCCTGGAGGAGGGGCGAAATGCGTTGACGTAATTTCCGGTTCGCCGTAAACCAGTGACGCAATTTCCACCTCCGTGGAACACACGCCATTCAGCGGCGATCTCGGATGTTTTTCTGAAGCCTGTCTTTGCCAGAAATCCTGTAAGTGGCGCTTATATACGCTTGTTATATTTATGCCCAACGGAATTTCACTATGAGTTTCTTTTCTCTCTGTTTTACATTGGTGGAGTGTGATACATCCTTCCTGCTATAAAGCATTTACTTGGAAAAAGTCTATATGAGGAACCATTCAACACTTACCCAGATCTCTTGATTATCGCTTTATATGATCCCAGACTGCGAAGCTGAGGATCCATTATCTTTGGTGAGTGGGGTCTCCGAAGGGGGATCACTTTTTTTGTGACCACTGGAGTATAAATTGTTTCACCGATCAAGCACTAAAATATTTGAAAATTGTAAAGTTGGAGTTTTCTTTCACTGAACAACAAGGCACTGAAGCACTTCACATATTGTGACATTGTTGTTTTTTTATTTTGCTTTATTGATGCATTGTGCACTCAGCACTAGGATATTCATTGTTTAGCATTGGCTGCTAGCGCTGCTCCATATTTGTTTATTATATTTAAGGTTTTAGCACTTTTTGTGCAACAGCTGCAGTCTTCCATTCACCTATTAGCACTTTAGCGCAAGTTTTTTGTATTCGTTCTTGCATTTGATGGGCGATTCATTAAAAAGGTGGGGTATACATGGGCAGGGCAAATGGGGTGGAGTCGGGGGTGGAGCCAGATGGGGGGGGAAATTAGGTTTTGCTTAGGGTGTCAAAAATCCTTGCACCAGCCCTGTCCCGTCTCTTTGATCCTCCCCTTCTTTAACCACTTAAGGACCGGCCCATGTAGATTTACGTCGGCAGAATAGCATGGACAGGCATAATCACGTACCTGTACGTCCCCTTTAAATTCCTGCCATGTGGTCGCGCGCAGTGACCCTGCCGCTTTCCCCGTGAGTAGGGCCGCGGGGATCCCGCGATCATCTCACAGAGGTAAAGAGCGGGGAGATGCTTGTGTAAACAAGCATTTCCCCGCTCTGCCTGGTGACAATGACACGGATCTCCGCTCTGTGTACTCGGAGCGAAGATCAGTGTCATGTGACACACAGCCCATCCCCCCTACAGTAAGAAACACTATGCAGGGAACACTTAACCCCTACAGCGCCACCTAGTGGTTAACCCCTTCACTGCCAGTGTCATTTTCACAGTAATCAGTGCATTTTTATAGCACTGATCGCTGTAAAAATGACAATGGTTCCAAAAATAAGCCAAAAGTGTCCGATGTGTGCCATAATGTCGCAGTCACGATAAAAATCGCTGATCGCCGCCATTACTAGTAAAAAAATAAATATTAATAAAAATGCCATAAAACTATCCCCTATTTTGTAGATGCTATAACTTTTGCACAAACCAATCAATAAACGGTTATTGCGATTTTTTTTACCAAAAATATGTAGAAGAATACGTATCGGCCTAAACTGAACTGAATAAAAAAATGTATACATTTTTTGGGGATATTTATTATAGGAAAATAAAAATTGTCGCTCTATTTTTGTTTATAGCTCAAAAAATAAAAACCGCAGAGGTGATCAAATACCACCAAAAGAAAGCTCTATTTGTGGGAAAAAAAGGACACCAATTTTGTTTGGGTGCAATGTCGCACGAACGCGCAATTGTCAGTTAAAGTGATGCAGTGCCGAAATCGCAAAAAATGGCCCGGTCATTTGGCAGCCAATTCTTCCAGGGCTAAAGTGGTTAAACAAATGCAACATTATCATAACCAAAATGTGTTCTTTATCTAAAACTAAAGTAGGCTATAACATTTTTGTTTTGCTATTTGTGCATTTAATAAAAGTACTACCTGATGTGTTTGATACAAAGTGAACAAAAGCAAACAAATGCATGTTTGTAAAGTTTATATAAGAATAGTAGAAAACAAATTGTTGAAAAAATAGTTATGAGAAAAAAGCAATGGAGTATGATTAAAAACGAATCAGAGTTAATTAAAGTGGTTATAAAACTCTAAAATAAAAAACGAACAAAGCATATACTCATATAAAGTGTGCTTGCTTTAATTCATGGCACTTAAGCCTCGTACACACGACCGAGAATCTCGTCAAGAAAAAACACGTCAATTTTCTTGACGAGATTCTTGGACAAGAAACTTGTCCCGGCCGAGTGTACAGACCCGCGGTTCTTTGAATGGAGCGAACGCGATGACGTCATCGACTACAACGAGCGTGCGCTCGTCACATTCAATGCTGTCGCCTCCATTTTGCTACACCCTACCTATGCCTAGGAAGCTACCGCGTACGTCGAAGTCATTTCGAGCATGCGCGGGTTTCAACGGCGAAAGGTATGTAAAGTGTACACACACTTTTCTCGTCGAGAAACATGCTGACAAGAATCTCGACGAGAAAATAGAGAGCAGGTTCTCTTGACGAGAAACCTGATAGCCGCGTACACATGACCGAGTTACTCGGCAAGAAAGCCCTGCCAGCAAGTTTCTTGCTGGTTCTTGCCGAGAAACTCGGTCGTGTGTACGAGGCTATAGTGTGAATCCTGGCTGCCCTCTCCTTCCCCTGCAATCTGCATCTTTCACTTTGGACAGTTTTCCCTGACACCAGGCAATCCAAGCAACCCCCACCCCCCCCAGCACATAGGAGGTGATTGATAGCCTCAGATGTGCATGTTTCTCAGTGAGGCTCTGTGCTGTATTGTGTGTGATGCTAGATCAGGGGTGGATCCAGAGTCTTTTCTCGGGAGGGGCACTGCCAAAAAATATGTTTTTTTTGTGGGAAATTTATCGGGGAAATGGCTGGTGTCGGCGCTTCAATCATCCCGGCACCATAGTTGTTATGGTGTCAGGATGATTGAAGCACATTATTTATATTATTACATTGTAATATAAAATTAAATAGTTCAATGCAGAATCAGTGGGAGCCCCGAGTGTGTCACTTGCCACCGTCGCCTGCAATTAGTAGGAGCCCTGAGCGTGTCATTTGCCACACGTTGCGGATTGTCACTTGCCACGTCACCTGCCACACCTTGCTGATTGTCACTTGCCTGCCACCAGATGCAGATTGTCATTTGCCACATCACCTGACACAATTTGCGGATTGTCATTTGCCACGTCGCCTGCCACACCTTGTGGATTGTCACTAACTTGCCTGCTAAGGTGTAGTTTTGGTTGTCTCTTGCTGTGTCCCAGACTCCCAGAGTCAGGCAGCAGAGAGATGATGTAATCTCTGTGCTGCCTGCACAGTGAGGGCGGAAGTCACTGCAGGAATGCAGGGCAGGCACAGGCGGTGAGAGATGATCTCATCTCTCTGCTCCCCCGCTCCCGGCTAGCTGATTGGCCAGCTGCCACACTGAGCCTGCTCTCTCACTCTCACCTGCGCTGCCAACACACTGAGCAGCACGGTCTACCCACGAACCGCGCCGCCCGCCCACAAACCGTGCCGCAAGCGGAGCCGCCCGCTTTCTTACCCGTCTGTGGAGCCGCACGCTATCGCACCTGTCTGCAGAGCGGCCCGACGTGACTCACTGACGTCACTCGTTGCTAGACGCTAAGTGGCCCAGGCGTTAGCAATGAGTGCAGGGAAGAGGCTCCACCCACCTCCTCCTCCGCTCCTGGTATCGTGTCAGTGCACCACGTAACTACATTAGACGAGTCTCTCTCTCGGCTGATGTGAGAAACTGAGAGAGAGACTCAGAGAGGCAGCGGCAGCCGCAGAACATGTACTGTATATACTCGAGTATAAGCTGACCCGAATATAAGCCGAGGCACCTAATTTTACCCCCAAAAAACTGGGAAAACTTATTGACTTGAGTATAAGCCTAGGGTGTCCATCTGCATGCCTCACTGTGCCTCACTTTGCCTCACTGTGCCTCACTTTGCCTCCCTGTGCCCATGCTTTACTGTGCCCATGACTAGACTGATGTTTAACATTGGAGTCTATGGAAGGATTCCCGGCTTTGGTTCTCCCCGGCAGTAGGTCTCCAGACACCAAACTTTGCACACTTGTAGAGGAGATATGGGGCTACATGTGTGCCAGGTTTGGGGTCCAGGGGACCCACGACCGGCCGGTACCGGGTCCGCAAAATTACTGGAGAAATGACCGTTTAACATTGGAGTCTATGGAAGGGGTGCCCGGATTTAAAAAATCGGTGCTCCCCGGCCGTAGGTCCCCCAGACACCAAACTTTGCACACTTGTAGAGAAGACATGGGGCTACATGTGGGCCATGTTTGGGGTCCAGGGGACCTAAGGCCGGCTGGTACCGGGTCCCCAAATTTCGGGAGATCAGGCGCAAAAAAAAAAAAAACAGAGCAAGCAAGTGAGTGTGACAGATGGTCTGGGGGGGGGGGGCAATTGACCTGTTGCCCCCCCCTTGGATCCGCCCCTGTGCTAGATCCACACTCCCTGGCTCCTGGAAGCTGAAAAATACCATCTCATCTGTGTACTTTGGAAGGCTGTGCAGGAGATCGGGCTGCAGATACACAGGTACAGCATATGTGGAAGGATTTGCTTCATCACTGTGTATCATCTTATTGTATGTAAGGATTTATTATCATTTGAACGGTTAAAAAGGGGCTAATCTTCTACTTAAAAAAAAAATATATATATATATATATATATATTATTAATTTATTTACAATTAGCTCATATAAGCCCTTTATTCATACCTGAATGGAGAATATGGCTTCATATGACAGCCCAGTCTTGCAGATTCATCTCAAGGGTCACTGTCACTTTGACAGCTGGTCCAATGCACTCCATGTATTAGGAGAAATGTTAGATCCCCTAATATAAAGCTGGCTGACTATCACACTGAGGACCCTACTGATTATATCAGGAGAGACACTCTCCCAGTGTAGTCTGCAGGGTTGGACTGTCAATGTGAGACCACAGTCCAGGAGTTGGCCCATGTGATGCATTGACAGGACAGGCTTTGCCCATCCCCCTTCCCCAGTACTCAGGGGCGGACTGACAATTCATGAGGCCCCCGGGCAATAGAAGATCATGGGGCCCCCGGGCAATAGAAGATCATGGGGCCTACTGTGTCCCCACCCACACTCAAGCCACACCTGCACAGGGAGACACAGGGGGGGGGAGGCACACAAGGGACACTGGGGAGGGAGAGCACAATGGGGGACACTGGAGAGGGAGAGCACACACACACACACACACAGGGGGACACTGCAGGGAGAGCACACACACAGGGGGACACTGGAGGGAGAGCACACACACAGGGGGACACTGGAGGGAGAGCACACACACAGGGGGACACTGGAGGGAGAGCACACACACACAGGGGTAAACTGGAGGGAGAGCACACACACACAGGGGGACACTGGAGGGAGAGCGCACACACACACACACAGGGGGACACAGGGGGACACTGGAGGGAGAGCACACACACACAGGGGGACACTGGAGGGAGAGCGCACACACACACACACACACACACAGGGGGACACTGGAGGGAGAGCGCACACACACAGGGGGACACTGGAGGGAGAGCCCACACACACACACACACACAGGGAGAGCACACACACACAGGGGAACACTGGGGGGAGAGCGCACACACACACACACACACACACACACACACGGGGGACACTGGAGGGAGAGCACACACACACAGGGGGACACTGGAGGGAGAGCACACACAGGGGGACACTGGAGGGAGAGCACACACACACAGGGGGACACTGGAGGGAGAGCGCACACACAGGGGGACACTGGAGGGAGAGCGCACACACAGGGGGACACTGGAGGGAGAGCGCACACACAGGGGGACACTGCAGGGAGAGCGCACACACAGGGGGACACTGCAGGGAGAGCGCACACTAGGGTGACCACATTTCCAAACTGCCATTCAGGGACACCCCCCCCCCCCAAAAATGATGATTTTTAAACAAAAAAAATTGCAGATTTTTGGGGCAGGGGTGTTTAATGAAATCAGCAGGCCTGTGTGCGAGATCAAAAGTGGGTTCTAGGCATCAAGAAGAACAACAATATGGCGCGCAAAGCGCATCGCGGTGAACAGTGGACATGTCCTAAATTGCGCTAAATATTGGGTGTGGCTTGAAGGGGGTGTTGTTAAAGAGTCTGAGATGACCTATATAGTGCAGAATGTGGTAATGTTAAATAGGGAATGTAGAGTGTATGGTGGTGAGTAGTATGTACAGGAGAGGAGTGCGGAGTGTATGGCGGTGGGCATAGGCGTGCGCACAGGGTGTGCCAGGTGTGCCCAGGCACACCCTAATCACACTGTGCAGCACAGATTCCCCCTACTGCCCTGGCTCCCCCCCTCTTTCCCCTCGCAGCGCTTCCAGCTTCCCTACTCTCCTCTCCCACCGGCTGTTGCTGCTGAGGATGTTTTAGGATGAGTGGGTGAAGGGGCAGGTAAATATGTAACTTACCGCCCCCTTCCCTTTCATCGTGAGTGATCGGTAGTATGTGTTGAGACACTGGGGGACACTGGAGGGAGAGCGCACACACAGGGGGACACTGGAGGGAGAGCGCACACACAGGGGGACACTGCAGGGAGAGCGCACACTAGGGTGACCACATTTCCAAACTGCCATTCAGGGACACCCCCCCCAAAAATGATGATTTTTGACCAAAAAAATTGCCGATTTTTGGGGCAGGGGTGTATCATGAAATCAGCGGGCCCGTGTGCCTGGAGGGAGAGCACACACACACACAGGGGGACACTGGAGGGAGAGCCCACACACACACACACACACAGGGAGAGCACACACAGGGGAACACTGGAGGGAGAGCACACACACACACACACACACACAGGGGGACACTGGAGGGAGAGCGCACACACACAGGGGGACACTGGAGGAAGAGCGCACACACACAGGGGGACACTGGAGGGAGAGTGCACACCCCTGGAAATATAAGTGGAATTGATTATTGAAAAGCGAGTGGAGGAAGGTGGCGTTTGGAGACAATTCAAACGTTGATCAAATACGTCAAACGTGATCAAATACCACCAAAAGAAAGTTCTATTTGTGGGGAAAAAAAGGACATAAATTTTATTTGGGTACAGCGTCGCACGGCCGCACAATTGTCAGTTAAAGTAACGCAGAGCCGTATTGCAAAAAATGGCCTGGTCATGAAGGAGGTAAACCTTCCGGGGCTGAAGAAGAGGTTAAAAATGTTAGCAGGGTTGAACACTTAGCAGCCACAATACGTAGTAACCCGGACATTAAGGGCATAAAGGTACGGGACAGGGAGTTTAAAATCTCCCTGTTCGCAGACAACATTATTCTCTCATTAACCCAACCCAGAACCTCCCTTCCAAATCTCCACGCAGAACTAGATCGATATGGGGCTCTATCGGGATACAAAATTAATACCTCTAAGTCGGAGGCCCTTCCAATCAACACACCGGGGGAGGAGGTAGCACACCTGAAAGCCAATTTCCCCTATAGCTGGAAAACCACTGCCCTAAAGTACCTAGGAATTAATATCACCCCACAATACGCTACCCTTTACCAGGAGAACTTCCCTCCTCTGTTCCACAATATCAGGACCCTTCTCCAACAATGGAAAAAACACCACATCTCCCTGCTTGGACGGATCGCGTCTGTGAAGATGACGATCCTCCCGAAATTATTGTACCTCTTCCAGACCCTACCTATCCCTGTTCCCTACGGCCAACTGAAACACTTACAAGCTGACCTACTGCAATTCACCTGGAACTACGGGAGGCACAGGATCCCACGTTCCGTACTGCAGGCGGCTAGATCGGACGGGGGCCTGGCCTTCCCTAGCCTAGTTAAGTACTACCAGGCGGTACAACTGAGGGCGATAACTTCCTGGTTCACACTCCGCTCTTATAATAAATGGACAGAGATAGAGAAATTGTGGTTAGCCCCGATACACCCAAACAACCTGTTATGGAGCGCGAGCGCGGAGGTAGACCCTGCCCGATTGCTAGGCCCGATGGCACAGCTCAGGAGGCTATGGCGTAAACTAACACGACAACACAAACTGTCCTCTGGCAGCTCGCCCCTGACCTCTTTTGCTTGTAACCCTGACATGCCAGATAGCTTAACCCACCAAATGTCCTCCCCCTGGACAACGAGAAACCTTTTCCACTATGGAAATTTGATAGACCCACGCACCCGTAAACTGCGCTCTTTTGAAGACTTGCAGTCACAATATGACCTTCCTAAGCAGGCTTTCTACGGGTATCTCCAAATCCGCCACTATGCCCTAACGTTTGCTCCAACCCTGCAATTCTCCCCACCTACCCCTTTTGAACGCCTTATTCTGGCAGGATCAGCGAGGCCTGATCTCAGATATATACAAAATATTGAACGAGAGGCCCCTTGATTCAATGGGCAAACACAAATATATGATTAAATGGGAGAAGGCTTTGGGTGAGGAGATACCCGTGGACCAATGGCGGGCCATTTGGACCCAGGCGTCCAAGACATCGCTATGCACGCTCTACAAAGAAAATATCTACAAAATACTGTACTTCTGGTACATGACTCCTGATGTTCTCCATGCCATCCACCCGGCCAGCTCAGACCGCTGCTGGCGATGCATGGGGGCAAGGGGGACATTATATCATATTTACTGGGAGTGCTCCCTAATAGCCCCCTTCTGGACTTCTGGGCGCCCTCAGACGAAGTACGGAAGTGACGAAACGCGTCAGGGTCGTGGTCTCGTTTGGCCGTACCGGAAGTGACGCTTGCGCTCCATCGAATCCAGGATCCAGGAAGTGGTAACCAATACACGCTGTCAGCGATAGCGTGTATCTCCATCTACTGGGGTCTTAGGTGTACTGTGCTGCCAAGCTGTTAGCACCATATGTGCCTCATTTGTATAACCATTGTGTACGTATTAACTTGTAAGGGAATTTTTTGGGAATAAATTGTGCATACAATATTACACTATTGGCCACCTTTGTTTCCTTTCTACATCTGTACCCTTGAGCGTACCAACACTGTGATCCGGTGGAATAGCTGAGAGAAGGAGAGAGTGATCCTGTGTTTGCTGACAAGGCACATCTTTATCTATTTTGTGGTGAGTGCATCCCCAAAAGGGGATTTTTTCTACAACATCTCACGGATGAAGTTTCCCTGTATCGCTGCACTAATAAGGATCAGGCTGTCTGCAGTTCTTCATCTGTTATTATTCATACCTTTATGTGTATAGAGACACATAAAGAAGCTTGTCATTTATGACAAGAGCGCTGCTACACTATTTCTTGGACAATCTGGGACGGATTTTATTTTATTTTTAGTATTATTGTTATTAGACGGTTTTATTATTTATATGTATGATCCAGACCTCTGATTGGATTCTTGTTACATTTAAAAAACAGAAGTGGACGAAAAACGAATGTAAACGGAATCCGTTTTATCTTAGCAAAAACGTGACTGAATGGATGACACCCGTGTGGAAGGGGACAGCTTCAGATGTAAGTCATTTATGTAAAGTCAATTTAAATTTACCAATTCATCTAAATCCAAATGCTCCCTCTCCACAGCTTTACAATGCTGCTCTCAGAAAGGTGTCCATGGTGCTCCTCCAGAGATAGAGTGGAGGAGTGAGTGTAGCCCCCATACAGTGATGTAAGTAACTGAGTTAGAATAAACGGAGTTACTTTAGAGGGTAACGAGTAATCTAACTGATTACTCTTCCCCTCATGGTAACGCAGTTACCATTACTTGGGCGGCGTTACCCTAATTACAGCTACCGCCACTAGATGGCAGTAGTGTAATTCCTCCTCTCCTCTATGACCGGGTCTCTCTCATGTCACGGCACTGACGGCAGTCACGCTGCTCCCTGCGGCCCCTCCTCTCTTCTCTTCCATCCCCATTTGCTTGTGACATCATCTGGGATGGACGAGAAGAGAGGAGGGGCCGCCCGGGGAGTAGCGTGACTGCCGTCAGTGCCATGACATGAGAGAGAACTTATTACACACGCTTCCTGCGCTACTCTGCATGGCTGGTAAACAATGTGCTATGTGCCCTGCCCTGATGTGCTATGTGCCCCGCCCTGATGTGCTATGTGCCACATGTCCTGATGTGCCCTCATATGCTATGTGCTATGTGCCCTGTGCCCCATGCCCTGATGTGCTATGTGCCCCATGCCCTGATGTGCTATGTGCTATCATGTGCCCTTATGTGCTATGCTCCCTGATGTGCTGTGCGCCCTGATGTGCTATGTGCCCCATGCCCTGATGTGCTATGTGCCCCATGCCCTGATGTGCCCCATGCCCTGATGTGCTATGTGCCCTGATGTGCTATGTGCCCCGATGTGCTATGTGCCCCGATGTGCTATGTGCCCCATGCCCTGATGTTCTATGTGCCCTGATGTTCTATGTGCCCTGATGTGCTATGTGCCCTGATGTGCTATGTGCCCCATGCCCTGATGTGCTATGTGCCCTCCAAAAAAAAGTCAGTTACTTTGCTGAGTAACTAACTACTTTTTCAATGTAGTAACTGAGTTACTAACGCAATTACTTTTTGGGAGAAGTAATTTGTAACTGTAACTAATTACTTTTTTAAAGTAAGATGACCAACACTGCCCCCATTGGACAAAAGTATCAAAAAGAAAATGAATGATGTCATCATATCTAAGGATTGGTAGGCTGCAATATATTCAATTTTTTGATTTAGGTTTCGATATATTTGAAGTTAATAAGTCCAGTGTTATCTCTGTTAATGAGAAAGGAGCCAGATAGACTTCTTTGTTCTCTTTGAGCTCCAAAATGAATAGAGCTATCAGCTTATGTAAATAAAGTTAGGTTTATAGTACAATGCTGCTAACTCCTTTGAAAATTATGAAGAGAATGTCTTATTAGTATCTGCCTAATAGGGATGAGCTTCGTGTTCGAGTCGAACATACGTTCGACTCGAACATTGGCTGTTCGATCGTTCGACGAAGATCGAACGATTTGGGCCGTTCGCGCCAAATTCGAGTGACGCGAACGGCCCACAATGCACTACGCCATCGCAGTGTCATCCAGGCGCTGTGATTGGCCAAGCATGCACTGTGACCCCGCATGCTTGGCCAATCACAGCGCCGGCAGCGAGGAGAGCAATGATTGGCCACAGGCAGGATGCCTGTGGCCAATTATTGCTGAGGGTGTTTAGTACACGCCCCACACTATAAAAGGCCGCCAGCACGGCGGCCTAGTGTAGTGTGTTCCGGAGCAGGGATAGAGTAGCATAGGCAGGGACAGTGACTGTTATTTCTTTCTTGCTTAACCTGGATTCCTTTAGTTTAGGGAAAGAGAAGGATAGGTAGGGAGAGTGTCAGTGTGTTTTGTGCTTCTGCTATAGTGTGCTTAAAAAAAACATTTATTCTAGGGACAGAAAACTCTAGGTAGGGACAGTGTCAGTTTCTTTCACTCTGCAAGTCCTTGTTTCCAGGGACCTGTAAGGACAGTGAGTTAATTGTCCTTGTGCTATATTGTGCTTAAAAAAAACATTTATTCTAGGGACAGAAAACTCTAGGTAGGGACAGTGTCAGTTTCTTTCACTCTGCAAGTCCTTGTTTCCAGGGACCTGTAAGGACAGTGAGTTAATTGTCCTTGTGCTATATTGTGATTAAAAAAAACATTTATTCTAGGGACAGAAAACTCTAGGTAGGGACAGTGTCAGTTTCTTTCACTCTGCAAGTCCTTGTTTCCAGGGACCTGTAAGGACAGTGAGTTAATTTTCCTTGTGCTATATTGTGATTAAAAAAAACATTTTTTCTAGGGACAGAAAACTGTAGGTAGGGAGAGTGTTTTTTTTCTTTCACTCTGCAAGTCCTTGTTTCCAGGGACCTGTAAGGACAGTGAGTTAATTGTCCTTGTGCTATATTGTGCTTAAAAAAAACATTTATTCTAGGGACAGAAAACTCTAGGTAGGGACAGTGTCAGTTTCTTTCACTCTGCAAGTCCTTGTTTCCAGGGACCTGTAAGGACAGTGAGTTAATTTTCCTTGTGCTATATTGTGCTTAAAAAAAACATTTATTCTAGGGACAGAAAACTCTAGGTAGGGACAGTGTCAGTTTCTTTCACTCTGCAAGTCCTTGTTTCCAGGGACCTGTAAGGACAGTGAGTTAATTGTCCTTGTGCTATATTGTGCTTAAAAAAAACATTTATTCTAGGGACAGAAAACTCTAGGTAGGGACAGTGTCAGTTTCTTTCACTCTGCAAGTCCTTGTTTCCAGGGACCTGTAAGGACAGTGAGTTAATTTTCCTTGTGCTATATTGTGATTAAAAAAAACATTTATTCTAGGGACAGAAAACTCTAGGTAGGGACAGTGTCAGTTTCTTTCACTCTGCAAGTCCTTGTTTCCAGGGACCTGTAAGGACAGTGAGTTAATTTTCCTTGTGCTATATTGTGATTAAAAAAAACATTTTTTCTAGGGACAGAAAACTGTAGGTAGGGAGAGTGTTTTTTTTCTTTCACTCTGCAAGTCCTTGTTTCCAGGGACCTGTAAGGACAGTGAGTTAATTGTCCTTGTGCTATATTGTGCTTAAAAAAAACATTTATTCTAGGGACAGAAAACTCTAGGTAGGGAGAGTGTTTTTTTTCTTTCACTCTGCAAGTCCTTGTTTCCAGGGACCTGTAAGGACAGTGAGTTAATTTTCCTTGTGCTATATTGTGATTAAAAAAAACATTTTTTCTAGGGACAGAAAACTGTAGGTAGGGAGAGTGTTTTTTTTCTTTCACTCTGCAAGTCCTTGTTTCCAGGGACCTGTAAGGACAGTGAGTTAATTGTCCTTGTGCTATATTGTGCTTAAAAAAAACATTTTTTCTAGGGACAGAAAACTCTAGGTAGGGAGAGTGTTTTTTTTTTTTCACTCTGCAAGTCCTTGTTTCCAGGGACCTGTAAGGACAGTGAGTTAATTGTCCTTGTGCTATATTGTGCTTAAAAAAAACATTTATTCTAGGGACAGAAAACTCTAGGTAGGGACAGTGTCAGTTTCTTTCACTCTGCAAGTCCTTGTTTCCAGGGACCTGTAAGGACAGTGAGTTAATTTTCCTTGTGCTATATTGTGCTTAAAAAAAACATTTATTCTAGGGACAGAAAACTCTAGGTAGGGACAGTGTCAGTTTCTTTCACTCTGCAAGTCCTTGTTTCCAGGGACCTGTAAGGACAGTGAGTTAATTGTCCTTGTGCTATATTGTGCTTAAAAAAAACATTTATTCTAGGGACAGAAAACTCTAGGTAGGGACAGTGTCAGTTTCTTTCACTCTGCAAGTCCTTGTTTCCAGGGACCTGTAAGGACAGTGAGTTAATTTTCCTTGTGCTATATTGTGATTAAAAAAAACATTTTTTCTAGGGACAGAAAACTGTAGGTAGGGAGAGTGTTTTTTTTCTTTCACTCTGCAAGTCCTTGTTTCCAGGGACCTGTAAGGACAGTGAGTTAATTTTCCTTGTGCTATATTGTGATTAAAAAAAACATTTTTTCTAGGGACAGAAAACTGTAGGTAGGGAGAGTGTTTTTTTTCTTTCACTCTGCAAGTCCTTGTTTCCAGGGACCTGTAAGGACAGTGAGTTAATTGTCCTTGTGCTATATTGTGCTTAAAAAAAACATTTTTTCTAGGGACAGAAAACTCTAGGTAGGGAGAGTGTTTTTTTTTCACTCTGCAAGTCCTTGTTTCCAGGGACCTGTAAGGACAGTGAGTTAATTTTCCTTGTGCTATATTGTGCTTAAAAAAAACATTTATTCTAGGGACAGAAAACTCTAGGTAGGGACAGTGTCAGTTTCTTTCACTCTGCAAGTCCTTGTTTCCAGGGACCTGGAGAGACATTGAGTGAATTGTCCTTGTGCTATATTGTGATTAAAAAAAACATTTATTCTAGGAACAGAAAACTCTAGGTAGGGACAGTGTCAGTTTCTTTCACTGTGAAAGTCCTTGTTTCAAGGGACAGAGAAGGACACCTGAAGGTAGCCCTTATTGCTTTTTTCCCATCTCCCTGCAGGCCATCTATTAGAATGTCTGGAAGGCAAACAAGGAGAGGCAGACAGTCAGGAGGCAATAAAAGAGGGCAAGCAGGCTCTGTGTCTGGGGGCAACAGTGCTGGTCGTGGACGCGGTGCATTGTCATCAGCACATGGCCATGGGACACGCTTGTCCTTCTTTTCGGCAGCTGGACATGTTGAGCCACATCATGCCGAAGACTTGCTAGAGTGGATGACCAAGCCCTCCTCCTCCTCCTCATCCTCTCTCACCCAGGCTCAGGGTACTGGAAAAGCAGCTGCCAAAGCGTCGTCTTCCCTGGTATCAATGTCAGACAAATCATCAGTCACTCCTTCCCTAGACCCACCATGTCCTCCTCCTGAGGAGTCCCCCGAACTGTTTCAGCACAGTGTTGGGTACATGCTCCAGGAGGATGCCCAGCGTTTCGAAGGGTCTGATGATGAAACCCAGCTAGAGGAAGGCAGTAGCGTGAGAGCAGACAGAGGGGATGCTCAAGAAGGACACCAATCTGGCAGTCATGTTCCAGCAGCTGCAGCATACTGCCAGATTGGCTCCAGTGATGAGGAGGGAGGGGATGATGAGGTCAATGACTCCACGTGGGTGCCTAATAGGAGAGAGGAGGAGGAGGAGGATGAGGAGGAGGCACATCTCCAACGAGGCAGGATGCCCTTTGGTGGCCAGCGTAAGGGCAGTACACCGACGGAATCACACCGCAGAGCTCCGCCTGTGCAGGGCGCTGCCTCTGCCCGTCATTCAAAAAGTTCTTTGGTGTGGGCCTTTTTTGAGGCTAGTGCATCAGATCGCACAGCTGCTGTTTGCAACATATGTCTCAAGCGTATATCGCGTGGCCAAAACATCAGCCGCTTGGGTACCACATGCCTGACCAGACATATGTTGACCTGCCATGCAGCTCGTTGGCAAGCCTACCTCAAAGACCCACACCAAAGAACAAAGCGGACCTCTCCTTGCACCGCATCAGCTGGGATCTCCAACCCCACTATAACTTCAGTCCTCTCTGAAACATGCACTGAGAGGAATGAAGGTGTAGAATTAGGTGTGTCACAGCCAAGTACTTGCGCCCACTCTGCTAGCAGTACACCGACGTCCGATTCTAGCAGGCAAATTTCCCTGCCCCAGCTGCTGGACCGTCGAAAGAAGTTCACTCCCAGCCATCCACATGCCCAGCGGTTGAATGCTAGCTTGGCTAAATTGCTAGCGCTTCAACTGCTGCCTTTTCAGTTGGTAGACTCGGCCCCCTTCCGTGAGTTTGTGCAATGTGCGGTTCCTCAGTGGCAGGTTCCCAAACGCCACTTTTTCTCACGGAAGGCTATTCCGGCTCTCTACCGGCATGTGGAAGGCAATGTCTTGGCCTCGCTGGACAGGGCGGTCAGCGGTAAGGTGCATATTACCGCTGACTCATGGTCCAGCAGGCATGGACAGGGACGTTACCTTTCTTTCACGGCCCATTGGGTCACTCTTTTGGCAGCTGGGAAGGATTCAGGACAAGGTGCAGTAGTGTTGGAGGTTGTCCCACCGCCACGCCTCCAAAATGCTACTACTGGTTGTGACACACCTCTCTCCTCCACCCCCTCCTCTTCTTCTTCCTCCATGGCCTCTTCCTGTGGTTTGTCCTATGAACCAGCGGTGCTCCGTAGCCGTTCACGGGGCTACGCAAGTACGCAGGCAAAAAGATGCCATGCCGTGCTTGCGCTGGTGTGTTTGGGGGACAGAAGCCACACTGGGGCAGAGGTCCTGTCTGCTCTGCAGGGCCAGGCCGAGAGGTGGTTGACGCCACGCCAGCTTAAGCCAGGAATGGTGGTTTGCGACAATGGCACCAACCTCCTCTCCGCCCTCCGACAGGGACAACTGACCCATGTGCCCTGTGTGGCTCACGTCCTTAACCTGGTGGTGCAGCGCTTCTTGGGCAGGTACCCGGGCTTACAGGATGTCCTGAGGCAGGCCAGGAAAGTCTGTGTGCATTTCCGCAGATCTTATAATGCCAGTGCTCGCCTGGCTGAGCTGCAAAAGGAGTTGAACCTGCCCAAGAACCGCCTTATATGTGACATGCCCACCAGGTGGAACTCAACGTTGGCCATGCTGCAGCGGCTGCACACGCAGCAGAGGGCCATCAATGAGTACCTGTGCGACTACGGCACCAGGACAGGGTCAGGGGAGCTTGGTTTTTTTTCTCCACGCCAGTGGGGCATGATCAGGGATGCATGCACTGTCCTGGCACCATTTGAGGAGGCCACGAGGATGGTGAGCAGTGACAGTGCATGCATCAGTGACACTGTACCTCTTGTCCACCTGTTGGAGCACACGCTGCGTGGAATAATGGACAGGGCACTTGAGGCAGAACAGAGGCAGGAAGAGGAGGACTTCCTTGCCTCTCAAGGCCCCCTTTACCCAGACAGTGTTCCTTCTGTCCCACCCATCGCACAGGAAGAGGAGGAGGAGGAGGAGGAGGAGGAGGAGGAGGAGGATTGTGTCAGCATGGAGGTGGAGGCTGGCACTCAGCATCATCAGCAGCAGTCTTTTAGGGATGATTTACAGTCCCAAGAAACCAGTGGACTTGTACGTGGCTGGGAGGAGGTGGCTGCGGATCATGTCGTCCTTAGTGACCCAGAGGACTCCGGAGCGAATGCCTCAGCAAACCTACGCTGCATGGCCTCCCTGATCCTGCAAAGTCTGCGGAAGGATCCTCGTATTCTTCGGATCAAGGAGAGGGACCATTACTGGCTGGCCACTCTCCTTGATCCACGGTACAAGGGTAAGGTTGCGGACCTTATGTTACCGTCGCAGAGGGAGCAGAGGATGAGACAACTCCGGGAGGCCTTGCAGAAAGGTCTGTGCAACGCGTTCCCAGAGACTGGGAGGTTGCAAACTCCTGGTCCTGGACAACGAGTTGCTGAGGCTTCGGCCAGTCAAAGAAGGAGCGGTGGGGAAGGTGGCCGTCTGACCGATGCGTTCAGACAATTCTTTAGTCCGCAGCCCCAAAGTATGATCGGTTCCAGCAACCATCGCCAGCGTCTGATAAACATGGTGCAGGAATATCTAGGGGCAAGGTCAGACTTGGACACCTTCCCCACCGAAAATCCTCTGGCTTACTGGGTCTTGAGGATGGATCACTGGCCAGAGCTTGCACAGTATGCAATTGAGCTACTGGCCTGTCCTGCATCCAGCGTTCTTTCGGAACGCACATTCAGTGCTGCTGGAGGATTTGTCACGGATCACAGGGTGCGCCTGTCCACCGACTCGGTTGATCGACTGACTTTCATCAAGATGAACCAGTCTTGGATCACCACCAGCTACCACACACCTGATGCTGATATAACAGACTAATTGATTTTAAAATGTCACATCCCTTCAAGACTGATGCTGATGCTGAGTGCCTGTGCTGTTATGTTGACTGGCTATCCTCCTCCTCCGAGTCCTCAATGATACGATTGATGATGATAGCTTGGAAGATCATTTTTGTTTATGGGTGCCGCCACCAGTGCCTAACGCCCAATTTTTCAGCCCCTGTTTAACAGGGGCGTGTAATTACAATTTTTGAAGCAATACTTTGCAACAGGGCTCATTGCTGTGCTCCAAGTACAGTATCTGTGAGGAGTTGCAGTGTTGTGCCACCAGTGCCTAAGGCCCAATTTTTCAGCCCCTGTTTAACAGGGGCGTGTCATTACAATTTTTGAAGCAATACTTTGCAACAGGGCTCATTGCTGTGCTCCAAGTACAGTATCTGTGAAGGGTTGCAGTGTTGTGCCACCAGTGCCTAAGGCCCAATTTTTCAGCCCCTGTTCAACAGGGGCATGTAATTACAATTCTTGATCTAATAATTCACAGCAGGGCCCATTGCTGCACCCACCAAGAGTAACTGTCAGGGCTTACAGTGTTGTGGCACCAGCACCACCATCAAAGGCCCAATTTTTACTACCACTGTTCAACAATTATATGTAATTAAAATTCCTGATATAATAGTTGACAGCAGGGCGTTCCAGCACCAACCAAGAGTAACTGTGAGTGCTTACAGTGTTGTGCCAACACCAACAACTAAGGGGCCTATTTCTGCAGAGTATATACGGCAGGTCCCTACTTTCAAACATCCAACTTACAAACGACTCCTACTTGCAAACGCAAGAAGACAACAGGAAGTGAGAGGAAATCTACCACTAGGAAGGAAAATTCTCTCCTGTAAGAATAAATATGGGAGAAAGGTGTCTCCTCTGTACTGATGCTTTATCAGCAATCCTTGTTTCAAGAAAAACACCACATTTCAAAAACAGTTGTCATTAGGACGGAAAGTGAGGTGAAATGTTCTGAACAGGGGCACAGACAGCAAAACAAATGTTACAGGGGTGATAACCCTTACCTATGTTTTCCAAAAAGTTTAAAAATAGATTTTTGGTCTGGAGCTACACTTCAACAATGTACCTGTTCAAAATTACAAACAGATTCTACATAAGAACAAACCTACAGTCCCTGTCTTGTATGCACCGCCTGTATACGGCTGTTCAGAGTATATAGGGCCTTTTTTATTTTATGTGCGGGGTTCCCCTTAATATCCATACAAGACCCAAAGGGGCTGGTAATGGGCTGGGGTAGGGGGGGGGTCATGGGGTAGCTATGCCATTTTTCTTAAAGATTTTCATCCATATTACCGGGACCAGACATTACATTAAAGCCGCAAGCAGTTTTAAATGGCTTTTTTTTCCTTTAGAAGTGTCATTTTGTGCAGGGACAGTTCTAAACACGGGAAACACGTGGCACTTCACAGGCATACTTTAGACACCCCCCAGGTACGATATTTAAAGGAATATTTGACTTTTTTTTTTTCACTTTATGCATCATTAAAATGACTGCTCCCGGAAAACGACCGTTTTTAAAACTTATTTTTGCATTGATACATGTCCCCTGGTGCAGAACCCGGGTTCCCAAACCCTTTTTAGGACAATAACATGCATAATAGTTGTTATAATTAGCACTTTAGAATTCGAACGTTCGCATCCATTGTATTTAATAGGGTTCTAATGTTCGTTCGAACTTTCGGTCCGTTCGCGGGTTCTGGTGCGAACCGAACCCGGGGGTGTTCGGCTCATCACTACTGCCTAATAAGAACACAGATAGTTATAAAAACCTGACAGGGGTTCTAACCACTTTTCTAAAAAATAAGTGTTTGTGCCCCTGTTTGAGAGGTTCTGCTCTGTTTCTCTCTGGGTGACCAAACAAAAAATGGGGCGGCAGGGGCAAGCTTCTCCCCCCAAAAGAAAAGAATGGTCCAGTAGTTTGTGATTGTTCAGTGCTTATTAGACTAGAAAGGTAGAAATATGTGCTGACCCAGATCATTGCTATAATGAGTATCCACACCAGCACCAAAGTACCATAATAATTTGACATTTGCACAATCCATTCGCATGCATGCACGCAGTAGGGAATGGATTAAAGCATGCCACTCAAAACACAATGTAGTGAGAACATTGTGCTAAAATTAGATCCAATTAGTTTCACTAAACATAAATGAAACAATATCAATTCATTATTTCTTTTTCAGATATTTTTAAAAATATAAGGAAAAGGAAAAATAAAAGGAAATAACTTTTCTTAATGCAGCTTTTTCCTACATTTTTACAGGCTCAGATACAATATTTACTCCACAACATAAAAGACAAAACCTTCCGACTAAAGAGATATTGCAATTTTTATGTAACCTAGCAAAAATAGAGTTTAAAGTCAAAGTTTATTAAAAAGTAACTCCTTTTGTTGAGAAAAAAACATTCTCCTCTGGGTGATCTATGTACATTGTAAGGATTAAAAAATAAAATAATTGTTGCAGAATCCTACCTTTTATAAGGCCCCTTTCAAACGGACGGACCGTTCATGTCAGTTTTTTAGGTGGACCTGAACGGACACTCCGTGCACCTCTATATAGCGAGGGATGTCAGCGGTGACATGTCCGCTGACATCTGACCCGGTTCGTCTTCATCTGATCCCCCATAGAGGAGAGCGGCGTTCTGACAGGTCGGTCCCTGCACAGTGTGCGGAGACAGACCTGTCATCTGCCTGCTCAGCGGGCATCGACGGAGCGATCCCTGCTGAGCAAAAAGGAGCCCGTAGACGGACACGTCCGTGTGAAAGGGCCCTTATTCGAAAGAAATCACTGTTTGTTTGTCTGTATACATGCGGAAAGTGAATCTAAAGGGAGTGTTTTCATAATTTTCAACCAGCTGCTGCACCTGCAGGGCTCTAATGAGGAAAATTGCAGAATCTGCATCCCTTTATTGGGAGTATCTCACCAAAAATGAAATTTTTGTTGCAGGGGGTGCCTGATATCTGACTTGTATCTTAGTGCAAACTTCTTGGAAAATCAGTGAGCCAATCACACAAGCAGGAAATTATGTTTCTGGGGGGCATTTTGTACACATTCTGTGTACAGAACACCTCCAGGTAGCCATATTGCATTGCAATTTACAGAAAATTACAGCGGCTGCAGATTGAAGAGGAAAGGTAATTTTTAATTACATTCAATTACAATATGACTTGTGTCGCAATATTCTTGACAGAAATGAGCAAGGTTTTAGCATTTTCACAGGTTTACGATTGTTGAAAATTGAGAATGACATTTCTCTTGCTTGTGTGAGTGTTTGACGCTCAAGCAGTAAACACAAATGTCAACCAGAGCATCTAAAGTGTTGAATGTGGGGAGGGAATTTGTTATAGTTATGTATAATTTTCTAAATGAGTGCATTTTTTATTTCTTTATTCGTGGGGAGCTGGAATTAGTGAAGACCTATTACAACTCCCCATATACCTCTTCATCCGCAGATCATATATATGGGTAATTAATTATTAGATTCCTATTGTAGTGATATATTACTCCAGGACAGAGATGGAACCACAACAGATCTCATCATGGCACTCAACCTTAAAATACAATGTAAAATAATTGTGTTTGCCTGTGCTGTTAGCCAGCAGCTGGTTGATTCAGCATTATACCCTGCTGAGACCCACCACAGCCACTATTTTAAAATGGTGCTAGAAGAAGCTAAGTTAAACATGGCACATTAGAGTTGATTTAATAAAGGCCAATAGACTGTTCACTTTGGAAGGGAAGTTGCATTTTGCAAATAAATTATCCCCAGAGTTTAGCGAATGGAGTGAAGCTCTGCTGACTTCCCTTTCCAAAATTTCCTAGGCAAGTGCAACTTCCCTTGCAAAGTGGACAGCCTATTTTCCTTTAGTCATTAACCCAACGGACTTCAAGCTGTACAACAGATATATAAAAATTCTATAATGTGGCTATAGAAATCTTATATCAAATATGTCTTACCCGTATGTGCATTGATGAAATGAGCCACTGCATCCAAGATCAGATTTCAGCCTGGGTGATGGCCAAGAGCTTCAAAGCTGATATAGATAGCATCTACTGTAGCTGCCTTTTACCATTACAGAAATGTACTGTATATCTTCTTTCTCCAGCCCCCAAGAAATCAAACATTTTCCACCCCCAATGCAGTGTCATTATATGCATTTTCCTCAAGTCTTCTCAACTCTCTCTCTTTTGCTTGATCCTCCCATCCAATCCCTGACTTAGCTGAATTTCTAGACAGGCAATCCAGAACCCTACGGACGAAGACTGGGATGCCATTAAAGTTCATGTGCGTGTAAAGACAGGCATTCCAATACTTTTGGAAATATAGTTGTAGAGGGGTTCTACTGTAATAGACTATTGTTATATGGAGTATACCCCAAACTCCCTCCGATGTTCCAGTTACAACCCTCTAGACCAGTGTTTCTCAACCTTTTTACCGTGGAGGAACCCTTGGCAAAAAGTCTGAGATCTCGGGGAACCCCTAAAAAAAAATTCAGATCTACAGCTCTCGGAACATCGTATCTGATCAGCAAGCTGTAGATATAACCACGTTTATTGTAGAAATAGCTTTAAATAATGGAATAAAAATTAGAACTCACCTGACACCAACATTATAGTGTGAACAGTGCACATAGAAATCAATTGTTTTCTTTCTGTCCCTGCAGAGACCTGCGTTACAACAAGCCCAAAATATTTTAAGCAAGTCAAATTTGCACACATTTTCCATTTTTTGCACATATGCTGTGAACGAGGCCTTACTGAACTTGAACAAAACTCCCAAATATTGTGACTGATAAATAGGATAGCAGACTACGGGAACAGTTGGGACTTGTTCACAACATTCATGCATAAGAATTGATGGAAGATGGTGCAGATTTGATCTGCATAGAATACTTTGGTCTTGTCCATGTCATGTGCAGAGATACATGCACTTTCCTAACGTAGGTCTCTGCTAGGACATAAAGAAAATAACTGATTTCTATGTGCCCTGTTCACACCACAATGTTGGTATCATTTGAGTATTTTTCTCTGCAGAGAAATGCATACATGTTGCATATTTCTGTGCAGAAAAAATATGCACATGATACCAATGTTGATTTCAATGTGCACTGACAGCGAGTACTGTCAATGCACATTAATACCTGGTGCCTCCTCTATAGTTCCAGCTCCTCTGAACCTGTGAGGGTGGTACCAGGAAGAGTGCTGACAGTGGGAGCACATGGCTGAATCTTGCAGGAGGTGAGATCCTGTGTATGGTAGTGACTGAATGCAGACTGCAGGGGCTTGTGGCTGGATGAGACTGAATCATAATAGGATTATGTACAACTATGGCAAAATAAAGCTATTATAATCTCACCTCCTGTTACATTCAGCCTGTGTGCCTCAACTCTCTTGCCCCCCCCCTCCAGTCTGCAATCAGTGCTGTTATACACAGGATGTCATCTCCTGTTCTCTGCTCTTCCCTCCCCCAGCAGTCTGCATTCACCCCTGACATACACAGGAACTCAGCTTCTATCTAATCTAGCCATGTGCTCCTTTTCTCTGCTCCCCCCCTCCACAGTGTGCATTACTGCTACCATTGAGACAGATCTCACCTTCTGATCTGGTGCTTCCGCCTCCATAGTCCTCATTCTCGGCTCTCTTCACGGCTCCCACTCTGTTCTCCCTGCCTCCAGTCTTCATTCCCGGGTCCCATGGCTCCCCGCTCTCCATCAGTGGCGTCACTAGGGTTGGTGTCACCCGGTGTGAAAAAAATTGGTGTCAACCCCCCTTCCACCCACTATAGTCCCTCTTCAGTACAGATCCCCCATTAAGTACAGACCCCCCTCCATCAGTATAGACCTCCCCCTAAGTGCAGAAACCCTATCAGCATAGACCCCCTCAGAGCAGACCCCCCTCCAGCAGCATAGACCCCCCTCAGTGCAGACCCCCCCGCATAGGCACCCCCAGTGCAGACCACCTCCATCAGCATAGCCACCCTCAGTGCAGACCCCCTTCAGCATAGACACCCCCCAGTGCAGACCCCCCTCCATCAGCATAGACCCCCAGTGCACACCCCATCAGCATAGACACCCCCAGTGCAGACCCCCCTCCATCAGCATAGCCCCCCATCAGCATAGACACCCCCTAGTGCAGACCCCCTTCCATCAGCATAGCCCCCCTCAGTGCAGACCCCCATCAGCATAGACACCCCCCAGTGCAGACCCCCCTCCATCAGCATAGACCCCCAGTGCACACCCCATCAGCATAGACCCCCAGTGCACACCCCATCAGCATAGACACCCCCTAGTGCAGACCCCCTTCCATCAGCATAGCCCCCTCAGTGCAGACCCCCACCAGCATAGACACCCCCTAGTGCAGACCCCCTTCCATCAGCATAGCCCCCCTCAGCATAGACACCCCTCCATCAGCATAGACCCCCCAGTGCACACCCCTTCAGCATAGACACCCCCAGTGCAGACCCCCTTCCATCAGCATAGCCCCCCTCAGTGCAGACCCCCATCAGCATAGACACCCCCATCCATCAGCATAGCCCCCCTCAGTGCAGACCCCCATCAGCATAGACACCCCCATCCATCAGCATAGCCCCCCTCAGCGCAGACCCCCTCCATCAGCATAGATACCTCCACTTGTGCTAGTAGTCCCCCCCTCTCCCCTCCCATAGCGCCCCCAGCACATGTCCATTAAAAACACTATTCAGACCTCAGAACAACGTGGCATAGACATAGCAGTGTGTCCCTCCTCGGACTGCCTCCTCCTGTCCTGTGTATATGTAAACAGAGGAGGGAGGACTCGGGGAGGCGGCTTAAGTCCGCTCCGCTGTGAGAGACACAGATCAGTGCAGGGGTGTGCGGACCGTGCGATGCCGCTGCCCACAGGTGTCACCCGGGTGCGATCTGCACCCCCCACCCAGCAACACCACTGATCGGCTCCCCGCCGAATTTAGAACTCCCGCTCTCTGCCTTTCTCCTGACTCCGCCCTCTGAGTTCTCTGAGCCGGAACTACAGAGAGAGCATCGGGTATCAATGCGCGCTGACTGTTCTCACTGTCAGCGCGCATTGGGAACAGTGAAAACAACATTGGACGGATATACATCCGCCACAATGTTGAATCGCGGCAGAACCCCTGGGGACTTCTCGCGGAACCCTAGGGTTCCGCGGAACCCCGGTTGAGAAACACTGCTCTAGACTGTTTGTTTACTTATGTTCAGTGATGCATTGTGGAACTTATGATACAGGGAGAAAGGGACTCCGTTGCCATGGATATCTAATAGACTATGGTACCCACAGTGCAGCTGTACTCCCAGAATGCATCACACCCACCGCACAGCCTACTGGGGAGGTTAATAAAAGGAGGGGCGGAGCCACGCTCAGTCTCTCTGGACTTTGCCCTCAACCAAGCAGGAAGTCTGTGTGAGGCCTGCTGCCGGAGCGACTAGGCCCAAAGCCTGGGCCTGTAGTTTCGTGGAGGATCACCAAGCCAGAAAGGGATCTCTTTCGGTGTGACCAGCTCACGCTTCCCAGAGACTGGAGTCATCCACCAACCGACATCTACGGTGGCGGTGAGAGGGACCGGAGACTGTACATTGCGGAGAGGTCGCGGATCGAGGTACTGACAGCGGATCATGCCAGGCGGACTAGGCCTGTTTGGGTGAGCGGGCACCTGCCCATATTCATTAACTATTGTATAGGCCTGTGACTTTTAAGGCCCATCACCATTCGAGTAGTGCGCCACGCACCGGAACATATTGCATCGTGTGGTAGTGCACAGTTTGAAGTTGGCGTTTGCACCGCCTGAGAGTTTCACACTCCCAAAAGCATTGCGGGAGTTCAGTTCTTCCTTTAACACCCATTAGATTATAAATAGTATGTGCACCAACGTTTGCTAGCGAAGACTCCCACCATTGAGGAATTTGTTACACTAATCTTAGTCAGGCTTGACTGGAATCAACAGTGACGGGACACAGGGTGGTATTGCCCACTAGGGGGAGCTTGCGAGCATAGGACTTTTATTCATAGGAAGTAAGCATTAGCATTGTGTATAACTATTATTCTATTCATATTGACTCTTGTAGGGCCCTGCAGAGTCAACTAAAAGCACATAATTGTCTTAACCTGTTTCTTATCTCTTATTAAGTAAACTTTATTTCTTGGTTAAGTATAAAACCTGTGTGATGCACTTTTGTTAGCCTGAAGGACCTGAATGGAGAAAGGTAACATATATGTGTAATTTACTGTGGTAATATATGCAGAATTGTGTTTTCCCAATAGTCAGTGGGTATTACAATTCTTTTCATTACCAGTTGTGCCAAGGGAGGGTTCGAGCCAGTTAAGGGGTTGATAATAAGAGGGCAGACCCAAACAAAACCAGCAGCTCCATTGGGGGGGGGGGGGGGGGTGCTACATAGTGTATATATTCCCTTTAAACAACACTAAAAAATGAAACTCAAATTTGCAAACTGATGCATTTTGGAGTAGGAACTCCAGCTATTCTAAAATGTTGTTTTTGTTGCAGATCACCTTTAGTAGGAGAATGCATTTAATAATGATTGTTGTCTGTATTAAACAGCCCATTCTTTTTGGTTAATTTACTGCCCTTGTGCATTGCTAAAAGCTGTCAGTCTATGGGGCTATGGTTCACAGGTGGTGTTCTTAGTAATAAAATAATCACTGTCTTCCACAGAGCATTGATATATTACTGGGCAGCATGCAAAATTATGAAGGCATCAGTTTTATTCATTAGAGTGCCTTGAACTGGGAGGTAAGTCAATAAACAAAGGCTAATTAACTTAACATTTTTAACATATTATAAACCACAGAAATGTACAGTGTATTAATTAGCTGATTGATATGTGGTGGGGTCTGCTCTTAATTATTCTGCAGCATTCATATTAAGTATATGGTCCAGCCATGAGATATGCAAACATTGACATCAGCAGTGGCAGATTAGGTGCACCTTGGGCCCTGGTCTGGTTTATTTTCATACCACCTGCAATTTAGTAGCATGAAGATGGTCATGCCACATAAACGTGTAGTGACCTCACCCCTCTCACCCCTTCTTCTTCTCGGCTTGTTGTCTTGTCTAGGGGGGAGTATGGGAGGAGGGATGCGATACACCACGGCCCATGTCCTCTTTTGGCTAGAGGTGAAGGCCAGAACCTATTTTACCATCGGGTTGTGTGCATAACCCAGAGCCAAGTCTTTTCTGTAAATGACCCCCTCTGCTCCCAGTAACTGGAGTTCCACACCACTGAAAAGGTCCAACTCGTATTTATTCTCCAATAGCAATAAATTGTCATTTAGCACAGACAGGTTGTGACCCAAAGAACAGTTCAGTATAGGTGGGGAGTAGGTCGAGGCACAATCTCTAGTTAGAACTAACCATTGTGGTGTCACCAACGGTTATGGTGCACAGCCGCTGCCACCGACTGTGTAGAACAGAAAGTGAATTACCTTCGCTAAGCGCAGCCCCTGTCAGAGGGAACACATCCATCCAAGAGAGTTACCAGAGGCCCCTCCGTCACCGGCGAATGCTGCACCGGACTATCCGGAGAAGTTCTGCTCACTGAACCCTGTGTTCAGGGCGTCCGCACCCTTTTATCTCCTCTCCCCAGCGTCACAGCAGGTTCCCCGCCCCGTCGTATAACCGCCGGAAGAGGACAAAAAGGGCACAGTACTGCAGTGAGGGTTCATAAAAAAAAAAAAAACACAGCAACCCCTGTTCCATCAGATTAGGCGACCTGTCAAATCGTGTAACGAAAGTAACGTTCCGTCACGGCCATCTTGATACATTCCATGCTCAGCCGCAGACTACAGTCTGAAGTTGCCAAGCGGACATCTTTTTACACCCACCGAAGGCTTGCATTTTACACTTATTTTTACCAGTAAAGTGACCTTATATCATGAAATACAGTATTTAGAACTCGGTGAAACTGTTTTGATGTTCAGTTTTAAAAGCAGCGGTCTTCTGTCAGATTAGCAAATGTGTGAGATCAGCAGGCTTGCCACTGCTTTTAAAATTCAACATCAAAACAGTGTCATGGACTTCTAAATACTGTATTTCACGATATAAACTCAGTTTACTAGTAAAAATAAGTGTCAAATGCAAGATTTTTGTGGGTGTAAAAAAAGATGTCTGCTTGTTGACTTCAGACTGTAGGCTTAGTGTGCCTGAGTGTGGGGTATACCAAGATGGCTGTGACGGAATGTCACTTCCGTTACAAAATCTGACGGGTCGCCTAATCTGACGGAACACTGGCAGTGTTTATCAACAACATACGCTGAAAGAGAGATAGAAACATACATTGTATCGTTGTGTTCTTTAGAGATCAAAGGGATGAACTTCGGTCTGCAAATGAGGTCAGTTTAACCACTTAGAGACTTAAGCCGTGTACACACAATCGGTTTTACAGATGAAAACAGTCCGATGGACTGTTTTCATTGGACGAACCAATCGTGTATGGGCCCCATCGGTCTTTTTTTCATCGGTGTGAAAAAATAGAACATGTTTTAAATTTATCCGATGGGAAAAAAAACGGTAGCAAAATCCGATCGTCTGTGTGGAAATCCATCGGATAAAAAACCCACGCATGCTCAGAATCAAGTCGACGCATGCTCAGAAGCATTGAACTTATTTTTTCTCGGCTCATCAGAGTGTTTTACGTCACCGCGTTTGAAACGGTCCATTTTTTGACTGATGGTGTGTGGGCAAGACTGATGGAAGACAGTTTCATCGGATTTACAATGGAAAAAAACATCGGATTAGAATCCATAGGATATCCGATCGTGTGTACAGGGCTTTATCCTTTTTCTGACACTTGTTGCTTACAAGTTAAAATATTTTTTTTTTCTAGAAAGTTACTTATGTATATATATATTTTTTAGCAGAGACCCTAGAGAAGAAAACTTGGTCCTTGCAATATTTTATGTCACACTATGTTTGCGCAGCGGTCTTTCAAATGCAATTTTTTGGAAAGAAATACACTTCAATTAGTAAAAAAAATAAAAAATAAACATTTTTCTGTGTAATGTGAAAGATGATGTTATGATAAGAATCGTGAGAGAATCGTGATCTTTATTCCAAGGAAAAAAATTGTGATTCTCATTTTATCCAGAATCGTGCAGCTCTACCACCAGGTGTTTTCTCTAATTATTGCTAGATTGCGGCAAGTGCTGCACTTTATATTTGATTTTTGATTATCGCTTATTCTTACTTCAATATTTATTTAATAGTATAATGAAAGTTCTTGGGGATTTATGCTTTGGCTGCTCATATTTTGTTTTTATATTCGGCTCTGGACACTTGGTGGTCTATATCCTTTTACTGGCACACTCCTTTTTCTGTGGACTGAACTTTGACACTTAGGTGTCTTTCCCTTCCTTATACCACTAGATGCAGCTTTCTGCACCTTTCACACACTCACTAATATGTTTGGCCTATTCACTGCTATATTGCAGCCAGCATTGCACATTGTTTTTGTTGCTTACTACCGATTTTGATTTAATTTTTCATTTATCACTATATGCATACTTAAACTTCTTTTTATAGCAACTATTTTGGGTGCCACCATGGATTGACCGCCCACGTTGAATCTGCTTCCTGTTTGTCCCCTTGAGTTCTCACTGAGTCATATTTCCAAAGCTCATGGATGAGACTAGCCTGGCAATCACCATTTGGAAATATTGTCATATCTATTCTTAGCTGATTTGTAAGCATTAGAGCATCAAGGTTGGAATTACCCTATGTATTACAAGATACCATTAGGTATGTTACATGCCTGATATTTTATCTCACAGATACTATATGTGCATCTACTCTAGAGGAGTGAACAAAGAGTCATAAAACGCGTCAAGTCTATGGATGCAATTTTTGTTTTAATTATGTATTTTAACTATGCATTGCCAATTGTATTGTATATGGTGAACACTATATTTAATTATTTATGAAATGCATTAATATGGATTCATTAAAAATCAGCTAGTTACCATTTTATCCTCTTTTTGTATGCAATATGTATTCATTTATTAAACAACAATGTTGGAAACTAGTTATTCATTGGTCATATGCACTGTGCCTCATTTAAAGTCCAGGAAAAATAAATTGGTTTTATGTAGCATTGCAATTCACAAGTGACATAACACAGAAGGTAAAACATATTATTTAAAAAGTGTTTTTACTGTATGTGGTAGAGACATTGCAAGGTGTTTGGACCACAAAACTCAAAAAGTTTCCTACTCCTTCCACCCTCACCATTGCCAACAAAAATAAAGTGTGAAAACTTTTTGAAGACCTCTCGTATATACAGTAGGCATGTACATTTGCAATCTCTCTATTTGCTTGGTAAATGCTATAAAATTCCTTTGGGTACAGTGTTGGCTAAACTATCACAGTGCCAAAAACTAAAAATGGCCTGATAACAAAGAGGCATTACTGCTTGAACTCATATGGTAATGGTATGGTTTTTCAAGGAAGACCCCATGCAAAAAACATAAAAAAAACACAATGTGGGGTCCATGGTGTAAATCCATTGTCAATTATGTCATTGAGAGATGTAGTTCTATCATCAATCATGATAAAAGGTGCCCTGACATGCTGCTGACTCAAACATGAAGACACGAGCATAAGGATCCTACTCCCGATAGACTCTTACTCCAAATGACAGTTTGCTGGCCAGCTGCTGAATGTCAATAAGCTGCCTGATGTCATTGACTAAATCAGTGTTTCTCAACTCCAGTCCTCAAGGCGCCCCAACAGGTCATGTTTTCAGGCTCTCCATTGTTTTGCACAGGTTATTTGATCAGTTTAACTGCTTTAGTAATTCCCACAGCTGTTTCATCTGAGGGAAATCCTGAAAACATGACCTGTTGGGGCGCCTTGAGGACTGGAGTTGAGAAACACTGGACTAAATGACCATGACCATATCTGGTAAATAACGTTAGCTAGGCTTACCAGACTGGTTTGCTGTCATTCAAGAGCCAGTCAGGGAGCTGTCATTTAAAGGGAAGCATGCATCAGGAGAAAGATCGTCATACACGGGCCATCCTGTTTCTATCAGTAGGTCATCATGGCATCATAATTGACATTGGATCTACATCGCTGATGATTGATGTTGGATTTACATTGTGGGACATTTTTTTTTTTTAGAAATATGTCACATCGTATGTGTTTATCTTCTTTGAGTTCACTTTACTTTGGGTTGGCTTTGGTTTTACTTCATTTATGTAGTGGGGGCAGGATATCTGGGGGCCTTCTTATCACACACCACAGATCCCTACATCAAATGGCCAGGAATGTGAATATGGGCCCATCCCCATGTTGAAAGCATGTGTTCTCCTATGGTTCAGGAAGTGGGGACCACATGCTTGCTACTTTCCTTCCTTTTCTGGCCAACCAAGCTGCATGCCCAGATAAGGATCTAGTGTGGATATTGGGGAAGTGAGGGGGGACCATACCAGACACCTACCTAAATTAGGTGTTTAGTATGTGTTTTTGGGTGGAACCCTATGTTTAAAACAAAACAAAGCTGGCCAGGAAATGTGAATTAGTGGCAAATGTTTTTTTTTTTCCTTTCTAAAGAACTTTTGGAGAAATATATCCAACATGTGCTCCATTTCTCTTGGGATTAGGGCATGCCCCAAACATGTTTTTTTAAAGGAATTGTGTATTTTTTGTGTTGTCATTTAAGGCTTAATAGGAAATCTGCTCCCTGCTAAACAATATTTATTTAAAAAAAAAAAACATTGGTACTTGGCACTTCCCAGGCCAGCATGGCAATGCTCAGTTAACCATACCTCTTTTTTTTACAAAAGCTTCCAAATTGGCCTTACAAAACACCAGAGACAAAATACAACATTCCCCTCCCGTAGATGTCATTGGGGTTTGGGCACTAGATTTGGGGCTTTATAATGTTTCAATTGTTTGGCCAATGTCCAGTGAGCCAAGCCTTGCTTGGTTCACTCATTACTACGTACAATCCTACACACCTGCATCTTCAAGTATGGCAGCAGAAGAGGACAGTAGGGTCATGGAGACAAGTAAAAATATGTTCCAATCCTGCCATTAGAGGCCACAGTCTGACCATGGCTTATGGATACATTGAGGAGAATATGTTCAAATATTACTGGTATCCATAAATTTAAGATGAAATTGTAGCTTAATTGTTTTTATGTGCTTTACTTATTACTGTCGTTTGACTATTACAATTCCATTCTCTCTGCTTTCTGTTTAACTTGTGGGTACTTTGAAGAAGGGCAGATGAATAAGTATTACAGAAGGAGAAACTCTCCTTCCAGCTATCTACCCTAGGATCTCCCAAAGTGGCTATCTCAAATAGCGCAGAGTGACATTCCTGTTGCAATTTCATCAGCAGACCTGCAACAATGTCAGGCATCTCCCAGAAACAAGGTGGAACTGGGAAAACTAAGAGGCTCACCAGATAAAAAGAAAGTCAAGTAAAGGAAGCGCGGCACTGGTGGTTACAAGAGTAGGAACATGGGGGATAGCACAATTTTTGCTTTTTGCCTAGAGATACACTTTAAAGTGGTTGTAAACCTCTGAAATGAAAAAGTAACAAAGTATATCCTATTATAGTGTGTACATTTCTTATCCGCTTTATCTGCCTTATCCCAAATCACTTAGTGTGAGTTGTGTCTGCCTGTCATTCCTTTGTTATTTGCATGAGTCACTTTTGACAGTCTAAACCAGCCCCAAGAACTCCTGGGAGATAGGTCTGCTCCCCCTCCAGCACACAGCAAGTGATTAACAGCCTCAGCTGTGCATTTTTCCCTTGGAGACTGTGTAGAGGGGTTGTGTCCTTTCCCTCCACTCAGGTTTTAGATTACACTCTGCTCCCTGTTCTATGCTGTGCAGTGTGTGACATCAGATCCCCCTGCCAACCCCCTGTCAACTCAAGATATGCCATCCCCCTGCCAACTCAAGATATGCTGTGTAAATGTTGTACTTTGAATGGCTGTAGAGGAGAACGGGCTGCAGATAACAAATACAAATTATGTAGGAGGATTTATTTTATCTCTGTGCATCACCTGACGCTAGTCACTTCAGTTATATGTAAGGGTTTACAACTTCTTTAATTATTTTCATGAAAATTAAAAAGCTGGGGAAGCTTGAGGCTTGAGGCTTGCAATAGAACTTCCACAGCGGAGATGGCTGCATATTGCCTCATTTAGAAATGACTGATTTTATCTGTCCATTTTTATACAAGTTATTCTACTGCTTGGACCTGCTTTGATACTTGCCCAGTAGTGGTAGTGGTGCTTATGTCATACTTCTGCTAAATGTATTTATCTTTCGCATAGAAGAGTGAAAGATCAGAAACTGCTCAAGGGAGATGTTTCATCAAATTGGAAAAACTTTCTAATTGTAACTAGGTGCATTACTTGCATTTATCAAGCCTATTATGGGCAAAGAAATTTGGTGCACAGTCTGCCCATAGAAAAAGCAGCAGAGATTCTGATTGACTGCTTTGAGTAACAGCTCCAGTCCTGTTGCAGGTTTTGTAAATCAACTCCAACTCATTCAAACCAGTACAGTTGTACTATTGTGGGCAAAGCTGCCCAATGCTAGCACAACACAAAGTCAAGGCAATTTGCCTAGAGTTCTGTGACAGACTACCTGGCACCCCGCTTGGGTGCTTCTGCCAAGATACAGCTTCCTCCACTCTGGAACCCGGAACCAGGTATTATAGCTGAGCATTGCACCCAAGAACTAGATGACACTGGATTAGGTGCAAGCTAGAACTGACTTTATTGTAAATCCACAGAGAATATATACCACACAACATCAGGTAAGAGCTTGATCACAGTATCCTAAACAATGCAAACTGTAAACAGTAAAATCATTAGCACATCTAAGAGCCCATTCACACAGGGCCGGCACGACTTGTGCCGCGACTGTGTTGGGCGATCTCAAGACGACTTCAAAGCAGACTTCCAAAATGACTTCTGTATTGAAGTCAATAGAAGTCGCCTTGAAGTCGTCTTGAAGTAGTACAGGAACCTTTTTCTAAATCGGAGCGACTTCAGTCGCTCCGCTTAGAACGGTTCCATTGTACAGAATGGGACGTGACTCGTCAGGCGGCTGAGACGCCTGATGAGTCGCCCCTGTGTGAATGGGGTCTAAGGAACAGCTATAATAAACATCAACACATCCCACAATAGTATGGTAACAAGGTGAAGTGGACACAATACTAACAGACAGACATACAGAAACAATAGGCGACTCAATTTACAATGGAGATTCCCACTCACACGTAATTTTGTATCATTGAAAAAAAAGGTTAATACAATATATTGCCAATGTATTGCTCCGCTTACCACCCACACCAGCGACCGTGGTATGAAACAGCCGCTGGTGTAAATGATCACAAAGTTTATTGGTCAAATGGTCTCTTGAATACTTTTGCCAAAGTTTGAAATTTGGTTTGCTTGTGCTTCCCTAGAGCAATATTCAACCTTGTTCTGCAACATGACAGAGACTGAAAAGGAGATGCACAGCACAAACATATTATTCTTAATTAGCCCTAGGAACACAGGGTTGCTAGTTCAGACACAAATAGATATATAAGAGCAGTTGATTAGGTCACTGCAGGGTTCAGGAAAAGACCATATAATCAGGGTAATAAATATGTGTACCGTCATGCAGTATGTTTTAATCAGACGTGGGGAAGCTTTCCAGGTCACCAAAAATCTGCTAATAATCAGATATATCCTAAAAGTAATCTGTATAGATGGGCTCAGTATATGCCAATATAATCTACTATAGATCCAACTCAGATTCAGCAGAGGCCACAATGACCAGAGGGTCACCCACATGTTACTGCTAAATGTTCACATTTTCTTTTGTATTACTTTCAGCACCAAGCTTCTGCTAAATGTACAGATTTGTTTGTGATAGGTGGCACATATATGTGCCAGCCTAGGGTAACTTGTAGAATGTCATGCATTCTATTATTGTATGTATATTAAATTGGAGCAACTTAGGGACTATACTTATCAATCTTTGTCTGCTTGTATATTGTGTGTCTATTTCTTACTATCATTTTACATGCGTTTGGGCATAATAGTTCAAAACCACTACAAGGGATCCAAGGTGGTACCCACAGAGACAGGGTGGGCATGGGTGTCCGCTCCATAGGGCAAGGGAGGGCGTTTGCCCCCCCTGAAATCCAGTGCCGTGATTCTCGGGGAGGAAAACAGCAGGCAGGAAGCAAGGCGGCGGCGCAGCAAATTCAATTAGAGCCGCTCTCTCTCTTTGTTTTCAGCTGACAGAAAGGGGGAGGGGGCGATCGGGGGAGATATACAGACAGCCCGCAGCTCTCCTCTCCCTGTCATGGCGCCTCTGCCGAGTTCTCTGGTAAATGGAGCAGCGGCACTGTGACAGGGAGAGGAGAGCTGCGGGCTGTCTGTATATCTTCACCGATCGCCCCCTCCCCCTTTCTGTCAGCTGAAGCTAGAAGAGAGAGAGAGCGGCTGTGCCGCCGCCCCATTTCCTGCCCGCTGTTTTCCTCCCCATGATTGGCCACAGAAGAGGGCCAATCAGAAGACTCTGGGGACTGGGGGCATCATGGGAAATGTAGTCCCTGAAGAGTGGCGGCCCCAGCGTGTCCACAGACACCATGCTACAGCCCCCAGCATGCAAACACTCTGCTGGGGGGGTGTTACAAGAGGAGAAAAGAGAATACTGTGCTGGGGGAAGCCAGAGAGGGAGCCACGCTGTACCCGCACCACCAGAGAGCCACACTGTACCCACACCACTAGAGAGCCACGCTGTACTCGCACCATCAGAGAGCCACGCTGTACCCGCACCACCAGAGGGAGCCACGCTGTACCCGCACCACCAGAGAGGGAGCCACGCTGTACCCGCACCACCAGAGAGGGAGCAACGTTGTACCCGCACCTCCAGAGAGGGAGCTACGCTGTACCCACACCACCAGAGAGGGAGCCACGCTGTACCCGCACCCAAGGAGAGGGAGCCGCGCTGTACCCGCACCACCAGAGAGGGAGCCACGCTGCAATCGCACCACCAGAGAGGGAGCCCTGCTGTACCCGCACCACCAGAGAGGGAGCCACGCTGTAACCGCACCACCAGAGAGGAAGCCACGCTGTACCTGCACCACCAGAGAGGGAACCATGCTGTACCCGCACCACCAGAGAGGGAGAAAGACCGAGCCACTACCAGGGTACAGGCATGCTACACTACTGACTAGAGTCACCCCGGGCAACCCAGAGTGAGCGAACGTCCATCCAGAAGGATCACTGTTGCGGTTTCACCAGGTCTGGTAAGAGGGCCTGTTGGCCATTATCCATTACTTTTCCTAGGTACTGAGCCATTAGGAAGTGTCTAACCTGATATCCTCCCATCTATGCTGGGGGCAATTATTGCAGAAAATGACACCAAATGCTGGGAGTTTTTAATGCGGAAACTGACACCAGTGCTGAGGGTCATTATTATGTACACTGTCTGGTACAGATGCTGAAGTTTTTATTCTAGAAATCTGCACCGATGTGGGGGGTTATTATTGTTGCCAATGCTGGCGATTTTTATTGCGGAAACTGACAGCAAAGCTGGGGATTGTTATTGCAGAAACTGGCACTGATCCTGGGGGTTGTTATTTCCTTGGGGGGCGGACTCCATTTTTTATGATATTGTTATTCAAAGTTGCTAGTTGCTTGATAGTTGCATCAGGTTTCTCAAACCTTTGCATGCCTGTGCTTTATGTGATAATGACTAAGCCCCTCCCCTTCATGACATTGTCAAAAAGAGACCAAGCATGGATGACATTAAAATGATGCCCCCCCCCCCCCCTGAAAAAAGTTCAGCGAATGCCCATGAGGGTGGGCTGACATTTCACCTCAGGATATAGACCTCTAATGCCCCATACACACGATCGTTTTTCTTGCCATTTTTTTTCTTGCCGTTTTTCACGTCGTTTTTTTTCATGTTTCCTCTCAAGCCTGTCTTGCGTACACACGATCATTTAAAAAAACGATCAAGCAAAGCGCAGTGACGTACAACACGTACGACGGCACTATAAAGGGGAAGTTCCGTTCGAATGGCGCCACCCTTCATGTTAGTAAAGTTTGTTGAGCGACGATTCGCTCTTTTCAGTCTTGTGCTTTTCAGTCCGTGACGAATGTGCTATCTCCATTACAAACGCTAGTTTTACCAGAACGAGCGCTCCTGTCTCATACTTGATTCTGAGCATGCGCGTTTTTTTCACGTCGTTAAAGCATACACACTATCGTTTTTCACGTCGTTAAAAAAAACGACATAAAAACGACGTGAAAAAAGAGAGCATGTTCGAAATTTTTAATGCCCGTTTTTCACGTCGTTAAAAATGCTCTGGAGCCTACACACGATCATTTTTAATGGCCATTTTTTTTAATGGCATTTTTAACGGCATGAAAAACGATCGTGTGTATGGGGCATTAGGCAAAAGTGGAAAATGTGAAGATATGGGTGCCAGTCACTTTAAGTTGCAATCGAAAATGCATTACCCATACCTAAAATCCAGGGAAAGGGAGTAGGGAGTTCAGAACACCTGTTACTGACCTGCAGACTCATGTAGCACAACAATAGACTCCAGTACATGAAAAGGACCTCTAAAGTGTCATTAAATCAACAACATTAACCGCTTGCCGCCTGCCCACAGTTGTTGCACTGTGAGCGGGCGGAAGCTGCAGACTGGGCAACATACTGGTAGTTTGTGGAATGCTTGGGCCCCCTGCTGACCCGTGCTGTGTACAATCACAGTTTGGCAGCTAATTTCAGACAATGATTTTGGCTGAAGTTAGCTGTGGGCCAATCATGCACAGAGTTCTCGTGTTTACTATGTACTGTGAACAGCGATCTGACTGTTTCTTCTCCCTGCAAAGCAGGGAGAATAATCAGATGGATGCAGTAGTTAAGTAAAAGCAGCACATATTACACACATTATTATGCACACAGTTAACACTTTGATTGCCCCTAAGTGTTAAACCCCTTTCCAGCCAGTGTGATTAGCACAGTGACAGTGTATAGTATTAGCACTGATAACTGTATTAGTGTCACTATTGATGTCAGTGCCAGTTAGTCAGTTAGTATAACTCCTAGCCAACGTCAGCTAATGCGATTGCGCGCAATACTATCACAGTCCCACAATAAGTCCCTGATCAGCACCATTACTAATATAATGTGTAACGATACCTTCACTTAAGAGGGCCGCAGATTTAGTTTGGGCCCTGAAGACAGCTCCGCCAACCCCCAGCAATATACTCGACCCCCTACTGGCACAGCTAGTTCTGACAGCAAAATATCTATCTTATACTGTATGAGTAATTAAGCACCGAGACAATACTAAAATGAAATGGGTATAGAATTTTCTCAAGCTTTAGTTAGGAAAGGGGTTAACATTTATTACAGTTTACAATATATATATATTGCAGAGCCCTGCAACACTAACACACTATGAATATAAAGCTAACAGCAATAAGTGCGCCACGCGGGCGACCGTTAGTTAGGCGCCTTGTGGCGCAGTAACCAAACAAATTAGAAAAACCCCACCAGGCCTGGTTCAAATAGCTAAAACTTAGTCTATAGGGGATGATGTTCTTTTCTTCACCGGCAGGTCTTTAACGGTGGTGCACATTAACAGAGTATAATTTGTAATCCAATGGGAAAGGTAAAGATGGGATAAACACTTTGCTATGCGAACTGAGTTCAGCTCTGATAAGGTTCTTCAGTGAAAGTATCAGGAACAACTTGTGGGCCACGGCAGTCTATAGGCCTATTAACAGTAACAGTATATGGTTTGGGCATACGCCCTCTCACCCAAACGGACTGCGGTCCCAGTCCGGGAACTTCCACCGACTGTGTCACACACACACACACAGTCTCTCCAGCGATCGGGTCCCCGATCCAACCAATGCTGTAATAAAGCGAAGTTCGATGCCACCCAGGCTCGCAGAGGGGTGGAAGGCTCTTTGGTGCTGCGCAAGGCCTCAGGCTTCAGGCCTTGCACTCCGACACATCCGCACAGGAGGATCAGTCTCTGAAGTCTCGTGTCCCAAAGAGGCCGAGCCCAGCCTCGCCTGCTCCTTTTATAACCCCTCCCATGAGTCTCTGTGATGGAAACATTTCCGAATGGGGTTCTGGGTAATGTAGTCTCTCTCTCTGCTCTCACTTCAGCAATGTCTTTTCTCTACTTCCTCCCGACTCACCTCTCACCTGGAACTTCTTGTCTGTCTGCATTAAAGGGGAACACCCCGCTACACACTCCCCCCACTTGAACTCTTTGGTCCCCAAAGATAAACCTTAACAAAGACTATGTACAACTCTAGACAATTCTGCGAACGATGTTGGCATAGGGAATTCACACCAAAACTGAGGGGTAGAATTCCCTTGCCCACAGGTCACATTATCATGGGTGGCCTGCCTAACTGTGCCAGAGAGTGAGCTGGGGTTGCCCTCCACCAAATGGACAGTGGAGGGATCCGGATTTTCAGCACTCCTCCTAGCGGTAACTACAGAGTCTTCCGAGCTATTCCCCATTTGTGGGTAGGTCAGCTTCTTAGGAGGCCGGATGACTCTTCGAGCCCTTTGCTCTCTTGGGATTTCTGGCTCTGGCGCCACAGGCTCCTCTTCCTCTGAGTAACTATCATGGGCATCATGGGCATCTTCCCAGTAATCTGCTGAAGGACTAGATGGGATGAACTCTGTGGCTTCTGGGTTCAGTGTTCCATCTGAAGTGTCTTCAGTGGTTGGAAGATCTATAGTGGAAGTTCCTGGAGTTGGGGAAGGCCACAACCAATCAAGTTCTCCTTCTTCATTTTCACTAAGTTGAGAGGCCTCTCCATCTTCGGCTCGGGAGGTCTGCGACCGAGTGTTCGGCCTAGGAGTATCCAGGATAGAGGCCGGTTCAGGGGAGTCTCTCACGGGAGGTATTCTGACTGCCTCAGCCAGTGGGAGCAGGTGGTTTCGATGCCACGTCTTCAGGGGGCCCACCTTTCCTTCCGGCTTCAACTTGTAGACAGGCAGGCCCGGCAACTTTCTACAGATGACATAAGGTTCAGATCTCCATCTATCTGCAAGTTTGTGCTTCACAGGGACCCCCAGATTGCGTAACAGTACTCGATCCCCGGGCTGTAGGTCTTGTACCTGGACCTTCAAGTCAAAGTTTCTTTTGTTTCGAGCTCCCCTTTGATCTGAGGCCGCTTGAGCTTGTTCATAGGCTACTTTCAGGCTGTGTCTGAGCCTGTCCACATATCCTTTGTGGGATGTGGCTGAGGAATGGTCCAGAGAGGTGCCAAAGGCCAAGTCCACAGGTAGTCTCGCTTCTCTCCCAAACATGAGTCGATATGGGGAGTAGCCTGTAGCATCACTGATGGTGCAGTTGTAAGCATGTACTAGGGCTGCTATGTGTTTTCTCCAATGTTGCTTTTTCTCACTTTCCAGAGTCCCCAACATGTTGAGCAAGGTTCAGTTAAACCTTTCCGGCTGAGCATCTCCTTGTGGGTGGTAAGGTGTAGTTCGAGTCTTCTTGATTCCCAACAAATCCAGGAGTTTCCGGATCAGTTTACTCTCAAAGTCCCTTCCTTGATCTGAATGAAGTCGCTGTGGCAGCCCATAATGGACAAAGTACTTCTCCATAAGTACCTTGGCTACGGTGGAGGCCTTCTGGTCTTTGGTTGGGAAAGCTTGGGCATACTGGGTGAAATGGTCGGTTATCACCAGAACATTTCCTAGTCCACTCAGGTCGGTTTCGAGGCAGAGAAAATCAATGCATACCAGATCCATTGGGCCTTGACTTTGTAGATGGCCCATTGGGGCAGCTTGATGGGGTAAAGTCTTCCTCTGGATGCATCGTGCACATGAGTGGCAGTACTCTTCTACCTCTGCCCTCATGCAGGGCCAATAGAACCGACTTCTGACAAGTTGAAAGGTCCTTTCAGCCCCTAGGTGGCCATGATTGTCATGCAGGGCAATCAGAACAGTCTCTCGATGTTTCTCTGGGAGGAACAGTTGCCACTTATCTTCTGAGTCATCAGAGGGGCCCCTTCGGTAGACCACTCCCTGATGTACCTGCAACCTGTCCCATTCTTTCCTCAACAGGCGAGCTTCCTTTGAGGGATGACGCAGGAGTCTGTTTGGATCCTGATTCTCCAGGGCCTCCAGGACCATGGGGTCTTCCAATTGGTCACACCTCAACTCCTTCTTGGACAATCTCGGCAGGTTGTCTTCGTCCAATTGAGTCACTCCACAGTAATGTTTTGGGACTCCCACCATGGTAACTCCTATTTCTTCTGCTCTGGAGCCTCCTCTGGCTTGGAATTCAGCTCCTTGACAAAGGGCCCGCACCCCGTCCGGTGCCACTTGGGTCCAATCTTCCATGTCACTGGTGGGGGCATGAGATCTCCTGGACAGAGCGTCTGCGTCTCGATTCCCAGCCCCTGGCCTATACTTTAGGCTGAAGTTGAATCCAGACAGTGCGGCTAGCCACCTGGCCGTGGTGAAAAGGTAGGTAAGGGGGTTGTTGTCGGTTTTCACAGTGAACTCCACCCCATACAGGTAGTCTTTGAGCTTGTCTACTACCGCCCACTTAAGGGCCAGGAACTCCAGCTTGTGAGTGGGGTAGTTCTTCTCAGAGGGGGTCAGGCTCCTGCTCACGTAGGCAACAGGCCGCAGTTGTTCCTCGTGTTCTTGGTAAAGTACTCCTCCCAGACCGTCATGACTAGCATCTACGTGTAGTTCATAGGGCTTGGTTGGGTCTGCGTAGGCCAAGACTGGGGCAGTGGTTAGGCTCTCCTTTAATGCCTGGAAGGCCTCTTCACACTTCTGGTTCCACTGATCTCTGACTGACTCTCCCGGCTTCCTGGGCCCTGAGTCGTCCTCTTCCCCCTCAGGCTTGAGTAGTTCATTCAATGGTCTGGCAATTCGGGCGAATCCTTCCACAAACCTCCTGTAATAGGAGCAGAACCCCAAGAAGGATCTGAGTTCTGTTACTGTGGTGGGTCGTGGCCAGGAGGTAACTGCCTCCAATTTCTCAGGGTCTGTGGCCACCCCTTCTTCAGACACTATGTGCCCCAGATAGTTCACAGAAGACTGGTAGAACCGACACTTCTCAGGCGAAAGCTTGAGTCCTTCCTCACTGAGTCTTCTTAAACACTTTTTCCAGCCTCTCTTCGTGTTCTTCCAAGGTTCTCCCAAAGACAATGACATCGTCCAGGTATACAAGGACTTCAATAAGGTTCATGTCTCCTACAGTCTTCTCCATGAGACGTTGGAAAGTAGCTGGGGCTCCAGACAGACCTTGGGCCATCCAGGTGAATTCAAAGAACCCCACTGGGGTTATGAAAGCTGTCTTCTCCTTGTCTTCTGGATGCATAGGGATCTGATAGTACCCGCTCTTGAGATCCATAACGCTGAACCATTTGGCTCCAGACAAGCTCTGTAGGGCATCCTCTATCCTCGGAGTGGTGTATTGGTCGGGTATGGTTCTCCTGTTGAGAGTCCTGTAGTCTATACAGAGCCTCAATGACCCATTCTTCTTCCTGACCACCACTATCGGGGAGGCATAGGGGCTTCTAGACTCCCGTATCACACCAGTCCTCTTGAGTTCGGCCAGTTGTTCCCTTAGATCCTCTAGATCTGCTAGTGGGACCCGCCTGACCCTCTCTCTGAAGGGCTTATCTTCCTGGAGGTGGATCCGATGGGTGGCACTCCTTGCACACCCCACATCGAACTCATCTTTAGAGAAGATCTTCTCCCATCTGGTCAACTGGGCCTTGGCTCTCTCTTTCCAAGCTCCTGGCAGATTCGGGTTTTCCATGGACAGCTTCTCCCAAGCATCTCCTCCTTCACCCGTCCTCTTCACTTCTGACAGGGTAACAGGGGCCGCAGGGCTCACCTGGCCCAGCAGCATTCTGGCTGGGATTTCCATGGGGTCTCTGGTAGTGTTTAACACTCACTGGAACTCTACAATGGGCCTTCTTCAGGACCTTCAGCGGAATCACTTCCGGTATCACTTCCAGACCTGAGGACTAGCCTCTTGGGTCTGACTCCAGCACGACAAAGGGGCCAGGCTGCTCCCAAGTAAGCTTCACAGTGGCTCTGAGACAGGTTACTTCACCGGGCTGCAACACTACCCCTTCTCTTCCAAGTCTCCACACCTTCCCTATCCCCTCTCCAGGGGTCTCCTGCTCTTGGACCAGCCGTTGGTAGGCCGTCTTCAGCATGGGATGGATCTTGGTGGCTGCTTGCCCCTCCTCTTTCACTAGAGGGGTCAGGAGTCTTCGGACCAGGTCCGTGTTCGTCCCTATTATAAGGGAATTCTTGTGGGCTCCAGGCGGCCTAGGGCACACAACTGCCAGGGTGTCAAACACTTCGGCCTTCCCAGCCACGGATGGGTCAAAGGTCATCTTGATGGGAAGGTAGCCGTCGTAAGGGAAACTCTGGGTTCCAATTCCCCATATTTCCAGCTCTTCTATCTTCTGGATAGGCAGATGACTCAAGTGCCTATCGTAGAAATCCCAGTATAGTAAGGTCACTTGTGCCCCGGTATCCAAGAGGGCCCTGGTGTAGACTCCCTCCACTTGAATGGGCACTATCGGAGATGGGCCTACCAGCTTCTCCGGATATGGCCTGGTAGGGGTCACCTTCTTCTGGTCCTTTCCCTTCCGACTCTCTTTCGTCCAGCTCCTTTTGGACTTTAGTCTTTCCTGAGCCTGGTATGCATTGATTTCCCTCCTTTCAATGGGTGTACAGACCCGCTGAGGGATTTTATTGTTTTTCTTAGGTGTGCATCCCCTCTGGGGAATGTTGTGCCCCTTCTGAGGGGTCTTGCCCCCTTTCTCTGGGGTGTATCTCTGTTGAGGAATGTTGTGTTTCCTCCGAGGTGTTTTATTTCCTCTCTTCTTCTGTTTTTCATTCAGTTTGGAGCTCACTGAAGATGATGGGCACCCGGTTGACTCCTTCACCGGGGCCCTCTGAAGTTTTCCGCCGGCTGGCGGTTATTTGTCTTTTTCTTCCTGGGACTGGAACATATGTTTGCAAAATGACCAATCCCTCCGCAGTTGTAACAAATCACCTCTTCTTCCCGATCCTGTAGAGAAGCGGGCGCTGAGGTATTCGGGAACAACTCCTTTCTTGGACTTTCCTTTTCTGGTTTCCTTTGATCTTTCTCCATCAAAGAGGTCAGTATCCCCAACACTTGGGACATCTGCGATTTCAGGGTGTCCACTTCTGCATCTCTTTCGGGGGTCATGGCCGGGCTGACCATCACCACCGGAGGTTTGGTTGGCTCGACTGGCTGTTCCCTCTTTTTCTCCTCCAACATGGCCTCTTCCTCTCTGACCATTCGAATGAGGTCGGGGTATTCCAGGTTCTTAACATCCTGTCGGGTGCGCAGCGCCAATGCAATAGGATCCAGGGGCTGAGCTCCCCTCAATACCTGCTGAGCCCGGGCCTTGTCTACCTTCCCTGGGTCGATCCCCTTTTTCAGAATAATTCTATGCAGGATCTTGTCTAGACGTCCCATATATTCTGATAGTTTCTCTCCTGTTTTCTGGTAGCAGTGCTCCAGCTGATAGGTGAGCTCGGTAAGTTTTTCTGTCCCACCGAACCCATTCTGCAAGATGTCCAAGTAGTCCTGTGCAGTACAGTCTTTCCTGCTCATCTTCAGGTTGCGTACGGCATCCAGAGCAGGCCCCTTCAAACTTCAGCAATTCTCTGTTTCTTGCTGCGTTCTGGAACTTCCCATTCCTCTAAGGCCTGAGTGGTGCCATCTAGCCACTCCTCAAATCCCTCTTCCCCTAAAGGGTACAGGTTTCCTCCCTGAGAATATCCGGAGCTTTCTGTACCCCGACATCGGGTAATCTGTGGGATTCTTCTTGCACTGGGCCACAATCTCTCCCAGTACAGCGCATAGTTCTGTGCTAAGGGTGGCCGGTGATGATCTGGGACTCTCTGTATCCTTCTGCTTTTCCGCCTTAGGGGATGGCGGGGGAGGTGTCTATGGAGATGATGGTTTACTTATTTGGAACCGATCTCCCTTATGTGGCAGCGCATGTGTCAGATAGTAGGTCTGACCATCCATAGCTTGTATGCTCGGGCTTTTAAAATGCTCTGGAATTTCGTCTTTCCCCTCTATTAATGCGTATGTACGCGAAGCATGTGGTCTCACATCCATCACCCATGATTTCTGGCATGGTGATAGGGACGTTATTAGCTGCTTTATCGCATCTCTTTGCCAGATCCCCGGGAGTTCAATAACTGCCGCCGCGGCCGCATCTGCCCCAGCCACTGTGTACCACTGTCCTACTTCTAGCGGGTCCATGCCGGTCTTTTGGCGTGTTCGCTTTCTGTATCAGGATCCCGGACGAGCCCCCACGTGTAGCGATACCTTCACTTAAGAGGGCTGCAGATTTAGTTTGGGCCCTGAAGACAGCTCCGCCAACCCCCGGCAATATACTCGACCCCCTACTGGCACAGCTAGTTCTGACAGCAAAATGTCTATCTTATACTGTATGAGTAATTAAGCACCGAGACAATACTAAAATGAAATAGGTATAGAATTTACTCAAGCTTTAGTTAGGAAAGGGGTTAACATTTATTACAGTTTACAATATATATATATTGCAGAGCCCTGCAACACTAACACACTATGAATATAAAGGTACAGCAATAAGTGCGCCACACGGGCGACCGTTAGTTAGGCGCCCTGTGGCGCAGTAACCAAACAAATTAGAAAAACCCCACCAGGCCTGGTTCAAATAGCTAAAACTTAGTCTATAGGGGATGATGTTCTTTTCTTCACCGGCAGGTCTTTAACGGTGGTGCACATTAACAGAGTATAATTTGTAATCCAATGGGAAAGGTAAAGATGGGATAAACACTTTGCTATGCGAACTGAGTTCAGCTCTGATAAGGTTCTTCAGTGAAAGTATCAGGAACAACTTGTGGGCCACGGCAGTCTATAGGCCTATTAACAGTAACAGTATATGGTTTGGGCATACGCCCTCTCACCCAAACGGACTGCGGTCCCAGTCCGGGAACTTCCACCGACTGTGTCACACACACACACACACAGTCTCTCCAGCGATCGGGTCCCCGATCCAACCAATGCTGTAATAAAGCGAAGTCCGATGCCACCCAGGCTCGCAGAGGGGTGGAAGGCTCTTTGGTGCTGCGCAAGGCCTCAGGCTTCAGGCCTTGCACTCCGACAAATCCGCACAGGAGGATCAGTCTCTGACGTCTCGTGTCCCAAAGAGGCCGAGCCCAGCCTCGCCTGCTCCTTTTATAACCCCTCCCATGAGTCTCTGTGATGGAAACATTTCCGAATGGGGTTCTGGGTAATGTAGTCTCTCTCTCTGCTCTCACTTCAGCAATGTCTTTTCTCTACTTCCTCCCGACTCACCTCTCACCTGGAACTTCTTGTCTGTCTGCATTAAAGGGGAACACCCCGCTACAAATGTCATGACTGCATAAATTCCAGTATATATACTATAGTTTGTAAACACTATAATGTTCGCACAAACCAATTAATATACAATAATTGTGATTTTTTTTTTTTTTACGTAAGACCGTGTAGCAGAATACATTTTAGCCTAAATTTATGAAGAAATGCAATTTTTTTATTTTTTATTGGATATGGTTTATAACAGAAAGTAAAAAGTATTTTTTTTTTCCCTTCAAAATTTTCGGCCTTTTTGTTAGTGTAGCGGCCTCACCCCATCTCTTTCTTCTAGGGGTATCACACACGACAGGGTGAGATGCGCTACGGCCCATGTTTCTCCCCCATAGCTGTGGGTGAGGTGAAGGCCAGTACCAGATATTTTCCTCGGGCCTGTATGTTTTAGTCAAGGATCAAGTCCTGCTGTGCCAACACTTCCCCTTTCTCCCATTAACCAGAGTTCCACACACCGATCACAGTCCAACTCTTGTTTTATTGCATAACTCACAATAAACAGTGCTTCAGTAGCCAACTGGTTGAAACCCAATAACAGTTTGATACGGTGGAATGAGCAGGTCGAGGCACTATCCTGATTGTCAGCTAAACCACTGTGATTTCACCAGCGGTTACTATAGCCTTGGCTAGAGAGAACTTAGAACTTGAGAGTCTCTACCAGCGACTCAAGAGAACGTAGATAGGAGTACCTTCGCTGCGTTGTGGCCCCTGTCAGGGGAAGATGTCCCTCCAAGGGAGTTACCAGAGGCCCATCCGTCACTGGGTTGATGCTGCTCCAGACTCTCCGAATCAGTAAGCTCCCCGGCCTCCTCGCCTCAGACATGGGCCCCATCCACTTCAGGTACCCTCGGATTTCTCCACCCTCTCGGGACCCAGTCGAAGTCACTGGGCCCCAGGCCTCCTGGTTTAGTACCTCACCGCAGGCTGAAGGTGCCTGGGATGGACTCCAACTCCATTCCGGTCAGGCCTAGGGCACCCGAGCCGGAATTCAGAACCGCCCGCACCCAGGCCTAAAGGTGCCTGGGCGCGTGATGAAGGACCTCCAAAAGAGCAAGACCTTGTGACCAGGACGTCTCCCCCTTTTATCCCCTCCATTGACGTCACGGCAGGTTCCCCGCCCTCGCCGTACCATCTCAGAGAAGGGACAAAAAGGACAGCACTATGGCAGCAAATCTACCTTGAGCCTGCGGGCACCTGCCACCCACAGGCCAAGGAGACTATTACACTGCCCAATCCTCCACGAATACAAATGGTCCAATTACTCCCATAATTTACACACCTGGATCATACTACCACCCAGGTGTACCCCACCTAAATTTAGGGACCCCACTACATTAGTATTGCAACAAAAAACAAAAACCCAGTGGTGATCAAGTACCACCAAAGGAAAGCTCTATGAAGCTGTAAAAAATAATTATAAACATTTAATTTGTGTACATGGATGCATGAATTGCAAGGTAAAGTGCTGAATAGCAAAAAATGCTCTGGCCATGAAGGGGTAAAACCTTCAGGAGTTCAAGTAGTTTAAATTAAGTCAGTGTGGGATTCGATTTTTGTATTCTGCAAAAAAACGGGTTGATCCTGCTGTTCTCTATTTACCTCTTCTGTTCATGTCCCCCGCTGCAGTTGGGGGATTTTGCAGAGCAGTGTTGGCAGCTTAATGCACTTGCTCAGTTTTCAGTGTTTTTTCTACCCTGAGCTTTTCCTCCCTATCTGAGCAGCCCATGTGACAATAGAGTCACACATGTGCGCGTATACACAGTGGTATATGACAGCCCACTCCCTCCCTCCTCCTCCATGCCCACTAACCAGCTAAACACAATGGGGGCGGGATATTACAATGCATCCGGAAAGTATCCACTTTTTCCACTTTTTATGTTACAGCCTTATTACAAAATTGATAAAATTCATTATTTTACACAAAATTCTACAAATAATACCCCATAAAACAACATGAAAGAAGTCTGTTTAAAATCTTTTGTAAATGTATTAAAAAAAAAAAAAAAAAATCACATGTACATACTGTAAGTATTCACAACCTTTGGCTGTGACACTCAAAATTGAGCTCAGGTGTATCCTGTTCCCACTAATCCCACTACAACTTGATTCGAGTCCACCAGTGGTAAATTCAGTTGACTGGACATGATTTGGAAAGGTACACACCTGTCTTTATAAGGTCCCACAGTTATAGTGCATGTCAGAGCACAAACTAAGCCATGAAGATCAAGGAAATGTCTGTAGACCTCCGAGACAGGATTGAATCGAAACACAGATCTGTTATAGGAGGCTTCCAGATTCTGATAAGCAACCCAGCCTGCAGACCCCAAGAACCACCGCACAGGGTTGTGCGGAAGAGGTCCTTGTACCCATCAACACGGGGACAAGGTGCCCCACAGCACCCCCCCCCCCCCAATGTTGAGAGCATGCAGCCTGGTATGGTTCAGAAGGGGGGGCACTCGCTGGTCCCCTCTCTTTTCTGACCTGCCGGGCTGCATGCTCGAATAAGGGTCTGATTTGGATTTGGGGGGGACCCCATGCCAGTTTAAAAAAAAAAATGGCCCCGTTTGGGTTCCCTGAAAATCCATACCAGACCCGGAAGGAAGGCCTGGTAAGGATTTGGGGGGGGGGACCCCACACCGTTTTTTTTCCTGATTTATTTTTTTGCCGGCAATTATTTTTTTACATTCAGCTGTCAGTGGGGAACCCTGCTGACAGCTGATGACTCATTGGTTGTTAAGGATGTGGCGGCCGGTTTCCCGGCCCGCTCCTTAGCAACCAGCTATACACAGTGTGTTTAAAGGGAAAAAAACTTAAAATGCATCAAAAACCAAAGTGTTTACATTACATGCAAAACACAATCTGCTGCAGTCCCTGACCCTTTTCAAATAATGCAGCACCACAAAACGCACAGATGTAAACATCCATAGGAAACCATGTTAAATGGACTGTAGTGCGTTTCTGCAAAACACACCACAAAACTAATGTAGCGGCCTCACCCTCTCTCTCTTCTTTAGCGGTTACTTTGGCTCCGGTCTAGGGGTACCTTGAAGGGGAGAGCGAGGTGCGCCACGGCCCATGTCCTCTAGATCAGAGGTCATCAACCCCCGGTCCGTGGCCCAAAGCCGGGCCGTACCGCCTCTCTAGCTGGGCCGCAATGTGAATGACACTGTCAGTGCCGTACCGCCGCTATAGCCGGGCCACAGAGGAGACCATCAGCGATGCAGCTGCCCGAGCAGAGAGATGACACCATCTGTCTGCGCTACGCAGAGGCGCGCTGCTGTCCCGCCCTAACATACGGCGCTGCAAGGCTACGCTACACAGAGGCGCGGCCGGCCAATGAGAGAGAGAGAATGACGTCATCTCTCCGCCCACCCTCGCTATGTACCAGCTCAATACATTCCCGCAATCTCCAACGGCTCCCCCTGACTTTCCCGTGCTGAGACTGTAAGTACAGTGGGCACTGCAGAGGGACTTTTTATACTGGGGCATTTAATGACTTTTGTGTACTGGGACATTTAATGATTTTTGTGTACTGGGACATTTAATGTTTTATGTGTACTGGGACATTTAATGATTTTTGTGTACTGGGACATTTTAATGATTTTTGTGTACTGGGACATTTTAATGATTTTTGTGTACTGGGACATTTAATGATTTTTGTGTACTGGGACATTTAATGATTTTTGTATACTGGGACATTTAATGATTTTTGTATACTGGGACATTTAATGATTTTTTTTATACTGGGACATTTAATAATATTTTTATACTGGGACATGTAATAATAATTTTATACTGGGACATTTAATAATATTTTTACACTGGGACATTTAGGGCCGGTTCACACTGCAGCGATGTCCGAGTTCGGATGTGATTCGCACCACACCGCACTGCAGTGCACATCACATGCGATCTCTGTGCGATTTCAGCCATACAAATCGTATGGCTGAATTTGCATCAAACTCACACGCATCTAACTCACACAGGACCCTTTTTTTTGTCCGCAGCAGAATCAGATCGCATGGGTGTTTACACCCATGCGATCCGATTCCTGTCAGAGTTTGCAGATCGCACTGAGATATACGAACTGATTTTGGGGTGTCGTTAACTTTTAACTGACACTCCCAGCAGTTCGCATAGGGCAATGTGAACTGCCACCGGAAAACCTGCGATGCGGGAACCTGCAGTGGATTCGCAGGGTTCCCGCACCGCAGCAGTGTGAACCGACCCACACGTCGTGATTCCTCCCCCCCTCCTACCGGGCCTTGGAAAAATATTCTTCCACAAAACCGGTCCTTGGTGCCAAAAAGGTTGGGGACCGCTGCTCTAGATTACAGCATGTAGAGGTGAAGGCCAGAATCAGATTACCTTCGGGCTGTGTATACGCTCAGAGCCAAGTCTGTTCTGCTGATAACCCCCTTTGCTCCCAGTAATTGGAGTACCACACACTGAAAAGGCCCAACACTTATTTATTCCATAACGGCAAACAAATAGTCCTTTGCGAGCAGACAGTTTGAGACCCATAGAACAGTTCAGTATTGGTGCGGAGTAGGTCAAGGCACAATCCTCAAAGAAACTAAACCGTTGAGGTTTCACCAACGGTTGCTAAGCACAGTGGCTGTAAAACTTACTTTTTGGCTTCAGAGTCTATTCCAGCGACTCTAGTGAACATGAACTGGAGTTACCTTCGCTACGTTGCAGCCCCTGTCAGGGGGAAGACATCCCTCCAAGAGAGTTACGAGAGGCCCCGCCGTCACCGGATTAATGTTGTATCGGGCTATTCGGAAGGGTTACACTCCCCGGCCTCCTTACCTCAGATACGGCTCCTAACACCTTAGGGCCCCTCGGACTCCTCCACCCTCGCGGAACCCAGTCGAAGTTACTGGGCCCCAGGCCTTGGTCATAGTACCTCACCCCAGGCTTAAGGTGCCTGGGATGGACTCCATCCCTCGCTCCGGCCAAGTCAAGGGCACCTGGGCCCGGAACTCCGGAACGCCAGCACCCAGGCTGAAGGTGCCTGGGCGCGGCCGCGTCCTCCAACTCTGGACCCCGAGGTCAGGGCGTCCGCCCCTTTTATCTCCTCTCCCTTTGCGTCACAGCGGGTTCCCCACCCCGCTGTACCAGCGACAGGAAAGGACAAAAAGGAACAGTCTTGCGGTGCAGGTTCAACTCCGGCCCAGGGCGGCAACGCCACCTGCAGGCCACAGGGAACCTTGCACCACCAGAGTCCTCCAAGAACCACAAAAGGGATTCTCAGACTCCCTAACAATTAGTACATTTGGGTTGAATAACCCAGATGCTGCCCCCAAATTGAAATGCCCGCTACACTCTCCCCCCGGTGATTTGACACTGGTCCCCAGTGTCTGGTCCGAACTCACATCCCACAAAAGTGGTGACATAAGCTCCGCCCAGAAACTAAACCATACAATTTAGTCCTGAATTGTGCCAAGACCTAGAATGGGAAAGGGAAAACATAAAACAGTAAAACTATAAACCTTTCAATGAGACACTTCTGACATTTACACAAGCACAATCCTCCCCCTGGCTATCTAAGGACAACCCATTCTCAGCAGCCTTGACAGATGAATCTCCTGCAGAAGGGAAAAAAAAACATCCTACCACAATGTGTGTTTTCTTGGAATGAACGGGCCTGTCCTTGAAAAGGCCCATTCACTTCAATAAGTATGGTGATGCAAGTGTAAAAAAAAAAAAACAACAGTCGTTGCGCAGCACTGCCACCTGGTGACAGTGCCACGGTAATGACACTTGGCCAAATCCTCCAGACAACTTTCCTTCTTCTTTCACTGTGTCTACACTAACTACACCCCAAAGTCATTATCTTCTTTGCAGTGCAGGGAGAAAGAGGGAGAACAAACAGTAACAGCTCCCATTTCTCCAAAGAGAAAAAACGCCCAAATATTAAAAAAAAACTAGGGCACAGTCCTTGTGTTCCGGCAAGTTCAGCAATGAACAATAAACAGAGCATACAGGAGTCTTTTCCTCCTAAAGGTAGAACTTTGGGTGCGGCAGGAACAGGGGCTTCAAGTGCTTATCGAAAGTCTCCACATTATATTCAATGTTCTCTCCATCTTTGCGACAAATAAGCACCCTGTCCGCATGGATGTGCCGACCCAACATCCACTCCACTTTACAGTCTTTGAACTTCTTAGACACGGGGGATGAGCACAAAAGATATCGGCGAGCATGGGGAACTTTGAGCTTTTCCCAGACAAACTCATCATACCATCGCTGCCGCAGGACCTCCACTTCAAAAAGCAAGTCCCGGGGTAGGTATGGGTACTCCCACCCATACTCACGGGCAACTCTCTGACAGAAGAGCCGCTGTAGCTGGGCCAGAGGTGGCATTGTGGCACGGTCTCCTTCTCCAGGCTGGAAAATGGACTCAGGATGCCGAGGTACTTTAACTACCTCCGTTGGCTTGGACCTAGGAGCCCGCGGTAATGAACGTTGCGTTCCCGTCACCGGAACGGATGAAGCAGTAGGTGATTCTTAGGATGGAAGGGTGGGCAGGAGACCAGATTTCTCCCCGGGCTCCGGGACCTCCAGACGGGGTGTACTATCCCCTGTAGACATAGGCGGATCCCTTGGCGCACGGAGCGCGGGTAATGGCATCCTGTCCCAACCCTTGCGGTGAAAGACCTCATCGATCTCGCCATCATCGCCGGCATCTGACAGCGACTCTAGGTCGGAGGTGTCATACATTTCCGCGGGCAGGTAATTCCCAGTAGATAAGGAATCACCCTCCCTTACAGGCTCCACCGACAATGGACTCCAAACACCTCCAACCACACACACAGTCCCAACCCCTGGCTCACCTGGGCCTTCAGTAGAACAGGGATGTCCAGGGCTCTTCCCTCCAGATCCATCCAGGCCAGGCAAGCGGCGGGGCAAAGCTCTTCCACGACCATAGGATGCCTGTACAAGGCCAACTTTCCTCTTCGGAGGTGGGAGCAGGGAGCTTGTGGTGACCGAAGCAGCATCCTCGGATTTTTCTCTCTCAGTCTCTGGTTGGGCACTCTCTTTGCCCTGGTCAGTGCGCACAGAAATCTCCGCAAAGGCCTGGATCTCCCCTTCCGGAGTGGCGGTACCTGTGAGGCAGTTGAGGTGGGAGGCTCGGGGCCTTTCCGTGAATGGCTCCACCTCAAAAAGAAACTCCTTGCAGGCCTCACATCGCCCGAATGGCTTCAAGTTGACCACCAGTCCCGAGCAGCTGGGACAGATCACACCGAGGGCCTCTATGTCTCTGCATACATACAGAGCCAAACGTCCTCGGGGCCTGAGTCTTATTCCTGTGTCCGTTATGGAAGCAGCAAAGGAAGTCAACTTCGTGGGGAAAGGAACCGGAATCCACGGGGTACTTGAGGTCATCCCGACTGTCTGCTGCTCCATTGCGCACTGACCAATTCGCGCCGGAATCCCCACGTGACTACTTCCACATGGCCAGACTCCTCCCATACTCTGCACTTGTTCGCAGGCTTTCCCTTTTCCCCGCCCACGAACTGTGCAGTTATGGTGTGCCTCATGGCGCGCTTGTCAACATGGCCGACCTACTCGGAACTCCACCGGGCAGCAAAGTTCAAACACAGACGTTCCCAGCTCCATACACAAAACACACATCCGGACTTATGAGCCCCCACGTGTAGCAGCCTCACCCTCTCTCTCTTCTTTAGCGGTTACTTTGGCTCCGGTCTAGGGGTACCTTGAAGGGGAGAGCGAGGTAAGCCACGGCCCATGTCCTCTAGATTACAGCATGTAGAGGTGAAGGCCAGAATCAGATTACCTTCGGGCTGTGTATACGTTTAGAGCCAAGTCTGTTCTGCTGATAACCCCCTTTGCTCCCAGTAATTGGAGTACCACACACTGAAAAGGTCCAACACTTATTTATTCCATAATGGCAAACAAATAGTCCTTTGCGAGCAGACAGTTTGAGACCCATAGAACAGTTCAGTATTGGTGTGGAGTAGGTCAAGGCACAATCCTCAAAGAAACTAAACCGTTGAGGTTTCACCAACGGTTGCTAAGCACAGTGGCTGTAGTGAACAGGAACTGGAGTTAACATCGCTATGTTTCAGCCCCTGTCAGGGGGAAGACATCCCTCCAAGACAGTTACCAGAGGCCCCGCCATCACCGGATTAATGCTGTACCGGGCTATTCGGAAGGGTTACACTCCCCGGCCTCCTCACCTCAGATACGGCTCCCAACACCTTAGGGCACCTCGGACTCCTCTACCCTCGCGGAACCCAGTCAAAGTTACTGGGCCCCAGGCCTTAGTCATAGTACCTCACCCCAGGCTTAAGGTGCCTGGGATGGACTCCATCCCTCGCTCCGGCCAGGTCAAGGGCACCTGGGCCCGGAACTCCGGAGCGCCAGCACCCAGGCTGAAGGTGCCTGGGTGCGGCCGCGTCCTCCAACTCTGAACCCAGAGGTCAGGGCGTCCGCCCTTTTTATCTCCTCTCCCTTTGCGTCACAGCGGGTTCCCCGCCCCGCTGTACCAGCGCCAGGAAAGGACAAAAAGGAACAGTCTTGCGGTGCAGGTTCAACTCCGGCCCAGGGCGGCAACGCCACCTGCAGGCCACAGGGAACCTTGCACCACTAGAGTCCTCCAAGAACCACAAAAGGGATTCTCAGACTCCCTAACAATTAGTACATCTGGGTTGAATAACCCAGATGCTCCCCCCCCAAATTTAAATGCCCGCTACACTAATATGTGTGAACGTAGGGTAAGTGTATTATTGACTTACAGTTAAAGTGCATGGATAGCCAAAACTTTTTTTTTTGTTGAAAAAATTAGGTAAGGGTAAAACTTCTATCAGGTTATTTTTATCTGCCAATGTCCTGGTAGGGAGGTGTATATGATTGTCACAGTGTACCCTCTAATTACAGAACGTCTTGTATGCACTGAAAAGCATATAATATGTTTTTTAAATGTAGAACGCGCAGCCATTAGGGTGACCACATTTCCAAACTGCCATTCAGGGACAATTTTGCCAAGGACGGGGGGGGGGGGGATGTAGTTTCGGGGTTGACGGGATTTTGGTGGCGCATGATTTGTCGGGTGAATGGCTGATTTTAGCACTTATATCATCCCAATACCATGCTTCGAATGTATTTCCATTATTACCTTGTAATAATAGACCCCCTTCCCTTAGTACAGACCCCTTTCCCTTAGTATAGACCCCCTCTCTCAGTACGGACCACCCTCTACTAACTATAAACCCCCTCCCTCAGTACGGACCCCCCTCTACTAACTATAGACCCCCTCCCTCAGTACGGACCCCACTCTACTAACTTTAGGCCCCCTCCCTCAGTATGGACCCCCCTCTACTAACTAAAGACCCCCTCCCTCAGTACGGACCCCCCTCTACTAACTATAGATTCCCTCAGTGCGGACCCCCCTCTACTAACTATAGACCCCCTCCCTCAGTACGGACCCCCCTCTACTAACTATAGACCCCCTCCCTCAGTCCGGCTCCCTCTCCACTAAGTATAGGCCCCCTCCCCTAACTATAGACCTCCTCCCTCAGTACGGACCCCCTCTCCACTAAGTATAGGCCCCTCCACTAACTATAGACCCCCTCCCTTAGTACGGACCCCCCTCCACTAACTATAGACCCCCTCCCTCAGTACGGACCCCCTCTACTAACTATAGACCCCCTCCCTCAGTATGAACCCCCCTCTCCACGAAGTATAGGCCCCCTCCCTCAGTACGGACCTCCTCCACTAACTATAGACCCCCTCTCTCAGTCCAGCCCCCTCTCCACTAACTATAGATTCCTGGGGTTAGCTCGCTCTGTCTATTCCATTCCGGGACACTGTATTGTCCCGGACTGAAGGTGCCTGGGACCTGGGACAGACCTGCTAATTACGGGAATGTCCCGGGCAATCCGGGACACGTGGGCACCCTAGCAGCCAGCTGCCCACCATACTCATTGTATGTGGAACAGACTACTACTGTAAGCTTGAGCATCTCCAAATGCTCTTTAGATGGTACATAGCAATCATCAGAGGTAGCCACGCTGGCCCAATCTGACTTTAAAAAATACATTTTTCCTGGAGTGTGCTTTTTTTTTTTTTTTTTTTAAATCTTTTTATTGAATTTTTATAAAACATACACACATTTTGCCTACACCTAGGCATAACAGCTGCCCACGCAGGGGCCATTACCCTGTTTCGGCATCAGACCGTCACAGGGCGACAAATAACAAAAAACTTAAATTAGTCTATACTACAACCCCAAGCTTGGGGAGAGGGTTCAGTCAATATACGTCATGCTTCAAAGTGGTATTGATAGAGGAATGTAGCCTGGAAACATTATTTGGGTTAATAGATCGATATTTCAATGATACAATAGAAGTCTAGACAGTGGTCACTGTATCACTTGCCGTGCTTCTGTCATCTAACCAACAGTTCCATACCTTTTCAAATTTGTGCGGACAACCTCTAGACAAGTACGTGGCTCTATATAGGGGCAAACTGGCATTAATTACGTTTTTCCAAAATTTAACAGAGGGGGGAGACGTTTGTTTCCAATTCATTGTAATGGCTTTGCGCGCATAATACAACAACAGGGATATGAGTGTTTTCCTGGCTCTGAGTATTGGCAGTTGGTCAATCAGTCCTAGCAAACAGTGTATGGGCTCGCATGGGACGCAAGTCCCGGTGGCCTTATTGATCACCCGTAGCACTTCACTCCAATACTGTACAATTGCTGGGCAAGCCCAGAAAATATGGAAGAAACCCCCTGGCCGGTAGGAGCAGCGCCAGCACTCCGGAGAATGCTCCAGTGACATCTGGTGCAGCCTGTGAGGCGTGTAGTGAGCCCTGTGGACAATTTTATATTGGACTAATTTGTCCCTTGCTGAGATCAGAGGGGAGAAGGGATAATCCCAAACCTCCCTCCAGTCGTCCGCGTCCAGCCCCGGTATGTCCTCCACCCATTTCCTGCGGAGGGAAGACAGCTCGGGGATAGCAGCAACCAGCAGGGATCCATCAATCTGAGACGCGGGCTTCTCCAGGTCTTTCACCCGGATAGTAGATTCCAACTCTGAGTATGCCAATTCGACTGGCCTGCCCAAAAATTGGCACCTGAAGGCATGTGCAATTTGGAGATATCTAAAGTGGGCTCGGTCAGGTACGTTGAATTTAGCACATAAAGTGTGAAAGGGAGTGAGATCTCCGTTGGTGATGATATGTTTGAGGGTCAGTATTTTATACTTGGCCCAGGCCTGCGGATCGGGGATAGTGTGGAATTGTGATAGGTTGGGATTCAGCCACAGGGGGGTGTGAGGAGACCAAGAGTTCGGCTGGGGTGCCCTTAGTGCCTCACCCGCCTTCCATGCCCGCATAGTGGTACGCATGGAAGGGGTGAGATTGTGAGGCGTTTTTGGCCCCCTGAATAGCAGTCCCTCCAGTGCCTCCAGGGACCCCACTATGGCTGCCTCCAGTACCGTCACGGAGTTGGTCAGGTCCGGTCTCAGCCACCAGTGGGCGGTCACAAGCTGAGTAGCCAAATAATACTTGTAACAATCAGGGAGAGCCAAGCCGCCACTGTCCACAGGCCTGGTCAAGGTGGAATATTTGAATCTAGGTGGCCTGCCCCCCCAAATAAAGGAGAGGAAGAGTTGCCTGAGGGAATTAAAGAAGACTTTAGTCAGCCAGTGAGGGGAGTTCCGAAAAATATACGTGAGTTTAGGAAGGACTTTCATTTTAATCAGGTTAATACGCTCGATGAGAGAAAGGGGCAGGTTACTCCACGCCTTAAGTTTGGCTTTAATGGTCACCAGGACAGGGTCGAGATTGAGCCGCACAAAATCCCCAGTCTCCCTTGAGATAACAATTCCCAAGTAGGTGAACTGCTCAACCCACTGAAGCGGGAGAGAGGAGGGCGAGGAGGACCGGGCCCCCACATCCACTGGGAACAATTGCGACTTGTGCCAGTTCACCCTCAGCCCCGTGAAGGCGGCGAAGGCATCCATGATACCAAGTGCGCCCCGCAGAGAGTCACCAGCGTCATTCAGGAACAGGAGCATATCGTCCGCGTATAAAGCCACTCTCTCCTCCAGCCAGCCCACCCGAAGACCACGGACCTCGGCCGAGCTCCTAAGGGCCTCAGCAATAGGCTCCACGGCCAAGGCGAACAGAGCCGGGGAGAGAGGGCATCCCTGTCTGGTGCCCCTCTGCAGGGAGAACTGAGGAGACAAGGAGCCATTCAGCTTAATGCGTGCCGTAGGACCAGTGTAAAGTGTGCGTATCCAGCCTATAAATTTTAACGGGAACCCCATTCGTCTAAGCACCTCCCACAGATAGACCCATTCCACTGTGTCGAATGCCTTCTCTATATCCAAGGTGGCAATGGTTCTAGTACCCTGGTTAGTATGGGGGGCATGAATATTAGTGAATAATCTGCGTATATTAATGTCTGTAGATCTACCGGGCATGAAGCCCGTTTGGTCGGAGTCAATCAGGGACTTTATCACTACATTGAGTCTAGTGGCCAGTAACTTGGTCAAAATTTTAAGGTCACAGTTGAGAAGTGCAATTGGCCTGTATGAGGCGCAGAACTTAGGGTCTCTATTAGGCTTAGGAATTAGAACCACATGGGCTTCTCTCATAGAGGGTGGCAAGGAGTCTTGATTCAAGCAAGCTTGAAACATCTGAGCTAGTTTAGGGGCGAGCAATTCTGCGTGGGCCCTATAGTACTCAATGGGCAGGCCGTCCGGCCCTGGGGTTTTTCCTGCCGGAAAAGATTTAATGGCCAGTGTGACTTCTTCTGGGGTGATCTCCTAGACAAGGAGTTGCCTCTCCGTGTCAGAGAGCCACCCCAGGGCCAATGTGTCCAGCAGGGAGATCATAGGCGCAGTATCAAACCCGTCAGGAAGTGAAGAGACATAAAGAGAAGTGTAGAAAGTGTTGAATGCACACAGAATATCCTCCTGAGAGGTGGCTAAAGCGCCATCTGCCGTGAGGATCTCCGATATAACCGCTGAGGGCCTGTCCTGCTGCGCTAGCATCGCCAGCAGTTTGCTATTTTTATCTCCATGTTCAAAGTATGCCTGTCTGCTACCCTGTATACCAAGACTAGTGGCATCTGTAACATAGAGATGTAGTTCTCGCCTAAGCGATGACAGGTGTTCAAAATTGGAAACCGTCGGTGAGGCTGAATACTGATTCATCGCCTCATCCACCCTACGCTGCAGGTCAGATACCCCGTCTCCCAGTTCCGCCTTTACCGCCGCCACAGCCGAGATATACTGACCCCTGCTGTGAGCCTTGGAGGCGTCCCAGGTCATCTCCAGAGAAGCCGACCCCGCATTGTGCGCCCAATACTCCCCCAGGGGGGAAAAAACTCTGTCGTGGACAGCCTCGTTGTTGATCCAATGGGGTTGCAACCTCCAAAGGGCATTGTTCCGCGACCTGGTGGTCCTAATGGTCAATTTAAGGGGGTGATGATCAGAGAGGCCAGAGGGGAGATAACCTGCCTCCTGAACGTTAGCTAGCATGGTGGAATTAGCAAAAGCTAGATCAATGCGGGAGGAGGTTCTAAATGTGGCCGAAAAACAAGAGTACGTTCTATCTTGGGGATGAAGCCACCTCCATGCCTCCTGGAACCCCGTGGCCTGAGCCCACGTTCCGAGATCAGAGTTAAAATTGGATTGGGGGGAAGGCCTGTCCAGGTCACGGGACAGCGTAGCATTAAAGTCTCCCATGAACAGAACCTGCGCTGGGCAATGCGGAGCCAGTCTCCCATAGAGAGTGTACAGAGCCTGCACCTGACCAGGGGGAGGCAAATAAACATTCACTATGACATACTTTTGGGTATATACACTCAGAACAACCATAACGAACTTTCCCTGGGGGTCCAGATGAACATCGTGTATCACACACGGTACACGTTTGCTAATCAGGATAGACACCCCACGAGAATATGAAGAGTAGGTCGCATGAAACGCCCTCTGTACCCAGGGCTTCTTCAGAGCCATAACCTTGCTGCCGGTTAAATGTGTCTCCTGCAGTAGCACTATGTGGGGATTATGTATTTTCAAATATTGGAATAAGAGTGACCTCTTAAACTTCGAGTTGAGCCCCCGAACATTCCACGACAGAACGGTCAGGAGCTCAGCATCCGGAGGAGCCATCAAGGAACACCAGGGGGAAATAGAAGCAGGATGAGACCATCAACCCAACACATATAAGTAAACACAGTAGTGGCACACCTATTCAATAGGGTCAGAGAGCCATAAGGTAATTGAGCAATACAGTAATTATCTGGACCTTCATAACAATTGAACCCTTCTCCCCATAACATAAAACACCCTACCCAAACACCATACAAACCTAGCGTCAAGGGCCAAAAAAAAAGGGACCCAAGAGCCATAAAAACTGATGCAGGGTTTTGTCCCTTAACTGAGAGAAACATGTAATCCTTAGGTCACTGCGACCCTAAGAAGTCGGCCCGTAGGACCGCAGGTGAGGGAGAAGTTTCCGGGGAAGTCCGCCTCAACTCTGGGTGGAAGTCCAAGGTATGGAAAGGGGGGAACAACTTGAGTCACCTTGGTTCATGAGCGAGGCAGTTCGTTAGTTGCCATTGGAGCTCCGTAGACAGGAGTGAGTGGAAGTTCAATCAGCCGAAGCGAACATTTGTGTAGAAGGAACAAAGGTGAAAGCCAGCAGGGATAAGCAGGATTAGGGGCATAGAAGGGGGCAGTGCTGGGATTCATCAGAAGACAGGAAAGATGTTCATTGATGGGATAGTAGAAGCATATCTGTTCCCTGCCGGGTGAACTCCACCGTTGGTCCTCGGCTGTCTAAGGTTAACGGGCGTCTAGCCACGCCGCTGCCGCCTCCGGGTATCAAAGAAATGAGTGTCGCTACCGTCAGTGACTCTCAGTCTGCTGGGATACAACAGGCCAAAGCGTAGTCCCTTTTCCCGGAGCCGGTGTCTCACATCAGTGAAGGACTTGCGACGTTGTTGCACCTCCTGGGAGAAGTCTGGGAAGAAAAGTAGTCTGGTGTTTTCATACTTAATGTCAGGCATGGCTCGTGCCGCCGCAAGAATGCGGTCCCGGTCCCGGTAGTTCAGCATTCGCAGCAGGAAGGGGCGTGGAGGGGCCCCAGGTCTCGGAGGGAGCGGTGGAACCCTGTGGGCTCTTTCAACCACAAAGGCAGATGCCGGGGCACCCAGGTCAAACAGGGTGGTCAGTAATTGCTCAGTAAATTCAGCAGGCCTAGGGCCCTCGGCCATCTCGGGCAGTCCAATTATACGGATGTTGTTCCGCCTGAGGCGGTTCTCGGTGTCTATCGCGCGCTCCTGCAGCGCTTTCACTTGAATTTGGAGGGCCCGTATCTCCCTGGAGTCTGACCAGACCGTATCCTCCACCACAGAAACCCTGTCCTCCACCTCTGCGATGCGAGAGCGAAATTTATCCATATCTTGACGGAGAAGACCGACATCCACTGTCAAAAAGTCAATTTTAGATGTCAGAGTTTCTTTACAGGATGTGATGGCTGCCAGGATCTCCACTCCCGTGGGTGGCGCCGCCACCCCCGACTCCGCAGCCATCTGCGTATTGGCCGCTATCCCAGCCGAGGATCTCCGTGGGGATGAAACAACTGCTGACGGGGGTATGTGAGGAGCCTTCGGGCCCTTATTTGTGGAGTAGCGGGTCCTAGGGCGGCCCATCCAAGCCTTACCCCAAAATTAGGGAAAGTTCAGGGGGGGGGAGGGGGGGTTCGCGGGCAGAGGGGCCCAGTCCAAAAACAGGAGGACGGGGGGGCACAGCAGAGACAGGATGGAGAGGTGCAGGAGTGGGGGAGCCCCCCCGCAGTATTGTGAGGCAGTCAATCACCCAAAGGATCCCAGGAGGAGGGGAGGCGTACCTGCGTCCAATGGATGGGGCCGGTCAGGAGGCCGAAAGATGGCTGCGGGCTGCAGACGTGGATGCGTAGGAGCAGCTCTCCGAAAGTCGTCAGACGCGGTGCCGATCCCCCCCGGCACGGATGGTGGTTCCGGAGGACGTGCCCGTCCGCCGCATGTCCCGCGGCACTCAGAAATTGAGGACGGAGGCTTCCGGAATCGCGGTAGGCCGCAAAATGTGCGTAGGCCGCAGGTCCGGGCAATCAACCTCCCGAGGTCCCCAGGCGGTCGTAGCGCCGGTCCGGATCACCTTCCCCATCACTGGTGCCCTCGGTGTGCGTGGATGAGGCACCTCCAGCCCCGTAAACCACGGCAATCGAGCCCAGAGGCTCCGAGAAGGACAGCAGGCCGCAAGATGGCGGCGGGACCCGGGAGCACAGAGCCAGTCGCAAGTCCCGGTAACGGCTCGATCGGGCGACCAGGGCCAAAAATACAGGATGTGTCCGAGGCAGAGGACCTTCAGGGACCCGCCAGGTAAGTTTGAGGGCTCACCCGGGCGGTGGGAAGGCAGGATGGCAGCAGATTTTGTCAGGATGTATGGAGCTCCTCAGCAACACGTCTTCCCTGCTCTACATCCGGACACGCCCCCGGAGTGTAAAAAATTAGATATGGGATATACTGCGCTGTGCAATGAGTGAACACAAAAATTAGCTGCCAACACAGCTGAGACAAAGCAAAAACTGGTGAATATGAAAAAGTGTAGCGCTTATTTTTGTGAAAGAGTCAGTTAACAAAACATAACAAATGTTGCAAACATGCATATATATTAATTTCAGTGACACCAAGTGACTGAGTGTGATCCGTGGAAAAAAAATATATTATATGTAAATAAATCAGAACAAAACAGTCCTCTATTGTGACCACACACAAATAACAGTCCAAAAGTGTAGAAAAAACTGCAAGGTTGAAAAAAAGAGTCCCACATGGATATGACCCTCTCTGTGAAAGGATAGAGACACCACCACCGATTATAAGGAGGAGGCTTACCAGATGGTATTGACTTGGTAAGGTGTATACCACCCAAGTCAAAACAGGCTTAAATAATCAGTCAGCAAGGTGTATCCAGCTGGTCCTGAATCCGCATATCAGTCGGCACCGCAAATTCCCGTAAACACCAGGAAGTGTGAATACATATAGTCTTGTTGGAGCCAGAGATACGGTAACCACATAACATGCGTAATGGGGAAAAAAACTCACATAGTGTGATACCGTGGAGGGTGGACCCATTTACACACATCGCTCTTGCATTTTGTGATATGCCTATGATGTTCTTCCAAATGTGAGTGTACATTTTTTAATCTTTTTTTAAATAAATACTTCCTTGTACGGTATCACACTATGTGAGTTTTTTTCCCCATTACGCATGTTATGTGGTTACCGTATCTCTGGCTCCAACAAGACTATATGTATTCACACTTCCTGGTGTTTACGGGAATTTGCGGTGCCGACTGATATGCGGATTCAGGACCAGCTGGATACACCTTGCTGACTGATTATTTAAGCCTGTTTTGACTTGGGTGGTATACACCTTACCAAGTCAATACCATCTGGTAAGCCTCCTCCTTATAATCGGTGGTGGTGTCTCTATCCTTTCACAGAGAGGGTCATATCCATGTGGGACTCTTTTTTTCAACCTTGCAGTTTTTTCTACACTTTTGGACTGTTATTTGTGTGTGGTCACAATAGAGGACTGTTTTGTTCTGATTTATTTACATATAATATTTTTTTTTTCCACGGATCACACTCAGTCACTTGGTGTCACTGAAATTAATATATATGCATGTTTGCAACATTTGTTATGTTTTGTTAACTGACTCTTTCACAAAAATAAGCGCTACACTTTTTCATATTCACGCCCCCGGAGTGTGCTTTAATGACAAACACATGTATGAAAGTTTTACTCCAATGTATGTTTACAAAATGCTATATAGCATGTTTCCGAATACAGTGTAAAGTGATGAAGGTGTTGAAAACTGATTGCTAGCCTCCAGTGAAAATCAATGTAATATAAAAATAGACATGTTGTGAAATTGACTTTATCTAATGATAAGTGAAGTCTCAATGTTTTATCCGATAGTGAGGTAGGAGTTTGATGCTACCCATGTGTCAGTGAACATAGCAATAGGCACCAGCATTGATATCAATGGATGCAATAATAACCACCAGCACTGGCGTCAATGAACATAATAAAACCTCCCAACATTGGTGTCAGTGAATGTAATAATAGCCCCCAGCCTACCTCTGGTACGATCTGGTCCGGTAAAAAAAAATGGAAGTCCTCATCCGTCTAGGCAGATGAGATTAGAAGGCAGTTGGGTGTAAATGGAAAGCAAAGTCCGTTTCCACCCACCGACTATAGAGCAGAGCAGGATCTTTCTGTATCCGCTCTGCAGAAACTCACATCCACCCTCTCTGCTCTAATCAGCAAGGGGTCAATGGACAGATCCCCTGCTTATCAAAAAGGAATCTGTCCCTTGGGAAAGGGGCCTTAAAGTGATACAAAACACACACTGTTTAATTTACATGATCCCTTCTATTTCTGTATGTGGATGATGGCACTGTAATTATTTTAATTTAACTGCTTCAATACGGGGCACTTTTACCCCCTTCCTATCCAGGCAAATTTTTAGCTTTCAGCGCTGTCACATTTTGAATGACAATTGCGTGGTCATACAACACTGTACTCAAATTAAATTTCTGCAATTTTTTTCACACAAATAGAGCTTTCTTTTGGAGGTATTTAATCACTGCTGGGTTTTTTGTTTTTTGATTAAAAAATATGAAAAAAGACTGAAAATGTTGTAAAAAAATAAGTTTTTCTTAGCTTCTGTGAGAAAATTTTGTAAATAAGTAATTTTTCATCTTCACTGATGTGCGCTGATGAGGCTGCACTGATGGACACTGATAGGCAGCACTGATGAAGCTGCACTGATAAGGAGGCACTAATATGCCACATTGATGGGCACTGATATGAGGTACTAATGAGCACTGATAGGTGACACTGATGGGAACTGATAGGCGGCACTAATGGGCACTGGTGGGCACTGATAGGCGGTTCTTATGGGCAGTGATAGGCGGTACTGATGGACGGCACTGATGGGCACTGAAAAATAGCACTGACTTGCATCACGAATGGGCACATATTGGCATTACTAATGGGCACAGATTGGCATCACTTCTGGGCACAGGTTGGCATCACTGCTGGGTACTGTTGGGGCTGCACTGATAATCAGGGCACTGATGATCAGTGTCCTGATTATCTGCACAGTCTCCCCTGTGAGGAGATGTCGCAAATCTGCTCTCCTCTCCTCTCCTCAAACTCTGTCAGTGTTTGAGGATCAGTAGCTTATCATATGGGCAAAGAGCCGCGTCATTGGCTAGGTTAAGGCACTAAAGACACATGTCTGGTCTGACATATTTTCCTGATGCCTGTGACCATTTCAGCACCACCTCCTCGCATTACAGAAAGTGGAACTGAATCTGTATGGTGTCCCTATAACTCTTGCATATGCACAGAATACTGTCTCTTCCCCCATTCCCCAGTGACTAATATTGTTCTGTGTGACTTTACTTATATGACAAATGGCGTTTTCTGTGTCTCCCATGTAGCTAATGATGTTCTGTGTGACTTTCCTATGTGACAGATGGCATGTACTCCTAGAAGTTCAGATGCAATTAAACCTTGTCGTCTAAATACTTTGAGCACTGATAAAATGCCATGGTATCTATGCAGGACTGAATTTAGCATTATAATGCCGTGTACACACGATCATTATTCACGGCGGTTAAAAAACCGCCGTGAATAATGTCATTAAAAACGAGGGAACGGCTTGTTCCCCACACACGGTCGTTTTTCACGTCGTTTTTTCTCTTGTCGAGAAAAACGACCGTCTGTGGGCTCCGTGGCAGTGTTTCCCTGTGGGAAACACTCCTGTGGAAAACATGTCGAAAAAAACGACGAGAAAAATTAGAACATGTTCTAATTTTTCTCGTCGTTTTTAATGCCATTTTTCTCGTCGAAAAAAACGACAGAAAGCCCACAGACTATCGTTTTTCTCGTCTAATGGGAAAAATGTCGTTTTTCTCGATGAGAAAAACGGCCGTGTGTACGCGGCATTAGGCCCTATTTACACAAGAGAGTTACGCCAATGTGCGTGAAACTGCAATATATGGCAATGCACATTGCTTGTGTTGGTGGTCTGTGCTAAATGCCATCCCAACACACCTTTACAATTGCACCTCAGCGCATCGTAGTGCACTATGACGAGTTGAGCTGTTTTGAGAAAAAATGCAGCGTCACCCAGACTCTTGTGCAGTGGCGGCCGCTGCATTAGGGGCCCAGGGGAGATGCCCCCCTAATCCATGTGCCTGGCCCCTAATCTACATGTAGGGCGCCGGATGCATTGGATTTCAATGGGGTTTTTTTTTTTTTTGAAGCACATGATTAGAGCCTGAGGCTCTAATTGCCTTAAAAACGGTGAGCCACCCAGTTGTGTAACATTAGCAAATTAATATTCAATAATGTCCTCCTGCTTCTCCTCCCAGCCAAGCAGGAAGCGGGTCCTGAGACCCGACTAGCCAGGGAGTCTCAGGTCACACTGTTCAGCCGGGAGTAGAAGCAATGCCTGTTCAGCCGGTAGAAGAAGCAACGGCCCACAAGCTGGAGTGAGGAGCAGCAGGCAGCAACAGCCTCTTTAAAGGGGTTGTAAAGGTTCGTTTTTTATTTTCTAAATAGGTTCCTTTAAGCTAGTGCATTGTTGGTTCACTTACCTTTTCCTTTGATTTACCTTCTAAATGTTTTTTTCTTTGTCTGAATTTCTCACTTCCTGTTTCTCCTCACTAAACTTCACACCATCATCCGAGTGGTGTGGAGTCAGCCAGAACAGCTTACTGAACAGCTTACTGAGGAGGAACAGGAAGTGAGAAATTCAGACAAAGAAAACAAAGAAAAAAAATATTTAGAAGGAAAATCTAAGGAAAAGGTAAGTGAACCAACAATGCACTAGCTTAAAGGAACCTATTTAGAAAATAAAAAACAAACCTTTACAACCCCTTTAAGCTCTTTAAGCTTTCAGGAGCCCTACCCTTCATCCAGCACAACCTCGTCACCGCTAAGGCCACTTATCATCTGTCTTCTGCGGGGACGGGGGGGCGTCACTGACTGCTGCTAGTTTTGACTGCTAGTTTTTTTTGCTAGAATTTACTGTAAACCCCACAAAAAAGTATATATTTTCTGACAGCAGAGACCCTAGAGAGTAAAATAGTGATAGTTGCAATTTTTTATGTCACACGATATGTGCGCAGTTATTTACCAGATGCATACTTTCAGGATTGATTTATTTTATCATTTTTTTTCTGAATTATAATTGTTTATTTATATTGTTTATGTTATTGCTATCACAAGTTATGTAATCCATGTTGCTTCTGTGGTCATTAGTTGCAGGAGGAAATGGATGTTTCCCCAAGTTTATTTATTTATTGTTATTTATTTAAGGCACTTACAGTATATAGCGCCATCAATTTACACAGCGCTTTACATATACATTATAGATTCACATCATTCCTTGCCCTCAAGGAGCTTACAACCTAAGGTCCCTAACACACATTCATATACTAGGGCCAATTTAGACAGGATCCAATTAACCTACCAGCATGTCTTTAGAGTGTGGGAGGAAACCGGAGTACCTGGAAGAAACCCACGTAAGCACAGGGAGAACCTGCAAACTCCAGTCAGATGGTGTCATGGTTGGGATTCAAACCAGCGACTCTTTTTGCTGCTAGATGAAAGTGTCAACCACTACACCACTGTGCTGCCCATAAGTTTCGCCTGCTCTGAGAATGCTGTTTCCCGCAGTCCCAGGCTCCCCGATGGTATGGGAAAGCTAGGAAACATTGTGGAAGCCGCCAGCACTTCCGGCATAGGGGTTGAACTTTTGAGAGCCACCCGATTGCTTTTATCAGAAATCCCGTAAAGCTGCAGGAGCAGCTGTGAGCTCGATTTAATTGCTTGTCCACCATGCCATTTAATGTAACCTTGTTAGACAAGTTGTTAAATAACCTCTATCAGCATACTTCCCAACGTTCTTAAAAGAGAAAGAGGAAGACCTTGTGTAGTACTACCGCGGCAGGGGCTACTGGTAATTGACTCCCCTATTCCTGCACAGCCATGCAACGCACAATTTCCACTTGCATTCAGGCACAAGTAATCAGTCCCTGGGCTTGTATTTTGTTGTTTTTATTAGGCATAACAACTTGGATATAGTAGAGGGGTTACACGATGCCCAACTTGACTGAAACAACAGATAGGGACAACTTCCTTCCTATGTACAGAAAAAAGATCCCAGACTATTCTCCTTCCTGGACACACTCAGTCTTTAACCAATTCAATACAGGGCACTTATACCCCCTTCCTGCCCAAACCAATTTTCAGCTTTCAGCGCTGTCACTCTTTGAATGCCAATTACTCAGTCATGCAACACTGTACCCAAACAAATTTTTTATCATTTTTTTCATACAAATAGAGCTTTCTTTTGGTGGTATTTAATCACTACTGGGTTTTTTATTTTTTGTGAAATAAGTGAAAAAAGAGCAAACATTTTGAAAACCCACTTGTTTTTAGTTTTTATGATAAAATTTTGCAAATAAGTAATTTTTGTTCATAAATTTGGGCCAAAATTTATACTGCTACATATCTTTGGAAAAAAAAACCCTCAAATTACTGTACATTATTTGGACTGTGTGAAAGTTATAGAGAGTCTACAAGCTATGGTGCAAATCATTGAAAATTGATCACACCTGGTGTACTGGTGGCCTATATAATTTCTTGAGGCCCTGAAATGTCCGGAAAGTACATATATCCCCCAAATGACCCCTTTTTGAAAAGTAGACAGTCCAAGTTATTTAGTAAGCATGGTGAGTTCTTTAAAGTTGTAATTTTTTTCCCACAATTCTTGGGGCCCGCAGCGCAGGGAGAAGAGGAGGACGTCATATGACGCCCGCCCAGGATGGGAGATCCCTCCTGCGGACGTCATTTGACTATGGGCCGGTAATGAAGTGGTTAAAGAAGAAGTAAACCCTGATGGGTTTTACTTCCTCTTTGTTCCCCTGCAAAGTAAAATCATAATGTGCCACTTACCTTTCACACGAAGCATGAGGTGTCCCCGCTGGTGGCCGCATCCATCTTCTGCCCTCTTCCTTCCGGGGCCGTGGACTCCGGCTCGGTGACTGGCCAGAGCCTTCTGACGTCACTCCCAAGCATGCACGCAGGAGCCATCAGTCATAGCACATATGAGTGAAGAAACGGCATGGAGGTCCGTTTCTTCACAGCGAATACGCCGATGACATCATCGGCGCAGTGTACATGGAATAGCTCCTAAACATCGCACGTTTAGGAGATATTTCCACTACCTATAGGTAAGCCTTATTATAGGCTTACCTATAGGTAAAACATAAAAATGTGGGTTTACAACCACTTTAAGGATTAGTTAGCAAAAGTCCCTTGCGGACAAGGAGCTCTTAATACCTTTTGGAAAAAAGCCCTAAATGTTGCAAAACTTTATTCCAGACTATCTTCTCTCCTTTGTAGAACTGCTCCCAGCTCCACTGCCTGCAGGTACCACCATCCCTCCTGGCTGCTTGTCTACCAGCACACGTGGCTGCTCCGAAGATCTCCCAGGACAAGGGATAAAGGGTTAAGCACAGTGCTGTCCTCTGAAAGCTTGCTAAATATGGCACTTACTTCCCTTTGTAAAATCCTTGGGTGTGCTGATGTGCTCCCTGCTGCTCTTAGGCAAGATTCCGGACACTGAAATGATCCTTCCCAGTAAGCGTGAGCCCAGCCCAGCGGCAAAGCCCCCTAGACCTAGGGGACCCCTCCTAGGCTACCGACAGGCTCCTAAGCACTCCATCTTCCACCTGACTCCCCTGCTGGCATTGCTCCACCATATTTAAGGGCTGACCTAGCCAACTTGCCAGGACATTCTGCCTGGGGATTTGCCAAGTTTCCTCAAGTATGCAGATCAGAACTTCCTGGGCTCCACCCACCAACTTCCAGAAGCTTCTACAAACTTCTAGTTCCAGGGGGAGGTACCAGAGACCTGTATCTGTAGAGTCATCCAGCCTGACCTGCAGTAACCCGACCCAATTACAGACTCACATAAGTCATAAGCTTAAATTTCTCTACACTAACGCTAGTAGCACACTAGAGGGTGTTACATTAGCACACAGTATGAAGGCAAAGGACAAGCCCCTGCCATGGCCCAGGTTACATGAACCTGTAGCGGGGTCCCCATATTTGGGGGTCGCTATGTTTGAAATTTAGGGGGTAGCCTGAGCATTAGTTTGGCTTAGGCTGTTTGTTTTCTTTAAAATTGGACTCTGCTGCGATGTTGTCTGGTCGTACAGTTCCCTTTGACCTGCAGGTAGCGATGTTGCCCAGGTCCCAGGTTGAACCACAGGAAACATTGCAGCATGATAGGGTGTCCTCTCTCGGCAGCCATGCAGTGGGCGTGGTCTACCTGCTGTGCATGCTGGGAGAGGGTACTTAATGGGCAGACGCCATTGGTGCAGGGTCTTTGTCCTCGGCACGTACCCCACCTTTGGTGGCCCTCATGGCCAGGGGTGCGTGTGAATGTGCTGGGTCCCGGGCACCTTTAGCCCGAGGCCCCATCGTTCCAGGTAGGCTCAGTACCTTTAACTGAGGCCTACAACCAAGCATCGGAATCCCAGGGTGGCCGTGGGAGGGTGACCCGCTCTGAAGGAGAGGCAGCAACCAGCGGAGGACCTTTCTAAGGGGATCGGTAAAGGATGTCGCCATCTCGGGAGAGGCCTGGTTACCTATCAGAGGAAAGGATTTTGTGATACACCATAAGCTCTTGAAACGTGCCCCATTGGCACCTACGGTCTCTAGTTACAAGTGCTGAAAAGTTCGGGACTTAGGAGCTAAAAGGTTCTGTGGCAGAGGATCTTCTTAACATGTCCCTAGGAGAAACAAAGCTAAAGTAATTGTTCGTGCTCCACACCGGCTGCTAGGACCATGAGAGGGAACTATCCGGGTGAGCAAAACCCACTCAGGCTTTAGTGGCGACAAGGATAAATAAGTGCTGCATGCCTGAACCTGCCTCCCTATCCAACTCTATCTCTATCTTCAACTTTTCCTACTAAGTTACTAGCAAAGAGAAAATAAACTCGTCTGTTGGAGTTTAATACTGTCTGGACATTGGACTTCTTATTAGAGAAAATAGACTTTTCCCTACACTCTAGGGACAAGAACCAACGGAACAAGGAAACACGCTGCAGGACCCAAAACTGTTAACACCGCTCACCCTCTACACAATGGAGGATACTGGGCATGTGGCATGGTGTGTCCTATCCTTCGAAAGGAGGTAAGCAGGACAGGGATCTGTGTGCTACACGTGGGGGCTCGTCTGGGATTTTGCAGCTACCCCTGGAAGTTGGACTATTTTTCTCTCATATCTGTGTGTTCTGTGGAAGTCGGCCATTTAGGAAAAGTTGGACTGCGTCACTTTATTAGAGAAAATGGAGGTCAGGCCTGTACTTTGATTTTCGTTCTAACTGCGTAGTTTGTGGGCGTGTCCTAGCTAAAGAAAAGCCTGCGAGCTGCGTGCAGCAAGAGAAAAGGGGGAGGAGCCCCCGCCAACTGTGAGTTGCACGTCGCGCATTGGCACCAAGGGACAGTACGAGCTGGACTAGTGAAGGAGAAGCAATATGTCTGCTACCCCATGGACTTCCAATGCACCGAGGCCTCGGATGTTCCCAACTACCTCTACCATGGACATTGCTCCCTTCACTGCCCCCCTGATGGATACAGGGATCCGGCTCAAGCCTAGGGGCCGCTTCGCTCCTTTATACTTGTAGAGATGCAGAGACCCTGGGCATGCTCTGTCCCAAATGCGGTGGTTTGACTGTACAGATACGGCCTTTCAGAAGGTGTTTGACCTGCAGGGAATTTCTGTTTGAGGTGGACCAGCCCACCGAGTCACCCTGAGCCTACCGGGTCAATTGTATCACGGGGATTGTTACTTCTGAGGAGGACAACTACGCCCCTACAGCCGAGCCCACGAGCATCGCCGCAGCTGCAACGGATGTACAAGATGGAGTTCCGGCCACTATGGAGCCAGCAACGAATGCTACAGCGGATGCTGCTTCCGTCACCACTGAGACCTCCATTCCACCCATACGTTAAGGCCTCCCGTGGGCACGGTCGAAGCCTGCCCCAGCGCCTGACAGAACCGGACTTCGTAAGCGGAGGGACCTCCAGGAAGTCCATGTTAGGGCATGGTAAGGAGGCTGGGGGAACTGTGATAGCAAGTTTGCCGGGGAAGGGGAAGAAGCCCATACCCCATTCTACTGGGGATGTGTAGACAGCCGACCCGCGGGAACTTTAAAAATTTGGGGACAATGTGTCCGTGTCCACCAGAAGTTACTTGCCGGCAGAGGAGTATGATACTTCTGATCTGGACTCATCGTCCGATGTGGGTGATGACGTGGAGATTGATGAGATCTTCAGTAAGAAGGGTTGGGCAAAAATTCCGGTGACTTCACCCCACAGCCTTAGAGAGGGATCGCCCATGGACTCTGGGGAAACTACACCCTGAGTGAAAGCACCTGCTTTGAAGGAAGAAGTTATTCCCATACCTGCACTGCCTGCACCTGCATCGTCTGTACCTGCTACCACAGACGGACGTCCACCGTTGTGACCACCTCTGCCACAGCTGGAACTAGCACCAATAAAAAGGGCCCCAGATGCCATTGTCCTACCTGGAGCAGGAAATCGTGCAACCATACCGCCCATAGCCCGGTTGCAATGGCTCCTAAACAAGAAGGTTGCCACAGAATACTGATGGGAATATCCTTATGTTCCCAAAGAACTTATTTTTTAAATTGAGGCCTACCGAGAGAGATGCTACTCCGACTTTGTTTGGGATTACCTGAAAGTACCTAAAGCCCGCAGGTATTTCATATGTTCAGCCGCCATGGCTGATTGCTTTAAAGGATGGCGAAAGGAATAGAACTATGGTCGGAACATACATTCGGACCGGGTGGTAGTTTGTAACAAGGAGAGAGAGGACGCTATATATTCCATTGAAACACTGGATAGACAGTGGAAGATTCTCATTCTCCCTGATCCTCAATATTACCTTTGAAATGGGAACTTGTGTGTTTGTTCTATTATCCCGTTTCACAGGAACAGCCTGCCCTGAACTCATGACTTTACCCTCTGTTACAAGGGGGATCTACTCAACTGAGGAACCGGAGAACTGTTGTTGTTTTTTTTCTCTCCCTCCTCAACTCCGCAAAAAGAAAATAAATAGTTTTTTTTCTTAAACTAAACTTTGGGGTAGATCAGCCAGGGCCAAAGCAGGAAACCGCTGTGGTCAAGATGGAAAGTTTAAGTACAGCAAATCCATTCCCACGCGCAATTGTGGAGAGTGTAGTGACTTGTGCTGCCACCAGGTAGTAGTGGTTTGCAGAACTATAGTAATAGTATATGCTCAGTGATGCTAGGCTTAGCAACTCATGCTTTCAGAGGATGGTCATTTCTTTCCGAAAAGATGACTTGCTTCTGTATATGTTAGGAAGTAGGATGTGTTTATTGCATGTTTGTTTTTGGTTTTTTTCTCCCTCTGCAGGTGATCTGCTATCAACTCCCCCGGAGGATGGGTGGGGTAGTTATTCAGGAGGGGGTGGGATGTGTAAAAAAAGGGATTTTTATAACAGCTTACCTGTAAAATCCTTTTCTTGGAGTACATCACGGGACACAGAGCGACTTAGTCATTACTAATGGGTTATATAGTTTACCTTCAGGTGCTGGCACTGGCAACTTCCAAACCGGAAGTACCCTCCCCTATATAAGCCCCTCCCATCCGGGAGCACCTCAGTTTTGTAGCAAAGCAATAAGTGTCCCAAAAAGAGGGGTGGGAGCTCTGTGTCCCGTGATGTACTCCAAGAAAAGGATTTTACAGGTAAGCTGTTATAAAAATCCCTTTTTCTTTTTCGTACATCACGGGACACAGAGCGACTTAGTCATTACTAATGGGACGTCCCAAAGCAATGCCAAATGAGGGGAGGGATACACTATACATAAGCTGGGCACCATCAGGCATGAGGCTCTTTTGCGGCCTGCAACACACTGCGCCCAAAGGCAACATCCTCCTGACTTCTGACGTCTACCTGGTAGAATCTAGTAAACGTGTGTACTAAGGACCATGTTGTGGCCTTACAGACTTGAGCCAGGGAGGCTTGGTGATGCACTGCCCATGAAGTTCCAACTGCTCTTCTGGAGTGCGCCCTAACTTTGAACGGAGGCGGTCTCCTTTTCAAGCCATAGGCTTGTATTATGACCTGTCGAATCCACTTGGCTAAAGTAGATTTTTGATGCTGCCTGACCCTTTCTGGGGCCTTCCGGCAGAACAAACAAAGTATCCGTTCTGCGAATCTGAGCAGTGGCTTTTAGATAAGCTTTAACTGCTCTTACTACATCCAAAGAATGCAATAACTTTTCCTCTACCGAACTAGGTTTGGGGAAAAAGGAAGGAAGAACCACATCTTGGTTCAAATGGAACCTCGATACCACCTTAGGAAGAAGGCTGGATGAGGACGTAATACTACTCTGTCCATATGGACAACCAGATATGGCTCCTTACAGGACAAGGCGGCTAATTCCGATACTCTTTTAGCCGAACAAATGGCTACTAAGAAAATCAATTTCCTGGTGAAAAGAACCAAGGAAATGTGCCGCAATGGTTCAAATGGTTGTTTCTGTAGAACCGACAGAACCAGGTTTAAGTCCCATGGACATATGGGAATACTAACCGGATGGCTAATACGCATCACTCCTTGTATGAAAGCTTTGACTAATGAATGCAAAGCCAAGGGCCTTTGAAAAAATATTGACAAGGCCGTCTGACCCTTGATAGTACTCAAGGCAAGCTTCCTATGTACAGCCCACTGTAGGAAGTCCAGAATCCTACCTATTACGTACTTACGTGGATGCCATTTCTTGGCCTCACACCACGTGATGTACGCCTTCTAGATCCTCTAATAGATCTGCCTGGATACCGGCTTCCTGGCATTGATCATGGTAGATACCACAGGATTAGAGAGCCCTCTCTTTTTTAGAATGTGGGCTTCAATAGCCAGGCCGTCAAACCTAGGGCTGGTAAGGAAGGGTAGTATATCGGTCCTTGCGAAAGCAGGTCCGGACGATGTGGGAGGGTCCAAGGACTTCCCACTGACATTTTTACAATCTCCGCGTACCATGCCCTTCGGGGCCACGCTGGAGCCACCAGAATCACTGGTTTCTTTTCTACCCTGATTCTGCGGATTAATCGCGGTGGGAATGCAAGCTAGGGGATCCTTTGTGCGAGACACAAATCTGTCCACCTTTGCGTTGAATCTGGATGCTAGCAGATCTACATCCGGTGTTCCCCACCGCTGGCATATTGCCTGGAAAACCTCGGGGTGAAGAGACCATTCCCCGGGCATAATTGCTGGCGACTTAAAAAGTCCGCTCTCCAATTTTCCACTCCTGGGGTGAAAACCGCGGATATGGCTGTGACATATCTTTCTGCCCATTCCAGGATGCAATTCGCTTCCCTCTGGGCTGCACGACTCCTGGTGCCACCCTGGTGATTGATATATGCCACTGCTGTGGCATTGTCTGATTGAATTCTGACAGGTGACCCTTGGAGTTTGGATGTCCATGCTACTAGGGCATACCGGGCTGCTCGTATCTCTAAGAGATTGGTGGGCAGGGCCTTCTCTGCTTCTGACCACTTGCCCTGGAGAGACCATTGCTCCAGTACTGCCCCCCAGCCTATGAGGCTGGCATCTGTAGTGACCACCTTCCAAGAAACCGGACTGAAGGGTTTCCCTTTTTCCAGATTCTGGGGCACCAACCACCAATGGAGGCTCTTGCGAACGGAAGGGGACAGGGACATTGGTAAGTCTAAAGCCTGAACTTTTTTGTTCCAGGCTGACAGTATGGCCCTCTGCAAGTTCCTTGATTGGAATTGACCGTAGGGTACTGCTTCGAATGAAGCCACCATTTTTCCCAGCAGCCTCATACACAGGCGTATGGATGGTTTTCCTTTTTTGTACCCACTAAGTGGGTCAAATCTTTCAAAGACGACACCTTCTCTGGAGGTAAGAAAATCTTTCTCTGATTTGAATCCAGTCTTAGCCCCCAAGTATTCCAGACTTTTGACTGGTTTTGGGGCTGACTTGTCTCGGTTGATAATGCCAACCGTGAGATTCCAGATACTTGATTATCTTGTGAACGACCACTTCTAGTTTTTTTCACTGAGTGGTCTATCAGCAACAAGTCGTCTAGATATGCCATTATCGTTACACCTTGTGTTCCTAGTTTGGCCAATCGTAGGGCCAGAATTTTTGTGAACACTCGTGGTGCTGTGGCCAGACCGAAAGGTAAGGCTCTGAACTGAAAATGGTGCCCTTCTACTGCAAAGCGTAGAAATTTCTGGTGGGCCGGACAGATGGGAATATGCAAATAAGCATCCCTTATGTCGATCGAGGCTAACCATTCCTGCCCTTGTAGGGCGGTGGCCACCAATCGGATCAACTCCATCTGAAAAAGTCCTGATATGTAGGAACTTGTTTAGCCCTTTTATATTTAATATGGGCCTCACGTCCCCATTTGGTTTGGGGACTGTGACAAGGTTCGAGTAAAACCCGAACCCGCTTTCTTCCAAGGGAACCTTCATGATTACCCTTGGAGCAATAGTTGTTCTAGTGCCAGAAGGAGGGATCCACTCTTCTGGGGATCGCTTGGCACGTTTGACCTTATAAAATGGGCAGGAGGAATGTCTTTTAACTCCAGCCTGTATCCCAGACTTACTGCGGAGATCACCCATCTGTCTCTGATGGTGTCCCGCCAGGTCTCTGTGAACAACTGAAGTCTTCCCCTCACCCGATTGAGTGGGGGCAACCCTTCATGACTTGGGGGGAGGTTTTGTACCTCTCTTGACCCAGGGTTTCTTGTTACCCTGTGATTGTCCCTGATTTCTGCCCCCTGGATTTGACCGCGGAGGCCGTCGGAACTGTTTCACAGCTGATGTGCCAGGGACTGGAGAAGTAGGCCTCTTAAAAGAAGGACTTCTACCCTTATTCTTAACCGGCAAGAGTGTACTTTTACCGGCAGAAGTTTTCTGGATATATTTGTCCAGATCTTCTCCAGATAAGCGTTCTCCATGAAATGGGAAGCTAATCAGCAATTTCTTACAGGGAGCTTCAGCAGACCAGTTTTTGAGCCATAGAAGTCTACGCATATGTCTACAGACAGCGTAAAGCGGGATGCCTGTTGGATTGTATCCTTTATGGCTTCCACCGCAACACAAGGCTCTAGGTAGGTCAGCTAGGGCAAGAGCCTGCTGATCTGGTAAGTCCCTTAAGACTTGTTTCAACTGATCTTTCATTGCTTGGCAGACTCCAATCGCTGCTACTGCAGGTTGTGTCACCATGCTTGCTGTAGAGAAAGCAGATTTTAGTAAAGACTCCAATTTTTTATCTATTGGGTCTTTGAACAATTGGAACATTATCTACTGGACATGTCAGTGATTTATTTACACAAGAGATGGCTGTGTCTACTGTAGGGACCCTCCATTTTTTATGAACTTATCCTCCATGGGATAGATCACTGGAAATCTCTTGGGGGGAGTAAATATTTTATCAGGATGCTCCCAATCCTGGTAAATAAGCCCTTCCAATAAAGGGTGGATTGGAAAGGAACAGACAGCCTGGGGAGCTTTCAGCGACCCCAGCGAGGAAACCGTAGTGGTTGATGGTTCCGCCAGAGGCATTTTAAATGCTGATCGGACCATGTTAGTCAGAGACTGAACCCATAATCTTTCAGCCTGAGATGCTGAGAAAGGTTCTTCCACTGTTGATTCCTCTATAACTGAATCAACCTCATCCTGATCCCCTTCAGGTAGGTCGATCTCTGTGTGGGGCTGTTCCTCCACTAACAGGCACTCTGAAGGAGGAGACGGAGATCGGACGCGCTTTCCCTGTGACAGGGAAGCAGCGATCAATGCTGTTAATCTCTCTTCCAATCCTCCCAGAGTTGAGGATAAAACCTCCTCTGTTATATATATACAGGAGCAGGTGGACTGGGGACAGCCGCAGCACCAGGCACTCCTGCGGGGTTCCTACGGCTACTGACCTCTGAATTTTCAGGGGAGATTGGTGCAGTACAAGCATGCCCAATATCCTCAGAGCCCGATGGAGACCCCTTTGGCTTCCTGGAAGACTTATTTCCGGAGCGTCTGGACGACATATCCTTTAAGCACAAAGCTGAGGTATTCCCGTCGTCATACACCAATTTTGCTGGTAATAGTCTAACACAGTTGCTGCTATATACCAGCTGGTGTCCACTAAAGTGCCTTTCTATGGGGATGCCTGCATCAACCGCCTCTGTGTGCCACCGTTTTGTTGCTAGCTCTGTTTGCATCCAGCTGACACTTGTACTGTGTCTTTTATACATGCTGGGACGCCTGCACATGCGCAGAAGCGCCGCGGCGCGCATCGAGCGCGCCCGTGCGCCATTGGCGCCCTTTTTTGAAACCAAGCAGGGACTAGGAGCCAGGGCCCTTTTTGCCGGAGGGCCTGTGCGGTGGATGAGCGCAGCAACAGGGCAGAGGAACTGGATTCCCACAGAGAAACTTACCAACTGCCTGGATCTTTTGACTTGAGAAAACCAAAGATCCACATGACAAGAAAAATGGACCACAGCGGCCTCTAGTGGTTTAACACAGGTACTACTATTAAAATTTTACATTTTCCAGTAGTTATAGGCATACACAGATATTAGCGGGAATACCGTTAGGTAACAGACAGAAAGACAAATTAGGCTTGGGGGTCCCCCAATAGAACCAAGTTCCTGGGGGCCCCCACTTACCTGTTCCCCGCCGCAGGACTCTGTTTGGTCCACAGAAGCCCAAACTTCACCTATCACGGCAGGCATTGTAATTAAACCTTCAGGGACCGGGTTCCCAAGGATTCCACTCCCCTGGACCTGTATAGCACCCTGCACAGAAAACATCTTGGTCGTGGGTATGACCAGAGCTCTGGATCCCAGGGTCCAGCCCTCCTAAGAGAGGCATTACAGGCAAAACCTTGCTCTTCTGTTGCAAGGCCCGGGTACCGACCGTTTAGCTATGAAGCTTTTTTGGTGGGATCCGGAACAGCTTACTAAGGCCCGTAAAAGAACCTGTACGCAAGCCCAGGAAAACACATGTTACTCTTTGGCCAACACCTTAGACACTGGCAAAAAACTGAGGTGCTCCCGGATGGGAGGGGCTTATATAGGGGAGGGTACTTCCGGTTTGGAAGTTGCCAGTGCCAGCACCTGAAGGTAAACTATATAACCCATTAGTAATGACTAAGTCGCTCTGTGTCCCGTGATGTACGAAAAAGAAAGTTAAATAATTTAGATTTTTGTGTATTTTGTGTAAAAAGTGACATTGAGAATGGGATGTCAACTTATGTGTTACTACATGTTTTATTTCTTTCTTTCTCTACCCCATTCCCAAAGTACTTGGTTCAGGCACCATCTCTAAATGCTGTATATAGTTTGGAATAAATCAGAGCCCACTCAGGATTGAGGGGGTCTTCTGATCTATTTCAGCCACTGGTACAGTGGCTTATTCAGGAGGGGGTGTATGTAGCAGGATCCCCATATTTGGGGGACGCTATGTTTGAAATTTAGGGGGTAGCCTGAGCATTAGTTTGGCTCAGGCTGTTTGTTTTCTTTAAAATTGGACTCTGCTGCAATGTTGTCTGGTCGTACAGTTCCCTTTGACCTGCAGGTGGCGATGTTGCCCAGGTCTCAGATTGAACCACAGGATACATTGCAGCGGGATTGGGTGTCCTCTCTTGGCAGCTGTGCAGTGGGCGTGGTCTACCTGCTGTGCATGCTGGGAGAGGGTACTTAAGGGGAAGACGCCATTGGTGCGGGGTCTTCGTCCTCGGCACGTACCCCACCTTCGGTGGCCCTCATGGCCAGGGGTGCGTGTGAATGTGCTGGGTCCCGGGCACCTTTACCCCGAGGCCCCATAGTTCCAGGTAGGCCCAGTACCTTTAACTAAGGCCTACAACCAAGCAGCGGAATCCCAGGGTGCCCGTGGGAGGGTGACCCGCTCTGAAGGAGATGCAACCAGGGGAGGACCTTTCTAAGGGGATCGGTGAAGGATGTCACCGTCTCGGGAGAGGCCTGGTTACCTATTAGAGGAAAGGATTCTGTGATACACCATAAGCTCTTGGAACGTGCTCCATTGGCACCTATGGTCTCTAGTTACAAGTGCTGAAAAGTTTGGGACTTAGGAGCTAAAAGCTTCTGTGGCAGTGGATCTTCTTAACATGTCCCTAGGAGAAACAAAGCTAAAGTCATTGTTCGTGCTCCACTCCGGCTGCTAGGACTGTGAGAGTGAGCAAAACCCACTCAGGCTTGAGTGGCGACAAGGGTAAATAAGTGCCGCATGCCTGAACCTGCCTCCCTACCCAACTCTATCTCTATCTTCAACTTTTCCTACTAAGTTTTCTAGCAAAGAGAAAATAAACTCGTCTGTTGGAGTTGAACACTGTCTGGACATTGGTCTTCTTATTAGAGAAAATAGACTTTTCCCTACACTCTAGGGACGAGAACCAACGGAATGAGGTAACTCGCTGCAGGACCCAAAACTGTTAACACCGCTCACCCTCTACACAATGGAGGATACTGGGCATGTGGCATGGTGTGTCCTATCCTGCAAGTGGAGGTAAGCAGGACAGGGATCTGTGTGCTACAAACCACAAAGTTCTAATATGCAGAGAATTTTTGGCTAAACCATACAAGTGCTTTTTGACCTCTAGTTTTCCTTTTAGATTAACTTTAAAAAAAACAAATGCAGTAATATAGAGGCTGGATAAAGGTGTAGTGCAATATAACACTTTTGGTAGTAAAATAGTACATATTGTACAGAGATGTACACATCTGACCAAAAAGAGGGGCAACTGAGGATGCACAAGGGAAAAAGGGATTTTATTGGTTTGCGCAAAAGTTATAGTGTTTACAAACTAGGGTACATTTTCTGGAATTTACACAGCTTTAAATTTATGACTGCCTATCTCATTTCTTGAGGTGCTAAAATGGCAGGGCAGTACAAAACCCCCCCAAATGACCCCATTTTGGAAAGTAGACAGCCCAAGGAAATTGCTGAGAGGCATGTTGAGTCCATTGAATATTTTTTTTTTTGTCCCAAGTGATTGAATAATGACAAAAAAAAAAAAAAATTACAAAAAGTTGTTACTAAATGATATATTGCTCACACATGCCATGGTTATATGTGGAATTGCACCCCAAAATACATTCTGCTGCTTCTCCTGAGTACGGGGATACCACATGTGTGGGACTTTTTAGGAGCCTAGCCGCGTACGGGACCCCGGAAACCAAGCACCGCCTTCAGGATTTCTAAGGGCGCAAATTTTTGATTTCACTCCTCACTACCTATCACAGTTTCGAAGGCCATAAAATGCCAAAATAGCACAAAACCCCCCCAAATGACCCCATTTTGGAAAGTAGACACTCCAAGCTATTTACTGAGAGGCATGTTCAGTCCATGGAATATTTTATATTTTGCCACAAGTTGCGGGAATATGACAAACTTTTTTTTTTTTGCACAAAGTTGTCACTAAATGGATATATTGCTCACACATGCCATGGGCATATGTGAAATTACACCCCAAAATACATTCTGCTGCTTCTCCTGAGTACGGAAATATCACATGTGTGGGACTTTTTGGGAGCCTAGTCGCGTACGGGACCCCAAAAACCAAGCACCGCCTTCAAGGTTTCTAAGGACATACATTTTTGATTTCACTCCTCACTACCTATCACAGTTTTGAAGGCCATAAAATGCCAAGATGGCACAAACCCCCCCTAAATGACCCCATTTTGGAAAGTAGACACCCCAAGCTATTTGCTGAGAGGCATGTTGAACCCATTGAATATTTTTTTTTTGTCCCAAATGATTGAATAATGACAAAAAGAAAAAAAAATGTACAAAAAGTTGTCACTAAATGATATATTGCTCACACATGCCATGGTTATATGTGGAATTGCACCCCAAAATACATTCTGCTGCTTCTCCTGAGTATGGGGATACCACATGTGTGGGACTTTTTGGGAGCCTAGCCGCGTACGGGGCCCCAAAAACCAAGCACCACCTTCAGGATTTCTAAGGGCGTAAATTTTTGATTTCACTCCTCACTACCTATCACAGTTTTGAAGGCCATAAAAAGCCAAAATATCACAAACCCCCCCCCAAATGACCCCATTTTGGAAAGTAGACACCCCAAGATATTTACTGAGAGGCATGTTGGGTTCATGGAATATTTAAAATTTTGCCACAAGTTGCGGGAATATGACAAACTTTTTTTTTTTGCACAAAGTTGTCACTAAATGATATATTGCTCACACATGCCATGGGCATATGTGAAATTACACTCCAAAATACATTCTGCTGCTTCTCCTGAGTACGGGGATACCACATGTGTGGGACTTTTTGGGAGCCTAGCCGCGTACGGGACCCCAAAAACCAAGCACCGCCTTCAAGGTTTCTAAGGGCATAAATTTTTGATTTCACTCCTCACTACCTATCACTACCTATCACAGTTTTGAAGGCCATAAAATGCCAAGATGGCACAAACCCCCCCAAATGACCCCATTTTGGAAAGTAGACACCCCAAGCTATTTGCTGAGAGGCATGATGAGCCCATTGAATATTTTTTTTTTGTCTCAAATGATTGAATAATGACAAAAAGAAAAAAAAAATGTACAAAAAGTTGTCACTAAATGATATATTGCTCACACATTCCATGGTTATATGTGGAATTGCACCCCAAAATACATTCTGCTGCTTCTCCTGAGTATGGGGATACCACATGTGTGGGACTTTTTGGGAGCCTAGCCGCGTACGGGACCCCAAAAACCAAGCACTGCAAAACTTTGTGACAAAAAGCGAGATCTGAAAAATACTCAACATACCTCTCAGCAAATAGCTTGGGGTGTCTACTTTCCAAAATGGGGTCATTTGGGGGGGTTTTGTGCCATCTGGGCATTCCATGGCCTCCAAAACTGTGATAGGCAGTGAGGAGTGAAATCAAAAATTTACACCCATAGAAATCCAGAAGGCGGTGCTTGGTTTTTGGGGTCCCGTACGTGGCTAGGCTCCCAAAATGTCTCACACATGTGGTATCCCCGTACTCAGGAGAAGAAACAGAATGTATTTTGGGGTGCAATTCCAAATATAACCATGGCATGTTTGAGCAATATATAATTTAGTGACAACTTTTTGTACATTTTTTTTTTCTTTTTGTCATTATTCAATCACTTGGGACAAAAAAAAAAAAAAAAATATTCAATGGGCTCAACATGCCTCTCAGCAAATAGCTTGAGGTGTCTACTTTCCAAAATGGGGTAATTTGGGGGGGTTTTGAACTGTCCTGGCATTTTATGCACAACATTAGGAAGCTTATGTCACACATCATCCACTCTTCTAACCACTTGAAGACAAAGCCCTTTCTGACACTTTTTGTTTACATGAAAACCTTTTTTTTTTTTGCAAGAAAATTATGTTGAACCCCCAAACATTATATATTTTTTTAAAGCAAAGGCCCTACAGATGAAAATAGTGGGTGTTGCATTTTTTTTTCCACACAGTATTTGCGCAGCGATTTTTCAAACGCATTTTTTGGGGGAAAAACACACTTTTTTAATTTTTAATGCACTAAAAAACACTATATTGCCCAAATGTTTGATGAAATAAAAAAGATTCGCCTTTGCGCAAGAGCAGGGGGGGACAGCGGTGCTTTTTTTTTTTTTATTATTTATTTTGCTTTTTTATTTTATTTTTAAACTGTTCCTTCCATATTTATTTTTTTACCATTTTTATTGTTATCTCAGGGTATGTAAATATCTCCTATGATAGCAATAAGTAGTGACAGGTACTCTTTTTTTGAAAAAAATTGGGGGGTTAGACCCTAGATCTTTCCTCTGCCCTCAAAGCATCTGACCACACCAAGATCGGTGTGATAAAATGCTTTCCCAATTTCCCAATGGCGCTGTTTATATCCGGGGGGGGGGGGCATTCCCTCCCACTGCTTGTAAAAGCAGTCTAGAAGCTAATTATCTGCTAGAATTGCTTTTACATGAAAGCCGGCCACTGGCTGAAAAGAATGATAATAAGATGATACCTAAACCTGCAGGCATCCTTCTGGTATAAACATTCAAAGTCCAGCAACATACCAGTACGTTGCTGGTCCTTGTTGGACATGTATTGTAATCTTTTTTTCATGCAGCCTGTTGGCTGAACGAAAAAAAGAGATTGATCGGTGGGTATGCCCACCATTAGAATACCTCCCTTCATCCACCCACTTCTAATGATGGGCATACATGCACCATTTATATATGCCGAAGCATGGGGGCATCCTCCCGCAAAAAAGTTATGCCGCGTACACACGGTCTGACTTTTCCACGGGCAAGCCTCCGTCGGAATTTCGACCGTATATACGCGGTATTAGGAGCAAAATCGCTCCTCCGCCCCTGCTGCCCCCATGCTTCGGCATATATGCTCTTTTTCTTAACTGTGGTGGTGAAATCACCTCCTACAGCGTTGGAGTCACGGCTTTATGTATCGTGGGAGCAAACGCTGTTGCTGTCAAGATAAATAGATCCGCGCTGCAACTGAATGGCGTACCTGCTAAGCAAATGATGGTTAACATTAAAACAAAGTAACATTACAGTATAACAGTAAGACCATACCATACCTGCAAAGCAAATACCAAAACAAAACCTAGTAAAAAGTAAAACATTTTTTTAACGCAACCTGTGCCTAAAATATATATATGCCGAAGCATGGGGGCATCCTCTCGCAAAAAAGTTATGCCGCGTACACACGGTCGGGCTTTTCCACGGGCAAGCCTCCGTCGGAATTTCGACCGTATGTACGCGGCATTAGGAGCAAAATCGCTCCTCCGCCCCTGCTGCCCCCATGCTTAGGCATATATGCTCTTTTTTTTAACTGTGGTGGTGAAATCACCTCCTACAGCGTTGGAGTCACGGCTTTATGTATCGTGGGAGCAAACGCTGTTGCTGTCAAGATAAATAGATCCGCGCTGCAACTGAATGGCGTACCTGCTAAGCAAATGATGGTTAACATTAAAACAAAGTAACATTACAGTATAACAGTAAGACCATACCATACCTGCAAAGCAAATACCAAAACAAAACCTAGTAAAAAATAAAACATTTTTTTAACGCAACCTGCGCCTAAAATATATATATATGCCGAAGCATGGGGGCATCCTCCCGCAAAAAAGTTATGCCGCGTACACACGGTCGGACTTTTCCACGGGCAAGCCTCCGTCGGAATTTCGACCGTATGTACGCGGCATTAGGAGCAAAATCGCTCCTCCGCCCCTGCTGCCCCCATGCTTCGGCATATATGCTCTTTTTTTTTAACTGTGGTGGTGAAATCACCTCCTACAGCACTGGAGTCACGGCTTTATGTATCGTGGGAGCAAACTCTGTTGCTGTCAAGATAAATAATTCCGCGCTGCAGTTGAATGGCGCACCTGAAAAAAAAAAATTACATACCTGAAAAGCAAGCATGATAAAACATTGCAGAATAGAATACAGTAAAAAAGAGCAGAACAATAGAGAGAAAATAGAGAGAGAGAGAGAGAGAGAGAGAACAATAAAACGACAACTATTTTTGTTTTTTTTATTTTATATTTTTTTTGTGTTTTTTTTTTTTACGTATTTTTTTTCTTTTTTACACTTTTTTTTGTAACTTTAACAACTGTAATGGTTCGGGTCTCTCAAAATGTAATGGCATCTTGGGAGACCCTGTGTAAGTGTGTCCTAGTCTGTGAAATGCTGTACCCTACGCTAAAACTTCACTTTTGAGTGGTAGCATTCAAAACATTCACCAAGGCAAAGACCAGGCTTGTCAGGACAGAGTGGACAATAATGACGGGTGTCACGCCTAAATCCGCGCTTGCTACAGACACGACATCTTTTTTGGGGGGCTCGTTGGGTAGGGGTATTTGGGAGGACATACGTATAATGCCTCTCATGCAGCCGGCTCACTGCATTTGGTTGGGGATGGTGAGGTGCAGAACCGCCTGGATACAGGAGTTCTGTGACAATCTCATTCTGGAATTTTAGAAGAGATAAAGTCCCGCCTGAAGCTCTGTATAGCACATGAGCGTTCAGCAAAGCCAATTGGAATAAGGATAGAGACACTTTTTTGTACCAGCGTCTCGCCTTACGGTCAATTAGATACGGCGCCAACAACTGGTCGTTGAGGTCCACCCCTCCCATATTTTTGTTATATTCGTGGACACAGAGGGGTTTCTCCACAACACCAGTCGCCGTAGGAATTTGGACTGTCGTGTCTGCATGAAGGGAGGTAAGAAGGAAAACATTCTTAGGCCCCTTTCACACTGGGGCGTTTTTCATGCGGTTTAGCGCTAATATTAGCGCTATTATACCGCATGAAAAATTTGTGCCTGTAGCCTTCAATGTGAAAGCCCGAAGGCTTTCACACTGAAGCGGTGCGCTAGCAGGACCGCTCCAAAAGTCCTGCTAGCCGCTTCTTTACAGCGGTGAAGGAGCGGTGTGTTCACCGCTCCTTTACCGCGGCTGCCCATTGAAATCAATGGGACAGCTCGGTAATACCTCCCGCAAACCGCGGCAATAGCCGCGGTTTGCGGGCGGTATTAACCCTTTTTCGCCCGCTAGCGGGGGTTAAATTCACCCCCTAGCGGCCGCATACCGCAGTAAGAACGACGGTATAGCAGCGCTGAAAATCGCGCTGCTATACCGCCACCGCACCTGCCCGCCCCAGTGTGAAAGGGGCCTTACTGTCCCTCCACTTCATAGCGAGCAAGTTATTACACTTCACGCAGGCTCTCTCCCCCAGCCTAAGACGGGCATCTACAAGCCGCTGGGGAAAGCCCCGGCGATTAGGTCGCACGGTGCCACATGCTCCAATCTGATGATCAAACAAGTGACTAAACAGTGGCACGCTTGTGTAATAATTGTCCACATACAAGTGGTACCCCTTTCCGAATAAGGGTGACACCAATTTCCACACTATCTTGCCAGCGCTCCCTATGTAATCCGGGCAGTTGACCGGCTCAACCTGACTATCTTTTCCCTCATAAACCATAAAGCTCCATACATAGCCTGTTGCCCTGTCACAGTACTTATAGAGCTTGACCCCATATCTGGCACGCTTGCTGGGAAGGTACTGCTTGAAAGACAAGCGCCAGAAAATTTAATCAGGGACTCATCAACGCAGACAACTTGATCGGGAGTAAACAAGGCTGCAAAACGTTCGTTGAAGTGGTTTATGAGGGGCCGAATTTTATAGAGCCGGTCGTATTCAGGGTCCCCACGTGGACGACAAAGTTCATTGTCGTTGAAGTGCAAGAACCGCAAAATCTGCTCGTATCGTTTCCTGGGCATGGAGGCAGAGAACACGGGCATGTGGTCAATTGGGTGCGTGGACCAATAAGCACGCAATAACGGGAATTTATGTGTGCCCATGTTGAGGGAAAGGCCCAGAAAGGTCTTAAATTCGGAATTGGTTTCCAATCTTTGGCAATGGAAGGCAACTGGGGATTAGCGGCGATGAATTGACCAGCATATAAATTACTCTGGTCCACAATAGTTCTATAGAGATCTTCCGTGAAAAACAGTGAATAATAATCAATTGGCATAAAATCAGCTGTATCCACCTGAATACCGGGTTGGGCAGTGAATGGGGGAAGTACGGGTTCTGCAGAAGTGGTGGGGACCCAATCAGGATAGGCGAATTCTGCAGGAAGAGCACTATGGGTACGACGGGCCTGCCTTTGTCTTCTTATTGGTGGCAGCGGGACACTACTTGTGCTTGCCACCTCGCCAGCTTGAACTGCACTTATGGGACTCGCCACGTCACCACGTAATACTGCAGTGCTGGATGTACGCCCAGGCTGTACTAGGCCGCTGGTGCTTGCCAATTCACCAGAAGGAATAGCGGCGCTAGTACTACTCTGCTCCATGATACGAGAGCCCTGCAGTTCTTGCTCCTCAACAACCTCAGAAGATCGGGATCCGGTACGCCTAACCTTAGCAGGGACCTCAACTTCGTCGTCAGAGCTATCTGACGTGGGGCCGCTGACGTCACTGTCTTCTACGGGAAGATATTCTGAGCCTGAATCTGACAGATACGTGACCTCCTCTTCACTATCTGTCATGTTTAGAATCTCGTAGGCCTCTTTACTAGTGTACCTTCGATTTGCCATTTTGGGCTCTAAATTTAGGGGTACACTAGTAAGATTCACAGGAAAAAAAGCACCTGACTGTCGTCAGCAAATACATCAAACGCTACAAAAAAAACTGTTAGCGATCGCAGGGATCTGGCCTGTCTCTGCGAACGCTGCAGTTATGTGTTTTGTGTTTGGTAAGTGACAGTGATCGATCGATACTGCACTTGGGTGGGCTGGGCTGGGCTGGGCTGGGCGGAGGGGCTAAACGCAGGTGCTAGCAGGTATCTGGGCTGATCCCGCTAACACTGCGTTTTTGGGAACCCGCTGGGGACACTAGTATAGATCTGATCAGATCAGATATTGATCTGTTCAGATACTATACCACTAAGGGAGGTGTATGCTTTGCGCGTGGGTGTTAGCGTTACTGGCACTAACCTAACGCTGCCTGGGGCGACGCAGACCCTCTCTGGCGCAAAAACCTAATTGATCTCACCCGCCGGGCGATCAGGGGGGTTAAACCTTTATTGGGTTATATACGGCGGGTGCCCTGATGCTATAAAAAGCAAACTAACCAACCAGCGTCACCCGTAACCTTTATATGGTGATCACTGGTGAAAGGGTTAACTAGGGGCAATCAGGGGGTTAAAACCTTTATTAGGTTAAATATGGGGCTACCCGACGCTATATAAAAACCTGACGGGTTACCTAAATAACTAAATAACTAACTGGGTAACCAGTGTCACCAGTGATGCTTATACAGTGATCACTGGTGAAAGGGTTAACTCTAGGGGCAATCAGGGGGTTAAAATAATATATGGGGGTACCTGACGCTAATAAAAACCTGCGGCTAACCTAAAAATAAATAACTGGCTATCTAGGACACCAGCGACACGAATACAGCGATCGGAAAAACGATTGCTTAGTGACGCTGGAGTTAGGGGGTGAAAGGGTTACCTGAGGGGCGATCAAGGGGTTAAACCTTTATCAAGGCGGGTTAGGGGGCTACCCTGGACCTAAAGGGGCCTAAACCTAACTGCCTTGCAACTTTTTACTGTCACAGATGACACTAAATGCAGTGATCAGTAAAATAAATGATCACTGCAATCAGTGACACTGTGATTGGGGGCTGGGGGGTGACCTGGGGGGTGATCTGGGGGTGACTTGGGGGTGAAATGTGTGCCTATGTGTACCTAAGTGTCAGTGGACTGTTGGTGCACTAACCTGCTTCTTCTCTCCTCGGCGCCGGGAACGAAAAGACCGCCGCGAGGGTGATGACATCACTTCCTCTGCCTGTGTTTACATTACACGGGCAGAGGAAGCATTTTCATTCGCCGGGAGCTATCACGAGGGAGTGGTCAGAATCGAACGGCCGCCCCCTCATCTCGGATCGCTCCCCAACGATAAACGGCCACTCACTGTATAGGAGGGGGGTCCGATCGGACCCCCAAACTGTACAAAGGCGATCACGTACACTGTACGTGATTGTGCCTGTCGGTGCCATTCTGCCGACGTAAATATACAGTGAGCGGTCGTTAAGTGGTTAAAGTGTTTCTAAAGGCAAGATTTTTTTTTTTTTTAAATAACATACATGTTATACTTGGTTTTGCACAGAGCAGCCCTGATCCTCTTTTTTTGGGGTCCCCCACCAGCGGTCCTGGCTCTTCCTCCCAAGTGCCCCCTATAGCAAGCCTCCTGCTATGGGGGAACAAGCGAGCTGAACACCTGTGAATGGACAATGTGTCAGCCCATCCCCTGCTCTCTCTCTATATTGGCTCACTGGCTGTGACTGACAGCAGCAGGAGCCAATAGCTCCCACTGTTGTGTGAGCCAATGAGGAGAGAGAGAGACCCCGAAGAGCACACTGCTGGATCCAGATGGGGCTCAGGTAAGTAAAAGGGGGGCTGGAGGGGATCTGCACCCAGGAGGTTTTTTACCTTAATGCATACAATGCATTAAAGTATAACGAAAGGCAAAACTTTTTTTTCCGTTTTGGATAGAATAGAGGGGGGTTAGAACATGTGTCACCCTCTCTATTTGTCCTGATTACAATTTTTATTGAAAGTGAAACTAAGAGAAAATCACACATTTTGGGTTGTCCCCAAAAAGGTAATAGGGGGGGGGGGGGGGGGAATCTTCCAATGGGGACACTGGTTCTGATGACCTGGGTGTTCCCAAGGAATTCCCTTAATTTGCAGGAATTTCCTCTCACCTGTTTGGCTATGGGTCAGGTAGTGAAGGAGAATCTCTGCAATAGGACACAGATAGCAAAATAAAATCTGACCGGGGTTATAACCCTACCTTGCTCTATCCAAAATGAAAATAAAAGTTTTGCCTATAGTTCTACTTTAAGGTAAAAAAAAAACTTAAAAAACCTTGAGCCGTTAGAACCACTTTAGAATTCACATACAATTTACAGCCTATTTTTTACACTAGTGTTTCAGTGTATTTTTATGGATGTCTTTAGCTATTGCACACCGAATTTTCTGATCCAAGAGTGGATCCACTCAAATGCCATAGAATGCAAATCAGTACAGGTGCCAGGAACAATTTGTCAGTCTAATGCCCCATACCACGATCGGAAATTCCGACAAGAAAAGTCTGATGTGAGCTTTTGGTCAGAAATTCCGATCGTGTGTAGGCTCCATCGGACTTTTTCTGTCGGAATTTCCGCCAGCAAAATTTTGAGCGCTGGTTCTCAAATTTTCAGACGGAAAAAATTCCAATTGGAAATTCCAATCGTCTGTAACAATTCCGACGCGCAAAATTCCGACGCATGCTCGGAAACAATTTGACGTATGCTCCGAAGCATTAAACTTAATTTTCTCGGCTCGTCCAAGTGTTGTACGTCACTGCGTTCTTGACGGTCGAAAGTTTCGAGAACTTTTGTGTGACCGTGTGTATGCAAGCCAAGCTTGAGCTGAATTCTGTCGGAAAAACCATCCAAGGTTTTTCCGACGGAAAATCCGATCGTGTGTACGCGGCATTAGATTAGAACTTGTATTTTACAATAATGCAAAAGAGATATAATGTAAATCTGACCTTATATAACGTAAGGTTTTAGTAAGGTTTGCAAGACTAGAATAAAAATGTATAAATAAACCTTTTTTTTCTTTTTAAAGGAAAAGTGCATTTAGTTTTACATTCTGGTGCTTAATCATAAACCTGAAGTCTACAAGCAATGGCACCTTAAATAAACATGATGAATTGCAGCTCATAGCAATGGGTCACAATCACTGACCTCTGCTTAAGCAAAGAAGACAAAGAAGGCTTTAAATTATTAGGGCAGAAGTGATTTATCTCTCGGTAACAGCAAGAGGAAACAAAAACTGTCAAAGTGTGACTTATGCTGCCGTTGTCACATATCCAGCTTTCAATGGCTTAGTAAAGCAGACTTTTAAAGCAGAAGCCAGTCCTGCCTCTGGGGAAGTAAGGTAACAGCAGCCCCTTTCATTCTAATTGTCACATGCAGGTGAGCCAATTATAACATCCCTATGAACAGACAAGATTTTTTTAGGGCACTGTGCCATTTGTAGATTTAGCTAAGTTACGCTGTGATATATTTAGTTTTGAGTAATAATGAACTGAAACAAAATACTGATACTATAATGTACCACAAAGGAGCAAAAATATGATTGATTATAATAGTGGCCTGTACCCTAAAATTGTTGCATGGCAAACCACAGGTCACTGACAGACTCCTGTCATATTAGCTTATCACCTTGTTGCAGAGTGTCAGGGCTTGGCTCTCAGTCCTCCCTTCTCAGCTCTCAGGTTGCCCAGCTGTCTGTTAATTGCCAGCACTCATTGTTCCACTGTGGCTCAGCTGGTGATCATTTCCTGCTCGTCACTCCAGCCTACAGCCAGCTCCTTCTGGCTTTTTAAACTGCCTGGTTCATTTTTCCTGTGCCTTCGCCTTGGTCAAACATATCAAGAGGGTCTCTGCTGTGTTCCTGTTGGAGACTTGCCTGGCTGACGTCCCTTCTGGTTCCTGATCCTGTCTGCTGCCTCCGACTACGCTGGTCTCTGGCTTCCTGATTTACTGGCTTGTTCTGGCTACCCACTTTGGCTACCATACCCTGGCTATGTTTTGACTATTTGTACCATTTTTTACCATTATATTAAAAGGTGTGATTTTTAACTTCATTTTCTGTCTCCATCTGATTCATGGTTCCTGAATCCTGACAGTAGGAGAAGGCCATGAATTCAGAAGATGCGGACAATCCACCTAGTGGTAATATTTTTTCCAGATTGGATGAGCAGGATCACAGCATGGATCAGTTTGCCATAGCGTTACAGACGCTCTTATTTCGCACTGCTCACCTGGATCCTCCCACTGTGGCTGTTCTGGTACAACCTGTGTTGCAGGCCATCCCTGCTACTGCTCCAGTCTCTGTGCAGGCACCCGCCTCAAATATTACCTCTACAAGAGGTATGTCTGGTTCCGCTCCACTTCCCCAGCAATTTGGGGGTGATCCAGTTCAATGCAGAGGGTTTCTCATCAAGCAGGTTGGGATATACTTTCCCCACAGACAGAAGCAAAGTAGGCTTCGTTATTTCTTTGGTTTCTGATAGAGCCTTGGCCTGGGCAGACCCTCTATGGGAGATGCAAAAACCCATTGTCCTGAGTTACCCTGAGTTTGTGGCTTCCTTTAAAAGGGTATTTGACGTTCCTGCACGCTCCACTTCTGCTGCTAAGAGCCTCATGTCCATCAAAAAGAGTACGAGAATGGTTGCTCATTGAATTCCATACTCTGGCAGCAGAGGTCGCTTGAAACAATGAGGCCCTCGTGGCTGCTTTTTCTCATGGCCTCTCGAATAACATCAAAGATGAAATAGCAGCCCGAGACATACCTACGGATCTGGAGAAGTTGATCACCTTTGCCATTCTCATTGACTCCAGACTTCGAAAGAGACCTTCCTTTTTTATGAGCACATGCAGAAGCCTCCTGTACATTTGGCTCCGAGCTTTGCAGTCCCACCCTTGCCTCCCTCACCTCCCATGCCTCCTGGTACTGAGTCAGCCAGTGAAGTAGAACCCATGCAGTTGGGTTTCACACGTCTCTCTCTGCGGATGAGAGGGTCTTTAGGAGAAGGGAGAGATTGTGCCTTTATTGTGGCCAGGCAGGTCACTTTTTGAAGTCTTGTCCTACCCGTCCAGGAAACACCCACACCTCGAGGTCCTGTAGGAGACAGACCTTAGGTGGCATTGTTATGTCCCCAGTTATCCTGAAGAATAAGCCCTTAGTTCTGGTTACCCTTTCTTGGTCTAAGTCGTCGATCGAAACACAGGCTCTAGTCGACTCTGGGGCAGCAGGCCTGTTCATAGACAGTGCCTTTGTATCTACGCACTCAATTCCGCTGCAGCTTTGTGTCACTCCACTTGTCACTGAGGCTATTGATGGGAGACCTTTACAGCCTGCCCAGGTGACTCATGAGACTGCTCTGTTGACCATGGCTGTAGCGGCTCTTCACCATGAGATAATCCAATTTCAAGTAATTTCCTCACCTCATTACCCGGTGGTTATTGGTTATCCTTGGTTACAGTGGCACAACCCCTCTTTTGATTGGCTTCCTGCTGAGGTTCTTTTCTGGTCGCCACAATGCAGTAAAACATGTTTTCAGGAAGTGGCAAAGGTCTTGTGCATCTCTTCACTCTCGTCGTTGCCAGAGGAGTACCACAAATTTAGCGATGTCTTTCCGGAAGGGTTCATCCGCAAATCCTCGTCCCCTGCTGGTGCTGGCTTCTTCTTTGTGAAAAAGAAGAGTGGTGTACTGAGACTCATTTTGACTGACAATAAGAATCTCACATTCTTGTCTGAGACTAAAAGCTTATCTCCTAGAAAGGTGCAATGGGCTCTTTTTCTGTAAAGCTTGGATTACATAGTCTCATTCTTACAGCCCTTATACTCTAAGAATGTAAGGGCTGACGTATTGTCGCAACAGTTTTCCTCTGCTTCCAAGATGGAGTCGGTTCCTGCTCCTGTGATACCTCCCGATCATATTCTGGCCACTGTTCGTACTAGTCTCACTTCACCGTTAGGTGACAGAATTCTTGCCGCTCAGAGGCATTCTCCCTGAGAAACCTGGTGACTGCTGCTTTGTCCCTGAGAATCTCTGCACTGCTTTGCTCCAGACTTACCATTCTCCTAAGGCAGCTGGCCACCCAGGGAATAATCAAGAATTTGGACTATTTCTCAACCATTTTGGTGGCCTAGTCTCCGTGCTGATGTGACCGCCTTCGTAGCCGCTTGTTCCGTGTGTGCTCAGAGTAAGACACCACAACACCATCCAGTGGGCCTCCTACAGGCTATACCTTATGGAGAGAGGCCTTGGACCCACCTGTCCATGGATTTTACTGTGGAGTTACCCAGCTCCAAGGGCAATACAGTTATTCTTATGGTGGTTGACCGGTTTTTCGAAAATGTCACATTGTATTCCACTAAAGAAGTTGCCCACATCCAAAGAACTGGCATCCATATTTGCCCGAGAGATCTTTCGGTTACATGGTCTACCCAAGGTTATCATCTGAGACAGAGGTAGTCAGTTTGTCTCCAGGTTCTGGCGAGCCTTTTGTGCACAATTGGGAATTCAGCTTTCCTTCTCCTCTGCGTATCAATGAGGCCGCAGGACGAGCCAACCAAGCCTTGGAGAAGTTTCTACGTTTCTATATTTCGGACCACCATAACAACTGGTCAGACCTCTTACTAGGGATGAGCTTCGTGTTCGAGTCGAACCCATGTTCGACTCGAACATCGGCTGTTCGGCTGTTCGGCAAATTGCGCACATTATGGGCCGGTCGCGCCAAATTCGAGTGGCGCGTCACGGCAGATAATTCACTGCGGCATCGCAGTGCATTGCTGGCTGATGATTGGCCAAGCATGCACCATGACCCGCATGCTTTGGCCAATCACAGCACAGAAAAAACAGAGAGCCGTAATTGGCCAAAGCCAGGGTGGCTTTGGCCAATTATGGCTCAGGGGGTTTAGTACACGCCCCACACTATATAAGGCCGCCGGCTCGGCAGTTTTGTGTAGTGTGTTGGAGTTGTTTAATGAGAGATTACATAGACAGACAGTGTCATTTATATTGAGTTAAATAGAGCAGGCAGGTGAGTTAGTTAGCTGCAGTTACAGTGTGTAGAGGATATATATATGCATCCTAGGTGTTGTATATATATTTATACACTGTATTCAGTTTAGCTAGATCCGTTCCTGTTATTCTCTATACTGTGACAGGCAGGCAGGTGATTGTGCTAGCTGCAGACAGTCAGTGTTTCACTTAGTGTACTGTGTGCTTTGCATAGCGTTCACCTAAAGCTTACCTTAATACAGTTAGTGACTAATAGTGGTGTTCTCATAATTAAACCACAGGTAGAGAGCTGCAAGTATTTTCATTTAGTGTACTGTGTCCCTCTCTGCACAGTTTTCACCTAAAACTAACTGAAGACAATTGCTGTTTTCCCCATACTAATACCACAGCAGGCAGTTTATTCTGATAGCTGCATTATCAGTACAGATATATATATATATATATATATATATATATATATATATATATACATATACATCCCACCTTTGTGCAGCTACATCTCAATGCAGGCCATTAGTATGTCTGGAAGGCAAACAAGGAGAGGCAGACAGTCACGAGGCAATAAAAGAGGGCAAGCAGTCTCTGTGTCTAGAGGCAACAGTGCTGCTGGTCGTGGACACGGTGCATCCTCATCAGCACGTGGCCATGGGACATGCTTGTCCTTCTTTTCGGCAGCTGGCCATGTTGAGCCGCAACATGCCCAAGACTTGGTAGAGTGGATGACCAAGCCGTCCTCATCCTCCTCGTCCTCTCTCACCCAGGCTCAGGGTACTTTGTCTGGCAAAGCAACTGCCAAAGCAGCCTCTTCCCTCGGCTCAATGGCATCAGTCACTCCTTTCCTAGCCCCACCATGTCCTCTTGAGGAGTCCCCGGAACTGTTTGAGCACAGTGTTGGGTACATGCTCCTGGAGGATGCCTAGCGTTTTGAAGGCTCCGATGATGGAACCCAGCTGAAGGAAGGCAGTAACGTGAGCCCAGAGAGAGGGGGTAGTAACGTGAGCCCAGAGAGAGGGGGTGCCCAACAAGGACAGCTATCTGGCAGTCATGTTCCCCCAGGTGCAGCATACTGCCAGATTTGCTCCAGTGATGAGGAGGTAGGGGATGATGAGGTCACTGACTCCACGTGGGTGGCTGATAGGAGAGAGGAGGAGGAGGAAGAGGCACATCTCCAACGAGGCAGGATGCCCTCCAGGGGCCAGCTTAAGGGCAGCACACCGACTGCATCATACCGCAGAGCTCTGCATGTGCAGGGTGCTGCTGTCTCTGCGCGTTATTCCAAAAGTTCTTTGGTGTGGGCCTTTTTTAGACGTGTGCAGCAGATCGCATCATTGCCATTTGCAACATATGTCTAAAGCGTATCTCGCGTGGCCAAAACATCAGCCGCTTGGGCACCACGTGCTTGACCAGACATATGTTGTCCTGCCATGCAGTCCGTTGGCAAGCTTACCTAAAAGACCCACACCAAAGAACAAAGCGGACCGCTCCTTGCTCCTCATCAGCTAGGATCTCCAACCCCACTATACCTTCAGTCCTCTCTGAAACCTGCACTGAGAGGAATGAAGGTGAAGAATTAGGTGTGTCGCAGCCAAATCCTTGCGGACAATCTGCTATCGGTACACCGACATCCTATTGTACCAGGCAAATTTCCCTGCCCCAGCTGCTGCACCGCCAAAAGAAGTTCGCTCCCAGCCATCCACATGCCCAGCGGTTGAATGCTAGCTTGGCTAAATTGCTAGCACTTCAACTGCTGCCTTTTCAGTTGGTAGACTCTGCCCCCTTCCGTGAGTTTGTGGAATGTACAGTTCCTCAGTGGCAGGTTCCCAAACGCCACTTTTTTTCACGGAAGGCGATTCCGGCTCTCTCCTGGCATGTGGAAGGCAATGTCTTGGCCTCGCTAGACAGGGCGGTCAGCGGTAAGGTGCATATTACCGCTGACTCATGGTCCAGCAGGCATGGACAGGGACATTACCTATCTTTCACGGCGCATTGGGTGACTGCTGGCAGCTGGGAAGGATGCAGTACAAGGTGCAGTAGTGTTGGAGGTTGTTCCGCCACCACGCCTCCAAAATGTTTCTACTGGTGATTCTGACACACCTCTCTCCTCCACCCCCTCCTCTTTTTCCTCCATGGCCTCTACCTGTGCTTTGTCCTCAGAACCAGCGGTGCTCCGTAGGCGTTCAAGGGGCTACTCAAGTACGCAGGCAAAAAGATGCCATGCGGTGCTTGAGCTGGTGTGCTTGGGGGACAGGAGCCACACTGGGGCAGAGATTCTGTCTGCTCTGCAGGGGCAGGCTTAGAGGTGGTTGACGCCATGCCAGCTTAAGCCAGGAAAGGTGGTTTCCGACAATGGCACCAACCTCCTCTCCGCCCTCCGACATGGACAACTGACCCATGTGCCCTATTTGGCTCACGTCCTTAACTTGGTGGTGCAGCGGTTCTTGGGCAGGTACCCAGGCTTACAGAAGGTCCTGAAGCAGGCCAGGAAACTCTGTGGGCATTTCCGCCGGTCATATAATGCCAGTGCTCGGCTGGCTGACCTGCAAAAGGATTGCAATCTGCCCAAGAACCGCCTAATCTGTGACATGCCCACCAGGTGGAACTCTACGTTGGCCATGCTGCAGTGGCTGCACACGCAGCAGAGGGCCATCAATGAGTATCTGTTGCAAAATGGCACCAGGACAGGGTCAGGGGAGCTTGGATTTTTTTCCCTACGCCAGTGGGCCATGATCAGGGATGCATGCACTGTCCTGTCACCATTTGAGGAGGCCACGAGGATGGTGAGCAGTGACAGTGCATGCATCAGTGACACTGTCCCTCTTGTCCACCTGTTGGAGCACACGCTGCATGGAATAACATCAACATCATCTCATCGCGTCATCATTATCAACACTTTCTCAACATGGTCAACATTAAATACTCAGCCGACACCATCCGAAGCCTAAAGAACTCCGCCACAACACTACCGACTCCCATCCAAATAAAACTGCAAAAAGAACGAATCCTAAGAATCCTAAGAGTCGACTATCAACAGAAAAAAACAGTATAGCACCACGGCAACTACAACACCTATCAAGTGCCCTAATCAACACCAGATCTGCAGTCAAACACAGACAGGAAATTCATGATTTCATCACTCAATACAACATAGACTGCCTCTTCATCACGGAAAGCTGGCTAACACCCGACTGCAATACCATCCTAGCAGAACTAGTGCCGGAGAACTACCGCATCCTTACCGAGCATAGAACAGGACAAAGAGGGGGAGGCCTAGCAGTAATCTACAAAGACCACCTTACGTTCATCAAACCTACTCTACAGAACTCATTGCCTTTCATGGAAACGCTCACCTTGCAACTTCAAACTACACCCCAAGATACCGTCCACATACTGCTTTGCTACAGACCACCGGGACCAAAGACACAACTCCTCATACTTTTCAATGAATTTTTCTCGACATACACCATGAAAACCAAAAATCTCCTGCTACTTGGAGACTTCAACCTCTGGGCCAATTCCTCCGTGGACCTCATCGCCACTGCCTGCATCGACCAACTAGAAAATCTACGCTTGCAACAACTGATAAATACTCCTACACATGTATCAGGTCACACTCTCGACCTAATCTTCAAACAAAATATGGACATCAACACACTGGACAACCGGCCTCTACCATGGACAGACCACCATGCCATCAAATTTTCTATAACGACCAAAACCACCCTCCAAAAATCAATACAATCAACAACAACACACTGGACAAGATCACAAAAGAAACTATATTCTGAGCTTTTCAAAACCACACTATTAAACAATATGGAAATGTTAAACCAAAACCACTCAATGAAAGAAACACTCAACTCCCTGAACAAAGCTTTGCTACAGACAGCAGACACAGTTGCTCCAAGACGCAGAGCACTTATCCGCAAAAACAACGCGGGCTGGTTCAATGACGCTCTTATTTTACTGAAACAAGAACGCAGAAGAGCAGAAGGAACCTGGAGAAGAAACTCAACAAAGGAGAACTAAACAACCTACAAAGCACTCACCAGGAAATATCATAAAGCAATCTTCAAGGCAAAAAAATACTATTTCGCTAACACCATCGCAAAAGCCCTAACCCGCCCCTGCGAACTCTTCAGACTAGTGGCTCAGACAATGAATCCCGCCTGTTTGGAGTCTTCAGCAAACGAAACACAGGAATTCTGCAATAAACTATCCAATTTTTTTATCTACAAAATCGATAACATTCGGAAAATAATTCAGCAGAAAAAATCGAACAACCCCACGCGGCCAAAGGAAGAAAAGAACCATATAAATAATCTGCAATCAAAGAAATTCACTCTGGTCCCAATTACTATTGACACTACCAAAAATATCAACAGAAGCCTCCGAGATAGCACTTCACCGAACTACATCATTCCGGCAAAACTGCTGAAAGAATGTACCAACATCTTAGCACCCCCCATAACACACTTCATAAACCAATCGTTCAAAGAAGGTATTGTGCCGACTTCCCTTAAACAAGGAATAATCAAACCCCTCCTAAAGAAACCCAACCTCGACCCGAAAGACGCAAATTTTAGAAGACCGGTAACAAGCCTGAACACCATCTCCAAGATCGTCGAGAAAGTAGTAACACAACAGCTACAACTTCATTTGGAAACACACAAACTCCTGGACCCACTTCAATCAGGGTTCCGCCCAGGGCATGGGACGGAAACAGCACTTCTCAAAATATGGGACGACGCATTCGAAGCAGCAGATAAGGGAGAATCGTGTCTCCTGGTGCTGCTGGACCTCAGTGCAGCCTTTGACACAGTAGATCACAAAACTCTGCTCACACGCCTCTCCGAAGTAGCAGGAGTCACAGACGCGGACATATCATGGTTCGCATCCTTTTTAGAAAATCAATTCCAGACAGTGAAACTGGGAGCCTTCACCTCGGCACCACGCACAAATACATGCGGAGTCCCTCAAGGATCACCCCTGTCACCGGTACTCTTCAACATCTACCTCCGGCCACTCTTTAAAATCATCAGTGAACAGGACCTGCGCTATCACTCCTATGCAGATGATACTCAACTTTACTTTCGCATCAACAACAAAAAAGATCAATATTACGGACTGGAAAAATGCCTTACACTAATCGACAATTGGATGACAGAGAGCTCCCTCAAGCTTAATGGATCCAAAACAGAACTGCTCATTTTCCATGCTAACCGAAAGAAAAACGCTAGGACCACATGGACGCCACCCACCATCCTTGGACAAAACATAACCCCAAGCCCCAAAGTTAAAAGCCTTTGAGTCATCTTTGACTCAGACATGACTATGGATGCACAAATAGGATCAGTAGTCAGCGGATCTCACCACCTTCTCCACCTGCTACGAAGACTTATCCCCTTCATCCCGGAAAAAGACAGAGCAGTAGTAGTCGGAACCATCATCAATTCCCGGCTTGACTACGCTAACTACCTTTACCTAGGACTACCCAAATACCAGATTGCACATCTACAAGTCATCCAAAACACAGCGGCCAGACTGGTAACGGGGAAAAAACCCTGGGAATCAATCGCACCGTCCCTGAGAAGCCTCCATTGGCTCCCCGTAAAGGATCGGGTCACATTCAAGACCCTCTGCCTCACCCACAAATGCGCACAAGGAAACGCACCTCAATATTTATGCAAGAAAATAAAACACTACACCACAACTCGCGACCTCCGATCAACCAACCAAAACCTCCTCCACATCCCCAAGACTCGCTACAAAGCCAAGGGAGAATGAAGGTTTTGCTGCCCAAGGACCAAGGCTATGGAATGCGCTACCCACGAACATCCGCATGGAAGAAAACCATCGAGCCTTCCGGAAAAAAATAAAGACTCATCTCTTCTAAAGGATCTTAACGACACTGGATGACAAGCGCCTTGAGGCGATTGAGTTTGCATTTGCAGCGCTATACAAGTTCTCACTCACACTCACTCACAATAATGGACAGGGCACTTGAGGCAGAACAGAGGCAGGAAGAGGAGGACTTCTTTACCTCTCAAGGCCCCCTTTATCCAGACAGTGTTCCTGCTGGCCCGGCTATCACACAGGAAGAGGACGAGGAGGAGGAGGAGGAGGAGGATTATTGTGTCAGCATGGAGATGGAGCCTAGCACTCAGCATCAGCAGCAGTCTTCAAGGGATCAATTACAGTCCCAAGACACCCATGGACTTGTACATGGCTGGGAGGAGGTGGCTGCGGATCATGTCGTCCCCAGTGACCCAGAGGACTCCGCACCGAATGCCTCAGCAAACCTACGCTGCATGGCCTCCAGGATCCTGCAAAGCCTGCGGAAGGATCCTCATATTCGTGCGATCAAGGAGAGGGATCATTACTGGGTGGCAACCCTCCTTGATCCACGTTACAAGGCTAAGGTTGCGGACCTTATCTTGCCGTTGCAGAGGGAGCAGAGGATGAAGCATCTTCGGGAGGCCTTGCAGAAAGGTCTGTGCAACGCGTTCCCAGAGACTGGGAGGTTACAAATTCCTGGTCCTGGACAACGTGTTACATAGTTACATAGTTAGTCAGGTTGAAAAAAGACACAAGTCCATCCAGTTCAACCATATAAAAAAATATATATATATATATATATATATATATATATATATATATATATATATATATCGTACAATCCCATATACCCAATTCTATACCCACAGTTGATCCAGAGGAAGGCAAAAAAACCCAGCAGAGCATGATCCAATTTGCTACAGCAGGGGAAAAAATTCCTTCCTGATCCCCAGAGAGGCAATCGGATATTCCCTGGATCAACTTTACCTATAAATGTCAGTACCCAGTTATATTATGTACATTTAAGAAAGAATCCAGGCCCTTCTTAAAGCAATCTACTGAGCTGGCCAGAACCACCTCTGCAGGGAGTCTATTCCACATTTTCACAGCTCTTACGGTGAAGAAACCTTTCCGTATTTGGAGGTGAAATCTCTTTTCCTCTAGACGCAAAGAGTGCCCCCTTGTCTTTTGTGTTGACCATAAAGTGAATAATTCAACACCAAGTTCACTATATGGACCCCTTATATATTTGTACATGTTGATCATATCCCCCCTTAATATCCTCTTCTCAAGAGTGAATAAATTCAGTTCCTCTAATCTTTCCTCATAGCTGAGCTCCTCCATGCCTCTTATCAGTTTGGTTGCCCTTCCCTGCACTTTCTCCAGTTCCCCAATATCCTTTTTGAGAACTGGGGCCCAAAACTGAACTGCATATTCCAGATGAGGTCTTACTAATGATTTGAACAGGGGCAAAATGATATCTCTCTCTCTGGAGACCATACCTCTCTTAATACAAGAAAGGACTTTGCTCGCTTTGGAAACCGCAGCTTGCCATTGCATGCCATTATTGAGCTTATGATCTACCAAAACCCCCAGATCCTTCTCCACTACGGATCCCCCCAGTTGTACTCCCCCTAGTATGTATGATGCATTCATATTCTTAGCCCCCAAGTGCATAACTTTACATTTATCAATATTAAACCTCATCTGCCACATAGTCGCCCAATTAGACAGAGCATTGAGGTGGGCTTGTAAATTGGCGACATCCTGTAAGGACGTTATTCCACTGCATAGCTTGGTGTCATCTGCAAAGACAGAAATGTTACTTTTGATCTCAGACCCAATATCATTTATAAACATATTAAAAAATAATGGTCCCAGCACTGAACCTTGGGGTACACCACTGATAACCTTGGACCATTCAGAGTAAGAATCATTAACCACTACTCTCTGAATTCTGTCTTTTAGCCAGTTTTCTATCCATTTACAAACTGATATTTCCAATCCTGTAGACTTTACCTTGCACATGAGCCGGGTGTAGGGAACTGTATCGAACGCTTTTGAAAAATCCAAGTATACCACGTCCACAGCCACCCCTCTGTCCAAGGTCTTACTTACCTCTTCATAAAAAGAAATCAGGTTTGTCTGACAACTTCTATCTTTCTATCCATGCTGTCTGTTGCTTAAATAGTTTTTTTTCCAGCAAGAACTCATTTATGTGGTCTTTTATTAATCTCTCCAGTATCTTCCCAACTATGGAAGTTAAACTAACAGGTCTATAGTTACTTGGTAAAGACTTAATTCCCTTTTTAAATATAGGCACCACATTGGCCCTGCGCCAATCCAGTGGTACTATTCCTGTCATGAATGAGTCCCTAAAAATTAAATACAATGGCTTTGAAATTACAGAGCTCAATTCTTTTAGGATCCGTGGGTGTATGCCATCTGGTCCAAGTGCTTTATCCACCTTTATTCCATCTAAATATTTCTGGACCATATCACTTTTGAGCCATTGTCGATTTGGGGCTGTGTCACTACCACCCCCATATTGGACATGAGCTCCCCCATGCTCCTTTGTATACACAGAACTGAAGAAAGTATTTAATAAATTAGTCTTCACTTTGTCCCCAGTCACCCACTCTAGATTATTTTGTAAAGGGCCTACATGCTCAGACTTGACCTTTTTACTATTAATATATTTGAATAATTTTTTGGGGTTTGTCCTACTATCTTTTGCAATCTGTCGTTCATTTTGAATTTTTGCATCCTTGATTTCCTTTTTACATATCCTGTTATATTCTTTGTAACATTTAAATGACACTAGTGTTCCCTCATTTTTATATTTTTTAAAAGCTCTTTTCTTATAGTTTATAGCTTTTTTAACTTTGGCAGTGAGCCACATAGGTTTTATTTTTAGCCTTTTTAACTTATTGCCCATGGGTATATACTTTGCAGTGAGTTCACAAACAGTCTTTTTGAAGAATTCCCATTTCTGTTCTGTGCCCATTGATGCCAATATTCCCTCCCAGTCTAAGTCCTGGAGAGCAGCGCTCATCCTTGGAAAATTTGCTCTCTTGAAATTAAGTGTTTTTATCTTTCCCGTATGTGTTTTCTGCTTACAACTAACATCAAATGAAATCATGTTATGGTCACTGCTACCCAAGTGTTCCTTTATCTGAACATTAGTAATACGCTCTGCATGGTTTGAGATTACCAAGTCCAACAGAGCATCATTCCTAGTTGGGGTCTCAATGAACTGGACCATAAAATTGTCCTGCAATAGGTTTATACATTTTTGCCCTTTAACTGTCCCAGCAGTTCCATTACTCCAGTCAATTTATGGGTAGTTAAAATCCCCCATTATTATCACCGTCCCAGCCCTTGCAGCCCTTTCCATCTGTGCAAGGAGCTGAGTCTCCACCTCCTCATTAACATTGGGTGGTCTATAACAAACTCCAATGATTAGCTTTGAACTACGCACATCTGTATGCAGTTCCACCCATAATGCTTCAGACTCATCCCACTCTCCATCCACCAGGTCCTCTTTCACACTCGCTTTGAGATCACTTCTCACATAGAGACAGACCCCTCCACCTATCCTTTTTACCCTGTCTTTCCGAAAGAGTGCATAGCCAGGAATATTAATAGCCCAGTCACATGAGGAATGAAGCCAAGTTTCAGCAATACCGATTACATCATAGCTCTCCTCATGCACCAGAGCTTCCAACTCACCTATTTTGCTTGGCAGACTTCTGGCATTGGTGAACAGACACTTTAATGCATTAATATATTTTGACCGGTCACATACTATCCTCTTGGGTGTTCCCAGATTGCAACTAGGACTTGCTACTATACTTACCTTGGGTTTATGTGCTTTGGTTACCCTACCACTAATGCCCCTAATACTACCCTCTAGAATATGTTCCCCACTGACTCTCACTATCTCTGGACCCTCCCCCCCCCGTCGCCTAGTTTAAAAACCCCTCTAACTTTTTGGCCATCCTTATTCCCAGCTGATCTGCACCCTCCTCATTTAGGTGCAGTCCGCCCCTTCTATAGTACTAGTTGTCGACTGAGGAGTCGGCCCAGTCCTCCAGGAACCCAAACCCCTCCTTACTACACCAGCTCTTCAGCCACTTGTTCACTTCCCTAATCTCCCTCTGCCTTTCTGGTGTGGCTCGATGTACCGGTAGTATTCCTGAGAATACTACCTTGGAGGTCCTTTTCCTCAATTTAGCTCCCAAGTCCCTAAAATCGTTATTTAGGACACTCCATCTGCCTCTGACTTTGTCATTGGTGCCAACGTGCACCATGACAGCTGGGTCCTCCCCAGCCCCTCCCAGTAATCTGTCCACCAGATCCGTGATGTGCTGAACCCGAGCGCCCGGGAGACAACATACAGTTCGGCGCTTCAGGTCTTTGTTACAGATTGCCCTCTCTGTCCTTCTAAGAATTGAGTCCCCTACCACCAGAATCTGTCTTTCCTTTCCCTTCGCTTCCCCCCCACTCTCACTGGAGGAGTTCTTCCCCCGGCAGCTAGGAGAGTCCCTCAGCTCTAGCAGTGCTGGTCCCTGACTGGTTTCACCAATGTCACTCAATGGAGCATACTTATTGGGATGCTCCAGCCCTGGATTGGCCTCCCTAGCACTTTGCCCTCTACCCTTCCTGACTGTCACCCATCTACTATTTTCTAGTGCCTGCACCTCTTTTGTCTCCACCCACATCTGTGCTGGCCCCTGCCATCACCTGCCGGGTACATATCCAGCTCTCCTTTAATGTGGAGGGTCTTCCCAGTGCTGACAGTTGCTTCCCTAGATTCAGAACCTGGGCTTCCAGGGAAACAATGTGCTTACATTTTGCACAGCAGTAATCGCTCTCGATCAGATGATCAAGGAACGCATACATGCTGCAAGATGTACACCGAGTCATCTCGCCACACCCGCCGGGCATCGTACCTATTACTTTAATGAGGATTCGAGATTATAACCTGTCCAAATTACCTAACACTAGCTTCCTGACCCAACTATTCAACAAGACAATACACAGGTACTCAACAAGACAATACACAGGTACCACGCAGACCTACGTGCATCCGCAGACCAACGGACCTACGTGCACTCGCAGACCAAATGGACCCGCGTGCACTTGCAGACCAACGGACCCGCGTGCACTTGCAGACCAACGGACCCGCATGCACTCGCAGACCAACGGACCCGCGTGCACTCGCAGACCAACAGACCCGTGTGCACTCGCAGACCAACAGACCCGCGTGCACTCGCAGACCAGCGTGCACTCGCAGACCAACGGACCCGTGTTGCTGAGGCTTCGGTCAGTCAAAGAAGGAGTGGTGGAGAAGGTGGCCGTCTGACCCATGCGTTCAGACAATTTTTTAGTACGCAGTCCCAAGGTATGATCGCTTCCAGCAACCATCGCCAGCGTCTGGTTTACATGGTGCAGGAATACCTAGGGGCAAGATCAGACTTGGACACCTTTCCCACCGAAAATCCTCTGGGTTACTGGGTCTTGAGGATGGATCACTGGCCAGAGCTTGCAAAGTATGCAGTTGGGTACTGGCCTGTCCTGCATCCAGCGTTCTTTCGGAACGCACATTCAGTGCTGCTGTAGGCTTTGTAACCGATCACAGGGTGCGCCTGTCCACCGACACCGAAATGAATCAGTCTTGAATCACCACCAGCTACCAAGCACCTGATGCTGATGTAACCGAATAATTTTTTTGTTAATGTCAGATCCCTTCAAGACTGCCTATGCTGATGCTGAGTGACTATCCTGTTATGCTGAGTGACTATCCTCTTCCTCCTCAATAATCATGCTGATAGCTTGAAAGAACATTTTTGGTTCTAGGCACCGCCACCAGTGGCTAAGGCCCAATTTTTCAGCCCCTGTTTAACAGGGGCGTGTATTTACAATTTTTGATGCAATGCTTTGCAGCAGGGCTCTTTGCTTTGCTCCAACTACAGTATCTGTGAGGGGTTGCAGTGTTGTGGCACCAGCACCAGTGTCTAAGGCCCAATTTTTCAGCCCCTGTTTAACAATTCTTGATCTAATAATTCACAGCGGGGCCCATTCCTGCGCCCACCAAGAGTAACTGTGAGGGCTTACAGTGTTGTGGCAACACCACCACCACCACCAAAGGCCCAATTTTTCTGCCCCTGTTCAACAGGGGCATGTGATTACAATTCTTGATCTAATATTTCACAGCTGGGCCCATTCCTGCACCCACCAAGAGTAACTGTGAGGGCTTACAGTGTTGTGGCAACACCACCATCACCACCAAAGGCCCAATTTTTCCTACCACTGTTCAACAATGTCATGTAATTACAATTCTTGATCTAATATTTCACACAGCTGGGCCCATTCCTGCGCCCACCAAGAGTAACTGTGAGGACTTACAGTGTTGTGGCACCACCACCACCACCACTACCAAAGGCCCAATTTTTCCTACCACTGTTCAACAATGGCATGTAATTACAATTCTTGATATAATAGTTCACAGCAGGGCGTTCCAGCGCCCATCAAGAGTAACTGTGAGGGCTTACAGTGTTGTGGCAACACTAACACCTAAGGGCCAATTTTCTGCAGAGTATATACGGCAGGGCCCTACTTTCAAACATCCAACTTACAAACGACTCCTACTTGCGAACGGAAGGAGACAACAGGAAGTGAGAGGAAATCTACCCCTAGGAAGGGAAATTCTCTCCTGTAAGAGTTAATATGGGAAAGAGGTGTCTCCTCTTCACTAATGCTTTATCACCAATCCTTGTTTAACCACTTGCCGCCCGCCCTATAGTGGATTGACGGCGGCAAAGTGGTTTCAAAATCCTGACTGGACGTCATATGACGTCATCAGGATTTTGAGCCGCTGCGCGCCCCCGGGAGCGCGCATCGCGGCGATCGTTGCTGCGGGGTGTCAGTCTGACACCCCGCAACACCGATCTAGGTAAAGAGTCTCCGACGGAGACTCTTTACCACGTGATCAGCCGTGTCCAATCACGGCTGATCACAGTGTAAACAGGAAAAGCCGGTCATCAGCTTTTCCTCACTCGCGTCAGACGCGAGTAGAGGAGAGCCGATCGGCTGCTCCTCTGACAGGGGGGGGGTTGTGCTGATCCATTATCAGCACAGCCCCCCCGAGGATGCCCACTGGACCACCAGGGATGCCACTAGACCACCAGGGATGCCACTAGACCACCAGGGAAGCCCACCATAAGGTATGCCACCCTAGACCACCAGGGATAATGGATGCCAATGCCAAATGGATGCCAATCAGTGCCACAATGGATGCCAATCAGTGCCCACAATGGGCACCACTGATTGGCAGGCATTATTGTTTCCTGATGCCTATCAGTGCCCATCCATGCCCATCTGTGCCACCTATCAGTGCCCATCCATGCCGCCTATCCGTGCCCATCAGTGCCCACCCGTGCCGCCTATCTGTGCCCACCTGTGCCGCCTATCTGTGCCCACCCGTGCCGCCGATCGTTGCCTATCTGTGCCGCCGATCGTTGCCCATCCGTGCCGCCGATCGTTGCCCATCCGTGCCTCCGATCATTGCCCATCCGTGCCACCTCATCGGTGCCCATCCGTGCCGCCTTATCCATGCCCGTCAGTGCAGCCCCATCAGTGCCCATCAGTGAAGGAGAAAACTAACTTATTTACAAAGTTTTGTAGCTGAAACAAAAAAAACTTATTTTTTTTCAAAATTTTCGGTCTTTTGTTTTTTTTTGCAGAAAATAAAAATCGCAGAGGTGATCAAATACCACCAAAAGAAAGCTCTATTTGTGGGAACAAAATGATAAAAATTTAGTTTGGGTACAGTGTAGCATGACCGTGCAATTGTCATTCAAAGTGCAACAGCACAGAAAGCTGAAAATTGGTCTGGGCAGGAAGGTGTATAAGTGCCCAGTATGGAAGTGGTTAAATAAAAAACCCAAATTTAAAAAAAAAATTGTCATTGGGACGGAAAGTGAGGTGAAATGTTCTGAACAGGTGCACAGACAGCAAAACAAATGTTACAGGGGTGATAACCCTTCCCTATGTTTTCCAAAAAGCTTAAAAATAGATTTTTTGTCTGGAGCTACACTTAAAAAATGTACCTGTTCCAAATTACAAACAGATTCTACTTAAGAACAAACCTACATTCCCTGTCTTGTTTGCACCGCCTGTATACTGCTGTTCAGAGTATACAGTGCATAGGGCCTTTTTTAATTTGGGTGCGGGGTTCCCCTTAATATCCATACAAGACCCAAAGGGGCTGGTAGTGGGCTGGGTGGGGCTTTACCCATGCCATTTTTCTCAATGATTTTCATCCATATTACCGGGACCAGACATTACATTAAAGCCGCAAGCAGTTTTAAATTACTTTTTTTCCTTTAGAAATGTCATTTTGTGCAGGGACAGTTCTAACATGTGCCACTTCACAGGCATACTTTAGACACCCCCAGGTACGATATTTGAAGGAATATTTTATTTATTTTTTTTCACTTTATGCATCATTAAAATCACTGCTCCCAAAAAAACGGCAGTTTTTAAAACTTCTTTTTGCATTGATACATGCCCCCTGGGGCAGGACCCAGGTCCCCAAACCCTTTTTTAGGACAATAACTTGCATATTAGCCGTTATAATTAGCACTTTTGATTTTGAACGTTAGCATCCATTGTATTTAATAGGGTTCTAAAGTTCGCGCAAACTTTCGGTCCGTTCGCAGGTTCTGGTGCGAACCAAACTGGGGGCTGTTCGGCTCATCCCTACCTCTTACCTTGGGCAGAGTTTTCTCACAATAGTGCCATCAATACTGCTTCCCGATTGTCTCAGTTTATGGCGAATTATGGTTTCCAACCATCCATGTAGCCTGACTCATTTGTTCCTCAAAGAATTCCTGTGTTAAAGGAGCATCTTCGTTCCACTTGGGTGCAGGTCCAAGAGTCCCTGCGAAGTGCCAGTGATAGGTACAGACTCCATGCTGACCATAGACACTTACCTGCACCTTCCTACCAGGTTGAGGAGAGGGTCTGCATACCAGGTTGGGAAGAGGGTCTGGCTGTCATCTCGTAACTTCAGACTCTGTGTTCTCTCACCAAACCTTTGGTGTGCAACCACTTCACCACCTCTGTACCACGTCCTCACCCAGTTCAGGTGAAAAACTATGAAGAGTATGAGATACAATCGATCATTGATTCCCGTAGGTTCCGTGGGCTCATACAGTACCTGGTTCATTAGAAAGGGTACGAACCGGATGAACGCTCTTGGGACTCGAACATACATGCTCCTGTCTTCCTTCATGCTTTCCATAGACGTTTTCCCCTCAAACCTGGTGGCCCTCTGAGGGGGAGGGGTCGTTGAGGAGAGGGTACTGTCATGAGTGGGCTCTCAGCCCTCCCGTATCAGCTCTCAGGTGGCTCAGCTGTCTGTTAATTGGCAGCACTCATGGTTCTACTGTGGCTTACCTGGTGATCATTTTCTGCTCGTCACTCCAGCCTACAGCCAGACCTATCTGGCTATTTAAACTGCCTGGTTCATTTTTCCTGTGGCTTCACCTTGGTCAAACATATCAAGAGACTCTCTGCTGTGTTCCTGTTGGAATTGTGCAAATGTACCTGGGTTTATACAGTTATTCATAGAGATACCTCCAGATAAATGTTGCAACAAGGTCCAGTTGCAGGGGCCCCCCAAGGATGATGCAGCATCTTTCTTTGTGTCAGAGACCTTAAAACAAGATCAGTGGTCAAAGAGGTATCCTCCAACTGAAATGTTGTGTTGCACTGGAACTCAGAGTCAGCCTATCTACTCCATGTTTTAGTCCCTCCCTAGTAGTTTGTAATAGTCTCTTCTGGTCTGGGTGAAAATACATAAGCAGAAATCCATGGATAGGACACATGGCTCAGTTCTCTCTTAGTCTTCTTCCTGGAAACTCCTCTTTGTAAAGATATCAAAGTCCTCCAATCTGAGGTTTCTGATCCAACTAGCAGGGGCAGAAAGTGATGTACATAAATAAATCTATGAGAGTAAGAAGCACAGCCACTTACAATTACAGACAGTAGAGGGCAACAGAGCCCTACAGAAGATTTGGGTTTCCCATGGGTTTCCCATGGTGATCCTGCAGGATCCCCTTAGGAGTCATGAATAACTGGGATTCCCACCCTGCACAGCCAGGCACCCCAAACTTTCACAGGCACTCCAGAGTCAGAGAACAGCCCATGACTTTGTTGTTTTTTTTGTTTATTGAGGGATTATACCTTGGCTAAGGATGGGAGATTATGGGATGCCCACTTGACTTCAGAACACACTTCAGGGACAACACTTCCTATATACAGTCTCTATATACAGCTCCTCTTCTTCCTCCAGCACTCAATTGATTACAGAACCCAGCTGGAACACTGTGAATTATCCAACAGTCACCCGAGGCCCCTTGGTTGTGTGGCAAAAGTTCTGTGTCCAGCTTGTCTCTCCTGTGGCTACTGATCCCAGCACAACCTATTCAGGCACTGCCTACCCGCTTGGCTGCAGCTTCCCTTTTCACCAGCCCTCCAGGCTAACTTCTGCTCACAGTCCTCCAGACTGACACTCACCAGTCCACCCAGTTGACTCTCAGGAGATCTCCTAGACATGCTGAGCTGCTCACACTGTCCTCTCCTTGCTCCTGTGCCTCCAGGAATGGTTTCTTCCATGTGTCTTAGGGGGAATCTTCTAGCATCCGAGCCCCAAGTCCAAGGTCACCCCCACCTCACAAACTAGGGGGCATCCTTAAGGGTCACTGACAGCCTCCTCAGCACTCCTTCTCCATCTTCCACCCGACTGCTCCTGCAGGCATGGCCCATGTCTATTTATGAATTAGGCTCTGCCCCCTGCCAGCCCATTGCTGGGGATTGGCCAAAGCCTCATAAATATGCATGGTAGCCCCTACTTACTCCCACCCTCCAGCTCTGAAAGTTTCTACCAACTTCCAGACCAGGGGGAAGTATCAGAGAGAGCTGCCAGATGAGTCATCCAGCCCTTGAGTCGCTAAACCCTGACCCAGATTCACAACCCAGGCCTGGCTCTCAGCCAAGCCAAATTTTTCCTACACTAACAACTATTTCTAGCACACACTAGAGGGTGCTACACATAGATGATACTGCAATAATGTACCAGTCACTGATTATTCTTCTCTTTCAGGGTTTGCCTGGATGATTCTGCAGTACTGCAATAATCCACACCTGTGATGGCAGTAGGGTAACATATCAGTCACTGATCCTTTTGCTTTTCCAAGGTTTTCTTGGATGACCCTACAGTACTGCAAGAACTTACATCGGTAATGGTAGATTCAGAGTGGGTATTGCAGTAATGTACCAATGACTGATCCTTCTGCTCTTCTGGGATTTACATGGATTTGTATCACAAAGCTCTGAACAGGAGCATAATTTGCTTCTAAAAGCATTGTCATGTAAGATTTTAATTTTTTCTTTCATATATGATATTCAGAGAAAAATGTCTTTGATGACCTTAATGCTGAGGTACAAAATTCACTTCTATGCAATCAAAGAAATGTTCCTTCTGTCTATGTTTCCAGCTGTGTGGCCCCTTCAAAACTTCTTAAAAGATTTGCTATGGTTGAATAATTAATGTAGTACATTAATATGATATCCAGTACTGTGATAACTGAAGGGGCACCCCATATTGCTTTACTGCAGTCTACTGCAGCATATAATACAAAGAAATTACATTGAAGGGGTATACATATCATAATGAAAAAATATATTTAATCACCGGTACATTTGCTTGAAATGGCACCAGCAATGTTAACTTTGGAGTGGTAACCCTATTAATTTACTGCAATCAAGGAGTAGCAACATTTACAGTGTGCGTATATATATATATATATATATATATATATATATATATATGTAGCGATACCCTCAACTAAGAGGGACGCAGATTTGGCTTGGGCCCTGAATACAGCTTCACCAACCCCCGGCAATATACTCGACCCTTTCTGGCACAGTTAGTCTAGGGGTATACACATTTAATACTTATACTTTATGAGAGACTCAGACACAGAGTAGTTGTAAAGAAATAACAGCTTTTACTTTCAGCTATGCAAAGAGAATAAACAGTGATAACAACTTGACCTTTAGATTATACGCAGAGCCCTGCAATATCACAATATCAGTAACACTAAACCATATGTAAGGGGGGGGGGTGTATAAGGAGACGCCACGTGGGGCGACTGTTAACTAGGCGCCCTGTGGCGCAATAACTAAACTAGGTCCCTAATGAATCAGGCCTGATTCCTAATTCTAGAACTCAGTCCTGTAGGATTGATGGATTCTTCACCGGCAATCTGTAGAGGTGGTGCACTTAAGAACAAACAACAATTGTAATCCAAGAAAAGGGACTGATGATAACTGGCAACATTTCACTGGAGAGCCTCTGGATCAGTCCTGCTGTGGATCTCCAGTGAGAGTCTTTAACATGAGGTAGTAGGCCTCGGCAGTCTATAGGCACAGTACTATCCAACAGGTTATGGAATGAGCTTACGCTCGCTCACCCGCCGGACACGATCTCCGTCCGGGACTTCCACCGGCTGTGTCTTCACTCGCCCACAGCGATCGCTGCGATCGGGTCCCCGATCCAATCTAGGTTGTAAGTAGAGATGTCGGATGCCACCCAGGCTCGCAGTGGGGTGGAAGGCTCTTTGGTCAGCTCCGGAAAGGCCTCAGGCTTCAGGCTTTACCCAGCGCAGGTCCGCACAGGTGTATCAGTCTCTGCCGTCCCGTGTCCAAAAGAGGCCGAGCCAGGCCTCGCCCCTCCCTTATATCTCCGCACCCATGAGTCTCTGGGGCAGAAGCAAAACATCCTGGGAACCAGTGGGGTTCTGGGAACAGTAGTTCAAGAGTCTTTAAAGGAACCCCGCTACACACTCCCCACACTTAAACTCTTTGGTCCCCAAAGATAAACTTCAACAAATGCTATGTACAATTTTGGACAGTGTCGAGTATGATGTTGGCATAGGGAATTCCCACCAAAATTTTGGGGTGGAACTCTCTTGCCCACAGGTCACACTACCATGAGTGGCCTGCCTAACTGTGCCAGAGAGTGAGCTGGGGTTGCCCTCCACTAAATGGACAGTGGAGGGATCAAGATGCTCAACACTTCTCCTAGCCGTTACAACAGAGTCCTCTGAGCTCGTCCCCATTTGGGGGTAAGTTAATTTCTTTGGAGGCCTGATAACTCTGCGAGCCCTCTGCTCTCTTGGGGCTTCTGGCGCCACAGGCTCTTCTGCAGGAGTAAGTTCATGTAACATTGCTGGTTCTGGAACCTCTGATTCAGAAGTTGACTGGTAATTGGAATCTCTAGGATCCTCCTCTGAACAAGTATCAGGAACATCTTCCCAGTAATCAGCTGAGGGACTGAAAGGTATGAATTCAGTGGCCTCCGGATTCAGCGTTGCATCTGGAGTATCCCTTGTATTTGGGAGATCTATGGCGGACACCCCCGGAGTTGAGGAAGGCCACAGCCAGTCCAGTTCTCCTCCTTCATCAGTACTCAGTTGAGAAGCCTCCCCATATTCAGCTCGAGAGGTCTGAGACCGAGTGCTCGGCCTGGGAATATCCAGGTTAGAGACTGATTCTGGGGGGTCCCTTGCTGGGGGTATCCTGACTGCTTCAGCAAGTGGGAGCAGGTGGTTTCGATGCCACGTCTTCAAGGGTCCCACCTTCCCTTCTGGCTTTAGTTTGTAAACAGGCAAACTGGGCAACTTCCTACAGACGACATAGGGTTCCGATCTCCATCTGTCTGCAAGCTTGTGCTTTCCAGGGACCCCCAGATTACGTAGCAGTACTCGGTCCCCGGGCTGCAGATCCTGCACTCGAACCTTCAGATCGAAATTTCTCTTGTTGCGGGCTCCCCTTCGATCCGAGGCCGCCTGGGCCTGTTCATAGGCCACCTGCAAGCTGCGTCTAAGTCTGTCCACGTATCCCTTGTGAGATGTAGCTGAGGTGTGATCTAAAAAAGTGCCAAAGGCCAGATCCACGGGCAACCTTGCTTCTCTCCCAAACATCTCCTCCGTCACCCGTCCCCTTGACTTCTGACAGAGTGACCGGGGCAGCAGGGCTCACCTGGCCCAGCAACATTCTGGCAGGGATCTCCATGGGCCCTCCCGTAGTGTTCCTCACACTCACCGGAACTCTGCCATGGGCCTTCTTCAGGGCCTTGAGCGGGATCACTTCTGGTACCACTTCCAGGCCTGAGGACTCCTCCCTTGGGTCGGATTCCAGCATAACAAAGGGGCCCGGTTGTTCCCACGTAAGCTTCACAGTGGCGCTAAGACAGGTTACTTCTCCGGGCTGTAGCACTACTCCTTCTCTACCAAGTCTCCACACCTTCCCTATCCCCTCTCCCGGGGTCTTCTGCTCTAAGACCAGTCGTTGGTAGGCCGTCTTTAGCATGGGATGGATTTTGGTGGCTGAATGGTTTCTCTCTTTCACTAGAGGGGTCAGGAGTCTCCGGACTAGATCCGTGTTTGTCCCTATAATCAGGGAAGTCTTGCTGGCTCCAGGCGGCCGAGGACACACAACTGCCAGGGTGTCAAACACTTCAGCCTTCCCAGCTACGGATGGGTCGAAAGTCATCTTTATGGGCAGGTAACCATCGTAAGAGAAACTCTGGATTCCAAGTCCCCATATCTCCAGCTCTTCTATCTTCTGGATAGGCAGATGACTCAAGTGCCTATCATAGAAGTCTCGGTATAGTAAAGTCACCTGTGCTCCGGTGTCTAAAAGAGCTTTAGTATAGACTCCTTCCACTTGAATAGGCACAGTAGGAGATGGGCCCACCAGTTCCTCTGGTAATGGCTGGACTGGGGTCACCTTCTTTTTTGGACTTTTCCTCGCCCAGCTCCTTTTTGACTTGATTTTTTCCTGAGCCTGGTATGCATTGATCTTCCCCCTCTCAATGGGGGTACAAACCCGCTGAGGGATGTTATTGTTCCTCTTAGGTGAATGTTCCTTCTTTGGGGTGCTGTATTTCCACTGAGGGGTCTTGCCCCCTCCCTCTGGGGTATATCTTGGTGGGGGGGTACTATATCTCCTCCTAGGAGTTTTGCCTCCTCCATTCTTGGCCTTTTTATTTAGGTTGGAGCGCACTGAAGATGATGGGCACCCGGTTGACTCCTTCACCGGGGCCCTTTGGAGTTTCCCGCCTGCTTGTAATTATCTGTTCTCTTCTTCTTTGGACTGGAGCATATGTTAGCAAAGTGGCCACTCCCTCCGCAGTTATAGCAAATCATCTCTTCTCGGTCCTGTAAGGAGGCCGGTGCCGAGGTGTTTGGAAACAACTCCTTCCTTGGACTTGGTTTCTCTGGTCTTCTTTGATCTTTCTCCATCAAAGAGGTCAGCATCTCCAACACTTGGGCCATTTGCGATTTCAAAGTGTCGACCTCTGCATCCCTTTCCGGGCTCTTGACCGAATTGACCAACACTGGTACAGGGGTGACATTCACCTTGGCTATTTGCTGATCTTTCTGCAGCGCCTCTTCGTCTCTAATAATTTTTATTAGATCAGAGTAGGTTAGTGACGTTCCTCCTCCTGAGGTTTTCAGGTGCAGCCAAACCGGGTCTGAGCGCCATGCTCCCTTCATGATCTGCTTCATTCGTGCTTCATCTGCATCTTTGGGCAGCATTCCCTTCTTCAGAACAATCTTGCATAACTGCCTGTTCAGCCTTCTAACATATTCTGACAGTTTCTCGTCCGGCTGCTGGAGAGTGTGTTCAAATTGATAGATCATCTCTGACACCTTCTCCAGCTGACCAAACTCTTCCTGCAGCATGGCCAGACAATCTTGAGCTGTACAGTTTTCATTTCCAAACCGGAAGCTCTTTACCGCTTCTGCCGCGGCACCTTTCAGACTTTCCAAGACTCGCTGTCTCTTCTGTGCCTCAGGCACCTCCCATGCCTCTACTGCCTGTAATGCCTGTTCCACCCAAGTGTCAAAATCTTCCTCCCCCGCAGGGATGGGAAGCTTCCCCGAGAATGTCTTTAGTCTCCGGTAGCTCGTCTCTACGTGCACCGTGCTTGTCTTCTGACAGTTTGTTAGTAGGTCCCCTAACACCTTTATCAGTTCGGGTGATATGGCCGTGGCAGGTGCAGGCGTCACCGGAGGTGTCGCTCCGTCTCTCCTCTCTGGTGAGGTACGGGCCGCAGTCTGCGGTGGTCCCGTGGGGGGTGGCTCCTTCTTAATAGCGTGCGCCAGACTATAAGATCTGCTATCCGGCGTCCGCGCATATTTGCGCTTGCAAGCCTCTGGGTTCCCATCTGAATACTCCACTAGTGCATACTGGTGTGGGGTGTCTGGGTCTGGCTTTATTAATCCTTCCACCGTTTCGGTCGACCATTCCTGACCCGGCATGTTAATGACCACTGACTGGCTTGGATCTATCTTAGCTACTCCACACCACGTGTTGATGTCTTTCGGGTCCATGCCGGTGCCTCTTGGCAGGTTTTCCCGCTGTATCAGGATCCCGGACGAGAACCCCCACGTGTAGCGATACCCTCAACTAAGAGGGCCGCAGATTTGGCTTGGGCCCTGAATACAGCTCCACCAACCCCCGGCAATATACTCGACCCTTTCTGGCACAGTTTGTCTAGGGGTATACACATTTAATACTTATACTTTATGAGAGACTCAGACACAAAGTAGTTGTAAAGGAATAACAGCTTTTACTTTCAGCTATGCAAAGAGAATAAACAGTGATAACAACTTGACCTTTAGATTATACGCAGAGCCCTGCAATATCACAATATCAGTAACACTACACCATATGTAGGGGGGAGGGTGTATAAGGAGACGCCACGTGGGGCGACTGTTAACTAGGCGCCCTGTGGTGCAATAACTAAACTAGGTCCCTAATGAATCAGGCCTGATTCCTAATTCTAGAACTCAGTCCTGTAGGATTGATGGATTCTTCACCGGCAATCTGTAGAGGTGGTGCACTTAAGAACAAACAACAATTGTAATCCAAGAAAAGGGACTGATGATAACTGGCAACATTTCACTGGAGAGCCTCTGGATCAGTCCTGCTGTGGATCTCCAGTGAGAGTCTTTAACATGAGGTAGTAGGCCTCGGCAGTCTATAGGCACAGTACTATCAAACAGGTTATGGAATGAGCTTACGCTCGCTCACCCGCCGGACACGATCTCCGTCCGGGACTTCCACCTGCTGTGTCTTCACTCGCCCACAGCAATCGCTGCGATCGGGGTCCCCGATCCAATCTAGGCTGTAAGTAGAGATGTCGGATGCCACCCAGGCTCGCAGTGGGGTGGAAGGCTCTTTGGTCAGCTCCGGAAAGGCCTCAGGCTTCAGGCTTTACCAGCGCAGGTCCGCACAGGTGTATCAGTCTCTGCCGTCCCGTGTCCAAAAGAGGCCGAGCCAGGCCTCGCCCCTCCCTTATATCTCCGCACCCATGAGTCTCTGGGGCAGAAGCAAAACATCCTGGGAACCAGTGGGGTTCTGGGAACAGTAGTTCAAGAGTCTTTAAAGGAACCCCGCTACATATATATATATATACAATGTTTGTGTGTGTTTTTTTTTTTTGAGCCAGCGAGGACAGAAATGAGAAAGCTGCCACTACTGTATAGGTTTAAGAGTGTGTTGAATGAGTTGCTGCATTAAAACAGACAAGCATGTATGTTGATTCCAGCCCCATCCTGCACACTTTTTTAAAGGGGTTGTAAAGATTCGTTTTTTATTTTCTAAATAGGTTCCTTTAAGCTAGTGCATTGTTGGTTCACTTATCGTTTCATTTGATTTCCCCTCTAAATGTTTTTTTTTCTGAATTTCTCACTTCCTGTTCCTCCTCAGTAAGCTTGCCCCCATCATCCGAGCCGTTCTGGCTGGGGGTTAGTCAGCATGCTCGCCCCCTCCCTTGGGACTATGAACACAGCGTCTCCTCACAGGGATGTAGTCCCAAGGGAGGGGGCGAGCACGCTGACTAACCCACAGCCAGAACGGCTCGGATGATGGGGGCAAGCTTACTGAGGAGGAACAGGAAGTGAGAAATTCAGACAAAGAAAAAAAACATTTAGAAGGGAAATCGAAGGAAAAGATAAGTGAACCAACAATGCACTAGCTTAAAGGAACCTATTTAGAAAATAAAAAAACTAACCTTTACAACCCCTTTAAGGATAGTCATTCACTAGATCATAAAGCTATAACATAGAACCTACAAATTTGTCTTTCTTTGCTCCTCAATCACTCCATTCAGTCTGCAGGAGTGAAGAAAATACTCAGTACTCCTGGGTATACAGAAGCATGAGACATACTCCATGTGACAATACTGGTACTTGGTGATTGGCTTAGCACTGTCACATGGGAGCAAGTAGAGAGCTCAGTCCTGTGAAAGCTCCAGCTAAAGTGACCAGGAGCTCAAACAAAGCTTCCTCTTCTTGATTGAAAGGAGAGGGGAGGAGTGTGGCATAAGCAAAGTGAGTATATGCTGCAGCGGAAAGAGAACATGTTGCGATGCTCTTCACCTTAAAGAATAGGAACATTTTTAAACATCAGTGTTTTCGCCATTCAACACTTCTGGGAGTGTTGGTTGTCTTTGCCCGCTGCCCCATGTTGTGACGTGTGGTGTAGAGACATAGGAGTCAGAGGATGAAACCACAAAACATGATGGGGTACATAGACACCCCACATTCGTGAAGGTGTTGAATTCCAAAGACACTGATGGAGGCTGAAGCACTGAACCGAGTGAGTGCTTCCAAGTCTCTTTAAAGTGATATTAAACTTTCAGTTTTGTCAGCAACTGGTTCAATTACTTTGCGAGTATGACGTTTTTTTAATTTTTTAATCCTTCCTTATGTTCCTTTTTAAGCTGTTGTAATGACTTCTGTCAAGGTTTCCCATTTTTGGGTAGCTCCTTTCTCTTGCAGCACTCTATGGAGCCACCCTTGCATGTAGGGACTAAAGTTATGTTTCCCAACACTGTGTGCGCCCATAGAAGCACACAGCCTTGGAGCTTAGCATAGCAAGGCACTCTCTTGCTCCTTCCAGACTGCACTGTCCACTTTTTACTCTTTCATATGAAGACTGGAAGTTCGAGGAAGAAGCACAGAGAGAGGAGAAGCCAGCAGCATTGAATGTTGTAGCCTGCAAGTGCTGGGGTAAGATCTTTAATGCACAGTAGTTCACTGCAAAATGTTTATTTTATTGCACTTAATGTGCAAAGCTAAAAAACACTAAGGGTTTTAGAACTACTTTAAAACCAGTGATTCTCATTGCAGAAATGGCTGCCTCTGAACAGGATGAGAATATCACATATGGAATAGGAAACAAAATTACAGCATTGGTTTAAACCAGGGCTCAAAATTACAAGTCCTGAGCTACTAGCCAGGCCTCAAGGGTTACTCGCCACCAGTTGCCCCACCCAACCCCCACCCTGCCCCGCCCCTAATTCCACCCCAAAACACACCCTCATAAATTATCTTATGAAATTACACAAATGTGTTATGCAGAATTAAGTTATAAAAATAAATATTAAAAACAACTTTATCAGTGCCCATCAGTGCAGCCTCACCTGTGCTCATCAGTGCAGCCTCACCTGTGTTAATCAGTGCAACCTCACCTGTGCCCATCAATGCAGCCTCACCTGTGCCCAACAATGCAGCCTACCTGTGTCTATCAATGCTGCTTCACCCGTGCTCATCAATGCAGCCTACCTGTGTCCATCAATACTGCTTCACCTGTGTCCATCAATGCAGCCTCACCTCTGCCCAACAATGCAGCCTCACCTGTGTCCATCAATGCTGCTTCACCTGTGTCCATCAATGCAGCCTACCTGTGTCCATCAATGCTGCTTCACCTGTGTCCATCAATGCAGCCTCACCTGTGCCCAACAATGAAGCCTACCTGTGTCCATCAATGCAGCCTCACCTGTGCCCAACAATGCAGCCTCACCTGTGTACATCAATGCTGCTTCACCTGTGCCCATAAATGTAGCCTACTGGTGTCCATCAATGCTGCTTCACCTGTGCCCAACAATACAGCCTACCTGTAACCATCAATACCGCTTCACCTGTGCCCAAAAATGTAGCCTACCTGTGTCTCTCAATGCTGCTTAACCTGTGCCCAACAATGCAGCCTACCTGTGTCCATCAATGCTGCTTCACCTATACAGGGGAAGAGGGGAGAGGAAGAGGATTAACGGCCAGATCATCAGAGAGTGGGGAACATTGCTTTCATTTAAATTGCTGAGTGTTCACTCGCCATCACATACAGCCCTGCCTCCTGGCCCGGGTACTTTCATATACATCACACATCCCGGGATTAGACGGGAGAGCTGTCTATTAAAGTACCCGGGCCAGGAGGCAGGGCTGTATGTGAGAGCGAGCCCAGGGAACACTCAGCAATTCAAATGCAAGCTGCTACAGCGATGTTCCTCGCTCTCTAATGATCCGGATGGCTCTCTTGTCTCTCTTCCCCTCAGCGATCACTGGGAGAGTCACTCCCCCCACTCCAAGGCAGCCCACGCTCGCCAGCCATCATTTTCCACTCGCAAGATGTAAGAAGGCGAGTGGAAAAATTTGAGGGCTGGTTTAAACGTATAATCATTAGGACAGGCCACAGTTAATTGATGTGAAACTGATACAAATTTTGATTACACTTCCAAACACTCTGCTAAAATATTATAATTCCATCCGTGTTCTTATTAAATAAGAAGAAGATTTGCAGCAAACATGTGAAGCTATTTGTGTGATTAAATCTTATCTTCAACACATCTGACAAAGTTCATAACATTTATTTATAATTAAATCTGGAGCTGTCTATTGAGGAAGTCTCTGGGGTATTTTAATGTAAGAACATCATGTTTGATTCAAGTCTAAATTTCTGCTGTCAGCACACCTGCTGAATTACTTCTCAGCTCAGGAACACACATCTTTATAGTAACACTTCTGCAAAGTGTAAATTCTGTGAACATAGGTATAATAAATGCAAAAATTGTTAATTATTTGAACAGATTTGTCTGAATACTACTGTCATTTTTTAAATCACACACATCACGTATAGAAATATGTTGTCTATGTAACTTGACATTACTGTGTGGAAAGACACGGCACATTAAACCTATAAGGAAATTGCAGCCAAACAAGAAAATTGCTGAAATACATCAGTGTGAACTGATTACCTACAAAAAGAAATCAAATTTGTGTATTGAAATTGAAATAACCATTTGTAAATTGTCGTGTATGATGAAGGATTTGTAATTCTGTACAACCACTTTTGTGATGCGTACATCTTTGCAAGAAAACACAGCCATGTGAATGACAGTTTTCTTTCCTAGAGTCAGGAGTCGAAGATATTGCCATTGCAACCCGGCCCCATAATCCAGGGGGCCCGCGACATGTAGAGGAACCAATCCCTCCATGTAGCCACTGAATGTCCACTTCTCCTCCTCTCCCTCCCACAGACATTCAGCGGCTGCAGGAGAGAAAAGGAGGGCATTGGTTCCTCCATACGCTTCTCCCACCACCTCCCTATCCCTGTCCTGCTGCCCCGCGTCTCTGTGTGCTTCCCCGGCCCCCCCTCGCCACCCCCCTCCCCTCATCCGCCAGGGTGCTGCAGAGAGAGCAGGGAAGAAGCCGATAAATGTGTAATTTACCAGCCCCTTCCTTGTCTTAATGTATAGAGTTTGTTTCTTATGCATTCATAGCTGGGGCATAGTAAACTATGTTTATTATGCCTCAGTTTATGAATGAAGGGGAAGCTCTGTACAGAGCTTTTCCTGGTCATTCATTCTGTGCAGCTGAGGCATCTCTGCATCAGTCCTCAGTCCCTTTCTTGGTCTCAAAAGTGAGACATCAGGGGTCTATTTAGTCTATATAGACCCCTGATATTTCATCAAAGTCCCCACATGGAGTTCCTAAAAATATGTAAAAAGTAATAAAAAATTAAATTGTAAAACAATTAAAAAAAAACACATAAAACAACAAAAATAAAAGGTCACACTTGTGACTGACTCATGTAGCGCCCTCCTCACTCCCCTCTTCACTTCAGCTCGTCTGTCTCTGGTCTAGGGGTACCTTAGAGGGGAGGGAGCGGGGACACCAAGCCTGGCCTTCACCACAGGTGTCAGTGCGGTGTGAGCAAAGTTCTTGTTTTACCTTCGGGTCAGTGCTGTGCACCTAGAGCCTCCACTGAGATTACCTTGAACAATGTCTGTCAGGAAAAAGCCCCACACCATTAAAGTCCAACACTCCTTTATTCTTCTTGAATGAGCACAATCAGTTGAACTCCCTTGGAGAACAGAACAGAAAAGGAGGTGTGGATGCGAGCAGGCCCAGACACAATGAACTCTCCACTTTCCTTCCTGAAAGTGGGTTGCGGTCTCCGAGCGAGGGGGAATTTCCTTCCAGGCGGTCTCCGATGAGAGGCTCACCCGTCACTGGCAATCTGCTGCACCCGGTATTCAAGTGAGGAGCTCCCCCCGGTCCATTGCGTCTTCTGGATTCGGGTACCCACTCCCGGGGTTCCCTAGGACCTCCTTCCCTCGCGGAACTCAGTGGTGGGCACTGAGCTCCAGACCTCCATCCGAGTACCTCACCCCAGGCTAAAGGTGCCCGAGATGGAACACGACCTCCGACTGTCCTCTAGGCCTAGGCCGCCTAGAGGACTGACACGAACCACCGCCCACAGGCTGAAGGTGCCTGGGACTCGACCCCGTGACAAAGATGGCCGGCCCCTTTATACCCTCTCCCAGCAAGCACGGCGGGTTCCCCGCCCCACCATACCACTGCCGAGAGAGGACAAAAAGGAGGCCCGGCACACAGCAATGGCTCAACCCCCAGCCCATGGCGACAGCGCCACCTGCTGGGCTGCAGGGAATTACACATCACTGGTGTCTCTGCCAGTTAAATTTACACCCGGGAAAGTACATACCCGCTACACTAGGCTCTGGTGTTCTTCCACTGTAAGGGGGGACCTCAAGGCAGCAGGAAGGTGACTTGCTGCAAGATCATAATAAAGGGTCCCACGAAGAGAGTAAAGGGCCCCGGCGGGAACCTAAAAAGTTCTAGTAAGGCTGGATTCACACCTATGCATTTTTTGCGCTTTTTGCATTTTGCAGATTTGCACTACAGAACGTGTTCATAGGAAACCATGTTAAATGGACTGTAGCCCAAATCTGCAAAATGCAAAAAGCACTAAAAATGCATAGGTGTCATTCCAGCCTTAGGCCTCTGCTTAGAGTCAAGGGTTACCCATGTTGTTAAGCCCCGTACACACGATCGGTTTGACTGATGAAAACCGTCCGATGGATGGTTTTCATCAGACCAACCGATCGTGTATGGTACCCATCGGTCTTTTTTCCATCGGTTGTAAAAAATAGAACTTGTTTTAAAATTTTCCGATGGATAAAAAACCAATGGGAATTTCCGATCGTCTATGGGCAAGTCCATCGGTTAAAAAACCCATGCATGCTCAGAATCAAGTCGACGCATGCTCAGAAGCATTAAACTTCATTTTTCTCGGCTCATCGGAGTGTTTTAAGTCACAGAGTTTGGAACGGTCGGTTTTTTGACTGATGGTGTGTGGCCAAGACTGATGAAAAACAGTTTCATCGGATTTCCGATGGACAAATGCATCGGACGAAAATCCATAGGTTATCCGATCGTGTGTACGGGGCTTTAGCCTCCCTAGCTGCAGCCTGCTGATTGCACAATAAAGGAGCAGCAACACAACACCTATAACTGTTCCCTGTCAGCACATCTGCATGCAGTAGAGCATGATTTGCCCCTAGTGCTGCCCCTACCTCTACCAGTCTGGGTGCTGCTGACAAGTAAATACAAAGAGGCTGACACCGGGACAAATTTAGGCATGAATTGCTACATTTAATGGTGTTTGATTAATATCATCCTGCAATTCAACAATTTAAGTTCAACTCCATTCCAATTGTTTTTTTTTTTTACTTTGTAGACCAAAATCAGGTAACAAAAAATCAGATCAGGCTGCAATACTTGCAACGGTAACAGCAAATCTTTATAATTATTTTATTTCATGAAACATTATCTCCACCTTGAATCATTCATTTTTCTTTTCAATAGACACCTTTTAGATAATACCCTCAGCATTGGGAGCTGTTGTGATGGGGATCCACCAAGAACCAGCGTCCGTTCGTAGTGTAGCTCTCTAACGTACAAAGTATCCCTAACAGTTATGCCGCGTACACACGACCGCTTTTCTCGACGAGAAAAACTGCATTTTTTTTTCGCCAAGAAAAACGATCGTCTGTGGGCTTTATGTCGTTTTTCTCGTCGAGAAAAACGGCATAAAAAACGACGAGAAAAATTAGAACATGTTCTAAATTTTCTCATCGTTTTTTCCATCATTTTTTTCCGCGGCAGTTTTCCCATAGGGAGACACTGCCGCGGAGCCCACAGACGGTCGTTTTTCTCGTCAAGAGAAAAAATGACGGGAAAAACGACCGTGTGTAGGGAACCCTTGGAACCGAAGCGGTTCCCTCGTTTTTCCTGTCATTATTCACGGCGGTTTTTTAACCGCCGTGAATAATGATCGTGTGTACGCGGCATTACAGGTCTATTTGTTCAAAAACAAAACAATGCTGTGCAAATGTCTCAAGCCTTTACGCAGCTGTTACAAATAATCACTGTAATTTGGGTAATATGTTTACTTTCTATGATCCTCTGCTCCATGTAGTGGCTATAATGCTGTATTTTCTTGAAATATCCCAATCAGAAAAATACCACATGGTCCACAAAGGAAAGGGGATATGGTGAGAAGCACCAGGACTTTGTGACACCCAGATATTTTTTAAATAGCCATACACAGTAATGAAAATATAAAACAAACAATTACATGTTACAGTGTGTAAATTTCATCAGCTATAGAATCCTCCATTGTGCTATCCAAACCCTGAAGAAGACCGCACTGGTCGAAATGCATTGGAAAGCTTGGCAAAACGCGCTGAGCGTCAGCCCTGTGATCTTGCGATACCATTCAGAAGATGCGCTTTAACCCCATGTGACTCACTACGTCACAGGGGTTGTGGAGACAGCGAGTGGAGCACAGGATCGGCTCCTATTTGCTGAACTATGTTGCTAAGGTAAAAAGGGAATGAAAATAAGGCTTGGCTTGGGAACTATTGCGCACGTGCGGGATTATGGCCATGAAGAGCGAGCGAGGGTGGAAATAAACTACTCTGTAGACACGGAAGACAAGAGTAACAATGGCGGCTGCTGCAAACAAGCAGAGGCTTCACAAAATCTTTTATTATATCAAGTAAATAAGCATTCTATTTGCCTTCTCTATCCAGCACATCGTATCTAAACAACTAAATGTCATTCATTATTTATAATTTGTGGTTTAATGATCAGAGTTTACTACTGCTTTAACCTTATCCTTCTTTGTGACTCACAATTTCCCCCTCCAGACATTGCATTTTAGCAATTGAGGTTGTTGAGCTACAGGCTTGGGAATCAGCAATGACAATGCTGATAGACAAGTTTTCTGCAGCAATCTTTTTTTCATTTCATTGTAGTGCAAACAGGCACAGCCTAAATGAGAATGGCAACTCTACCCTAAATTCAGTAACAGTCCAGCAGCATTGCCACCCCATCACAGGAAGCTGCAGGTTCTACAGGTATTTGTGGGACTTTGCAGGATGGTCTAAAAGAAAACTGTAAGTGCATATACGTATGGGAGGCCATAGTTCTAATTTAAAATTCATCTGTGTCCAACTCAATAGCGCCCCCTCCTGATCTGTGCTCAACTTAATAACATCTATCCCATTGGATGGATGGTATTTAGCTCAAAGTATATAGAAAAATACACATACCTGACACACTGCTTCATACAGACCATGAAGCATTAAAGCACAAAAATGCTTTTTCTTTACTACATTTGGCTTTTAATTATTTTTCAAAATACCAAATGCAATAATGTAAAGGTTGAGTGAATGACTTAGTACAGTAAAATACTTTTGGCTTTTATTTAAAAAACAAACAAAAAAGAGGTCTATACATCAGACCAAAAAGAGAGATAAATGAGTAGGAAATAGGGACATGCGGATTTGGTTCTAATAGGGGGGTAGACCTTCATAATGAGGAATTTTTGGGTTGGTAGCTGTGCAATAAAGTTATATTTATATTTCATATGTACAGTTATGTTCTCAAATCACCTGAGAGTTTCAAGGATTTATATTTGAAATCCAATGCATTTTTTGCTATTGACAGCCCTACAGGGCAAATAGGAGAATGCTGTTCGCCATTGTGGGCTGAAGTATTGGGCATTACTGAGTGGGCAGACCATAGTTAATGTGGTAACCTAAATCCTTCTCCAGGCCAGTGCCTGATTTACTACTTTGTAGCCAGACATCTTGGCAGAAGTCAATTATAATAGGTATTTGCTTAATCTTATGAAAAATGCAGGTTTACACATTTACAAAATTGCTTTGGAATTACTTAAAGCTTATATGTGTAGCACTCTCTACCATAGGTAAGTGCTAGATGTGTAGTGTTTGAGGTTCTGTCAGCGCAGGTAAATTTAAACAGGCCTAATGCTGCGAGCTAGGCCTGTTTGTTTTTGATCTGGGGGCAGGGAGTGCTTAGTGTAGCAGTGGGTGTGACTGACATGTGCTTCAGCTCTTGGGCGCCTCCCCTGCTTTCACTGAGAATGTTCTGGAAGAGGGGCAGGGCTGAGAGTTGGAGTGGCATGGAGTACATGTGCAGAGCCCTGACAAATCCCAAACTAGGATTGGCAGGGGGCAGGCCTCCCACATATACTCACAGCCAGCCTCCTAGGGAGGAGTTGTCGGCTGGGTGAATTGAATGATGGAGTACTAGACTGCGTGCTGGAGAAACCTCCCCATCTGGGGGGGGGGGGGGTGGGGTGTGGATCCAGCGGAGGAGCTCGGGAGCTGGGAGAGAGCCCCTTCTTACACATCCATGGAGAGGTGTCCTGGAACAGGAGCTGGAGGAGCAGTTGAAGGGGAAACACAGAGGCTCCACTCTGAGTGCAGTATTGTCAGTACATTTTAATAGATAAAAACATGGAGAGCATACATACTCACAAACGAGGAGTTAAAATGGTCATATAGAAACTGAAGAATCCGTGTCTCATCTCCGTGCAGGGCAGTTTCTATATGCCCATTTTACCTCCTTGTTTGTGAGTATGTATGCTCTCCATGTTTTTATCTATTAAAATGTACTGACAATACTGCACTCAGAGTGGCGCCTCTGTGTTTCCCCTTCAGCTTACCCAGGATTTGCTTCACATCCACACTGGGCTGCCTTCAAAGTGCTATATGATGGACAAAAAGGACTTCTTACAGTCTCATGCGTTATAAACATTGCCTTTTAAAGTCACTATTTTGTTTTTTATCATTCCCTTTGTTTTTATTTTTCCCCCTATACCTGAACCAGCTCCCACAACGCCACTGGTACAAGCGCCAACTTTTTCCTATATGGAGGAGCAGTTGGTCCGCACGGTCCGGGTAAATCTTTCAAGAAGGACTCAGGACAGGAGTCGATGAGTGAGGCACAGTGGACATCTGGGAGAGACATGCCAGGGGAGCTGGGTGCAGAGCCAAAGGAGAGCCTGTTGGGTTTTGTGTCAAGTCGCTGCAGTCTGAGAACTCAGGATTTGCAAGTCGGGCTTGCTGGGATGAGTAGTCCACCATCAAGTATGCTTTATTATTCAAATGTTCAGGGCCATCAAGAAGGGGTACTGCAGGCCCCTGGCTTATTATTCATCAAGTGAAGTTTCAGCTAGGAATTATTCAGAGTGAGGCCTAGCCTATTCAAGATGGTGGGACAGGATGTCTAATGCTGTGACAGGGAAGGGTTGCGCAGGAGGTGAAGAGTCCTGGAGGAGGTAAAAGTCTGCAGGGAGAGTGCAGGGGCAGGAGAAGTTCTGAGGTGAAAAAGTCTGTCAAGATTAGAGTCCACCATTTTTGTTCTGTGAAGATAATGAGTAACCAATATGAAGCTTCAGCATTGCAAATACCAATTGTTCTATGGGCATCCCATACCCCTTTCCCCCAATCAAGTTAAATCCCCGAAAAAAAAACAACAAAAAAAAAAGCAAAAGGCTTTTCATTGTCTACAAGTGTGACGTATGGATGTCTGGCAGCAGGGTGAATCTGCGTGGATGTTAGTAACTAGTGGCAACACACCGCTACATATGATATTTTAGTGATTGGATTTAAATATATTACAACCCTTACAATGAATTTTAACACACACCTGAGAACTTTAAGGATACCTAAAGTCTTGAAAACATTTTTGATGGGATTAATAGAAAGGGTTGAAAAAATGCTAAACTGTTTGTACATTATCACTCCATCCCCGGCCAGATGAGCGAGACATCACACCCTGGCTGATGGATGCAAATCTCTCATGCCAGTGAGTGTCACAGTACAAAACAGTGAGTATTTTCTGCCCTCTATAGCAACCTTGTTGCTGCTGATCAAACAGATGTGTGACATAGGCCTAATCCCTTAACTAAACTCTATCACTAAATAAACCTAATCTTGCCTTAAACCCCATACACACGGGCCGAATGTCGGGACACATCGGCCGGTTCAAAAGAAAAATGGCCAACATTCGGCCCGTGTGTATGCCACCCTGTCCTACAGAAGCTTCCCCTCATTTACTAAGCTGTAGAGCAAATGCACTTGCAGAGCGCAACTGCACTTGCAAATTTATTTGACTTTAGTAAATCAACCCCAGTATTCTAAATGAAGTGGATCTCTAAACTAGACACATTAGTGCCTGCAAGACATAATAATGATTTTGTATTATTTGCTTTTAATTGCGGTAATTGTTTTGTACATTTTCAAATACTAATTAAAGCTTTTCTTTGGGGATGTTTTCATTAACATTTTTAAATTTCTGATGTTAAAAATATTATATGCTTATTATTTTTTCTGTGGCAACATTACATCTGATTGAAATAGGTGTAAAGCCTGAATAGAAGTTCAACACAGCAACTCATTGGTTAAACTCTGCAGAAGGTGAAATGATGCGCTCTTTAACCACTTCAGATCCCGCCCATAGTCAAATGACGTCCACAGATGGGATCTCCCATCCTGGGTGGACGTCATATGATGTCCTGGGCTTCCCGGCCATCTTAGGGGAGCGCGTGCCGCCGGCGGCGCGTGCCCGCGACATCGCTCGGGACCGGGTGCGCATGCCTGGCGCCGTGATGTCCGCCGGGCACCCGCGATTGCCCACAATCATGGCAGGACCGTGGATCTGTGTGTGTAAACACACAGATCCATGTCCTGTCAGAGGTGAGGAGACCGATGTGTGTTCCCAGTACAGAGGAACACACATCGGTCTCCTCCCCTTGTGAGTCCCCTCCCCCTACAGTTAGGGAACATATCAGCGCCCCCTAGTGTTAACCCCTTCACTGTCAGTCACATTTAAAGTTATCAGTGCAGTTTTATAGCACTAATCGCTGTAAAAATGTGAATGACCCCAAAAATGTGTCAAAAGTGTCTGATATGTCCGTCCCAATGTCACGGTTACAATAAAAATCGCAGATCGCCGCCATTACTAGTAAAAAAAAATTAAAAAAATTAAAATGCAATAAATCTGTCCCCTATTTTGTAGACGCTAAAACTTTAGCGCAAACCAATCAATATACGTTTATTGCGATTTTTTTACCAAAAATATGTAGAAGAATACAAATCGGCCTAAACGGAGGAAAATATTTTTCTTTGTTTTTTTTTAAATTGTGATATTTATTAAATCAAAAAGTAAAAAATATTGTGCTTTTTTTCAAAATTGTTGCTCTTCTTTTGTTTATAGCGCAAAAAATATAAACCGCAGAGGTGATCAAATACCACCAAAACTAAAGCTCTATTTGTGGGGAAAAAAGGACATAAATTTTGTTTGGGAGCCACGTCGCACGACCGCGCAATTGTCATTCAAAGTGCGACAGTGCTGAAAACGAAAAATTGGTCTGGGCAGGAAGGGGGTGAAAATGCCCTGTATTGAAGCGGTTAAGGAAGGTTCTTCAATCCTGTGTTATTCATTGGTAAAGATTGTTGTTACTATTGAAATGCATTGGAAGTGACGCAAGCACCTTTGTGACGTCACATAAAATGCTTCCCGTAAAACTAGCGGTCTCCTCCATTTTGTCAGTAGATCAGAGGCTGAGACTCTGACAGGTTTTAACCTTCCTTATGTCTACAGGATGTACTTTGATGGAGCACCTAACACCCATATATGAGTGCAATGCCATACATTATTGATCCAATAAGTGAACAGCAAAAACTTTTCATTCCATACATGCTATGCTGACAGTGCTAGATTGTTGTTACTCCCCATTTTGAATATCTGAAGCAGCATTACATTTCATTTTAGCTTTTTTAACACTTTGGGGTTGATTTACTAAAACTAAAGAGTGCAAAATCTGGTACAGCTGTGCATGGTAGCAAATCAGCTTCTAACTTCAGCTTGTTCAATTAACCACTTGCTTACTGGGCACTTAAACCCCCCTCCTGCCAAGACCAATTGTCAGCTTTCAGCGCTGATGCACTTTGAATGACAATTGCGCGGTCATACAACGCTGTACCCAAATGAAATTTTTATAATTTTTTCCCAACAAATGGAACTTTCTTTTGGTGGTATTTGATAACCTCTGCAGTTTTGATTTTTTGTTAGAAAAAATTAAAAAGACTGATTTTTAAAAAATACATATATATATATTTTTATATTTTGTTATAAAATTTTGTAAACAGGTAATTTTTCTCCTTCATTGATGTACGCTGATGAGGCTGCACTGATGGGCACCGATAAGGCGGTACTGGTGGGCACGATAAGGCGGCACTGGTGGGCACCGATAAGGCGGCACTGGTGGGCACGATAAGGCGGCACTGGTGGGCACTGATAGGCGGCACTGGTGGGAACTGATAGGCGGCACTGAGAGGTGGCACTGATGGGTGGCACTGAAGGGCATTGATAGGTGGCACTGGTAGGCACTGAGAAGTGGCACTAATAGGTGGCATTGATAGGTGGCACTGATAGGTGGCAGTGATGGGCACTGATAGGTGGCAGTGATGGGCACTGATGGGTGCCAGTGATGGGCACTGATGGGTTGCAATAATAGGCACTGGTAGGTTACACTGATAGGCAGCATTGCTAGGTGGCACTGATGAGGCACTGATTGGCGGCACTTGTGGGCATTGATAGGTGGCACTTGTGGGCATTGATAGGTGGCACTATGGGCATTGATAGGTGGCACTGTGGGCATTGATAGGTGGCACTGTGGGCACTGGCAGGTAGCATTTATTATTATACTGGCAGCTGGCACTGATGAGGCACATCTGCCTCCTTCCTCTTCGAGACCAATGTTCCTTGTGATCGGCTTTTTCTCCTCCTCACGCTGTCAGCGATTACCGATTCTTTGTTTTTTATCACGGGATCAGCTGTCATTGGCTGACAGCTGATCACGTGGTAAGGGGTCGGGATCGGCCCCTTACTCGGATCGGTGATCACCTGAGTCTCAGTGTCTCGGGTGATCACAGCGTGCGCCGCGCACGAAGGGGAGGCCGTCTATTGACGGCCTCCCGGATTTTCAGGTCCGCGCTGAAGCCGTCATTTGGCTATTGCGCGGGCCTTAAGTAGTTAAGCTTTGACAATAAAACCTGGAAGCTGATTGGTTTCTATGCAGAGCTGCACCAGATTTTGCACTCTCCAGTTTTAGTAAATAAACCGCTTTGTGTTTTATAGTACAACCTGTGCGCCAACTGAATATTTAGTGTTCTAAATGAGGGCTAAGTAAGGATCAATATAAGTGAGTCAAGACTTCCTTCCTCCTGCTGGTGACCCCTCTAGTAATGCACCGCAGGATTCTACTCACTTTCCCCCCTGCAAGGCCACACTGTTTGCTCATTTTATGATCAGAAAGAAGCACCCACAAATATTTTCTCCCTGTAGTTCTAGCTGACATTGTACCGCCAATGATGTACTTTGTGAGAGGATTATTTTTCCCCTAAATACATCTTTTTGCATTTAGAAAAAACATGCAAAATAACAGACACTGTGGCAGTAGTGAGCCAGACAAAAACAAAAAAAAAAATACTAAAACGTGTATAAATAAAAAGCTATCAGCATGAACATTGAGGAGGAAGAGGATAGTCACTCAGCATAACAGGATAGTCACTCAGCAATGCATCAGCATAGGCAGTCTTGAAGGGATCTCCCATTCAAAAAAAAAAATATTCGGTTACATCAGCATCAGGTGCTTGGTAGCTGGTGATCCAAGACTGATTCATTTTTATGAAGGTCAGCCGATTGACCGATTGGGTGGACAGGCGCACCCTGTGATCAGTTACAAAGCCTCCATCAGCACTGAATGTGCGTTCCGAAAGAACGCTGGATGCAGGACAGGCCAGTAGCTCAATTACTGTGCAAGCTCTGGCCAGTGATCCATCCTCAAGACCCAGTAACTCAGAGGATTTTCGGTGGGAAAGGTGTGATCTTGCCCCTAGATATTCCTGCACCATGTAAAACAGACGCTGGCGATGGTTGCTGGAACCGATCATACCTTGGGGCTGCGGACTAAAAAATTGTCTGAACGCATCGGTCAGATGGCCACCTTCTCCACCGCTCCTTCTTTGACTGACCGAAGCCTCAGCAACACGTTGTCCAGGACCAGGATTTTGTAACCTCCCAGTCTCTGGGAAAGCGTTGCACAGACCTTTCTGCAAGGCCTCCCGAAGATGTTTCATCCTCTGCTCCCTCTGCGACGGCAAGATAAGGTCCGCAACCTTACCCTTGTAACGTGGATCAAGGAGGGTTGCCAGCCAGTAATGATCCCTCTCCTTGATCACACGAATTCGCAGATCCTAATGCAGACTTTGCAGGATCAGGGAGGCCATGCAGCGTAGGTTTGCTGAGGCATTCGGCCTGGAGTCCTCTGGGTCATTTAGGACGACATGATCCGCAGCCACCTCCTCCCAGACATGTACAAGTCCATGGGTTTCTTGGGACTGTAATTGATCCCTTGAAGAGTGCTGCTGATGCTGAGTGCTAGGCTCCACCTCCATGCTGACACAATCCTCCTCCTCCTGCTCTTCCTGTGTGAGGAACACTGTCTGGATAAAGGGGGCCTTGAGAGGTAAGGAAGTCTTCCTTTTCCTCCCTCTGTTCTGCCTCAAGTGCCCTGTCCATTATTCCATGCAGTGTGTGCTCCAACAGGTGGACAAGTGGGACAGTGTCACTGATGCATGCACTGTCACTGCTCACCATTCTCGTGGCCTCCTCAAATGGTGCCAGGACAGTGCATGCATCCCTGATCATGACCCACTGGCGTGGCAAAAAACAAACAAGCTCCCCTGACCCTGTCCTTGGCACAAATACTCATTGATGGCCCTCTGCTGCGTGTGCAGCTGCTGCAGCATGGCCAACGTTGAGTTCCACCTGGTGGGCATGTCACAGATTAGGCGGTTCTTGGGCAGGTTGTATTCCTTTTGGAGGTCAGCCAGCCGAGCACTGGCATTATATGACCGGCGGAAAGGCACACAGACTTTCCTGGCCTGCCTCAGGACCTCCTGTAAGCCCGGGTACCTGCCCAAGAACCGCTGCACCACCAAGTTAAAGACGTGAGCCAAACAGGGCACATGGGTCAGTTGTCCCTGTCGGAGGGCGGAGAGGAGGTTGGTGCCATTGTCGGAAACCACCTTTCCTGGCTTAAGCTGGCGTGGCGTCAACCACCTCTAAGCCTGCCCCTGCAGAGCAGACAGAATCTCTGCCCCAGTGTGGCTCCTGTCCCCCAAGCACACCAGCTCAAGCACTGCATGGCATATTTTTGCCTGCGTACTTGCGTAAACCATTGAACGCCTGCAGAGCACCGCTGGTTCCGAGGACAAAGCACAGGAAGAGGCCATGGAGGAAGAAGAAGAGGAAGGGGTGGAGGAGAGAGGTGTGTCAGAATCACCAGTAGTAACATTTTGGAGGCGTGGTGCCGGAACAACCTCCAACACTACTGCACATTGTCCTGCATCCTTCCCAGCTGCCAGCAGAGTCACTCAATGCGCCATGAAATACAGGTAACGTCCCTGTCCATGCCTGCTGGACCATGAGTCAGCGGTAATATGTACCTTACCGCTGACCGCCCTGTCCAGCGAGGCATGGACATTGCCTTCCACATGCCGGTAGAGAGCCGGAATCGCCTTCCGTGAGAAAACGTGGCGTTTGGGAACCTGCCACTGAGGAACTGCACATTCCACAAACTCACGGAAAGGGGCAGAGTCTACCAACTGAAAAGGCAGCAGTTGAAGTGCTAGCAATTTATCCAAGCTAGCATTCAACCGCTGGGCATGTGGATGGCTATGAACGAACTTCTTTCGGCGGTGCAGCAGCTGGGGCAGGGAAATTTGACTGCTATAATCGGACGTCGGTGTACTGCTAGCAGAGTGCCCGCAAGTAGTTGGCTGTGACACACCTAATTCTACACCTTCATTCCTCTCAGTGCAGGTTTCAGAGAGGACTGAAGGTATAGTGGGGTTGGAGATCCCAGCTGATGAGGAGCAAGGAGAGGTCCGCTTTGTTCTTTGGTGTGGGTCTTTTAGGTATGCTTGCCAACAATCTGCATGGCAGGTCGACATATGTCTGATCAAGCATGTGGTGCCCTAACGGGTGATGTTTTGGCCACGCGAGATACGCCTGAGACATATGTTGCAAATAGCAGCGCTGCGATCTGATGCACTCATCTCAAAAAAGGCCCACACCAAAGAACTTTTGGAATAACGCGCAGAGACAGCAGCGCCCTGCACATGCGGAGCTCTGCGGTGTGATGCTGTCGGTGTGCTGCCCTTAAGCTGGCCCCTGGAGGGCATCCTCATTGGAGATGTGCCTCCTCCTCTCTCCTATCAGGCACCCACGTAGAGTCTGTGACCTCATCACACCCTCCCTCATCACTGAAGCAAACATGGCAGTATGCTGCAGCTGGGGGAACATGACTGCCAGATTGCTGTCCTTTTTAGGCACCCCCTCTCTCTGGGCTCACATTACTGCCTTCTTCTAGCTCGGTACCATCATCGGAGCCTTCAAAACGCTGGAAATCCTCCTGCAGCATGTACCCAACACTGTGGTCAAACAGTTCGGGGGACTCCTCAGGAGGACATGGTGGGGCTAGGGAAGGAGTGACTGATGCCATTGAGCCAAGGGAAGAGGCAGCTATGGCAGCTGCTTTGCCAGACAAAGTACCCTGAGCCTGGGTGAGAGAGGATGAGGAGGATGAGGACGGCTTGGTCATCTACTCTGCCAAGTCTTCGGCATGTTGCGGCTCAACGCGGCCAGCTGCCGAAAAAAAGGACAAGCATGTCCCACGGCCAGGTGCTGATGAGGATGCACTGTGTGCATGACCAGCACTGTTTCCTCTAGACACAGAGCCTGCTTGCCCTCCCTGTCTGCCTCTCCTTGTTGTCCTTCCAGACATACTAATGGCCTGCAGTGAGATGTAGCTGCACAAAGCTGGGATGTATATGTATATATATATATATATATATATATATATATATATATATATATATATATACTGATTATACTGCAGCTAGCAGAATCAGCTGCCTGCCTGTAGTATTATTAGTAAGAGAACACCAGCAATTGTCTTCAGTTATCTTTAGTTGCACACTGTGCAGAGGACACAGTACACTAACTGAAAATACTGCAGCTCCCTGCCTGTGGTATTAGTATGAGAACACCAGTAATTGTATTCAGGTACCTTTAGGTGCACACTGTGCAAAGGACACAGTACACTAACTGAAAATACTTGCAGCTCCCTGCCTGTGGTATTAGTATGAGAACACCAGCAATTGTCTTCAGGTAGCTTTAGGTGCACACTGTGCAAAGGACACAGTACACTAACTGAAAATACTTGCAGATCCCTGCCTGTGGTATTAGTATGAGAACACCAGCAATTGTATTCAGGTAGCTTTAGGTGCACACTGTGCAAAGGACACAGTACACTAACTGAAAATACTGCAGTTCCCTGCCTGTGGTATTAGTATGAGAACACCAGCAACTGTATTCAGGTAGCTTTAGGTGCACACTGTGCAAAGGACACGGTACACTAACTGAAAATACTTGCAGCTCCCTGCCTGTGGTATTAGTATGAGAACACTAGCAATTGTCTTCAGGTAGCTTTAGGTGAATACTGTGCAAAGGACACAGTACACTAACTGAAAATACTGCAGCTACCACAATCACCTGCCTGACTGTCAGTATATTAGGAAGAGAATAACAGGAACAGATCTAGCTAGACTGAATACAGTGTATATATATATATATATATATATATATATATATATATATATAAACACACAACACCTGGGATGCATATATATATCCTCTACACACTGTAACTGCAGCTAACTGACTCGCCTGCCTGCTCTATCTAACTCAAATGAAATGACACTAGGGATGAGCTCGGTGTTCGAGTCGAACATACGTTCGACTCGAACATCGGCTGTTCGCTCATTCGGCGAACAACGAACGATTTGGGCCGTTCGCGCCAAATTCGAGTGACGCGAACGGCCCACAATACACTGCGCAATCGCAGTGCAATCCCGGCGCTGTGATTGGCCAAGCATGCACTGTGACCCTGCATGCTTGGCCAATCACAGCGCCGGCAGCGAGGAGAGCAATGATTGGCCACAGGCAGGATGCCTGTGGCCAATTATAGCTGAGGGGGTTTAGTACACGCCCCACACTATAAAAGGCCGCCAGCACGGCGGCCTCGTGTAGTGTGTTCCGGAGCAGGGAAAGAGAAGGATAGGCAGGGACAGTGTCATATCTATTCTTCGCTAAACCTTGTGTGTAGGGACAGAGAAGGATAGGCAGGTAGAGTGTCAGTGTCATATTCTTTGCTAACCTTGTGTGTAGGGAGAGAGAAGGATAGGCAGGGAGAGTGTCAGTGTCATATTCTTTGCTAAACCTTGTGTGCAGGGAGAGAGAAGGATAGGCAGGGGACAGTGTCAGTGTCATTGTTGCTAAGCCTCCTGCACATTATACACCTGAAGTTAGCCCGTATTGCTGTGTTTTCCTGGTGTGTTACACTACCAGGCATTTGCAGCACTTACAGCGGACGTAGTGTGCCTCCTGCACATTAAACACCTGAAGCTAGCCCGTATTGCTGTGTTTTCCTGGTGTGTTACACTACCAGGTATTTGCAGCACTTACAGCGGACGTAGTGTGCCTCCTGCACATTAAACACCTGAAGCTAGCCCGTATTGCTGTGTTTTCCTGGTGTGTTACACTACCAGGAATTTGCAGCACTTACAGCGGACGTAGTGTGCCTCCTGCACATTAAACACCTGAAGCTAGCCCGTATTGCTGTGTTTTCCTGGTGTGTTACACTACCAGGCATTTGCAGCAATTACAGCGGACGTAGTGTGCCTCCTGCACATTATACACCTGAAGCTAGCCCGTATTGCTGTGTTTTCCTGGTGTGTTACACTACCAGGCATTTGCAGCACTTATAGCGGACGTAGTGTGCCTCCTGCACATTATACACCTGAAGCTAGCCCGTATTTCTGTGTTTTCCTGGTGTGTTACACTACCAGGCATTTGCAGAACTTACAGCAGACGTAGTGTGCCTCCTGCATATTAAACACCTGAAGCTAGCCCGTATTGCTGTGTTTTCCTGGTGTGTTACACTACCAGGCATTTGCAGCACTTACAGCAGGCGTAGTGTGATTCCTGCAAAATATACTCCTGAAACTAGGCCGTATTGCTGTGTTTTCCTAGTGTGTTACACCAACAGGCATTTGCAGCACTTACAGCAGGCGTAGTGTGATTCCTGCAAAATATACTCCTGAAGCTAGGCCGTATTGCTGTGTTTTCCTAGTGTGTTACACCAACAGGTATTTGCAGCACTTACAGCAGGCGTAGTGTGATTCCTGCAAAATATACTCCTGAAGCTAGGCCGTATTGCTGTGTTTTCCTAGTGTGTTACACCAACAGGCATTTGCAGCACTTACAGTAGGCGTAGTGTGATTCCTGCAAAATATACTCCTGAAGCTAGGCCGTATTGCTGTGTTTTCCTAGTGTGTTACACTAACAGGCATTTGCAGCACTTAAAGCAGGCATAGTGTGATTCCTGCAAAATATACTCCTGAAGCTAGGCCTTATTGCTGGTTTTTCCATTTCCCTGCAGGCCATTAGAATGTCTGGAAGGCAAACAAGGAGAGGCAGACAGTCAGGAGCCAATAAAAGAGGGCAAGCAGGCTCTGTGACTAGAGACAACAGTGCTGGTCGTGGACGCGGTGCATCGCCATCAGCATGTGGCCATAGGACATGCTTGTCCTTCTTTTCGGCAGCTGGACGTGTTGAGCCGCATTATGCCGAAGACTTGGTAGAGTGGATGACCAAGCCCTCCTCATCCTCCTCATCCTCTCTCACCCAGGCTCAGGGTACTGGCAAAGCAGCTGCCAAAGCGTCCTCATCCCTGGTATCAATGTCATCATCAGTCACTCCTTCCCTAGACCCACCATGTCCTCCTGAGGAGTACCCCGAACTGTTTGAGCACAGTGTTGGGTACATGCTCCAGGAGGATGTCCAGCGTTTCGAAGGGTCTGATGATGATACCCAGCTAGAGGAAGGCAGTAGTGTGAGAGCAGAGAGAGGGGATGCTCAAGAAGGACACCAATCTGGCAGTCATGTTCCAGCAGCTGCAGCATACTGCCAGATTGGCTCCAGTGATGAGGAGGGAGGGGATGATGAGGTCACTGACTCCACGTGGGTGCCTAATAGGAGAGAGGAGGAGGAGGAGGAGGCACATCTCCAACGAGGCAGGATGCCCTTGGGGGGCCAGCGTAAGGGCAGCACACCGACGGAATCACACCGCAGAGCTCCGCCTGTGCAGGGCGCTGCCTCTGCCCGTTATTCAAAAAGTCCTTTGGTGTGGGCCTTTTTTGAGTCGAGTGCATCAGATCGCACAGCTGCTGTTTGCAACATATGTCTCAAGCGTATATCGCGTGGCCAAAACATCAGCCACTTGGGCACCACATGCTTGACCAGACATATGTTGACCTGCCATGCAGCTCGTTGGCAAGCCTACCTTAAAGACCCACACCAAAGAACAAAGCGGACCTCTCCTTGCACCGCATCAGCTGGGATCTCCAACCCCACTATACCTTCAGTCCTCTCTGAAACCTGCACTGAGAGGAATGAAGATGTAGAATTAGGTGTGTCACAGCCAAGTACTTGCGGGCACTCTGCTAGCAGTACACCGACGTCCGATTCTAGCAGGTAAATTTCCCTGCCCCAGCTGCTGGACCGTCAAAAGAAGTTCACTCCCAGCCATCCACATGCCCAGCGGTTGAATGCTAGCTTGGCTAAATTGCTAGCGCTTCAACTGCTGCCTTTTCAGTTGGTAGACTCGGCCCCCTTCCGTGAGTTTGTGCAATGTGCGGTTCCTCAGTGGCAGGTTCCCAAACGCCACTTTTTCTCACGGAAGGCGATTCCGGCTCTCTACCGGCATGTGGAAGGCAATGTCTTGGCCTCGCTGGACAGGGCGGTCAGCGGTAAGGTGCATATTACCGCTGACTCATGGTCCAGCAGGCATGGACAGGGACGTTACCTTTCTTTCACGGCCCATTGGGTCACTCTTTTGGCAGCTGGGAAGGACGCAGGACAAGGTGCAGTAGTGTTGGAGGTTGTTCCGCCGCCACGCCTCCAAAATGCTACTACTGGTTGTGACACACCTCTCTCCTCCACCCCGTCCTCTTCTTCTTCCTCCACGGCCTCTTCTTGTGCTTTGTCCTCGGAACCAGCGGTGCTCTGTAGGCGTTCAAGGGGCTACGCAAGTACGCAGGCAAAAAGATGCCATGCCGTGCTTGCGCTGGTGTGTTTGGGGGACAGGAGCCACACTGGGGCAGAGGTTCTGTCTGCTCTGCAGGGGCAGGCCGAGAGGTGGTTGACGCCACGCCAGCTTAAGCCAGGAATGGTGGTTTGCGACAATGGCACCAACCTCCTCTCCGCCCTCCGACAGGGACAACTGACCCATGTGCCCTGTGTGGATCACGTCCTTAACCTGGTGGTGCAGCGGTTCTTGGGCAGGTACTCGGGCTTACAGGATGTCCTGAGGCAGGCCAGGAAAGTCTGTGTGCATTTCCGCAGATCTTATAATGCCAGTGCTTGCCTGGCTGAGCTGCAAAAGGAGTTGAACCTGCCCAAGAACCGCCTTATATGTGACATGCCCACCAAGTGGAACTCAACATTGGCCATGTTGCAGCGGCTGCACGCGCAGCAGAGGGCCATCAATGAGTACCTGTGCGACTACGGCACCAGGACAGGGTCAGGGGAGCTCGGTTTTTTTCACCACGCCAGTGGGGCATGATCAGGGATGCTTGCACTGTCCTGGCACCATTTGAGGAGGCCACGAGGATGGTGAGCAGTGACAGTGCATGCATCAGTGACACTGTACCTCTTGTCCACCTGTTGGAACATACGCTGCGTGGAATAATGGACAGGGCACTTGAGGCAGAACAGAGGCAGGAAGAGGAGGACTTCCTTGCCTCTCAAGGCCCCCTTTACCCAGACAGTGTTCCTTTTGTCCCACCCATCGCACAGGAAGAGGAGGAGGAGGAGGAGGAGGAGGATTGTGTCAGCATGGAGGTGGAGCCTGGCACTCAGCATCATCAGCAGCAGTCTTTTAGGGATTATTTACAGTCCCAAGAAACCCGTGGACTTGTACGTGGCTGGGAGGAGGTGGCTGCGGATCATGTCGTCCTTAGTGACCCAGAGGACTCCGGACCGAATGCCTCAGCTAACCTACGCTGCATGGCCTCCCTGATCCTGCAAAGTCTGCAAGAGGATCATCGTATTCTTCGGATCAAGGAGAGGGACCATTACTGGCTGGCCACTCTCCTTGATCCACGGTACAAAACCAAGAGTAAGGTTGCAGACCTTATCTTACCGTCGCAGAGGGAGCAGAGGATGAGACAACTCCGGGAGGCCTTGCAGAAAGGTCTGTGCAACGCGTTCCCTGAGACTGGGAGGTTACAAACTCCTGGTCCTGGACAACGAGTTGCTGAGGCTTCGGTCAGTCAAAGAAGGAGCGGTGGGGAAGGTGGCCGTCTGACCGATGCGTTCAGACAATTCTTTAGTCCGCAGCCCCAAGGTATGATCGGTTCCAGCAACCATCGCCAGCGTCTGATATACATGGTGAAGGAATACCTAGGGGCAAGGTCAGACTTGGACACCTTCCCCACCGAAAATCCTCTGGCTTACTGGGTCTTGAGGATGGATCACTGGCCAGAGCTTGCACAGTATGCAATTGAGCTACTGGCCTGTCCTGCATCCAGCGTTCTTTCAGAACGCACATTCAGTGCTGCTGGAGGATTTGTCACGGATCACAGGGTGCGCCTGTCCACCGACTCTGTTAATCGACTGACCTTCATAAAGATGAACCAGTCTTGGATCACCACCAGCTACCAAACACCTGAAGCTGATATAACAGACTAATTTATTTTCAAATGTCACATCCCTTCAAGACTGATGCTGATGCTGAGTGACTGTCCTGTTATGTTGACTGACTATCCTCCTCCTCAATGATCCGATTGATGATGATAGCTTGGAAGAACATTTTTATTTCTGGGTGCCGCCACCAGTGCCTAAGGCCCAATTTTTCAGCCCCTGTTTAACAGGGGTATGTAATTACAATTTTTTATGCAATGCTTTGCAGCATGGCTCATTTCTGCACTCCAACTAGAGTATCTGGGAGAGGTTGCAGTGTTGTGGCACCAGCACCAGTGCCTATGGCCCAATTTTTCAGCCCCTGTTTAACAGGGGCGTGTAATTACAATTTTTGATGCAATACTTTGCAACAGGGCTCATTGCTGTGCTCCAAGTAAAGTATCTGTGAGGGGTTGCAGTGTTGTGGCACCAGTGCCTAAGGCCCAATTTTTCTGCCCCTGTTTAACAGGGGCATGTAATTACAAATCTTGAGCTAATAATTCACAGCAGGGCCCATTCCTGCGCCCACCAAGAGTAACTGTGAGGGCTTACATTGTTGTGTCAACACCACCACCATCACCACCAAAGGCCCAATTTTTCAGCCCCTGCTCAACAGGGGCATGCAATTACAATTCTTGATCTAATAATTCACAGCAGGGCCCATTCCTGCGCCCACCAAGAGTAACTGTGAGGCCTTACAGTGTTGTGTCAACACCACCACCAAAGCCCCTTTTTTTTAGCCCCTGTTCAACAGGGGCATGCAATTACAATTCTTGATCTAATAATTCACAGCAGGGCCCATTCCTGCGCCCACCAAGAGTAACTGTGAGGCCTTACAGTGTTGTGGCAACACCACCACCACCACCACCAAAGGCCCAATTTTTCAGCCCCTGTTCAACAGGGGCATGCAATTACAATTCTTGATCTAATAATTCACAGCAGGGCCCATTCATGCGCCCACCAAGAGTAACTGTGAGGGCTCACAGTGTTGTGGCAACACCAACATGTAAGGGGCAAATTTCAGCTGAGTATATACGGCAGGCCCCTACTTTCAAACATCCAACTTACAAACGACTCCTCCTTGCAAACGGAAGGATACAACAGGAAGTGAGAGGAAATCTACCCCTAGGAAGGGAAATTCTCTCCTGTAAGAGTTAATATGGGAAAAAAAGTGTCTCCTCTCCACTGATACTTTATCACCAATTCTTGTTTCAATAAAAACCCAAAATTTTCAAAAAACATTTGTCATTAGGACGGAAAGTGAAGTGAACTGTTCTGAACAGGTGCACACTGCACAGACAGCAAAACAAATGTTACAGGGGTGATAACCCTTCCCTATGTTTTCCAAAAAGCTTAAAAATAGATTTTTGGGCTGGAGCTACACTTAAACAATGTACCTGTTCAAAATTACAAACACATTCTACATAAGAACAAACCTACAGTCCCTGTCTTGTATGCACCGCCTGTATACGGCTGTTCAGAGTATATAGGGCCTTTTTTATTTTGTGTGCGGGGTTCCCCTTAATATCCATACAAGACCCAAAGGGGCTGGTAATGGGCTGGGGTAGGGGGGGGCTGTGATGGGGTAGCTATGCCATTTTTCTTAAAGATTTTCATCCATATTACCGGGACCAGACATTACATTAAAGCCGCAAGCAGTTTTAAATGGCTTTTTTTCCTTTAGAAATGTAATTTTGTGCAGGGACAGTTCTAAACACGGGAAACACATGGCACTTCACAGGCATACTTTAGACACCCCCCAGGTACGATATTTAAAGGAATATTTGACTTTTTTTTTTCACTTTATGCATCATTAAAATGACTGCTCCCGAAAAATGGCCGTTTTTAAAACTTTTTTTTGGATTGATACATGTCCCCTGGTGCAGAACCCGGGTTCCCAAATCCTTTTTAGGACTATAAAATTCATAATAGTCGTTATAATTAGCACTTTAGATTTCGAACGTTCGCATCCATTGTATTTAATAGGGTTCTAAAGTTTGTGCGAACTTTCGGTCCGTTCGCGGGTTCTGGTGCGAACCGAACCCGGGGGTGTTCGGCTCATCACTAGTCGTTATAATTAGCACTTTAGATTTCGAACAATCGCATCCATTGTATTTAATACGGTTCTAACGTTCGTGCGAACTTTCGGTCCGTTCGCGGGTCCTGGTGCGAACCGAACGCGGGGGTGTTCGGCTCATCCCTAAATGACACTATATCTCTCTCTCTATGTCTTTTTTTCACCGCCACAACACACTACACAAGGCCGCCATGCAGGCGGCCTTATATAATGTGGGGCGTGTACTAAACCCCCTGAGACATAATTGGCCAAAGCCACCCTGGCTTTGGCCCTATCTGGCTCTCTGTTCTTACCGCGCTGTGATTGGCCAAAGCATGTGGGTCATAGTGCATGCTTGGCCAATCATCAGCCAGCAATGCACTACGATGCCGCAGTGAATTATGGGCCGTGACGCGCCACTCGCCCCATAATGTTCGAAATTCGACGAACAGTCGAACAGCCGAACTCAAAGCTCATCCCTAGCTCTGTAGCAGTACCCTGCTGGTGCTAACTAGCTATTCTCTAAAAGTACATAGGCTGCCCATCACCACAAGCAAACAGTCCATTCACACCAGCTCCAATAATACAGTCTAGGGATTGTCGTTTTAAGATTTATTGCTTGAAAAAACTCTAACCAGAGAGGGGTTATCACATGGGATACCCCAAACAATTAGCACATAGCAATTAGAGAACAAACTTCTCCTTTAGTAATTGTATTAGACAGTTAATGCCTCACAGCTGGGGACCATGAGGCACGTTTCTGAGCAGTCTAAGGCCTCACAGATAAAAACTATGAGGCAAGTTTCTTTGGAATCTGGTTACTTTGCACCTATTCACAACTACTGGTAGCCAATGCGATTTCCAAAAAATTTCACAGTCACAGGGATCAATTTAGGGTCTATACTCACAAGTCCTCAGGACAGCTGTCACCTTCCAGCTTCCTTTGGACATGGTCCTGTGAGTGAGACAGTCCTTCTCCAGACCAGACCCCTTATGGTGAGTTCCTATAGTACACTTCTAACAAGGTCCATCTAGACCCTGAGCCCTGACACCTCTGATATCCCTAAAAAGCTGCGTAGTCCATGGACTGCCTGAGGACAGCAGCCCTTCAGCCTCTGGAATTCTTCTGGGGAGAAGGAACCCAACTCTCCAGTGCCTCAGAATCTTTATCCCCCTTCAGCCTTTTCTGGACACTCCTCTCCAGGAAAAGGTTGGAGCATGATAAATATTCAAGCTGGCTATTTTAATCTCCCATCCTAAATTCTGGTAACTTCATCCAGAGGCAGGTGGAAGCAATTAAACTCCCTGTCTATATAATCCTGAACAGACCAGACAAACGATCATTGCTCCCTTGATTACAGAAGAAGCCAAAAAACGTACCAAATTGTGAGTGTGCTACAACACTCTGTGTATATTTGTTGTTTTTTGTTAAGAACATTTATGTTTGTTAGTGAGACTTGCTTATAGCACAGTAATTATGGAGTATGTTTGGGGTATAATGACTGCAGACTTTGTACAGTGTATGCAGTATGAAAGCTCATATTCCACCAAACCATGTTCCTTTAAAAGAGAAGTATGGGTTTCCTTTTTTTTGCTTACATCTATTCTATGTGAGCTGCTGATATCTATAAACCCTCCCAGCCCTCTCAGAAGTGCCCCCATTCTGTTTAAATCAAGATAAATACCTGTGGGAGGTTCTACAGTCTTTCATACAGCATCATCCAGACAATGGTGTGAATATACAGTCTGGATCAACCCCCTTTCCTGTCATTTTGCTTTATTGATGTCGGCTCTCCTCCCTCTGCTTGTTTCTGAGACTTCACAGAGCATAGCTGCTCCTCCACCCCTTCTCCCTCCTCCCTCCCCTCCCTCCCTATCTATCAGCACAGCCACGTCTCTTAGGGGAGGAGGGACAGAGGCAGGGGGTGTGTTGGTGAAGATGTTCACACCCCCTGAGAACTTTTCAAACTGAAAATGGACCTTTTTTGCCAGCAGAAGGAAAGTTCATGTGCACATGCTGTAAAAACTAAAAGAGGTAGGAAAAAAAGATTAGCTGATATGTGACTAATGTGATATGTACTAGTTATTTAACCCATCCCATACTTCTCCTTTAAGCAATGCCCTATATTTAGCACAAATCAGCAACACTCATGTTTGGCATGGCACGTCTTCTCCATCCCAAGGCGTCCTTCTTTCTCAGATTCTAAAGTTGGAGGTATGTCCACCTGGAATTAAATAATTATTTTTCTTTAAAATAATAAAAATGTTATCCTAACCTGCTCTGTGCAATGGTTTTGCACAGAACAGCCCCAATCCTCCTCTTCTCGGATCCCCCGCAAGTGCTTCTGGCCCCTACCCCCTGCTGTCTGCCCCCAGAGCCATCTGTTTGCTCTGGAAGCACTCAAGTGTGTTTGCTCCTGAGCTTCTTCTGTGTGCCTATGGGACACACAGAACATGACTCAGCCCCCCCCCCCGCTCCCTCCTGACTGGCTGTGATTGACCAATGGCTCCCGCTGTTGTGTCTTAGCCAATGGGGAGAGAGCCAGGAGAGCCTCGGCTCTCATGCAGATCGCTCGATCGGGATTGGGCTTAGGAAAGTATTAGGGGGTCTGCACGCTGAAGGTTATTTACCTCCATGTAGAGAACGCATGAAGGTAAAAAAAACCTTTGAGAAGTATTCGCTGTGTGCTAAGTCTGACAACATTACTAAGATCTAAACCCAATCACTGAAATCTCATATAAATAAGAAAAAAAAATACTCTTGAAATTGTAATTTCAAGAGTAATTTTCAATATTCTAAAATCTGCAGCTTCCGGAAATCATCCCAGGGATGGAGATGGTGGTAGCCATAACAGGTCAATGGCCCCAAACTGATTGTGCTAGCGGCCTGCTGTCAGGTGATAGTTTCTTGCCAACTTAGGCTGACCTGGGTTGGGCTCAAACCTTAGCTCACCCTCATCACGATCAGGAAATATGCTCTTAGCATTGACATACAGTCACTGAAGTTAGTAAGTAACTACAAAGAGGTTGAAGCAAGGGTGAAACAAGCTTGAGTATATAATCAAGCAATGCAAGGTCATACTATAAAAAACCAGCTAGATTAAAATAAAATCATGATAAAACAGTAGGTAATAAGGAGTTTGTTTCCTCATATATAATTATCACAGTAATACCAAGTTTAACATTTCCTTAGTCTGTAGTCTGTTGCTGACAGTAAGTATTTATTTATTTACATGTGCTGTGTCTGGTCTGCACCCTAAAAGATGAGAACTAGTTTGCTGTGCTGTCCTTTATAAATTACAATTTACAGACTTGAGCACGCTAACAGCACAACTAGCACCATCTGTAATTAGATAGATATCAGGACATTTGCTTGTAAACAGTTCCAAAAAGTAGGTCTATTATTAAAGCTGAACTCCAGTAAAACAGGTAAACACTGTACACAGTTGTAGTACATAATTGGGACCTACAAAAGTTGTTGTATTTCTGTCCAGCCAGTCCTAAATTCTACACAGCCCTGCCCGACAATAGCACCAGGCTGTTGATTTAAATTTTATCTACTGTAGCTCTACCTATATGATGGAAATTTTTGGTTGTCAGAGATCAAATTACTCATCTGTAATACTTTTGGGCATGGTATAGTTGTGAGGAGTCTAATTGTAGGCTGGCTAGTTAGTCAAAATAATATTATGTATGTGTAGCACCCTCTAGTGTGCAGTCTAGGGTTATTTCTGACTCAGTAGTTGGTTTAGTCTGGTTAATTGGTCGGGGTTACTGTGGGTCAGGCTGGAAGGCTCTACAGGTCAGACCTCTGGTACCTTCCCCTGGTTCTAGAAGCTTGGAGAAGTTTCTAGAAGCTAGTGGGTGGGGACCAGGAGGCCATGAACTGCATATTTATGGGAATTTGACCAATTCCCAGGCAGGAGGCCAGGCAGGGTGGTTGGATCAGCCAATAAATATTGTGGAGCCTGACCAGCGGGGGAGGCGGTGGAATATGGAGTGAGGAAGCTGTGTCGTGTAGTTTGGGACCCCAGGACTGAGGGGGGCTCTGTCTCCAGGCTGGGAGCTAAGAAAGCAAGAAGGACAGAGGGAACTCCACTACCCCACAGTCTGTTCTAGGAGACACCCTGGTTTGCATGGAAGGACCTAGACAGCAGGAGGCCTGAACAGTAGTTTATTCTAAAGCAGCAGGATATCCAGGGACAGTGTAAGTACCTCTACCACCCCAGGGCCTAAAAGGGAGAGAGCTGCCTGATGCAATATCTAGCAAGCTTTCTGGGATAGTGCCAGCAAGCTAAAATCCTGTGTCCCTAGCCCTGGGATATTTCACCATGCAGCCAGGTGGGCTGGTATTTTCAAGAGAGGGGACATAGAGCTCCTACAAGTTGGGAATTTGCTAGAATTCCACCCAGGAGAAACATAGCTCCTAGAAGTGGAATTTCCATTGCCATTTCCAGAAAGACTGTTGCTGTTCCGAAGGTGCACATAGATGTAGTACTACCCCCGTAGGAGCTGCTGGTTTTATCTTTGGATCTACGCTCTACCTATCAACCCCAGAAGTTGACTCAAACCCTCCCTTGGCACAACTGGACTACACAATAGTTGTGGAACCCACTGGTGATTGGGAACCACAAGGATATCATACAATAATGAAATTCACAGTTAAGTATTGTTACCTTAGACTGGCCTCCTGCTCAAAAGGGTAACAGATAAGACTCACACAAATTGTTGCTTGACCAAGAGGTAATGATTTACTTGATAATAAAAAGATAACAAGGTTAAACAAATGCAGTTGACGGCTTACAGGGCCCTGTAAGAGTCAATATTAGAATGAGAACCAAAAATCAGCAAGAATATAAAACAAACTTTACAATTATATTGTATATTTATGTAAATCTGCAAATATATGCTCTCTGGCTCCCTCTAGCGGGCACTTCTATTCAAGTGTCCTATCACTCTTTAGTTCAAAACGGCAAACTGAATCCTGTAAGAGTTTCTTCCAGTAACAAGAGTCTTCGCTAGCATTAGTTGGTGCACATTAACTATTTGTAATCCAACTGGCATGAAGAAGACAGGAAACAAACATCCAAAGTGTTTATAAGCACCACTCCCTGAAATACACTGTCACTGCGGGATGCAATGTGTCCTTGCAAGTGGCGTGTCTGACTTCCAAACAATGACGGCAAGTCTATAAGGATCACCTTTCTACGATACAGTTAATTATACTTGGGCAGGTGCCCCCTCACCAAACAAGGCCTCGCCTCTCTGGTACGCTCCAACTGTAAAGTCTCGGATCTGGGCCTCTCCGCAACTCACAGTTTCTGGTCCTCCGCACAGCCGTTACAAGTGTCGATCGATGGGCGACTCTGGTTGCTGTCGAGTGTAGGCAAACACCCCGGATGAGGATCCCTCTCCGACTAGGGGACCTGCTTTGGCAACAGTGAGCCCATGCTTCTTGGGCCTAGACACGCTGGGAGCCGCCCCAGCGCAGGCTTCCGGCTTTTTAGCAAGCGATGTCCCAAGAGACTGAAAGTAGTCCCTCCCCTCCTTTAAATAACCTCTCCCAGCAGGCTGTGCGATAATGCAGTGCACTCTGGTAGCACAGCTGCACTGTGGGTATTGTAGTCTGTTTAGTACCCAAGACAATGGAGTCTTTTTCTCCCTGTACTGTAAGATCCACAATGCATTGCTTTAATATATATTGAACCAAACAAGTTGCTGCAGTATAACAATTGAACACCGGAGGGAGCTAAGTTCCTTCTCAATTACCAAACTGTAGTCTATATCTACACTGCAAGTGGAACCTTGCTACACACTCCTATCGCTTAAAATCTTTGGTCCCCAAAGACGACAACAGTTTGTAACCTGATACATGCTTTGTCACTACACGCGGAGAAAAATTCAGTTAGTTTATACTTGACAGTAAACAATTTGCATCTTCATAGGCAGAGCTCAAACTCAAACAGCTCATATCATGACACAGAGTTGACAGAGGAACCTCCCACCAATTGTCATAGGAGGGGAGGTTGTTTTGTCCACAAGCCACCGACACTGAAATGTCCTGTATAGATGTGCCAGGGGGTGAGCTAGGGTTGTCCTCCGCCAAATTTTCAGTGCAGGAACTAGGTGTACCAACTGTCCTTTTGGAAGTAAAAATGGCTTCTTCAGAGCATTCACCCAGTTGATCATAAGTCAGTCTTTTGGGAGGGTGAATGACTCTTCTTTCTCTTTGTTCCTTTGGTATCAAAGTCTTAGGAGTATCAGTCTCTGCTGTCTCTGTGACCTCTTCTATTGTCCCTTCTTGTTGTTCGGGGACATTAAACTCTGTTTCTTCTGGAGCATCCAGTTCTCCTTCTGAAAGTGACAAGACCTCTTCGGAGTCCTCGATCTGCAGGGACTCCACATCATCCTCTAATTCCTCAGTCAGCATACTGTGAGGTACAAACTCAGGGGCCCCTGGTCGGAGAGTTCCACTGTCCGCTATTCCAGGTGAGGGTAGAGGAGAGGTCATGAGTTCTGATGGTTGAGATGACCACAGCCAATCTGGCTCTATCCATTCATTCTCAGAGTCTTCATCTTCTATATCCTGAAGTGTTGACTGAGATCTAGTGACTGGTCGAGACCCTCGAGAGGTTGAGGGGGGCTCTGGTGAATCTGACACAGAAGGTAGGCGAACTGCTTCAGAGAGGGGCAGCATGTGATTCCGATGCCAAGTCTTTAGTGGGCCTACACTCCCTTCTGGTCTGATCTGATATACTGGGAGGCCTGGTAACTGCTTGCAGATGATGTATGGTTGTGACTTCCAGCGGTCAGCCAACTTGTGTTTTCCAGGAATGCCCAGATTTCTTAGTAACACTCTATCCCCTGGCTGTATTGTCTTGTACTCTGACCTTGAGGTCGAAGTTTCTCTTATTCCTCAGCCCCTTTTGATCTGACGTAGCTTGGGCTTTCTCATAGGCCGTTTTCAGACTTTTCCGTAGCCGATCTATATACCCCTTGTGAGAGGTTGCTGATGCATGATCAAGGGATATGCCTAAGGCCAGATCCACTGGGAGTCAAGCTTCTCGCCCAAACATCAAACGGTTAAGGAGAGTATCCAGTAGCATCATTCGCAGTGCTGTTGTAGGCATGCACAATGGCAGCTACATGCTTGCTCCAATGCTGTTTCTTCTCCGAGCTTAGAGTTCCCAACATATCCAGGAGGGTTCGGTTAAACCGCTCAGGCTGAGCATCCCCTGTGGGTGATACGGAGTGGTTCAGGTCTTTTTGATGCCCAACAAGTCTAACAGCTTCTTTATGAATTTTTTTTTAAAGTCTCTCCCTTGATCCGAGTGAATGCGTGGGGTAGCCCATAGTGTACAAAGAACTTTTCTACTAGGACTTTTGCCACTGTTGAGGCTTGCTGGTCTTTTGTTGGGTATGCTTGGGCATATCGGGTGAAGTGATCCGTTACCACCAGAACGTTCCCCTGTCCACTCAGGTCAGGCTCCAGGCAAAGGAAATCAATGCACATCAGTTCCATGGGTCCCTGACTCTGAAGATGGCCCATTGGGGCAGCTCGATGAGGCAGGGTCTTCCTCTGGATACACCTGATACAGGAGTGGCAGTAACCTTCAACTTCAACCCGCATGCAGGGCCAGTAGAATCTGTCTTTTACTAGATGGAAGATTCTTTCAGGACCCAGATGACCATGACCAGATGACCATGACTGTCATGAAGAGCAGTTAGGACCGTCTCTCTGTGCTTCCTGGGCAGGAACAGCTGCCACTTCTCTTCCAGACCATCAGAGGGGCCCCTTTGGTAGACCACCCCTTGATGTAGCTGCAATCGGTCGCACTCTCTGTGCATCAGTCGAGCCTCTTTTGGAGAGTCTGTGAGAAGCATATCAGGACATTGGTCCTCCAGGGCCTTCAATACTAATCTTCCAAGGGGGTCTTCCAATTGATCCTTCCTCAGATCCTCCTATGTCCTGTGGCATCCAGTTTGGCTGTGGTCAGAAGGTAGGTGAGTGGATTGTTGTCAGTTTTTACCACGAATTCGACCCCATACAGATAGTCTCGTAACTTGTCCACTACAGCCCATTTTAAGGCCAGGAATTCAAGTTTGTGTGTGGGATAATTTTTTTCAGCTGGAACCAGACTCCGACTCACGTAGGCAACAGGCCGCAGGTAACAATCGTGCTCTTGATATAATACTCCACCCAACCCATCTCGACTGGCATCAACATGCAATTCGTAAGGTTTCGTGGTATCTGCATAGGCCAGAACGGGGGCAGTGGTTAGGCTTTTCTTTAGCTGGATGAATGCCTCTTCACACTTTGTGATCCACTGGTCCTGAATAGGCTTCCTGGGCCCCATAGTGGATTTCACTGGTTTGACCCGTTCTGGGACATCATCTTCTCCTTCACTCCTTAGTAGGGATGAGCTTCGAGTTCGAGTCAAACTCATGTTCGACTCGAACATTGCCTGTTCGCCCGTTCGCCGAACAGCGAACAATTTGGGGTGGTCGCGGCAAATTCGAAAAGTCTATGGGAGAAATCTAAAGTGCTAATTTTAAAGGCTTATATGCAAGTTATTGTCATAAAAAGTGTTTGGGGACCCGGGTCCTGCCCCAGGGGACATGTACCAATGCAAAAAAAAGTTTTAAAAACTGACGTTTTTTTTCGGGAGCAGTGATTTTAATAATGCTTAAAGTGAAACAATAAAAGTGAAATATTCCTTTAAATTTCGTACCTAGGGTGTGTGTATGGTATGCCTGTAAAGTCGCGCTTCTTACCCATGCTTAGAACTGTCCCTGCACAAAGTGTCATTTCTGAAGGAGAAAAAGTCATTTAAAACTCACTCGCGGCTATAATGAATTGTCGGTTCCCAGGCAATATAGAGAAAAGTCATTGATAAAAAAAAAAAATGCGTGGGGGTCCCCCCAAATTCAATTACCAGGCCCTTCAGGTCTGGTATGGATATTAAGGGGAACCCTGCCACAATTTTTTTTTTTTAATGCGTGGGGTTTCCCCCAAATATCCATACCAGGCCCTTCAGGTCTGGTATGGATTTTAAGGGGAACTCCACCCCAAATAAAAAATAAATGGCGTGGAGTTCCCCCAAAAATCCATACCAGACCCTTTATCCGAGCACGCAATCTGGCAGGCCGCAGGAACAGAGGGGGGGACGAGAGAGCGCCCCCCCTCCTGAACCGTACCAGGCCACATGCCCTCAACATGAGGAGGATGTCCCCATGTTGATGGGGACAAGGGCCCCATCCCCACAACCCTTGCCCGGTGGTTGTAGGGGTCTGCGGGCGGGGGGCTTATTGGAATCTGGAAGACCCCTTTAACAAAGGTTGCATGCTCTGATAAAGGGTCTGGTATGGATTTTTGGGGGAACTCCACGCCATTTTTTTTTTAATATTGGGGTGGAGTTCCCCTTAAAATCCATACCAGACCTGAAGGGCCTGGTAATTGAATTTGGGGGGACCCCCACGCATTTTATTTGACCTTTTCTATGTATTGCCGGGAGCTGACAATTCATTATAGCCGCGAGTGAGTTTTAAATTACTTTTTTTCCTTCAGAATTGACATTTTGTGCAGGGACAGTTCTAAGCACGGGAAACAAGTGTGACTTTACAGGCATACTATACACACACCCTAGGTACGAAATTTATTACATTATTAAAATCACTGCTCCCGAAAAAATGGCCATTTTTAAAACCTTTTTTTGCATTGATACATGTCCCCTGGGGCAGGACTCGGGTCCCCAAACACTTTTTAGGACAATAACTTGCATATTAGCCTTTATAATTAGCACTTTTGATTTTGCACGTTCGAGTCTATTGTATTTAATAGGGTTCTAAAGTTCGCGCAAACTTTCTGTCTGTTCGCAGGTTCTGGTGCGAACCGAACAGGGGGGTGTTCGGCTCATCCCTACTCCTTAGTAATTCATTAAGAGGCCGGGCAACCTTGGCAAACCCCTCTACGAATCTTCTATATTAGGAGCAAAACCCCAGGAATGACCGAAGCTTGGTCACATTAGTGGGTCTTGGCCAGGAGGTGATGGCATCCAGCTTTTCAGGGTCTGTGGCTATCCCCTCTGCAGATACGAAGTGGCCTAGGTAATGGACTGAGGGCTGGTAGAATTGGCACTTCTCTAGAGAAAGTTTCAGGCCTTCTGCATGGAGCCTCTTCAAGACCTTTTCCAACCGCTCTTCGTGCTCTTCTAAAGTTCTGCCGAACACTATAATGTCATCCAGATACACCAGCACCTCAATTAGATTCATATCCCCCACTGTTTTCTCCATCAGTCTTTGAAATGTGGCTGGGGCTCCTGACAACCCCTGGGGCATACGGTTGAACTCGAAGAAACCCATTGGGGTGATGAAAGCTGTTTTCTCTTGATCCTCAGCGTGCATGGGAATCTGATAATATCCACTCTTTAGATCCAACACACTGAACCACTTAGCCCCTGACAAACTCTGCAAAACGTCTTCTATACGGGGAGTGGTGTACTGATCAGGAATGGTTCTTCTGTTCAGTGTTCGGTAGTCGATACACAGCCTCAGTGACCCATTTTTCTTCCGGACCACCACTATTGGAGAAGCGTAGGGGCTCCTGGACTCCCAGATAATCCCTGTTCTTTTGAGTTCTGCCAATTGCTCATGTAGGTCTTCTAGGTCACCCAGGGGAACCCGTCGGACTCTTTCTCTAAATGGTTTATCTTCCTGTAGGCGAATCTTGTGAGTGGCACTCTTCGCACACCCCACATCTAATTAATTTTTAGAGAATATCTTCTGCCATCGAGCAAGTTGGGCCTTCGCCCTCTCCTTCCATTCCTTTGGGAGGGTTGTGTCTTCAGAACAGAGCTTCTCTACTTTGACTTCATCCCTTTCCTTCTTCTTTAAGTCAGATGGGGTAACTGGGGTGGCTGGATTCACTTGGCCCAACAGCATTCTGGCCGGTACCTTCACTGGTGTGGTAGCAGTATTCCTAATGCTTACTGAGACCTTCCCGTGACTTTTCCTTAAGGCCTTCAATGGAACCACTTCGGGGATTACTTCTATCCCTTTTCTTTCCTCTGTGGGTCAGTTTCAAGGACAATAAAGGGACCTGGTTGTTTCCAGGTAAGTTTGACAGAAGCTCTTAAACAAGTCACCCCCCCGGCTGTAATACCTTCTCGGTTCTATCCAGCTTCCAGATCCTTCCGACCCCTTCTGCTGGGGCCTTTTGTTCCAGTACTAAGCGCTGGTAGACTTGCTTCAACATGGGGTGGATTCTTGTCATTGAAGTATCCTGCTCCTGGACTAAGGGTGTCAGAAGTCTCCTGACTAAGTCGGTGTTGGTCCCTATGATGAGGGAGCTCTTGCTGGCTCCTGGTGGGCGAGGGCATACTACTGCCAATGTGTCAAAGGTCTCTGCCTCTATGGCCACTGAGGGGTCAAAAGTTAGTTTGATGGGCAGGTATCCATCATAGGGAAAACTTTGAGTTCCAATGCCCCATATCTCCAGTTCTTTCAGCTTATGCAGTGGCAGATGTCTGAGGTGCTTGTTATAAAAGTCCCTATATAGAAGAGTTATATGGGCTCCAGTGTCAAGAAGGCCCTTTGTGTAAATTCCTTCTACCTGGATTGAGATTATTGGGGAGGGCCCCACTAACTTGGCAGGAAGTTTCCTTTTGGGTGGCCTTTGTATTTGGCTCTGTTATTTGCACTCCTACTCCCTTCTTCTTAGGATTTTTTCTGGGTTTTGACCCCTGTTGGGTCTGGTGTGCACTGATCTCATGCCGTTGAGCAGTTTGAGTCGAGAGGCATTGGATCACTGAGAGACAACAACGGGAATGTTTGGCAAAGGTCTGTGTCGCCGACGTTGTCTCCTCGCGTCGTTGAATTTCTTGGAGTTAGCTGAGACTGGTGGGCACCCGGTTGACTCCTTCACCGGGGCCCTCTGAAGTTTTCTGCCGGTTTGCGGTATTGTGAAGCAACTTTATCCAGGCTCGGACATACCTCCCTGACATGTCCAACTCCTCCACAATTGAAACAAGTTATTAGTCTCTTTGGTTTCTGCACTTGCTCAGCATTGCAGTTGAGGGGCTTCTTGGGCTCCTCTAGAGTGTTTCTGTTGGGTAGAGCAGTTGCCTGACTAGTCAGCATGGACACCATCTCTATTAACTGAGACACCTGAGTCTTTAGAAGCTCAACCTGAGAGTCACCTTCGTCAGCACTTATCACTCTGACTCGAGCAGTGGGTTCAGATTGCTGGTTCTTCTTTTTATAGTCCAACAGGACCTCTTCTTCCCTGACCATTCGGATCAAGACAGGATACTCCAGGATGCCACCGCCCTGGCGGGTTCGTAGCAGGAGGGCACTGGGGTCTAAAGGTTGGGCTCCTCTTAAGACCTGCTGTGCATGGACCTCATCCACTTTCCGAGGATCCATCCCTTTCTTTAACAGGATCTGATGCAAGATCTTGTCTTAGACGCCTTATGAACTCGGAGAGTTTCTCTCCTTCCATCTGGAAGCAGTGCTCCAGTTGATAGAGAAGTTCAGTAACTTTTTTCAGTTCGGCCGAACACATCCTGCAGAATATCTAGGTTATCCTGTGCAGTGCAGTCTTTCTTACTGAGCTTAAAGGGGTTGTAAAGGTTCGTTTTTTATTTTCTAAATAGGTTCCTTTAAGCTAGTGCATTATTGCTTCACTTACCTTTTCCTTTGTTTTACCTTCTAAATGTTTGTTTTCTTTGTCTGAATTTCTCACTTCCTGTTTCTCCTCACTGAACTCCACACCATCATCCGAGTGGTGTGGAGTCATCCAGAACAGCTTACTGAACAGCTTACTGAGGATAAACAGGAAGTGAGAAATTCAGACAAAGAAAACAAAGAAAAAAAATATTTAGAAGGGAAATCTAAGGAAAAGGTAAGTGAACCAACAATGCACTAGCTTAAAGGAACCTATTTAGAAAATAAAAAACGAACCTTTACAACCCCTTTAAGGTTACGTATGGCCTCTAGGGCAGGCCCCTTTAGACTCTCTGTAATCCTTTGCTTCTTATGTGGTTCAGGTATTTCCCACTCTTCCAGAGCCTGTGTGGCGTAATCCAGCCACTCCTCAAACCCATCTTCCACTGAAGGTACTGGCTGCTTCCCTGAGAAAGATCTGAGCTTCCTATATCCAGTCATCAGGTAGTCTGGGGGATCCTTCTTGCATTTGGCTACAATTTCTCTGAGGACAGCACATAGTTCTGGTCCAAGGGTGGTCAATGGTGATGAGCTGGGACTCTCTTTTTGGACCTTCCCTCCTGTACAGGGGCCGGCTTGACTGGTGGAGGTAGGGCCCTCTCCTGACATTTCTGGATGTATCAGAAAGAATTCTATCTGATTGGCTGTTTTTATACTAGCGCCCTTGAAATGGTCAGAAACTCCCTTTTTCCATTCGCACAATGCGTAAGTGTGTGGGTTGCTGGTATCTGTCTTCATATCAATCACCCATGGTTTCCTGTCTGTAGATAGTGTTCTCAACACTGGGAGTAGCTGCTCCTCTGCCCAGGCTTTTGTTTTAATTTCGACCACCAGACCGTTGCCAGGGAGTATGTTTTTCTCCTGACACCACCGAGCTACAACAGCGGGATCCATTGTGACACTGACAAGGGTTCTGTCTAGGAGGAGGTTGATTGCAGAGCCGTAGAAATCCCGGACGAGACTCCACGTGTAGCACTACCCCCGTAGGAGCTGCTGGTTTTATCTTTGGGTCTACGCTCTACCTATCAACCCCAGAAGTTGGCTCGAACCCTCCCTTGGCACAACTGGACTACACAACAGTTGTGGAACCCACTGGTGATTGGGAACCACAAGGATATCATACAATAATGAAATTCACAGTTAAGTATTGTTACCTTAGACTGGCCTCCTTCTCAAAAGGGTAACAGATAAGACTCACACAAATTGATGCTTGACCAAGAGGTAATGATTTACTTGATAATAAAAAGATAACAAGGTTAAACAAATGCAGTTGACGGCTTACAGGGCCCTGTAAGATTCAAAATTAGAATGAGAACCAAAAATCAGCAAGAATATAAAACAAACCTTACAATTCTATTGTATATTTATGTAAATCTGCAAATATATGCTCTCTGGCTCCCTCTAGCGGGCACTTCTATTCAAGTGTCCTATCACTCTTTAGTTCAAAACGGCAAACTGAATCCTGTAAGAGTTTCTTCCAGTAACAAGAGTCTTTGCTAGCATTAGTTGGTGCACATTACCTATTTGTAATCCAACTGGCATGAAGAAGACAGGACACAAACATCCAAAGTGTTTATAAGCATGTTATAACTTGCTGGCGGCACAGGCGCCAATCCCTGAAATACACTGTCACTGCGGGATGCAATGTGTCCTTGCAAGTGGCGTGTCTGACTTCCAAACAATGACGGCGAGTCTATAAGGATCACCTTTCTACAGTTAGTTATACTTGGGCAGGTGCCCCCTCACCAAACAAGGCCTCACCTCTCTGGTACGATCCAACTGTAAAGTCATGGTTCTCTGCCTCTCCGCAGCTCACAGTTTCTGGTCCTCCGCACAGCCGTTACAAGTGTCGATCGATGGGCAACTCTGGTTGCTGTTGAGTGTAGGCAAACACCCCGGATGAGGATCTCTCTCCGACTGGGTGACCCGCTTTGGCGACGGTGAGCCCAGGCTTCTTGGGCCTAGACACGCTGGGAGCCGCCCCAGCGCAGGCTTCTGGCTTGTTAGCAAGCGATGTCCCAAGAGACCGAAAGTAGTCCCTCCCCTCCTTTAAATAACCTCTCCCAGCAGGCTGTGCGATGATGCAGTGCACTCTGGTAGCACAGCTGCACTGTGGGTATTGTAGTCTGTTTAGTACCCAAGGCAATGGAGTCTTTTTCTCCCTGTACTGTAAGATCCACAATGCATTGCTTTAATATTTAATGAACAGAACAAGTTGTTGCAGTATAACAATTGTACACCGAAGGGAGCTAAGTTCCTTCTTAATTACCAAACTGTAGTCTATATCTACACTGCAAGTGGAACCTTGCTACATAGAGAAGTAAGTTGTCCTTATTTGTCCATTTGATGTTCTGTTCAAAAACAAGCCCATGAACATATTCATCTGGGAGGTTGCAAGAAGCCTGGAGCAGGGAGCATGCATCCTTTATGTAGGGCATTTGGAGATTATCACTGTCACACAGAGGGAGGTCACATTCTATGCTTGTTAGTGTACTTCCAGAGAATCCTGCACTGAAAGTTGTGTGTTCCCTGTATGTTTTGATTATCGAGCAAGGCCCCAAAACCCAAAAAGTAGGATGCAGTGGTTTGTCAAGTTAAAGGAGGAGATGCCTGAAAATCTCTGGCACATGAATTTTGGTTATTATTAATTGCAGGATGCACATGTAGCACCATCATCACATTTTGTGGCTTCCATTGGCCACTTCATAAGAAAGATGTGTTCAGGCACTAAAGCATAGGATATTTGTAGACTAAAAAGGAACACACGTAGTTTCATAAAATTATTAGTTTAATACATCTGTCAGGACTGGGCTCAGCCCTTCCTTCTCTGTGCTGGCAGCTCAGCTGTCAGCTAATTGCCAGCTCCCATCTCTCCACAGTGATCCACCTGTTGATGATCCTGCTCATCAGCTCTGCCTACTTAAGGACTTCCAGTTCATTTGCTCTTTGCCTTCGCCTGTGTTAACATCACAAGAGACTTTCTCCTGTGTTCCAGTTGAAGACCTGCTTGTCTGATGTTCCCTCTGGCTACAGATCCTGCTTGCTGTACTACTACCTTTATCGCTGGCTCTTGGACATTGGCTTGGCCAACTACCCGATCCGGTTACTGAAGGCTTTTTATTTTTATTATTGAACTAGTGTGATTTAACTGTACTTCTGTCTCGGTCTGATTCATGGTTTCTGACAACATCTAATATAATAATGGTAATAATAATAAATAACAGAAGTATCACAAGAAATCATTAGGGGATGCTTACTAATTGCTACATATGCAATGGGAAGGGAATATTTCCAGCAAGAAAAAGGATCACTTTGCCTGCACGCTCCATTTTCCAATGCCCTGTACCCCGCATGCACAATTACTGAGCTTCATGATCCTGATGTCATCCTCCACACACTTTGGCCTTCAACTTGAAAAGAAAGCAAATGCATTGCTCCAACTGGTGCACATGCTCTGCGTGAAAGAAATTCAAGTGCTCTTAAAGTTGTATGGTAATTTTTTATATTATCATGTGTAGGGCCCTCCTCTCTAGAGTAGGACTGCAGGTAAATTAAATTGTACTGGGTGGTAGTCAGCCTGGTTAATTTGTAATATTTAGTGGTTACATGACTTAATTCCATTTATTTGTGGCTTTTCCCTTTTGTCAGTATGTGGAACTGTTGCCTTTGACATTAGTATGAGCTACAGTATTTTGCAAGTGATGGACAAACATACTTTTCTCAGCCAATCATATTTTCTGCAATGCATGCTGGGAAAAGCTATTTAATCACTTGTCCCCCGCCCACTGTCAATTGACGGCGGGCGGAGGATACTCTCGTTCTGGGAGGACGTCATATGACGTCCTCCCTTTAAAACGAGCTAGGAGGCGCGCGCTTGCCGCCAGCGGCGCGCGCGCGCCCGCCGCGTTCACAAGGCCCCGGTGCGCGTGCCCGGCGGCCGCGATTGCCGCCGGGCACCCGCGATTGCCCGGGAAACGAGCAGGAAAGTGGATCTCTGTGTGTAAACACAGAGATCCACGTCCTGTGAGGGAGAGGGGACCGATGGTGTGTCCCTTGTACATAGGGACAACCATCGGTCACCTCCCCCAGTCAGTCCCCTCCCCCCACAGTAAGAACACATTGAGGGAACATATTTAACCCCTTCCCGCCCCCTAGTGGTTAACCCCTTCCCTGCCAATCACATTTATACAGTAATCAATGCATTTTTATAGCAGGGATCGCTGTATAAACGTGAATGGTCCCAAAAATGTGTCAAAAGTGTCCGATGTGTCCGCCGCAATATTGCAGTCACAATAAAAAATCGCAGATCGCCGCCATTACTAATAAAAAAAAAAAATGCTATAAATCTATCCCCTATTTTGTACACGCTATAACTTTTGCGCAAACCAATCAATACGCGCTTATTGCGATTTTTTTTTTTTACCAAAAATATGTAGAAGAATACGTATCGGCCTAAACTGAGGAAAATTTTATTTAAAAAAATAAATAAATGGGTATTTATTATAGCAAAAATTAAAAAATTGTGTTTTTTTTCCAAACTGGACGCTATTCTTTTGTTTATAGCGCAAAAAATAAAAACCGCAGAGGTGATCAAATACCACCAAAAGAAAGCTCTATTTGTGGGAAAAAAAGGACGCAAATTTCGTTTGGGAGCCACGTCGCACGACCGCGCAATTGTCATTCAAAGTGTGACAGCGCTGAAAGCTGAAAAATGGCCTGGGCAGGAAGGGGGTTTTCGTGCACAGTAGAGAAGTGGTTAATGGAAGGAAGTCGGGTAATCACAGTCAGTCTTCCCACCCAGGGGCTTCGGTCTGGGTGGATGGTGTGTGTGTACAGTTCCTGGCTGCTAGGCCTGAGGCCTATCCATGTGGCTGCTGACTGCTAGGCCTAACCGAGGCCTACCCGGGTGTTCAAGTTTATGCAGAGAAAAGCCTGCCAAAGATCCGGTAACGATTCTAGAGGGATGGAGTTCTAAGGAATCACCAGAGAGAGGACCCTTCATGAGCAGGAGTCTATGAAGTGGCTGGGATGACTTCAGAGAGAACTCATCCAAGGGAATCAGTGCACAAAGCAGTGAGTAAAGTTCAGTTACTATAGGAGGCAGCCTGCCCTACAAAGTACAGATGTGCTGGTTCAGCTTAAAGGCTCTTATTCCTGTACTGCTGTCTGCCTAGTCCCACCGATTTTTGTCTAAGGAGTCTGACAATCTGCCTGTTGCTGATCATTTTAAGGGTGTCCTGTGCCCTAACCCCCTCTCTCTCACATTTTTCCTGTTCAGAGAAATAAACTTCTCTTTTGTTAAAACATAAAAGTGACTGGCGCCCAATTTCTTCTTTGTTCATTACCCACCATGCCCACAAATCTGCACCCTGAGAATGTAGTTCGGCCATCCCTACCCCCGGTAGTCACCAATAGGCTCCCGGGATATCGGGGTAGGCGCTACACATGCAAAAAGAATCCCAATGATATTGTTCAATATACTGTATGTCAGTCATTTACTACTAAACCATGTTTATGCTCTTCTATAAGGGAATATTGTCTGCTTCACATAAAATCACTTTTAGATTCATCAAGTGAAATCACTACAATATACTAGAATCCACGTATTAGTAACCCCATAAGCATGAATACCAGTCCTCTTACCCCTTCAGTATAGATATATGTAGAAATCTTAGCAACCCCTTAGATAATCTCACTGTATCTATCTGGACCATGTCATTTATAAAATGAAATTCTAGCCGAATGAAATATATATACAGTATATATATTGTGACAGCAGGAAGGTAAAGTCACCTGGTTGCATCCAGGGGGGTAGATATATTTCTCCCAGATTCAGGCTTTATGCCGACTTATACAACTAGGGAGAGAGTTGATGAAGCCCAGCTGAGGCTAGTGGGCTCATGGATGATTCATACCTCTAGGGAGAGTGCTGGGCGTCGTGCAGACAGGGAGTTGATGAGACCAGCTGAAGCTTGTCAGCTCATTTAGGCCTCTATAAGAACTCCCAGATTCATTAGGTGTTAGCTCATGCCTGGAACCAGACCTGTGTGGACTGTCTAGGGAGAGTGAACCCCTGTGCGGTGAGACAAAGCCTGTGTGGCTATTTGCTTGGACATTTAAAACCAGGGACTTAGGGACTAGGACAGCCCTAGGCTGATCCCAGTTGTTAGTTAGGAAACCTGTATGTTTAGTCAGAGGTCAAGTTGACCAGGATTTATTTTGTTTATGTTTCTTTTGCTTTGCTGTGTTTTGTCACTGTAAATAGAAAATAAACCGCACCTTTTTGATTTTGAAAACCACAACCTCCGTTTGCTGGGCCTGTTTTGTGTGGGGAGCCCATCCCGGGGGTCACACACACCCGCTGCCGAGCTAACCCCCTCACAGTTGGTGGAGAACCAGTGGCAGTTTTTTTTAAGCCAGCATGGAGGAGATACTGAAACAGCTGGCTCTAGCAAATGCCAATCAACAGCAGACAAATGCAGGTTTGCAAAGGAGCCTTGCAGCCCAGCAGCAAGCTCATCAACAGAGCCTTGCAGCCCAGCAGCAAGCTCACCAACAGAGTCTGGAAGCTCAGCAACAAGCCCAGCAGCAATCTGAGGCCCGCTTCATAGACCTGTTACAGAAGCAAGAGCAGAGACTACAACAAATGGAAGCAGTAATGCAGCAACGTCCGCAGACCAGTGAGGAAAGCCGTCCCACTAATACCGCGTCCTTTGGGGTGAGTCGTTTATTGACAAAAATGACTGGAGAGGATGATCCAGAGGTATTTTTGACCACATTTGAAAGGACCGCTGAAAGAGAAAAGTGGCCTGAGGAGCAGTGGGCTGGACTGGTGGCTCCTCTGTTAACTGGTGAATCGCAGAAAGCTTACTATGACCTAGAGCCTAACCAAGCAAAAGACTATGTGATGCTAAAAGCTGAAATTTTGGCAAGGCTGGGTGTCACCCAGGCTGTCCGGGCTCAGCGTGTGCATAACTGGACTTTCCAGCTTGGAAAACCCCCCAGGTCTCAAATGTATGATCTCATTCACCTGAGCAGAAAGTGGCTACAGCCAGAGACTTTGTCCGCACCAAAGATTGTGGAACGTGTTGTAATGGATCGGTTTTTGAGAGCTCTTCCTACTGCCATCCAAAAGTGGGTAAGCCATGGAGACCCAGAGACGGCCGATGGTCTTGTGGATCGTGTGGAGAAATACTTGGCTACAGAGAACCTGACGGCCTCTTCCAGAGACACTCAGACTTTCCACCCTAAGACCAGACCATCCCCAGGGGCGGATAAGAGGATTCCAAGGGGTGAGGGTGGAGAGAGTGAGAGGGTGGGAGCTCTACCCCAAGTTTGGCGAGAACAGCCTGGGAAATCAGCGGCTCAAGAGGCGGCAAGAAGGATCGTTTGCTACCGCTGCCGGCAAGCGGGACATATTGCAGCCAATTGCCCGGTTGTGGAGGAACCCATGCAGTGTGACTTTCTGACGGGTAGACGTCAGTCGCTGTGTGCGACAGTCGCATGCACTGCCATTCGAGGAACTGAGAAACATTTATGCAAAATGTGTGTTAATGGTAGAAATGTTGTGGTATTGCTGGATTCAGGTAGCCTTGTGACCCTGATAAAGGCTGAGTTAGTTAAAACAGAGGTCTTTGGGAATAGCAAGGTAGCTGTTATTTGTGTGCATGGGTACACCCGAGAGTATCCAGTGACTACAGTGTGTTTCGAGACCCCCAAAGGTACCCTCTCTCATCCAGTGGGCTTAGTATCTCAGTTACCGCATGACGCCATTGTGGGAAGGGATTTTCCGAAGTTCTGGGAACTGTGGGATGATCCTGAGCCCCCCACTGGTGCCCCTATGTACCAGGAATGTGATAGCCAGAACTCCCCTGAGAGTGGTGAGGACTCTCCGGAATTTCCCTTATCAGTATTGGCAGGGGAGACTCAAGAAACTGGAGAGGAGCCCACCTCCTCAGACGAAAACCTACCGTCTGTGGAGTTTTCTGATCTTGAGGTTCACAGGGAAAACTTTGCCACAGAACAGTTGAAAGACCCCGCCCTAATAAAGGCACGGGAAAACGTAGTGAAAATAGATGGCGAGTTAGTGAACCCAGATAATACCTGCACTTACTCATACTTCAGCGTAGAGAAGGACCTACTGTATCGGGTGGCAAAAAGGGCAGAAGAAACCGTTGAGCAGCTTGTGGTGCCCAAACCTTACAGGAAGTTGGTGTTGGAGTTGGCCCATGGGCACATTCTTGGAGGTCATCTGGGGACAGAGAAAACCCGAGAGAGGGTATTACAGAGATTCTATTGGCCGGGGGTGATGAAGGACATAGAAAATTATTGTTCCTCCTGCCCTGTGTGTCAGAGGTCGGCCCCGATGCCACATTTCCGTAGCCCGCTGGTCCCTCTACCCATCATTGAGGTCCCGTTTGAGAGAATCGCCATGGATTTGGTAGGGCCTATAATCAAGTCCGCTAGGGGGCACCAGTACATATTAGTTATAATGGACTATGCCACCCGTTATCCAGAAGCGATCCCTCTCCGAAATACCTCGGCCAAAACCATAGCCAAAGAGCTATCTCTTGTGTTTAGCCGGGTGGGTATTTGTAAAGAACTGCTTACGGACCAAGGTACACCCTTTATGTCCCGGGTTATGAAGGAGCTGTGTAAATTGTTCAAAGTGACGCAATTACGTACATCTGTGTATCACCCCCAAACCGATGGGCTGGTTGAAAGATTCAACAAAACCCTAAAACAAATGTTGAAGAAAGTGGTGGATAGAGATGGAAAGGATTGGGACTGTCTACTTCCTTATCTGATGTTTGCTATTAGGGAGGTGCCCCAATCCTCTACGGGATTCTCCCCCTTTGAGTTACTGTATGGGAGACACCCAAGAGGGCTGTTGGATATTGCCAAGGAAACTTGGGAAAGTGAGAGTTCTCCCCACAGGAGTGTGATTGAGCATGTCGCCCTGATGCAAGACCGAATTGCACAGGTAATGCCCATCGTGAAGGAACATTTGGCCCAAGCGCAGTTAGCACAGCAGAGAGTGTACAACCGTGGAGCCAAGACCCGTACCTTTTCCCCGGGGGATAGGATACTGGTACTTGTCCCTACGGTTGAAAGTAAATTCCTTGCCAAATGGCAAGGCCCCTATGAGATAATGGAAAAAGTGAGCGAAGTGAATTACAAGGTCAGACAACCAGGAAGGCGAAAGCCCGAACAGATCTATCACGTTAATCTGTTGAAAGCCTGGAGGGATAGAGAGTCCCTAGTCGCAGACACTTGGTCACCAGCTCAAACTGGTTGCGTGATTCCTGAGGTTGGAATAGCAGCCACCTTGTCACAACCCCAACAACAGGAGGTTAAGGAGTTTGTGCTTCGCAACAAGGAGGTATTCTCTGAGCTGCCGGGACAAACATCTGGGGTAGAGCATGACATCATTACCCCGCCCAGTGAAAGGGTGAAGTTAAAACCCTATCGGATCCCAGAGGCCCGACGGGAGGCAATACGGGAGGAAGTACAGAAAATGCTGAACTTAGGGGTGATAGAGGAGTCCCAAAGTGATTGGTCTAGTCCCATTGTGTTGGTGCCTAAACCGGATGGGAGCTGGCGATTTTGTAACGATTTTCGTCAGTTGAACAAAGTTACAAAATTTGACACCTACCCCATGCCACGTATAGATGAGTTGATCGACCGGCTGGGAACAGCTCGATACATGACAACTCTTGACCTCACAAAAGGGTATTGGCAAATCCCCCTGGCCAAGTCGGCCAAAGAGAAAACCGCATTTGTAACCCCAGACGGGGCGTTCCAATATAAAAGAATGCCGTTCGGGTTACAGAATGCGCCGGCCACATTCCAGCGGAAAATGGACCAGATGCTGAGGCCCCATCGGAAGTATGCTGCGGCTTACCTGGATGACGTAATTGTCCATAGCACAGATTGGGCCTCACATCTGCCAAAAGTGCAAGCAGTCCTGGACTCTGTTCGGGAAGCGGGGTTTACGGCTAACCCCAAGAAGTGTACCATTGGGCAGGAGGAGGCCAAATATCTTGGGTACACCATTGGGAGGGGAGTAATAAAACCCCAACTCAACAAAGTCGAGGCCATCCAGAGTTGGCCACGTCCCAACAGCAAGAAGCAGGTACGAGCCTTTCTGGGAATCGCTGGGTATTATCGGCGATTCATTCCCCACTTTGCTTCTAAGGCTGTGCCCCTAACCAACCTGACGAAGGGGAAAGGGTCGGTCATGATTAAATGGACCCCCGAGGCTGAGGCAGCATTCCAATTCTTGAAACAAGCCTTATGTAGCCAGCCAGTGTTGTACTCACCCGACTTCTCTAAAGACTTTGTCGTACAAAGTGATGCGTCAGATGTGGGGCTAGGAGCAGTATTGTCCCAGGTCTGGAACGGGGAAGAGCACCCAGTCATTTACCTCAGCAGGAAGTTGAAGTCCCATGAGGTAAATTACGCCACCGTTGAAAAGGAGTGTTTAGCGGTGAAGTGGGCTCTAGATTCCCTTCGGTACTACCTGCTAGGTAGGCACTTTGACATGGTTACGGATCACGCTCCGTTAAAGTGGATGGCTCAAAACAAGGAAACAAATAGAAGAGTGAATAGGTGGTTCCTGGCCCTCCAGGAATTCAACTTCACAGTAAAGCATCGCCCTGGCGTTCAAATGGGGAATGTGGATGCTTTGTCTCGAGTACATGAATGCCTGATTGCTGGTGTTCCAACCCCGAGGTTAAAACAAGAGGGGGGGGTATGTGACAGCAGGAAGGTAAAGTCACCTGGTTGCATCCAGGGGGGTAGATATATTTCTCCCAGATTCAGGCTTTATGCCGACTTATACAACTAGGGAGAGAGTTGATGAAGCCCAGCTGAGGCTAGTGGGCTCATGGATGATTCATACCTCTAGGGAGAGTGCTGGGCGTCGTGCAGACAGGGAGTTGATGAGACCAGCTGAAGCTTGTCAGCTCATTTAGGCCTCTATAAGAACTCCCAGATTCATTAGGTGTTAGCTCATGCCTGGAACCAGACCTGTGTGGACTGTCTAGGGAGAGTGAACCCCTGTGCGGTGAGACAAAGCCTGTGTGGCTATTTGCTTGGACATTTAAAACCAGGGACTTAGGGACTAGGACAGCCCTAGGCTGATCCCAGTTGTTAGTTAGGAAACCTGTATGTTTAGTCAGAGGTCAAGTTGACCAGGATTTATTTTGTTTATGTTTCTTTTGCTTTGCTGTGTTTTGTCACTGTAAATAGAAAATAAACCGCACCTTTTTGATTTTGAAAACCACAACCTCCGTTTGCTGGGCCTGTTTTGTGTGGGGAGCCCATCCCGGGGGTCACACACACCCGCTGCCGAGCTAACCCCCTCACAATATATATATATAGTTACATATAGTTACATAGTTAGTCAGGTTTAAAAAAGACACAAGTTCATCTAGTTCAACCAATAAAAAAAAAAACCCAATCCCACAATCCCATATACAGTGCATCCGGAAAGTATCTACAGCGCTTCACTTTTTCCACATTTTGTTATGTTACAGCCTTATTCCAAAACGTATTAAATATTTATTTTTCCTCAAAATTCTACAAATAATACCCCATAATGACAACATGAAAAAAATTTGATAAAAATCTTTGCAAAATTATAAAAAACAAAACAAATGTACATGAGTATACACATTCTTTGCTCAATACTTTGTTGAAGCCTTTGGCACCAATTACAGCCTCAAGTATTTTTGAGTATGATGCTACAAGCTTGGCACAACTATTTTTGGGCAGTTTCTCACATTCTTTTTTGCAGGACCTCTCAAGCTCCATCAGGATGGATGGGAAGCATCAGCGCACAGCCGTTTTCAAATCTCTCCAGAGATGTTTGATCAGGTTCAAGTCTGGGCTCTGGCTGGGCCACTCAAAGACATTCACAGAGTTGTCCCATAGCCACGCCATTGTTATCTTGGCTGTGTGCTCATTGTCCTGTCTGAAGATGAACCTTCACCTCAGTTTGAGGTTCAGAGCGCTCTGGAGCAGGTTTTCATCAAGGATGTCTTTGTACATTGCTGCATTCCTCTTTCCCTCGATCCTGACTAGTCTCCCAGTTCCTACCGCTGAAAAACATCCCCACATGCTGCCACCAACATGCTTCACTGTAGGGATGGTATTGGCCAGGTGATGAGCAGTGCCTGGTTTCCTCCAGACATGAGTGACGCTTGCCATTGAGGCCAAAGAGTTTAATCTTTGATTCATCAGACTAGAGAATTTTATTTCTCATTGTCTGAGAGCCCTTCAGGTGCCTTTTGGAAAACTCCAAGCGGGCTGTCATGTGCATGAGTATCTTGTTTCTGGCCACTTTACCATACAGGCCTGATTGGTGGAGTGCTGCAGAGATGGATGTTCTTCTGGAAGTTTATCCTCTCTCCAAAGAATAATGCTGGAGCTCTGTCAGAGTGAGCATCGGGTTCTTGGTCACCTCACTGACTTAGGGCCTTCTCCCTCAATTGCTCAGTTTGGCCGGGCGGCTTGCTCTAGAAAGAAACCTTGTGGTTCCAAGCTTCTTCCATTTATGGATGATGGAGGCCACTGTGCTCATTGGGAAATCTTTTGTGACAGTATCTGCTCCTGTATGAAAAAAAATATCTTAAAGTATAACTAAAGGCAAAGCATTTTTTCTTAGTCTGGGATAGAGTGCAGAGGGATTAGAGCGCTTTTCAGTTTTTTTTTCTGTCTGTGTCACCGTTAGGGGGATTTACCCTCTCTACTTGTCCTGTTTACCATTATCATTGAAAGTGAAAGTAAAAAAAAATCCCAAATTTTGAGTTATCCCCAGAAAAGTAATAGAGGAGAAATTTTCCAATGGGAACACTAGTGCTGGTGACCTGGGGGCCCCAAAGAATTCCCTTAATTTGCAGGTATCGCCTCTCACTTTCTGTTTGGCTAAGGGAAAGGAAGTGAAGGGAAATCTCCGCAATGGGACACAGATGGCGGAAAAAAATAATAACCCTCCCTTGCTCTATCCAAAATGAAAAAAAAGTACATTGCATTCAGCGAAGGACCATATTCACGTAGATTTTGAAACATCTTCTACTTTATGGGCACCTGTGCACACCACCACTACCTAATTTTAAGGGTCAAGCTCCCTAATTTGCTAAAATAATAATGGCAACCAGTAGTTTATTATCTTAGTTGCAAAGATATTTAATTACCAGTGTAAAAAATATTGTAGGTGGTAGAGCTGGGTGGTATCTTTTTCCCTGACTAATTCTCTATTATTTCTTACAAGCCCTGATTAGCACCTTCTTATCCCTGCTCTCCCTAGCTAATTACTTTTATTTATTTCTTAAAAACAAAAACAAAACATACATACTCACTTTGTAGTAAAAACAGATTTCATGATGAAAGAGGCAAATCACAGTACTTTACACACACACATTATATATATATATATATATATATATATATATATTTCTTTTTATATATATAACACTGTGTAGCGACCTCACCTCTGCCTCCCTCCTTCTCTTCTCGATCAATGGCTCTCGTCTAGGGGAGGAGAGTGTGGCGCACCACCAGCTCGTATCCTCTTGTGTGCAGAGGTGTGAGCTATAACCTTTTTACCTTCGGGCCTGTGCCCCTGTCCAGAGCCAAAACTTCCCTTGAGAATGACCCTTTAACTCCCAGAAAGTCAAGTTCCACACCACTGAAAGTCCAACACTTATTTATTCTTCAGAGCAATAAATAGTCCTTTAAGAGCGACTGGTTAGACATAGAACAGAACACAGTGGAGAGGAGGTCCAGGCACAAACTTGAACTTGTGTTTTCTCCTGTTCCATTATAGCGCGAACAGGCTTGGCACACAGTCGCTGCCACCGACCGTGAGGGGGTCTCTGCCACAGACCAGATGAATAAGGCCTCTGCCACAGACCTGGTTGTTGGGTCTCTGCCACCGACCTGATTCACGATGGTTCCCTGCCACAGACCATGAGAACGTGGACTACCTTCTATAGGAAATGGCCCCTGTCAGAGAGAGGACATCAATCCGGACAGTTACCAGAGTCCCCGCCGTCACCAGCAAATGCTGCACTGGATCTTCGGAAGGGTCACCTCCCTGGCCTCCTCGTCCCAGATTTGAGTGTCCAACACCGGAGGACACCCTAGGAGCCTTCGATCCCTTGCGGGACCCAGTCGAAGGTACTGGGCCCCAGGCCTCCAGAGAGTACCTCACCCCAGACCAAAGGTGTCTGGGGTGGAACCGCAACTCCGTCCCTGGGCCTAGGGCACCCGGAGACCCCACGCACATGCACTCAGGCTGAAGGTGCCTGGGCCTGGACCTTGTGCGGAAGATGTCTGCCCCCTTTATACCCTCTCCCAGCATGCACAGTGGGTTCCCCGCCCCGCTGTACTACTGCCGCGAGAGGACACAAAGGGCACAGCCCTCCAATGGTGGTTCAACCCCAGCCTATGGCAACAGTGCCACCTATAGGCCGCAGGGAACTAGACACCATTGATATCTTCCACTGGCATAAATTGGTCCAGGAACCCTAAAAATTGTTGCATCTGAGCCTGGTATCACTCAGATGCCTCCCCTAAATATGACCACCCGCTACAACCATATTACCAAAAGTATTGGGACGCCTGCCTTAATATTGAGTTGGCCCACCCTTTGCGCAGCTATAACAGCTTCAACTCTTCAAATTATTTGGTGGATTGGTGGAGGGGGGATTATGGTGTGGGTTTGTTTTTCAGGGATTGGGCTTGGCCCCCTAGTTCCAGTGAAGGGAACACTGAAGGCATCAGCCAGTAGTGTTTTTAGGTTTTGTGCTGCCCTAGGCCTGACTAAACTCATGCACCCCCTAATTTAAATATGACACACCCCTTCCTTTCGAGTCCACACCCCTTTCTGTTTAAGACCCACCCTGAAATTTTCGAGTGGAGACACTAGTTTTTAGGGCCTGGGGGGGGGGCAATGGATTCCCTTAATTTGCATAGATTTACTCTCACTTCCTGTTTGGCAATGGGGCAGAAGGTGAAGGGAAATCTCTGCAATGGGACAGGGATGGTAAAAAATAAACTGACAGGGGCTATAACCCTGCCTTACTCTATTCAAAATTAAAAAAAAGTGTTGCCTATAGTTCTACTTTAAAGCGGAGGTTCTGCGGAACATACTTTTTTTTTTTTTATATTCATTGTTATCAATTATCAATGTAATTACCTTAGCAATGTCTGCGGCACTTTAAAACACCCCCCGTCCGTTTCGCGGTAAAAAAAGAGTTTATAAAACTCTTTCTCCTTTTGCCATTTTGCTTGTGGGCATCTTGAAGCCCACAAGCATATCCTTCCGGGTAGAGACGAATTCCTCTCTCCCGGCATTCAGCGCTGATCTCGCGCACGCGCTGTGTTGACGGCGAGCAGCGCCTTCAACACTTCCTGGTTGCCATAACAACCTGCATAAATACACCTGCATGCCCTTATCTAAAATGGCGGAATTAGATCCGCCCCATCACGTGACCGGCTAGACGAGTCACGTGACGATACAATTACCGTGAGATCTCACTGAAATGAGTGTAGATATTAGTAATCGGAAGCAGGGCAAGTTGCTCCCAGGAGCCACTGCGCGAATAGGAGGTAGGAAAGGACACGCCTACTCCCGCGGGAGTAAATACCGGAAGCAGGATCGTATAAAACATATATTTGGAAAACTACTTAGAATAAAAAAAAAAGGTTAGTGATCCGCTAATGTATGTGCTAAGAGCAATTAATGTATTTAAAGTTAAATATGTGGGTGAACCTCCGCTTTAAGCACAAATTTCTGATAATTTTATGGAGAGGACTAAGAAGATATAACCATGCCAATGATACAGCAGAAAACATATAGCACAGTGAGGAAGTTTTGTGGTCCAGGCTGATAGGACAGTCAAAATTAGAAGCAGCTTGCGTTACACTAACAGTGTAGCACAAGCCGGCAGGGACTCTTTCCATGCTGCCCCCCTGCAAAGTGCTGCCCTAGGCCTTGTTGGCCTAGGCCAGGATACAGCGTTGGCAGCATTCCAAGACATTTTGTACAATTGCATGCCCCAAACTTTAACAGTTTGGGGATGGCCCCTTCCTGTTCCAACATGACTGCGCACCAGTGCACAAAGCAAGGTCCTTAAAGACATGGATGAGCGAGTTTGAGGTGGAAGAACTTGACTGGCCTGCACACAGTCCTTTTTTTTTTTTTTTAACCACTTCAGACTCAATCATAACAAGAGACTTGCTCATGGTTTTACTCCTTAATATTGTCTCTGCTTTATGTAGCGGGTATATACTTTTCTATCATGTTTAAAACTGGCAGAGACACCAGTGATGTATGGTTCCCTGCGGCCCAGCAGGTGGCGCTGTCCCTGTGGGCTGGGGTTGAACCATCGCTGAGTGCCGGACCCCTTTTTGGCCTCTCTCAGCGGTTGTATGGTCGGGCGGGGATACCCGCCGTGCTTGCTGGGAGAGGGTATAAGGGGGCCGGCCATCTTTGTCACGGGGTCGAGTCCCAGGCACCTTCAGCCTGAGGGCTGTGGTTCGTGGTTGGTGTCCAGGCGGCCTAGGCCTGGACGCCCGGAGCTCGTGTTCCATCCCAGGCACCTTCAGCCTGGGGTGAGGTACTCGGTTGGAGGCCTGGGGCCCAGTTTCCTTCGCTGGGTCCCGAGAGGGAAGGATTTCCTAGGGGGCCCCGGGAGTGGGACACCCGAATCCAGAGGCGTAAGGGACCGGAGGAGGAACTCATCCGAAGACCTGGTGCAGCAGATTGCCAGTGCCGGGTGAACCTCTGGAGACCGCCCGGAAGGATATCTTTCCCGAACAGGGGCCAAGTTCAGAGAGGAAGGTGGTTCATGTTCAATGACCGGTGGCAGCGGTCCAGCTATTCAACTCAGGTCAGTGGAAGAGACCTGCTTTTAGGCCTGTGGCAGGGGGCCTCAACGGTTCATCTGGTCGGTGGCAGCGACCAAAACTCACGGTCGGTGGCAGAGACCGTGCGCCAGGCCTATTCGCTAGCAAAGGAATAGGAGAGTTCAGTTGTGCCTGGGCCTACTCGTATCCACACCCCCTGTCTGTTCATTCAGGGAGTCTAACTGATTGTGTTTCATCCTGACATTGGAAAATAAAGGAGTGTTGGACTTTTATTGGTGTGGGGCTCATTTACTGGCAGACACTGTTCCACAGAAGAAGCGGAGGCTCCAAACACCGAACACCGACCTGAAGGTAAAGAATCTTTGCTCACACCACACAAACATCTGCGGTGAAAGCTTGGTGTGGTGACCCCGCACTCTCTCCTCCAAGGTACCCCTAGACAAAAGCCAGAGAGAAAGAAACCGGAGCAAGAGAGAGAGAGTGGAGGGCGCTACATTTAGATTTGCATCATTTGTGGTTCTCCAAGTTTTTAAAGTTATTTCTTTATTAGTTTTCATACAAAACATGGCGTATAATACAATCCCTTTCATAGAATGCCCTACCCCCCCTCCCCCCTCCCTTTTACCCCTGACCTCTTCCTTCTAACATAACTACTTCTTCCGTTCTCGTTCTCTGTTTTATTATTATCTTATTATATTATTCACCCATTATCTCTGCCTAACCTGCCTGCACACAGTCCTCACCTCAACCCGAAAGAACACCTTTGGGATGAATTAGTGCAGAGACTGTGCGCCAGGCCTTCTCATCCACATCAGTGCCTGACCTCACAAATGCGTTTCTGCAAGAATGGTCAAACATTCCCATAGACACACTCCTAAACCTTGTGGACAGCCTTACCAGAAGAGTTGAAGCTGTTATAGCTGCAAAGGGTGGGTCAACTCAATATTGAACCCTATGGACTAAGACTGGGATGCCATTAAAGTTCATGTGCGTGTAAAGGCAGGTGTCCCAATACTTTTGGTAATATTGTATACAGTATATATATATATATATATATATATATATATATATAAATTTGGGTTATAGCCAGTGAACGTGGGAAATCTTTATTTTTTGCCTTTAGGCTCCATTCAAACTAGAATGTAGTGTTGTTAGCAGGAGTTACCAGCGATATGATTGAAAGCAATGGAAGGCTGACAGCTCTTGCAGCTAATTGCGGCTGTTCACATGTAATTGCTCAAATGGCTGTTTGCATCCAGGGCTGATCATCTGCAGGTAATCGCAGCATGCATAATTGCATGCGATCATCTGTGATTAGCTGCGAGACCTGTCAGCCTCTTTAATTAATTCTGCCCTCAGCTAATCGCTGGGAACCCGCCACTGGGTCTCCCACAGCTAATCATAAATGGCCTCATTTACAAATGTGAATGGGGCCTAAAGCTGACCGTAAATATAACATATTTGAATTGTACAATCATCTTCAGATACTCTGATTACATAAATTTCATTTAGGTATAGGGATGAGCTTCATGTTCGAGTCGAACCCATGTTCGTCTCGAACATCGGCTGTTCGATCTTCGACGAAGATCGAACATTATGGGCCGTTCGTGCCAAATTCGAGTGGCGCATCACTGCCCATAATTCACTGCGTCATCGCAGTGCATTGCTGGCTGATGATTGGCCAAGCATGCACTATGACCCGCATGCTTGGCCAATCACAGCGCCGTCTGTACAGAGAGCCGTAATTGGCCAAAGCCTGGGTGGCTTTGGCCAATCATGGCTCATAGGAGTAGGTACACGGCCCACACTATATAAGGCCGCCTGGAAGTCGGCCTTGTGTAGTGTGTTGGCGTTTGTGAAAGAGAGAGTTACAGAGAGAGAGACAGTGTCATTTATATTGAGTTAGATAGAGCAGGCAGGCGAGTCAGTTAGCTGCTGTTACAGTGTGTAGAGGATATATATGCATCCTAGGTGTTGTATACATATTTATACACTGTATTGAGTTTAGCTAAATCCGTTCCTGTTAGTCTCTATACTGTGACAGGCAGGCAGGTGATTGTGCTAGCTGCAGACAGTCAGTGTTTCACTTAGTGTACTAATGTGTGCTTTGCATAGCGTTCACCTAAAGCTCACCTGAATACACTTATTCTCCATACTGTGACAGGCAGGCCGGTGATTGTGCAAGCTACAGACAGTCAATGTTTCACTTAGTGTACTACTGTGTGCTTTGCATAGCGTTCACCTAAAGCTCACCTGAATACAGTTATTCTCTATACTGTGACAGGCAGGCCTGGTGATTGTGCAGGCTGCAGACAGTCAGTGCATAGCATTCACCTAAAGCTCACCTGAATACAGTTAGTGACTATTATAGTGGTGTTCTCATACTAAAACCACAAGCAGAGAGCTGCAAGTATTTTCAATGTACTGTGTCCTCTACACAGTTTTCACCTAAAACGAACTGAAAACAATTGCTGCTTTTCCCATACTAACACCACAGCAGGCCATTAGTATGTCTGGAAGGCAAACAATGAGAGGCAGACAGTCACGAGGCAATAAAAGAGGGCAAGCAGGCTCTGTGTCTAGAGGCAACAGTGCTGCTGGTCGTGGACACGGTGCATCCTCATCAGCACGTGGCCGTGGGACACGCTTGTCCTTCTTTTCGGCAGCTGGCCATGTTGAGCCGCAACATGCCCAAGACTTGGTAGAGTGGATGACCAAGCCGTCCTCCTCCTCATCCTCTCTCAGCCAGGCTCAGGGTACTTTGTCTGGCAAAGCAGCTGCCAAAGCGGCCTCTTCCCTCGGCTCAATGGCATCAGTCACTCCTTCCCTAGCCCCACCATGTCCCCCTGAGGAGTCCCCCGAACTGTTTGAGCACAGTGTTGGGTACATGCTCCAAGAGGATGCCCAGCGTTTTGAAGGCTCCGATGATGGAACCCAGCTGGAGGAAGGCAGTAACGTGAGCTCAGAGAGTGGGGGTAGTAACGTGAGCCCAGAGAGAGGGGGTGCCCAACAAGGACAGCTATCTGGCAGTCATGTTCCCCAAGCTGCAGCATACTGCCAGATTTGCTCCAGTGATGAGGAGGTAGGGGATGATGAGGTCACTGACTCCATGTGGGTGCCTGATAGGAGAGAGGAGGAGGAGGAGGCACATCTCCAATGAGGCAGGATGCCCTCCAGGGGCCAGCTTAAGGGCAGCACACCGACTGCATCACACCGCAGAGCTCCGCATGTGCAGGGCGCTGCTGTTTTTGCGCGTTATTCCAAAAGTTCTTTGGTGTGGGCCTTTTTTCAGACGTGTGTAGCAGATCGCACCGTTGCCATTTGCAACATATGTCTAAAGCGTATCTCGGGTGGCCAAAACATCAGCCCATTGGGCACCACGTGCTTGACCAGACATATGTCGACCTGCCATGCAGTCCGTTGGCAAGTACACCTAAAAGACCCACACCAAAGAACAAGGTGGACCTCTCCTTGCTCCTCATAAGCTGGGATCTCCAACCCCACTATACCTTCAGTCCTCTCTGAAACCTGCACTGAGAGGAATGAAGGTGTAGAATTAGGTGTGTCACAGCCAAGTACTTGCGGGGAATCTGCTATCGGTACACCGACGTCCGATTGTACCAGGCAAATTTCCCTGCCCCAGCTGCTGCACCGCCGAAAGAAGTTAGCTCCCAGCCATCCACATGCCCATCAGTTGAATGCTAGCTTGGCTAAATTCAGTTGGTAGACTCTGCCCCCTTCCGTGAGTTTGTGGAATGTGCGGTTCCTCAGTGACAGGTTCCCAAACGCCACTTTTTCTCACGGAAGGCGATTCCGGCTCTCTACCGGCATGTGGAAGGCAATGTCTTGGCCTCGCTGGACAGAGCGTTCAGCGGTAAGGTGCATATTACCGCTGACTCATGGTCCAGCAGGCATGGACAGGGACGTTACCTATCTTTCACGGCGCATTGGGTGACTCTGCTGGCAGCTGGGAAGGATGCAGGACAAGGTGCAGTAGTGTTGGAGGTTCTTCCGCCACCACTCCTCCAAAATGTTACTACTGGTGATTCTGACACACCTCTCTCCTCCACCCCCTCCTCTTCTTCTTCCTCCATGGCCTCTTCCTGTGCTGATTTGTCCTCGGAACCAGCGGTGCTCCGTAGGCGTTCAAGGGGCTACGCCAGTACACAGGCAAAAAGATGCCATGCGGTGCTTGAGCTGGTGTGCTTGGGGGACAGGAGCCACACTGGGGCAGAGATTCTGTCAGCTCTGCAGGGGCAGGCTCAGAGGTGGTTGATGCCATGCCAGCTTAAGCCAGGAAAGGTGGTTTCCGACAATGGCACCAACCTCCTCTCCACCCTCCGACAGGGACAACTGACCCATGTGCCCTGTTTGGCTCACGTCCTTAACTTGGTAGTGCAGCGGTTCTTGGGCAGGTACCTGGGCTTACAGGAGGTCCTGAAGCAGGCCAGGAAACTCTGTGGGCATTTCTGCCGGTCATATAAAGCCACTGCTCGGCTGGCTGAGCTGCAAAAGGATTACAACCTGCCCAAGAACCGCCTAATCTGTGACATGCCCACCAGGTGGAACGCTACGTTGGCCATGCTGCAGCGGCTGCACACGCAGCAGAGGACCATCAATGAGTATCTGTTGCAATATGGCACCAGGACAGGGTCAGGGAAGCTTGGATTTTTTTCCCCACGCCAGTGGGCCATGATCAGGGATGCATGCACTATCCTGGCACCATTTGAGGAGGCCACGAGGATGGTGAGCAGTGACAGTGCATGCATCAGTGACACTGTCCCTGTTGTCCACCTGTTGGAGCACACGCTGCGTGGAATAATGGACAGGGCACTTGAGGCAGAACAGAGGCAGGAAGAGGAGGACTTCCTTACCTCTCAAGGCCCCCTTTATCCAGACAGTGTTCCTGCTGGCCCGGCTATCACACAGGAAGAGGACGAGGAGGAGGAGGAGGATTGTGTCAGCATGGAGGTGGAGACTAGCACTCAGCATCAGCAGCAGTCTTCAAGGGATCAATTACAGTCCCAAGACACCCATGGACTTGTACGTGGCTGGGAGGAGGTGGCTGCGGATCATGTCGTCCTCAGTGACCCAGAGGACTCCGCACCGAATGCCTCAGCAAACCTATGCTGCATGGCCTCCCTGATCCTGCAAAGCCTTCGGAAGGATCCTCGTATTCGTGCGATTAAGGAGAGGGATCATTACTGGCAGGCAACCCTCCTTGTTCCACGTTACAAGGGTAAGGTTGCAGACCTTATCTTGCCATTGCAGAGGGAGCAGAGGATGAAGCATCTTCAGGAGGCCTTGCAGAAAGGTCTGTGCAACGCGTTCCCAGAGACTGGGAGATTACAAGATCCTGGTCCTGGACAACGTGTTGCTGAGGCTTCGGTCAGTCAAAGAAGGAGCGGTGGAGAAGGTGGCCGTCTGACCGATGCGTTCAGACAATTTTTTTGTCCGCAGCCCCAAGGTATGATCGGTTCCAGCAACCATCCCCAGCGTCTGGTTTATATGGTGCAGGAATACCTAGGGGCAAGATCAGACTTGGACACCTTTCCCACCGAAAATCCTCTGGGTTACTGGGTCTTGAGGATGGATCACTGGCCAGAGCTTGCACAGTATGCATTTGAGATACTGGCCTGTCCTGCATCCAGCGTTCTTTCAGAACGCACATTCAGTGCTGCTAGAGGCTTTGTAACCGATCACAGGGAGCGCCTGTCAACCGACTCGGTCGATCGACTGACCTTCATAAAAATGAATCAGTCTTGGATCACCACCAGCTACCAAGCACCTGATGCTGATGTAACAGAATAATTTTCTTTTAAATGTCAGATCCATTCAAGACTGCTTATGCTGATGCAGAGTGACTAACCTGTTATGCTGAGTGACTATCCTCTTCCTCCTCAATAATCATGCTAATAGCTTGAAAGAAAATTTTTGTTCTGGGCACCTCCACCAGTGGCTAAGGCCCAATTTTTCAGCCCCTGTTTAACAGGGGCGTGTATTTACAATTTTTGATGCAATGCTTTGCAGCAGGGCTCACTGCTGTGCTCCAAGTACAGTATCTGTGAGGGGTTGCAGTGTTGTGGCACCAGCACCAGTGCATAAGGCCCAATTTTTCTGCCCCTGTTTAACAGGGGCATGTAATTACAATTTTTGATGCAATACTTTGCAACAGGGCCCATTGCTGCGCTCCAAGTACAGTATCTGTGAGGGGTTGCAGTGTTGTGGCACCAGTGCCTACGGCCCAATTTTTCTGCCCCTGTTTAACAGGGGCATGTAATTACAATTCTTGATCTAATACTTTGCAACAGGGCTCATTTCTGCGCTCCAACTACAGTATCTGTGAGGTTTTGCAGTGTTGTGGCACCAGCACTAGTGCCTAAGGCCCAATTTTTCTGCCCCTGTTTAACAGGGGCATGTAATTAAAATTTTTGATGCAATACTTTGCAACAGGGCTCATTGCTGCGCTCCAAGTACAGTATCTGTGAGGGGTTGCAGTGTTGTGGCACCAGCACCAGTGCCTAAGGCACAATTTTTCTGCCCCTGTTCAACAGGGGCATGTAATTACAATTCTTGATCTAATAATTCACAGCAGGGCCCATTCCTGCGCCCACCAAGAGTAACTGTGAGGGCTTACAGTGTTGTGGCAACACCACCACCAAAGGCCTAATTTTTCTGCCCCTGTTCAACAGGGGCATGTAATTTACAATTCTTGATCTATTATTTCACAGCTGGGCCCATTCCTGCGCCCACTAAGAGTAACTGTGAGGGCTTACAGTGTTGTGGCACCAGCACCACCACCAAAGGCCCAATTTTTCCTACCACTGTTCAACAATGGCATGTAATTACAATTCCTGATATAATAGTTCACAGCAGGGCGTTCCAGCGCCCACCAAGAGTAACTGTGAGGGCTTACAGTGTTGTGGCAACACCAACACCTAAGGGGCAAATTTCTGCAGAGTATATACGGCAGGCCCCTACTTTCAAACATCCAACTTACAAACGACTCCTACTTGCAAACGGAAAGAGACAACAGGAAGTGAGAGGAAATCTACCCCTAGGAAGGGAAATTCTCTCCTGTAAGAGTTAATATGGGAAAAAGGTGTCTCCTCTGTACTGATGCTTTATCACCAATCCTTGTTTCAATAAAAAAAACAAATTTGCATTGATACATGTCCCCTGGGGCAGGACCCGGGTCCCCAAACCCTTTTTAGGACAATAACTTGCATATTACCTGTTATAATTAGCACTTTTGATTTCGAACGTTCGCGTCCATTGTATTTAATAGGGCTCTAAAGTTCGCACAAACTTTCGGTCCGTTCGCAGGTTCTGGTGCAAACCGAACAGGGGGGTGTTCAGCTCATCCCTATTTAGGTAGAACCACACTGTACCTTGTGTAGCGCCCACCCCAAAAGGTTGGGACGCTATTTAAATTTAGAGGGATGTCTGAGCCAGTAGTTGGGCTCAGACGGTTGAATTGCATTTTATTTTACCTCTGCTCCAGCTGTGGTTTGCCCGATAGTATTTTCCCTTATTGCCTGTAGGTGGCGTTACCACCTCAGGCACCGTGTGGAACACAGGCAAACCATGGTGCATGGCCCTTCTCGGCAATGGTACAGTGGGAGTGGTCGACCCGCTGTGCCTGCTGGGAGAGGATACTTAAGGGGCAGACGCCATTTATTGGGGTCCGTTCTCACCCCGCAGCCCTCCGAGCACAAGGCATGTGTGTGTGGTCCTGGTCTCGGGGCCACGTTGGCCCGAGGCTGCATCGCTGCTTAGTAGGCCCAGCTAGTCTGGCTGGAGCCTACATTCAGAGAAGAGATCCTAAGCTGTCTGTCCAAATGGGGAGAAAGCTAATTTGGTGAAGGAGACCAGGGGAGGACCTGCCCTGGAGGAGACTGGCAAAGTGCTGCTGTCTCGAGTGAGGCCTGGTGACTTTGACAAGGAGGGATCCGCTGTATTACAAGCCCTGCAGTTCGCCGGATTGGCTTAAAGGCCCTTTAACTGTACGGCTGGAAGTTTGGGACATTAAATCCTGTGGCAGAGGATTCCTGGACTATCCGTTTGCTCAACTTCAAAGGGTCTGTGGCAGAGACTTTGTACACTTCAAAAGGTCTGTGGCAGAGACCTACTTCATCTTGGGCAGGCTGTGGCAGAGACTGCCCCGTTGCAGGTTCGTGAGTCATCCCGGCTGCTAGGCCATGTGAGAGGGGACTATCTGGGTGACCAATACCCACTCTAACATTGAGAGTGGTGAGTGACTTTGAACTTATACCTTTGTCAAATTTTGTGGCGAGTGCCTGAACCTTCCCCTACTCTTCTATACCTTCTACTTCTCAAAAGTTTATTGCATAAGAAAAATAAAGCCTAACTGTTTGAGGTTTTACATCGGTGTGGACATTGCATTACTACAGACTTTCCTACCCGGACAACGTAGCTGAAAAGGTAGCGTGCAAAATCCAAAACTAACCAGCGGCCCTCTAGGGGGTATTGCTACACTTGTTTTAATAAATCTAAAAAGAGATTTACCAAGATTGTACATTCAGATGGTAACCTGTATGGCCATTGCAGGAATAAAAGAGAATATAGTACAGAAATGTTGTCCCTGCTTTGTGAAATAATCATTATGATGTATACATTTTTAATTTAGCTTTTAACACAGTTTCTTGGGAACATTCTGTAAAGGAAACAAATACTATAAAATTGTGTTTCCCCCCACCCAGCCCTTTTTTTGATATAGCATTGGCACAGGCAATGGAAAAACCCCAAGTGGGATTTGCTAAGTTAAGAAATTTTTGTTATGAAAGTGTTTAGCTAGTGATAATGTACCACCGGAGCATTCTCCAAACAATCATCAAGCTTTGTGACTTGTTTGGAGAATCCTGGTTTTCTTAGGGATGTGATAAAGAGAAAAATTCTCAGTGACTTTTGTATTGCTGAACTCTAATGTGATACACATAAATAAGAATAGTGATGCTCTGCTTGCTGGCTGCAGCAGTTCCTGTTACCTCTAACAAATAATTTAAGTCATGGAAAAATATTTTTTCATAGAACTGCTGGTAATAGAAATACATTCACATCTATACTAAATGATACATGTTACATTATTTTTTAAACTATAATTGGATAATTACCTTACGATGTCTTCCTTCAAACTGTTATCACCCTCCAACACCAAATATAATATTCATTTATGGCTTGTTTATACAGTACATGAGTTGCCTTCTGTAGAACGATATGTGGAGGATTGCTGGAGGGCTTTCTACAGGCAGTGAGGAGGCGTTATGTCGCCTTATCTTTGACTGTTTTAACCCCTAAAACTTTATACCACAACTGCTTGCAGCACAACTCCATCCAGTTGAACAGGTTGCCTTCATTGGTTGGTACTGTTACCCACCATAAATAATGAGGGAATAATTTTTTTCTCAGATGTAATTGTAGCACTCACCATCCCAGCCCTGCTTACCTCCACCTGCAGGATGAGACACACCATGCCACATGCCCAGTATCCTCCATTTTTGCAGAGGGTGAGCGGTGTTAACAGTTTTGGGTCCTGCAGCCAGTTACCTCCTTCCGTTGGTTCTTGTCCCTAGAATGTAGGGAAAAGTCTATCTTCTCTCCTTAAGAAGGCCAATGTCCAGACAGTATCAACTCCAACAAAAGAGTTTATTTTTCTTTTGCTTGTAATTAACAGGGAAAGTTGAATAGAGAAAAGAGTTGAACAGGGAGGCAGGTTCAGGCACACAGTGCTTATTTTCTTCCTCACCACTCAATCCTGAGTGGACCTTGTTCACTCGGATAGTCCCCTCTCACGGTACTAGCAGCCAGAGTGAAACACGAACATTTACTTTAGATTTGTCCCCTCCAGGGATAGGTTCAAGAGATCCTCTGCCACAGAATCCTTTAGTTCCTCAACCCAGAACTCTTTAGCACCTGTAACTTTAGAGACCATAGGTGCCAGTGAGGCACGTTACAGGAGCTGTCTTACAAGTCACGGAATCCTTCCCTCTGATAGGCAACCAGGCCCGAGACAGTGACTTCCTTCACGATCCTCCGGACAGGTCCTCCCCTGGTTTCCTCTCTTTCAGAGCGGGTCACCCTTCCATGGTCACCCTGGGATTCCTGTGGTTTGGTTTGTAGGCCTCAGTTGAAGGTACCGGGCCTACCTGTAACGATGCAGCCTCGGGCTATAGGTGCCCGGGACTGAACCAACTCACGCACCCCTGGCCGGCAGGGCCAAAGGGCGTGACTCAGAACCCCCTAGCGCATGGCGTCTACCCCTTATGTACCCCCTCCTGCCATGCAGAGCAGGTAGACCATGCCCACTGCACGGCTGCCGAGAAAGGATACCCAATCACGCCGCAATGCCACCTGTGGTTTGACCCGAGACCTGGGCAACAATGCCACCTACAGGTCAAAGGGGAACTATACACCCAGGCAACATCACAGCAGAGCAGAGTCCAATTTAAGGAAATCAAACAGCCTGAGCCAAACTACTGCTCAGGCTACCCCCTAAATTTCAGGCATAGCAACCCCAAATTTAGGGGTCCGCTACACAATGCATTGCAGCCACGGCATATGTACACCCCTGTCCACTGCCTTTGCAGCTTAAGGGGGATCGGTTGTGGGGTGGTAAAAATGCAGCTCCACTGTGGTTTTTTTTTTTTTTTAACCACTCCTTAACCGCAAGTGTAAACCATATAGCCTTATGCCCTGTACACACCACCGGGATTCCCGACAGGAAAACTGCGATGAGAGCTTTTGGTCAGAAATCCAGGCCGTGTGTAAGCTCCATCACAGTTTTTCTGACGGGAAAACTGCTGGCAAAAAAAGAGAACCACCTCTCTTTTTTTCTGCCAGGATAGGAGAAAACTGCAATTTTTGTCTGTTTTCCTGTGGGGAAAAACTCAGATGGAGCATAAACACGGTCGGGATTCCCGAGGAAAAGCTCTCATCTGAGTTTTCCCGACGGGAAAACCGATTGTCTGTACAGGGGAAAAGTAGAGAGCAGGTTCTCGGTTTTCCCCTCGGGATTTCCGACGGACCTTTTCCCGTCGGAAATCCCGATCGTGTGTACAGGGCATAAGGGGTCAACTTGATGAGGCAAGCACTGACATGTTTTCTAAGGCCGCATGAAGTGTATCTGATAATCTGCTTTTTGGAGCCTCTAAGCAATGTATATAATTATTTTTTTTTTCATCTTGGATAAAGTAAGGGTGGGTAAAAAACACAACTTTTTATCAATCTGTGTCTTAATAGGAGGACTTCACTTCCTGGCCTAAAAACCAAAAGAGAAAGTGAGGAGTATCTTTCTAATGTAAGCAACATTCTCACTTGTTCATGGGAACAAGTACCCCCATTGGAAGTATCCCCCTCTGTTACTGCTCTGGAGACAATCCAAAATTTTGGATTTTGATTTCACATTAGTTATCAGGACAATTAGAGAGAGTAAAGCCTGGTACACATTACCATTTTTTTTTTCATTCAATCCAGCAGGCTGACCGATAAAAAACTGAGGTGCTTTGGTGGAGGATCTCTTCCCTAAGCTATAGAGTTCTGACAGGAGGACTGCCCCCCAGCCAGAACACACTGGTCAGCTCTCGCAGACATTGGCTGAGGGCAGTGATCAGATGCCGATCGGCAGATGTTTTTCTGGCATGCTTCTATAACAGAAGTCAGACATTTGATGGGCTTCTGTCGGACAGGCTGCCGTACAAACGGGCCGAATGTTGGCCGGTTCTTGTTGAACTGGCCGATACTGGTCGATATTTCGCCCCTGTTTTTTAACCTCTTAGGGACACAGACAGCAATAATAACTTATAGTCTCATCACTCTTTCCAAATCCAGACACTGCTACTCCAGTGATCTCTACTTGCTGAGCAGCTGGCCTGCTGCATTCTGAACACAGGAGGTTTGAAGTTATTCAAAGCATTTTCTGAATGGCGCCTGTGCCGAGTGGCGGACATCCTGTGTTCAGAATATATGGGACTCAGAAGCAAGTGGAGATCACTGGAGTAGCGGTTTCTACTTCAGTGATTTCCAGCTTCCAGGGGCATCGACCATGTGTGGTATATGCATAGTTACAATGATCCATGCTGGACCATTGTAACTATGAATAAAATATCCATACCTGTAATTCATCGTTAATGTCCAAACCTGAATTACAAACATTCTGATCAATGAGGAATTTTCACCAATAATAAGAATCTGTCATATACTTATAATTAGATGACAAATAATGGATTCAAGACATTGTGAGCTTTGACTAATCTAGAAAAGTCACTGGAGATATGGAATCTAATCAAACAAATGGCATATCTTGTTCAGATGTTAATTTTCAAGCTTAAAACCATGTTTTCAAAAATTAATTGACATTTAATTAAATGCAGACTGTGCCTTTGCTCTCTTCAAGGGAGGCAGACATTTATCCCCCCGGAAATGTTTAATTAAGATGAGCCAGCTCTGTCACACTACAGCATCTAGAAGTGTGACTGAGTCACAGATTTGATCCTCCCTCAAAAAGACTTCATCACTTTATCTGGCACCCAGCTCCAACCATGGAGTGGCCAATTTTTAGAAAATGGCCTTTCAGGAGATTAAAACTCTGGAATCCACATCTTTAAGCCAAGAAAACCTCACTAGAGGTGAAAGACTTGCTCTTAAAGCAGAGCTCCGCCGTAAAAAAAATATTAAAAGCCAGCAGCTACAAATACTGCAGCTGCTGACTTTTAATATTAGGACACTTACCTGTCCTGGAGTCCAGCGACGTCGGCAGCAGAAGACGAGCAATCACTCGTCTCTCGGCTGCCCCCACCGCCATCATGGGTGAGGGAATCAGGAAGTGAAGCGTTGCGGCTTCACTTCTCGGTTCCCTACTGCGCATGCGCGAGCAGCGCTGCGCGTCTTTCACTGATCCCCGCTGTGTTCTGGGAGCCGTGTGTTTCCCAGAACACAACGGGGGGGGACTGGGAAGTGACGCACTACCCGCAGTCTACCCGCAGTGTGGATTCCCGGAAGTGGGTGCAAATACCTGTCTTAGACAGGTATCTGCACCCCCCTCCCCCCTGAAAGGTGCCAATTGTGGCACCGGAAGAGGGGAGGAATACGGAGAGCGGAGGTTCCACTTTGGGGTGGAGCTCAGCTTTAAAAGTCTCTCAAAAAATTATGACATCACTATAAAGTCTTCCGACAAAGGAGGCAATATACTGTAGTCCTTATGGACAATGACCAATATAGTCAAATGTGCCTAAATATCTTGGGCAATCAGGACTGGTATAGTCCAGTTGGTTTTGATATCATTGAAGCCTTTAATAAAAAAATTCTATGAGCTTGTTGATGGAGCATTCCAGAGTAGAGTTATTTCCAAACAAACTTTTGATTTCATTCGTGTTCCTTTCCCAAAAGTACCCACTTTCTACTCCCTTCCCCAAATTCACAAGAATGCCCAAAATCCTCCAGGTCGTCCCATAATATCCGGTAATTGGGCTATCACCGAAAATTTATTGCGTCTTGTAGACAAACACATTAAACCCTTTGTTCTCAGTACGCCATCATATGTCCGCGACACTATCCACCTATTGCAGATTATTGAAGGTGTTCAGGTCCCCGAGGAATCTATTCTTGTCAGCATCGATGTAGAAGCTTTATATAGCTCCATCCCTCACTCCCAGGGTCTGGCTTGTATCCGATGAGTGCTTTCCCAAATCAGCCACCATGAGACTTTGGGGACCTTTCCATGCGGTTCATGCACATATTGTAAATACATGGACACTGGAAAGGATATTTATCTACCAAATGAAATGCGATTCTTTCCCAGGTATTTCTCTAATTGTCAAACCATGGGGGTGGTCTACCTCCTACTCTGCAGCTGTAACTGTTTTTATGTGAGAAAGACCATCCAAAAACTATGGCAGAGATTATATCATCACCTAAAGGCCATGAAAGAAAGTGACCCGGATTTACCGTTAGGCAGACATGTTCTGCAGACCCACAGTGGCATATGCCCTAAAATTAAAGTGTTGGTTCAGGATCGGGTGCATCGCAGCACTCGGGGAGGGGACTTTGATAAGGATCTCCTCCAGCGAGAGCTGAGATGGATCTCGAACCTGAACGCTACACTGCCACCCGGCCTCAACAAAGCCTTCAACCTTAAACCTTTTTTGCAAGGCTTCTCCTCTGGAGCCTTTGATAGAGATTTACTAAAGTAAAAATGTCTCTAAAAATTTATGTATTCAGTTTAGAGTCAGACTCCATATGACACTGCCGTAAATTCCCTCTTCATCTATTTTATGTTTTCTCTGTTTCCTTTTTTCTTTTCTTTCCCCTCCCCCTTTTTCTTGACATCTAATGTTTTTTGATATCTAATGTTGCTATATCAAATGTATGATCTCTGGTACTCTAGTTTGTCATACTTTATGTATGATTTATCTAGGCTCAACCTTTACGGAGAGACAACTTTCTATGTTGTTATAGTCAAGCATTTATCTGTTTGAATATTCCATATAATTTACATACATTAATCTTTACTCTTTGGTTTGTTCTAGATATGTTTCCACTTGGACTATCTAGCATGCCTCATATGTACAGACGAACCATCGGATAACATGGGACTCCACTCTAGTGTTCACACACATATCACCTAATTTGTACAGATATTCCACTTGTAGATTGACTATTCTGGTCCGCTTGACGCATCAAGGCTCCCCAGCACACAGGAGCCTCGTTTGGCAACCTGCCATTCTGGGGCGGCATCCCTTCAGTGGGTTGCCTATTGCCGTAGCGTATAGGCTATTGCCGTAGCGTTGCTATGGAGATGTTTGTTCCCCGCGCATGCGCACTGGACCCCTCCATCCGGTCCAGCTATCCTGCCCTCCGTCTGTGCTGGCGGCCGTGTCGACGTCTGATATCATCCCGCTTGACAGGGTGACGCCGGACGCTGCATCGGCCAGGGGATCGCCACAGGTAGACACATTAAGCACACACCTATGATACAGGTGATGCGGAAAGGACCAGCTCCATTGGCCCACCGCAGTCACCTGCTGCTCTCCCCCTTCCCTCCTGTGTTTTAGCACCAATTGAGCCAATTTTGATTGGATGCACTCCAATCATATGACCTATATATACCTGACTGTGCAGGCTTTACATTGCCGCACTGCCAGGAAACACTAAGGACACCACAGGAGTACAGGTAATGGAAATCACCTTTTATCCCAGAGAAGTCACTGACAACTCTATTTTCCTACCTTTGTATGTGTTACTCACTTCAGCTCTCTAATAATTATCATTTCCATCTTTATTTGCCCCATACTAGATTCTCTGTGTTCCGCTGTCTGGTGTTCCCTGTGAGCATTGGTGTGTTGCTCGGGCTTGTATGCCTTAAATCTGCGCCCCTGTCCTTGCGCCATGGAAACTTGTTAACCATTGGTTGCATACCAATGTATACACATCATCTCACCACTTTACAATGGGCTTGATTATACCGGATGTGTAGGACTATAATTGAATGGACCCCATGATCCGATGTTTCGCCTATCTGGCCTGCCTATGCTGTGTATCTATAGAAAATAATCTTGAGCTGTAAGTACCATGAAGTTCCATTACATTAGAATTTTTTGTTAGATGTTCAAGTCAAACGAATGTAATGAAAATGCCTGCATGAAATGCACTAATTATTATTGAATTGCTACAATGCTGATGCAATACTTTTTCTTTCTTTGCTAGAAAAATTAACAGTGTGCCTATATATAAACCCTGAAGAAGGAACTATATATGTGCTTTGAACAAACTCAGACGTTTGTCTCCGAAACATGTCTGGTATATGTTACAACACACCCCTCTGAATCGACTTGACAGTCTACAAATTGGTTATGTTACAACTATTATTGGCAGCTGTATTCACATGCCAGCATAACTGTTTTTATAAGCTTTTTGTACATATGTCATCTTTGTTTGCTATTTAATAAATACTAGGGATGAGCCGAACACCCCCGGGTTCGGTTCGCACCAGAACCTTCGAACGGACCGAAAGTTCGCGCGAATTTTCGAACCCTATTCGTTATAATGGACGCGAACGTTCGAAATCAAAATTGCTAATTACAACGGCCAATATGCATGTTAATGTTATAAAACAGGTTTGGGGACCCGGGTCCTGCCCCAGGGGACATATATCAATGCAAAAAGAAATTTTAAAAACTAAAGGTTTTTCGGGAGCAGTCATTTTAATGATGCATAAAGTGAAAAAAAAAAAAGTGAAATTTTCCTTTAAATACGGTACCTGGGGGGTGTCTAAAGTATGCCTGTGAAGTGGCATGTGTTTCCCGTGTTTAGAACTGTCCTTGCACAAAATGACATTTGTAAAGGAAAAAAAGAAGCCATTTAAAACCACTTGCGGCTTTAATGTCATGTCTTGTCCTGGCCGCCATATGGCTGAAAATCCTTGAGAAAAATGGCATGGCTACCCCATCACCCCCCCCCCCCCACCCCAGCCCCTTTGGGTCTTGTATGGATACTAAGGGGGACCCCGCACCCAAAATAAAACCCTATACCTACAACCCTATATACTCTGAACAGCAGTATATAGGTGGTGCAAACAAGACATGGACTGTAGGTTTGTTCTTAAGTAGAATCTGAACAGGTACATTATGAAGTGTAGCTACATCCCAAAAAAATCTATTTTTAAGCTTTTTGGAGAACATAGGGAGGGGTTATCACCCCTGTAACATTTGCTGTCTTTGCACATCTGTTCAGAACATGTCACCTCACTTTCCGTCCCAATGACAAATGTTTTTGGAAAAGTGGGGTTTTAATTGAAACAAGGATTGGTGATAAAGCATCAGTAGAGAGGAGATACCTTTTTCCCAAATTAAATCTAACAGGATAGAATTTTCCTTCCTAGGGGTAGATTTCCTCTCACTTCCTGTTTTCTCTTGCCGTTTGCAAGTAGGAGTCGTTTGTAAGTTGGATGTTTGAAAGTAGGGGCCTGCCGTATATACTCTGCAGAAATTTGCCCTATTAGATATTGGTGTAGCCACAAGACTGGTGGGCACAGGAATGGGCCCTGCTGTGAGTTAATAGATCAAGATTTGTACTTGCATGCACCTGTTGAACCGGGCAGAAAAATTGGGCCTTTGGTGGTGGTGGTGGTGGTGGTGGACGGTGTTGCCACAAGACTGTAAGCCCTCACAGTTACTCTTGGTGGGTGCAGGAATGGGCCCTGCTGTGAGTTATTAGATCAAGATTTGTAATTGCATGCACCTGTTGAACAGGGCAGAAAAATTGGGCCTTTGGTGGTGGTGGTGGTGGTGGACGGTGTTGCCACAAGACTGTAGGCCCTCATAGTTACTCTTGGTGGGCGCAGGAATGGGCCCTGCTGTGAACTATTAGATCAAGATTTGTAATTACACGCCCCTGTTAAACAGGGGCTGAAAAATTGTGCCTTAGGCATTGGTGCTGGTGCCACAACACTGCAACCCCTCACAGATACTGTACTTGGAGCACAGCAGTCACACCTGTTGCGAAGCATCTTTTTAAAAAATTGTAATTACACGCCCCTGTTATACAGGGGCTGAAAAATTGTGCCTTAGGCACTGGTGCTGGTGCCACAACACTGCAACCCCTCACAGATACTGTACTCTGAGCACAGCAATGAGACCTGTTGCAAAGCATTGCCTAAAAATTGTAATTACACGCCCCAACAGGGGCTGAAAAATTGTGCCTTAGGCACTGGTGCTGGTGCCACAACACTGCAACCCCTCACAGATACTGTACTCTGAGCACAGCAGTCACACCTGTTGCGAAGCATCTTTTTAAAAAATTGTAATTACACGCCCCTGTTATACAGGGGCTGAAAAATTGTGCCTTAGGCACTGGTGCTGGTGCCACAACACTGCAACCCCTCACAGATACTGTACTCTGAGCACAGCAATGAGACCTGTTGCAAAGCATTGCCTAAAAATTGTAATTACACGCCCCAACAGGGGCTGAAAAATTGTGCCTTAGGCACTGGTGCTGGTGCCACAACACTGCAACCCCTCACAGATACTGTACTCTGAGCACAGCAGTCACACCTGTTGCGAAGCATCTTTTTAAAAAATTGTAATTACACGCCCCTGTTATACAGGGGCTGAAAAATTGTGCCTTAGGCACTGGTGTGGTGGCATGGATCATTGAGGAGGAGGAAGAGGATAGTCAGTGAACATAACAGGACAGTCACTCAGCATCAGCATAGGCAGTCTTGAAGGGATGTGACATTATAAATTATTCCGTTATATCCGCTTCAGGTGTCTGGTAGCTGGTGGTGATCCAAGACTGATTCATTTTTATGAAGGTCAGTCGATCAACTGAGTCGGTGGACAGGCGCACCCTATGATCGGTGACAAATCCTCCAGCAGCACTGAATGTGCGTTCGGAAAGAACGCTGGATGCAGGACAGGCCAGTAGCTCAATTGCATACTGTGCAAGCTCTGGCCAGTGATCCATCCTCAGGACCCAGTAAGCCAGAGGATTTTCGGTGGGAAAGGTGTCCAAGTCTGACCTTGCCCCTAGGTATTCCTGCACCATGTATATCAGACGCTGGCGATGGTTGCTGGAACCGATCATACCTTGGGGCTGCGGACTAAAAAATTGTCTGAACGCATCGGTCAGACGTCCACCTTCCCCACCGCTCCTTCTGCTACTGACCGAAGCCTCAGCAACTCGTCGTCCAGGACCAGGAGTTTGTAACCTCCCAGTTTCTGGGAACGCGTTGCACAGACCTTTCTGCAAGGCCTCCCTGAGATGTCTCATCCTCTGCTCCCTCTGCGACGGCAAGATAAGGTCCGCAACCTTACCCTTGTACCGTGGATCAAGGAGAGTGGCCAGCCAGTAATGGTCACTCTCCTTGATCCGAAGAACACGAGGATCCTTCCGCAGGCTTTGCAGGATCAGGGAGGCCATGCAGCGTAGGTTAGCTGAGGCATTCGGTCCGGAGTCTTCTGGGTCACTGAGGATGACATGATCGCCAGCCACCTCCTCCCAGCCACGTACAAGTCCACTGGTTTGTTGGGACTGTACATCATCCCTAAAAGACTGCTGCTGCTGATGCTGAGTGCCAGGCTCCACCTCCATGCTCACACAATCCTCCTCCTCCTCCTCCTCTTCCTGTGTGATGGGTGGGACAGAAGGAACATTGTCTGGATAAAGGGGGCCTTGAGAGACAAGGAAGTCCTCCTCTTCCTGCCTCTGTTCTGCCTCAAGTGCCCTGTCCATTATCCCACGCAGCGTATGCTCCAACAGGTGGACAAGAGGTACAGTGTCACTGATGCATGCACTGTCACTGCTCACCATCCTCGTGGCCTCCTCAAATGGTGAGAGGACAGTGCATGCATCCCTGATCATGCTCCACTGGCGTGGGGAAAAAAAGCCAAGCTCCCCTGACCCTGTCCTGGTGCCGTAGTCGCAAAGGTACTCATTGATGGCCCTCTGCTGCGTGTGCAGTCGCTGCAGCATGGCCAACGTTGAGTTCCACCTGGTGGGCATGTCACATATTAGGCGGTTCTTGGGCAGGTTCAGCTCCTTTTGCAGCTCAGTCAGCCGAGCACTGGCATTATAAGATCGGCGGAAATGCACACAGACTTTCCTGGCCTGCCTCAGGACATCCTGTAAGCCTGGGAACCTGCCCAAGAACCGCTGCACCACCAGGTTGAGGACGTGAGCCATACAGGGCACATGGGTGAGCTGCCCCTGTCGCAGGGCGGAGAGGAGGTTGGTGCCATTATCAGAAACGACCATTCCTGGCTTAAGCTGGCGTGGCGTCAACCACCTCTCGGCCTGCCCCTGCAGAGCTGCCAGAACCTCTGGCCCAGTGTGGCTCCTGTCCCCCAAACACACCAGCGCAAGCACGGCATGGCATCTTTTTGCCTGCGTACTCGCGTAGCCCCTTGTACGCCTACGGAGCACCGCTGGTTCCGAGGACAGAGCACTCGAAGAGGACATGGAGGAAGAAGAAGAGGAGGGGGTGGAGGAGAGAGGTGTGTCACAACCAGTAGTAGCATTTTGGAGGCGTGGTGGCGGAACAACCTCCAACACTACTGCACCTTGTCCTGCATCCCTCCCAGCTACCAATAGAGTGACCCAATGGGCCGTGAAAGAAAGATAACGTCCCTGTCCATGCCTGCTGGACCATGAGTCAGCGGTAATATGCACCTTACCGCTGACCGCCCTGTCCAGCGAGGCATGGACATTGCCTTCCACATGCCAGTAGAGAGACGGAATTGCCTTCCGTGAGAAAAAGTGGCGTTTGGGAACCTGCCACTGAGGAACCGCACATTGAACAAACTCACGGAAGGGGGCCGAGTCTATCAACTGAAAAGGCAGCAGTTGAAGTGCTAGCAATTTAGCCAAGCTAGCATTCAACCGCTGGGCATGTGGATGGCTGGGAGTATACTTCTTTCGACGGTCCAGCAGCTGGGGCAGGGAAATTTGCCTGCTACAATCGGACGTCGGTGTACTGCAAGTACTTGGTTGTGACACACCTAATTCTACACCTTCAGTCCTCTCAGAGCAGCTTTCAGAGAGGACTGAAGATATAGTGGGGATGGAGATCCCAGCTGATGAGGAGCAAGGAGAGGTCCGCTTTGTTCTTTGGTGTGGGTCTTTTATGTGTGCTTGCCAACGAGCTGCATGGCAGGTCGACATATGTCTGCTCATGCTTGTGGTGCCCAAGCGGCTGATGTTTTGGCCACGCGAGATACGCTTGAGACAAATATTGCAAATAGCAGTGGTGCGATCTGATGCACTCGTCTCAAAAAAGGCCCACACCAAAGAACTTTTGTGATAACGTGCAGAGGCAGCGCCCTGCACAGGCGGAGCTCTGCGGTGTGGTACAGTTGCTGTGCTGGCCTCTAGCTGGCCTCCAGGGGGCATCCTGCCTCGTTGGACATGTGACGCTGCATCCTCCTCCTCCTCCTCCTCTCTCCCTTCAGGCACCCACGTGGAGTCAGTGACCTCATCATCCCCTCCCTCTTCACCACTAGAGCAAACCTGGCAGTAAGCTGCAGCTGGTGGAACACTACTGCCAGATTGCTGTCCTTCAGCATCCCCTTTATCTGCGCGCACACTACTGACTTCCTCAAGCTGGGTATCATCATCCGAGCCTTCGAATCGTTGGGCATCCTCCTGGAGCATGTACCCAACACTGTGCTCAAACAGTTCGGGGGACTCCTCAGGAGGACATGGTGGGTCTAGGGAAGGGGTGGCTGATGATGCCATTGAGTACGCGTTGGCAGCTGCTCTGCCAGTACCCTGAGCCTGGGTGAGAGAGGATGAGGAGGATGAGGAGGGCTTGGTCATCCATTCTACCAAGCCTTCGGCATGATGCGGCTCCACATGTCCAGCTGCCGAAAACAAAGACAAGCGTGTCCCATGGCCACGTGCTGATGACGATGCACGACCACGTCCACGGCCAGCACTGTTGTCTCTAGAAACAGAGCCTGCCTGCCCTGTGTTCTTGCCTCGGCACGCTCTGCCTCTCCTTGGCGGTCTTCCAGCCATTGTAGTCGGTAGTGTATATAGTATAAAAAATAGAACTCCTATGTGTGCTCACAACACACTGTAGGTCCTATGGGTGCTGACACTAACACACTATAGGTACTATGTGTGCTGCTGAGAAGAAAATATAGGAGCTCTGTTTGCTGCCACTAACACACTAGAAGTCCTATGGGTGCTGCTGAGAAGAAAATATAGGAGCTCTGTTTGCTGCCACTAACACACTAGAAGTCCTATGGGTGCTGCTGAGAAGAAAATATAGGAGCTCTGTGTGATGCCACTAACACACTAGAAGTCCTATGGGTGCTGCTGAGAAGAAAATATAGGAGCTCTGTGTGATGCCACTAACACACTAGAAGTCCTATGGGTGCTGCTGAGAAGAAAATATAGGAGCTCTGTTTGCTGCCACTAACACACTAGAAGTCCTATGGGTGCTGCTGAGAAGAAAATATAGGAGCTCTGTTTGCTGCCACTAACACACTAGAAGTCCTATGGGTGCTGCTGAGAAGAAAATATAGGAGCTCTGTTTGCTGCCACTAACACACTAGAAGTCCTATGGGTGCTGCTGAGAATAAAATATAGGAGCTCTGTTTGCTGCCACTAACACACTAGAAGTCCTATGGGTGCTGCTGAGAAGAAAATATAGGAGCTCTGTTTGCTGCCACTAACACACTAGAAGTCCTATGGGTGCTGCTGAGAAGAAAATATAAGAGCTCTGTTTGCTGCCACTAACACACTAGAAGTCCTATGGGTGCTGCTGAGAAGAAAATATAGGAGCTCTGTTTGCTGCCACTAACACACTAGAAGTCCTATGGGTGCTGCTGAGAAGAAAATATAGGAGCTCTGTTTGCTGCCACTAACACACTAGAAGTCCTATGGGTGCTGCTGAGAAGAAAATATAGGAGCTCTGTTTGCTGCCACTAACACACTAGAAGTCCTATGGGTGCTGCTGAGAAGAAAATATAGGAGCTCTGTTTGCTGCCACTAACACACTAGAAGTCCTATGGGTGCTGCTGAGAAGAAAATATAGGAGCTCTGTTTGCTGCCACTAACACACTAGAAGTCCTATGGGTGCTGCTGAGAAGAAAATATAGGAGCTCTGTTTGCTGCCACTAACACACTAGAAGTCCTATGGGTGCTGCTGAGAAGAAAATATAGGAGCTCTGTTTGCTGCCACTAACACACTAGAAGTCCTATGGGTGCTGCTGAGAAGAAAATATAGGAGCTCTGTTTGCTGCCACTAACACACTAGAAGTCCTATGGGTGCTGCTGAGAAGAAAATATAGGAGCTCTGTTTGCTGCCACTAACACACTAGAAGTCCTATGGGTGCTGCTGAGAAGAAAATATAGGAGCTCTGTTTGCTGCCACTAACACACTAGAAGTCCTATGGGTGCTGCTGAGAAGAAAATATAGGAGCTCTGTTTGCTGCCACTAACACACTAGAAGTCCTATGGGTGCTGCTGAGAAGAAAATATAGGAGCTCTGTTTGCTGCCACTAACACACTAGAAGTCCTATGGGTGCTGCTGAGAAGAAAATATAGGAGCTCTGTTTGCTGCCACTAACACACTAGAAGTCCTATGGGTGCTGCTGAGAAGAAAATATAGGAGCTCTGTTTGCTGCCACTAACACACTAGAAGTCCTATGGGTGCTGCTGAGAAGAAAATATAGGAGCTCTGTGTGATGCCACTAACACACTAGAAGTCCTATGGGTGCTGCTGAGAAGAAAATATAGGAGCTCTGTTTGCTGCCACTAACACACTAGAAGTCCTATGGGTGCTGCTGAGAAGAAAATATAGGAGCTCTGTGTGATGCCACTAACACACTAGAAGTCCTATGGGTGCTGCTGAGAAGAAAATATAGGAGCTCTGTTTGCTGCCACTAACACACTAGAAGTCCTATGGGTGCTGCTGAGAAGAAAATATAGGAGCTCTGTTTGCTGCCACTAACACACTAGAAGTCCTATGGGTGCTGCTGAGAAGAAAATATAGGAGCTCTGTTTGCTGCCACTAACACACTAGAAGTCCTATGGGTGCTGCTGAGAAGAAAATATAGGAGCTCTGTTTGCTGCCACTAACACACTAGAAGTCCTATGGGTGCTGCTGAGAAGAAAATATAGGAGCTCTGTTTGCTGCCACTAACACACTAGAAGTCCTATGGGTGCTGCTGAGAAGAAAATATAGGAGCTCTGTGTGATGCCACTAACACACTAGAAGTCCTATGGGTGCTGCTGAGAAGAAAATATAGGAGCTCTGTTTGCTGCCACTAACACACTAGAAGTCCTATGGGTGCTGCTGAGAAGAAAATATAGGAGCTCTGTGTGATGCCACTAACACACTAGAAGTCCTATGGGTGCTGCTGAGAAGAAAATATAGGAGCTCTGTTTGCTGCCACTAACACACTAGAAGTCCTATGGGTGCTGCTGAGAAGAAAATATAGGAGCTCTGTTTGCTGCCACTAACACACTAGAAGTCCTATGGGTGCTGCTGAGAAGAAAATATAGGAGCTCTGTTTGCTGCCACTAACACACTAGAAGTCCTATGGGTGCTGCTGAGAAGAAAATATAGGAGCTCTGTTTGCTGCCACTAACACACTAGAAGTCCTATGGGTGCTGCTGAGAAGAAAATATAGGAGCTCTGTTTGCTGCCACTAACACACTAGAAGTCCTATGGGTGCTGCTGAGAAGAAAATATAGGAGCTCTGTTTGCTGCCACTAACACACTAGAAGTCCTATGGGTGCTGCTGAGAAGAAAATATAGGAGCTCTGTGTGATGCCACTAACACACTAGAAGTCCTATGGGTGCTGCTGAGAAGAAAATATAGGAGCTCTGTTTGCTGCCACTAACACACTAGAAGTCCTATGGGTGCTGCTGAGAAGAAAATATAGGAGCTCTGTTTGCTGCCACTAACACACTAGAAGTCCTATGGGTGCTGCTGAGAAGAAAATATAGGAGCTCTGTTTGCTGCCACTAACACACTAGAAGTCCTATGGGTGCTGTTGGGGTGCAATGCTGTGCTAACAGCACTGCGGTTGGTACTACTGCAATACTGTACTAACAGTAAGCACGCACCAGACTAATCCCCAGCAGCAGCTAATAACACACTAACTGTGCAATCAGCAGCAATGAACGATCAATGACTTAGGTAGCAATGGTTTAGCAAAGAAATAGCCAATGGTTTAGCAAAGAAGAGCAAATCTTTCAGTATCAAGCAAAGACTGAATCAGCAGACTAATCTCTCCTAAAGCCGGAACTCATGTGACCGGGGCCGATGGCGTGGCGGCCTTTTAAATGGTGGGGCGTGTACTAAAGCCCCTGAGCTGTAATTGGCTACAGGCGTCCTGCCTGTAGCCAATTATTGCTCTCCGAGTTTCGGGCGCTGTGATTGGCCAAGCATGCGGGGTCACAGTGCATGCTTGGCCAATCATCAGCCAGCAATGCACTGCGCCGGCCGCGCCGGCCGCAATGCATTGCGGGGCCGCTCGCATCACACGAATGTGATGCGAACGGCCCAAATAGTTCTGGGCTCGACGAGCGAGCGAACGCCCGATGCTCGATTCGAACATGGGTTCGAATCGAGCACCGGGCCCATCCCTAATAAATACTTTTCTACTTTTACCTATAATTCTCCTGATAATTCCTGATTTACCTCTGTCCCAGTCCGTACTATCCCAGGGGCATTCCCTTCCAATTTATAGATTAATTGGGATGTGACTGAGACTACTAGGAGTATCCATTCACTTGGTTAGCTTCTCCTATTTTTTGTTTATACCTGTGCCGAGTGGCCGACATCCTGTGTTCAGAATATATGGGACTCCAGGGGCATCGACCATGTGTGGTATATGCATAGTTACAATGATCCATGCTGGACCATTGTAACTATGAATAAAATATCCATACCTGTAATTCATCTTTAATGTCCAAACCTGAATTACAAACATTCTGATCAATGAGGAATTATCACCAATAATAAGAATCTGTCATATACTTATAATTAGATGACAAATAATGGATTCAAGACATTGCGAGCTATGACTAATCTAGAAAAGTCACTGGAGATATGGAATCTAATCAAACAAATGGCATATCTTGTTCAGATGTTAATTTTCAAGCTTAAAACCATGTTTTCAAAAATTAATTGACATTTAATTAAATGCAGACCGTGCCTCTGCTCTCTTCAAGGGAGGCAGACATTTCTCCCGGAAATGTTTAATTAAGATGAGCCAGCGCTGTCACACTACAGCATCTAGAAGTGTGACTGAGTCACAGATTTGACCTTCATCATGCAGTTATGATATGGGAAAAGCATAGGATTGCTGGCTGCATTACACCAAATTCCATGGACTGATGGGCAGCAGTACCAAGTGGACTCACCATTGCATCCTATTACAAACAAAGTTAACCAATCACATGTCAAGGCAAATAAACTTTTCAACACACGCCTGCCACCAAACACTGCAATCATATACAGTTGTGCGAACAAGTAATTGCCCCTTTTTTTATTTTTTTATTTTTTTGCTGATTTGTCACACTTAAATGACTCAGATCATCAAACAAATTTTATTATTACACAAAGATAACCCGAGTAAATACAAAATGCAGTTTTTAAATGTTGGTTTAATTTATTGGGCAAAAAAACTGCCCAAACCTGACTGGCTTTAGGTGAAAAAGTATTTGCCCTCAAACATAATAACTGGTTGTGCCACCCTCGGCGGCAACAACTGCAATCAAACATTTGCGATAACTGGCAATGAATCTTTCACATTGCTGTGGAGCAATTTTGGCCCACTCTTCTTTGCAGAATTGTTTTAATTCAGCCACATTGGAGGGTTTTCCAGCATGAACGGCCTGTGTAAGGTCATGATACAGCATCTCAATTGGATTTAAGTCCGGGCTTTGACTAGGCCACTCCAAAACCTAAATTTTGCTTTGTTTGAACCATTTGGAGGTGAACTTGCTGTTGTGTTTCAGATCATTGTCCTGCTGCATAACCCAAGTGCACTTGAGCTTGAGGTCACAAATTTATGGCCGGACATTCTCCTTTTGGATTTCCTGGTAGAGCTCAGAATTCATGGTTCCATCAATTATGGTAAGTTGTCCAGGTCCTGAAGCTGCAAAGCAGCCCCAGACCATTGTTCTTGTTATGAAATGCTGTATTCGTTTTATGCCAGATGTAACGGGACGCACACCTTCCAAAAAGTTATATTTTTGTCTCATCAGGCCACAGAATATTTTCCTAAAAGTCTTGGGTATAATCAAGATGTTTTTTGGTAAATGTTTGATGAGCATTTGTGTTCTTTTTGGTCAGCAGTGGCTTTGGCCTTGGAACCCATGGACGCCATTTTTGCCCAGTCTCTTTCCTATTGTTGAATCATGAATCATCTTACCTGAGGCAAGTGAGGCCTGCAGTTCTTTAGATGTTGTTCTGGGTTCTTTTATGACCTCCTGGATGAGTCTTCGCGTCGTCATGTTCTTGGAGTAATTTTTGTAGGCTGGCCACTCCTGGGAAGATTCACCACTGTTCCAAGTTATCTCTATTTGTTAGAATGCATATTCCTTTTTTTACTTTTTTGAAAACGTTATTGAAAATTACAAAATATTTTTTTTCTAAATATATCCATTACTCCTATTATTCAGAACAATCTTGAACATTGTAAACTTACTTTGTGAAGATCCCCACACATTTACTTACTAGATTTCTGTATCACAGATTCACTATGGGAAAAAAGAAGCCACTGCCCCCACCTATAACTGGCCATTGCAGAAAGCAGCATTGGAAGACAACATATGTTAGAACAAAGGCCAAGGATAAATCCAAGGAAAACTCCAAGCTCACTTACTGACCAGCCGTGGACAACCAAATTAACCTGTCTAACAGTATGCATTAAAAACAGGGGGTTAGTCTGCACACATTTGCAAATACATGTGTAAGCTACAGGCCCTGCCAAGGCACCCTGGTATCTGTAGTCCTATCACTAGCTCATGAGTGATTCCACAATGGAAGCACATACATTCTGATGGATAGATGGAGGGCAGGTGAACTGAAGGGAGCCCACCCACTCTTAAAGGTACAGTGGCACACTGAGCACCCAGCACATAGCACAATGGCTGCAAAGGTGTCAGCATGTTGCCTGACCAATATAACAGTAATACAAAAAAGATGCCACTGCCCCCACCTATAACTGACCGTTGCAGCAAGCAACATTGGAAGGCAACATATGTTAGAAAAAAGGCCAAAGAAAACTCCAAGCTCACTTACCGACCAGCCATGGACAACCAAATTAACCTGTCTAACAGTATGCGTTAAAACAAGGGTTTAGTCTGCACACATTTGCAAATACATGCGTATGCTACAAATTCACTATGCCCTGTTGCTGTGGCAAAAATTTCTCAGAGCCAGCCTTCTGAACTACAGAGGGGTTGAGAGGAGGAGTTTCTGGAGGTGGAGTCAGTACAGGAATCACTGATTGCAGGCAGCAATGTACCATGGGATATATAGTCCCTAGAAATTGAAAGTAAACAGCAAAGAAGAAGCTGCACCACATGCAGGGAATCCAGGAAGATGTGAAAAGAGATGGCCAGCAGACAGGTAGAACCAGGGCTGGTGCTATCACTAGGCAAACTAGGCAGCCGCCTAGGGCGCACTGCTGCCTAGGGCGCCTGGTCACTGGTGTTCCTACTCTCTTCTCTCTGCAGCAAGCAAATAAGTCTCAGCATCAGCAGGCAGCCACCGCTCCGTTCGCACATAGTGTCAGAGGCGCAGCGGCGGCAGAGGACTGTGTCTGTGTCCCGACTCCCAAATGAATGGAAGCATGCAAACATTAATTGATGGGCGCTGGTAAGGCTGCATTGATGGGTGCTGGAAGGCTGCATTTGATGGGCACTGGTAGGCTGGATTTGATGGGTGCTGGTGAGGCTGCATTTGATGGGTGCGCTGGTAGACTGCATTTGATGGGTGCGCTGGTAGACTGCATTTGATGGGCACTGGTGAGGCTGCATTGATGGGCGCTGGTAGGCTGCATTTGATGGGCGCTGGTGAAGCTGCATTTGATGGGCGCTGGTGGGCTGCATTTGATGGGCGCTGGTAGGCTGGATTTAATGGGTGCTGATAAGGCTGCATTTGATGGGTGCACTGGTAGGCTGCATTTGATGGGCACTGGTAGGCTGAATTTGATGGGCGCTGGCGAGGCTGCATTGATGGGCGCTGGTAGGCTGCATTTTATGGGCGCTGGTGAGGCTGCATTGATGGGCGCTGGTAGACTGCATTTGATGGGTGCTAGTGGGCTGCATTTGATGGGCACTTTATTAAAAAGGTGGGGTATAAATGGGCAGGGCAAAGGGCGTGGAGTTCCGGGGTGGAGCCAATGGGGTGCAGAAAAATGAGGTTTCGCCTAGGGTGTCAAAAATCCTTGCACCAGCCCTGGGTAGAACTCACAACATCAAAATAGTTTTCAAGTAAGCTTATATTGGGTTGTTAATAATAACTATTGTTTGTATTGTTAATACAATGGTGATGGTATAATATGAAAGCGTATTCTATGACCATAAATTTCCTTTAACTTTATGAACTGCAGTGCGTGCACTGTGCTGTAAAAAAATACAGAAATGCTGCAATTTTTGGCAACACATCACTGCACATGTATGGTGTTAACAAGGCACATAAACAACAATTTGTATTTATTGAGGCAACCAATACGTAACGTTACAGCAAATAGCAGTGTTTGCACCATAAACACCCAGTTAATAAATGACAGATGTATCAGCATGATTGAGGTTACAAACATTTATCTAGCTCTTTACAATCTTTGTTGATTCTGTCTTGTGGTTATAAGCTATATTTTCTTTTGTTTTTTTATAGGCCTCTGAGCAGTGGCGGTGTGTCCATAAAGGGTGCACGGGCGCCAACCCCCTCTCTCCTGCCGTCCCTCTCTCACCATAGATAGATCATGCATTGCATGAATATATCTATGATCGCCGCTGCCACCCCCTATTCAGGTGTCCGGCCCCTTGTCGGGCGCTGAGCACCTGAATTACAGGGGTGTTTTTTGGAAGCACCTGATTAGAGCCATAGGCTCTAATAGGCATCCAAAACAGTGAATAGTGGGCGCCATGCTGGGCCATGCTGGGCGTTCACTGTTCACTCAGCTGTGTTTTAAGAAAGCAAAAGTATTCTCGCTTTCCTAACACTGAACCGCCTCAGCCAATCAGGTGCTCGGGTTTGTGTTACCTGTCACCTGATTGGCTGAAACGACAGGCGCTGTGATAGGACGCCGCCTATCAGGCGTCCAATCATAGCAGAGGACGGGAAGAGAGGGCGGGAGAAGAGATTGAGTTGCATGGAGGGCACAGTGGCGGCAGTTGATGGGCACACTAGCAGCTGTTGATGGGCACAGTAGCGGCAGTGGATGGGCACAGTAGTGGCAGTTAATGGGCACATAGGCAGCAGTGGATGGGCACAGTAGCGACAGTTGATGGGCACAGTAGTGGCAGTTGATGGGCACAGTAGCATCAGTTGATGGGAACAGTAGCGGCAGTGGATGAGCACAGTAGTGGCAGTGGGTGGGCACACTGGCAGCGGTTGATGGGCACAGTTGCGGCAATTGATGTGCACACTGGCAGCAATTGATGGGGCACAGTAGCGGCAATTGATGAGCACGCTGGCAGCAATTGATGGGCACAGTAGCAGCAATTGATGGGCACACTGGCAGCAATTGATGGGGCACAGTAGCAGCAATTGATGAGCATACTGGCAGCAATTGATGGGCACAGTAGCAGCAAAAGATGGGCACACTGGCAGCAATTGATGGGCACAGTGTCAGCAATTGATGGGCACAGTGTCAGCAATTGATGGGTACAGTGTCAGTAATTGATGGGTACAGTGGCTGCGTTTGATGGGCACAGTGGCTGCGTTTGGTGGGCACAATGGCTAAGTTTGGTGGGCACAGTGGCGGCAATTGATGGGCACAGTAGCTGCATTTGATGGGCACAGTGGCTGCAATTGATGGGTTTTTTTTTTCAGTTTGTTTGCGCCCCCCACAAAAATTTTGAGCACCAGCTGCCACTGCCTCTGAGGCTGTAGGCTTAAAATAGAAGTAAAGTTCACTATGCTCACCTCCCTCCAGCCATGTGTATTCCACGGGCTCCCTCACCAGCACTGATTATTCACCTGTTCTTCTTGCATGTTCAGTATCCTCAACCATTTTGATTGGCCGGCCCAGGATTATTCCAAGTCATGCTGAGATTACACATAGTATGCCTTTTCTGCAACAAAAAGACTTCTTGTTAGCAATTTTGTACAGCTAGGTGAACCATGCCATTCTCCTTGTTATCCCATCTAAAGCTGGTCATACATGGGTCAGTTTATTTTTGATCAGCTAGCAGGCTGAGCAGATTCCCCCATCTACACATTGAGGTGGGTAAGAGAATCTGCCCTCGCTGTGTTATTGTATTCTGACAGTGGTGACCATAGCTCTCAACTGTCCCTGATTTGGAGGGACTGTCCCTGATTTGGAGCAATGTTCCTCTGTCCCTCTTTCCTCCTCATTTGTCCCACATTTTGGTCTGATACACTTTGTATCTCTAAAAAAGTGTTTCCCAGCGCTAAACCTTTCATCTAAATTCTAAATTGCTGCATTTGTAAATTTTAAAAGCCAATATAAAGGAATAGTAGTGGTTAAAAAACAGCCCTTGTGGATTTACTCAACCTTTTTTTTTGCTTAAAGTGGAGCTCCACCCTAAATAGCAACTTTTGCTATTTGGAACCCTCCCCCCCTCCGGTGTCACAATTGACAGCTTTCAGGGGGGAGGGGGGTGAAGATACCTGTCTAAGACAGGTATTTTCACCCACATCCGGTAGTCCTCTCTCCGGGAATCTGCGGGAGTGACGTCACTTCCCGCAGACTTCCCTTGGTGTTCTGGGAGACACTCGGCTCCCAGAACACAGGAGCACCAATCAGAACGGCGCAGCGCGACTCGCGCATGCGCCGTAGGGAACCGGGCATGAAGCCGCAGGGCTTCACTTCCTGGTTCCCTCAGCGAGGATGGCGGAGGGAGCAGCAGAGCGACGAGCGGTCGCTCGTCCTCTGCTGCGGACGTCGCTGGACTCCAGGACAGGTAAGTGTCCAAATATTAAAAGCCAGCAGCTGCTGTAGCTGTAGCTGCTGGCTTTTAATTTTTTTTTTCCGGTGGAGCAACCCCTTTAATTCTCCTTTAAGGGGGTGTGACAGGGGGCGTATCCTATGCCTACATACATTTGCTAGTAGGTGTCCCTCATTCCCATCTCAAAATGTTGGAAGGTATGGTGGTGACTACTCCACTGTCAGAAAACATTGATCAGCGCTGCTGATCTGGTGTGTCTGCATAAATATTGCACATCCTGATTGTAAAAACAGGAGTTGGGTACGGGTATGAGGTTATAAATGATCAATGAGATTTTTGACTTACAGACAAACTACTAACATGGACACACAGCAAAAATCTGTAATATTATAAGAATAATCCATATTATTAAAATCAATCAAGAGATAAAAATCTCATTGTTATTTTCTATCAGGGAATATACTCTCCTTTTGATACTTTTGAATGCTAAATTAAAAGAGTATTTGGGGCGCTTTAATGTTACCTTGGCCCATTTCTGCTTATAAGATCTTTACTTCCAGGTAGAATATTTTCTGAATAAACTTGCATGCCTTTTCGGTTTCATTCATATTTCTTTTAAGGCAGAGTCTGTGAAACTCAGTTTATATCTACCATTTTTTCCAGGATAATAAGAATAAATAAAAAAAAATGAAAAGAATTTGTAGGATTTAATTAACAGTTGGCATGTTCTTACCTGATGGACAATAACAAGGTTTCAGCAATAGACTCTAGTAATTTTCTTTCACAAGTGAAAAGAAAATAAGTGTTATATTTGTATTGGTTGACCCTCTCTGTATTTTACTGACAAATGTCTCAAGTGGATTTAGTGTAATTCTAAAGTAAATGTCTGCACCTTATCATGTGCCATATTATCACCTCCAACATAGTTTTCTAGTAGTGAATTTAGTCATACTGCTATACCCTATAAAAATAAAAAAGCCAAAAGTATGTAAAAGTATAGGGTTCTTATGCCTCATACACACGAGCGGTTTTCCTGTCGGAAAAAGTCAGATGACAGCTTTTGGTCGGGAATCCCGACCGTGTGTATGCTCCATCTGACTTTTTCCAACAGAAAAACTGCTGGAAAAAGAAAGAGAGCAGGTTCTCTATTTTGCCGATGGGAAAATATTCCTAGTGGAAAAAACGTTCGTCTGTATGCAATTTCAATGTGCAAAAAAAGCGCGCATGCTCGGAAGCAAGTCGACGCATGCTCGGAAGCATTGAACTTAATTTTTCTCGGCTCATTGTAGTGCTGTACGCCACCGCGTTCTTGACGGTCGGAATTTGGGGTCACTGTGTGTACGCAAGACAAGCTTTAGCGGAATTCCGTCAGGAAAACCATTGGGTTTTTTTCAGACGCGAAAACCGTTTGTGTATACGGGGCATTAGCTGTTTGGTTTTGACCTGGACAGTGTGCTTTTTAGCCCATTTGTCAGGTTTTTTGTATGATGTTTATCTATAGACATAGACTTGGCAGATTTCAATGTGCATGTCTTCTCCTACACTAATTTTCTACCCTTCAATAGATATAACCAATACGAAGGAGTATGTATTCTGTATGTGTGGATTGCCTGCAATTATTACTAGATTCCAATCAGAAGGAGTAAAGGTATACATTTATCCAAGTCACAGTATCTCTAGTAGCAGTTAGTCACATTCAGCTGAACTTGTTCTGTAATGATGAAGATATTTTGCCTCTCATCCAACTGGCTTTCTCAGCTCTCTTGAGTGTCAAGAACATACCTAAGTATTTATAGCCTCATGGGTATCTCAGTCACCGTAATCCAGTCATTGAATGTGTCAATGTAAAAAGCAGTGCAGCGCTAAAATTAAACTAAAAGTAGTGTCACAAAACAGTCCAAAAACAATATGTAGCAAGTTGAGGCCAGAGGATGTTGAAAAAACAATGGAAATATGAACTTCTTAGACAGAAACTGGGGTGCTGTAGTCAATCACTATACATCCCAACATAAACGTCTCTTCCCCCTGAAGCACGAACCGCTCACCTGAATGAATGGACCTCTGAGTGAACAGAAGGTCAATCAAGCTGTCCCTTCTCAAGGGTAATGATAAGGTGATGTCTTCACGTGAGTCCTTCTCTGTACTCCTCAATCAGTAAATGGTCTCCAAAAACTCGCTCATGAAGGGTGGATCATGTAAAATTAAAGGAAACACATAGTGCTCTCCATATATAAAAGCGACACATTTATTCCAGTAAATAAAATACTCACAAACACGGCACTATGACCTAGTGCACGGTATGAAGTACATATGAATAAAAAAACAGGTGGGTGGCTGTTCTGACATCACTATAAGCCCTCCGCACGCGTATCGTCCGTAGTGCAGGACTTCCTCAGCGGATATAGCCTAACTTGCTACATATTGTTTTTGGACTGTTTTGTGACACTACTTTTAGTTTAATTTTACATGTACTCTGCCCAAGGACTTTTATATTGACCTTCAGTGTTCAGCTGCTTTCATTTGGGTTTTTTGGGTTTGTTTTTGCGCTGTCTGATTTTTCTTTTATATTGAATGTGTCAAGGCAGGAACACGTCAAGAGGTGCGAATGTTTGTGAAACCACTGTGTTCTAATTAAATAATCCACTAATCCCAGTGCATGGGGGTCTGAAACAGGTGGTAATTGTTCGAGTTAAATGTCTTCAGAAATTGTTGGTAAATTATCAGGGTTAAGATGTGTTTTGCTTGCGTTTTAAAGGTTCTTGCAGTAAAAGCCAAGGAAGCTTAGACCTCTGTAATGTATTAATACTTTTACTAAACAGAAAAGCTACACATACATCTGCAGAAAACACAATTCATAGCATGTAAAATATAACAAAATATGCCTACAACATGCACAAGCTAACTATCTTCCTAGCAAATAAGCATGTACAATATGTATGCAATAAGTATACTTAACTTGGATCTTCCTTTATGATTGAGTCATCGTCTAGGATCCAGGATCTTCCAGACTGCTTTCTGTTTATCCTAAGTCCTCAGATCAACTTTGTCTTTGTCTCAGCACATGGCCTGTTAAAAGTCCTAGTCCCCCCCCCCCTATTTCCTGCTACATCATATCCTGTAAGGAGCTTCACAAACTAACCAAATGGGTTCAATAGCATATCAATAGGGGAGCCCTAGCTTCTAAAATAACACATGGTCTTAAAATCTAACAGTTCACATATCTAAGCTATGCAAATCACCAAAAATAGCCAAGCAACACAGGATGTTAAAATAGCATTATGTATGGATGACAGATGATATCCTAAATCGCCACCTTTGTTTGGGAATGGTGAATCCAGTTTGACATAGATGGCCTCTTTCACATGTCTCGCACATCGGTTGTCCTCTCTGTCCAAAATATGCTCCTCACTGTCCTTGAAAGTGTCAGAAACCATAAACCAGGCAGAGACAGAAAATGCAGTTTAAACCACACCTTTAATTAAATAACAAAAAATAACAGTTCAGGAACGTAGTCAAAAACTGAAGCCAGGGTTTGGATGCCAGAGTGGGTAATCAGACGAGCCAGGGTCAGGAAGCCGGAAGTCAGCATAGTAAGGAGCAAAAACAGGAACGGGTATCTGGAGAGAAGTCAGCCAGGACAAGTCATACACAGGAACACATACAGGAACACACTGGAGATCATAGACCACCATAGGGCAAGGAGGAAATCAGCAAAGCTGTTTAAATAGCCAAAAGGGGCTGTCTGTAGGCTGGACTAATGAGTCATGTAATGGTAACAAGGTGAATTGCTTTGAAAAATACAAGGGGCCCCGTAATTACTCGACAGCTGAGCAGCCTCTGTGCGCTGAAAGAAAAGAGCTTCTCATAAATATCAGGAGCCCAGCCCTGACAGAAAGATGTCCCTTTCATTAAATTAAATTCAGACTACTTTAATACAACCTCATATAATCTTTAACATATTGATGTGATTCCAAAAATGTATTTAATTATTTTTAAATGTGCAGCATTCATACTTGGTGGTATCACAATGAAGTTCCTTGTTCAGTCACCCCTATTAGGGGGTGACAACTGCCCCCCCAATTGTGCTCATGTGGTGTCATCCTGTGACTTTTGCCATGATGGACACTACACGTGTTTGTGCAGACATATGATGCTTAAACAAGGACCACCATTGTCACATTTAAGAAACTGGTCCATAGCATAAATGTGCAGCTGACCAAGAAGTGAGTGCATGTAGACCGGAAAAGAGGTTGGAGTAAGTCAGTAGCACTGAATGCTGAAAAGACAAGTATTTTATGGAAAAAATAGCAAATGGTAATTATACACAGTGCTTTAGAAAAATAAATATTGTCCAGATAGAGTTTAGAAGTTTAGATATACTGTTAGAGAAAGTCTGCTAGGTCCTGACTTGTGAAGTTCGGTTTGTTAGCCGTTCCATACGTTGTCAACCCTTCCAGCTGTATGCCGCTAAGGAAGGGACTCTTCAGAGTGATAATACCATACTTTCTTTCCACTCTATCAGCACGGAGTGGTACTTAGCCAGCACATGTCTGCAGGCAATCAGATTTGTATCTAACTCCTTACTTACTGAACTCTGTGGCAGAAACGTACTTGAATGAAAGTTAGCATTCCATGAGTAAGTCCTAATTGGGAGTTTTCTTCAAATGCACTATGATGAATTTAAAAGTATTTATCCCCGGGGTGACCTTTGTTTCTGTCAGCTTGCAGGTCTCAGTAAAGTCCGGATTATGCTGTATGTGTTTGGATTAATACAAACTTTGCTTGTATAGGCATGCAGTTGTGCTGGTGTGACCTCACACTTATGTGGGTGAAATGTTGTGAAATGTATTGGCTGTCAATTTCAAGGATTTGTATTTGAAATCAGTTGCAGCATCCCCTATTGACAACCTATGCAGGGTAGCAGGGGAATATACTGTATGCGGCCATTGTATGTAGAGAAGATTTTGTGAAATAGAATAGAGCAGCCACTGGTATGCCCCTATCTCTCATCCACTACAATAGACATTTACAGATTATGTAGCGGTATTATTGAGTGGTTGAAGCATGTTTTCCTTCACCAGACCCATGCCTATGACCACACTGCCGCAGGTAGGTTGGCAAGAGCTAACTCATGAACAGAAACTGAAGCTAGTTAAAAAAAAAAAAATTAAGATGACATTATGTAGAATTTTTTTAGATGGAAACAGTTCTTTTTTTTTTTTTGTGCATTCTGCATATACACCTCATGAGCTGGTAGAGTTGTATTCATAAGGTTGTTCTTCCACATGGATTATCACTTCTATATCTTAATCTGCAAAACTGGAACATTTTATCTAATGAGCTGGAAATGCACAGGATGCTGTATTATAGCTGAGATGTTTTATGAATTCATACTTTTGCTTTTATTCGTGTATATTGGTTATTTTAACTATATAGTCCTGTATATTACACGTTGATTAACTATCTTCATTTACATTCATTAAGATTGCGACCTGGGTCCAAACATCTGAGAGGACACACCCATTTCCCCTACAGGGTTGATAGAAGATCTAAATTCCAGTTTTTCTCCAGGTAGAAAGACAAAGATGGCAGCTTGGAGTTTTGAATAAAGTTTTGAAAAAACGTAAACAAAGGGTTGCTCGGAAGGGAATATTCCATTTTTGGTTGCAAGCCCAGCACTGAGCACAGGACAATATTCATGCCTGTCCTGCAGCTTGATCACAGGCCACATGACAAGCACAGAAAAAGTGTTTATGTGCTTAGTGCAAGACCAGTAGCCAATTATCCAAGTTGTGTTTTGGTAGATCTGAATTTAATTAAACCTGCCTTTTGCCCAGGTTGGCAAAAAAACAGATTCACTTTTAGCCTAGGTTCACACTGGGCTGCCGGAGTGAAGCCGTGCGAGTTCAGCTGAACTCGCACAATTTCACTCTGGCCTGTCAGTCCCAATTTCAGCTGCTATTACAGAGACATCTGTGCAGGTTTCTGCAGAGATGTCAATGTAAATTGCGGCCCGAAATCGCAAAAAGTAGTACAGAAACGACTTTTTGAAATCGGTGCAGCGCCGCAGATGCGGCGTCGCACCGATTAGGACGGTGTCATTGCCAGCAAATGCCGGCGATTTGACATGTCAAAACGCATGTCAAATCGCACCAGTGTGAACCAGGGCTTAGTGTTGTGCCCCACCAGCTGCACCTTTGCTTGCCTCTCATTACGTTCAGCCAAAAGGAGTGAATATTGAAGCCCTGTGTAAACCTATATTCACAACTTGAAGGTTACAAAGGGAATTTTTTTTTTTTATTATCATCACGTGAAATTTTTGGGTGCCTGGGCAGCTAATCTCCAAGCACCTGTGCTGAAGAAATGGAGCGAGTCACATGCTTCCCCATATTTGGAAATATTTGGAGAGACTGATGGTAAGGTGAGTGTGTTCTGGTAGTTGGACTATCCACCAGTTGCCTTGCCTTGCATTGATAAAGCACATTTGCTTTAAGGTACCGTATTTATCAGCGTATAACACGCACTTTTTTCCCCTTAAAATCAGGGGAAAATCGTGGGTGCGTGTTATACGCCGATCCCCCGCTGATTGTGAGGAAACGAGCGAGCGGAGCCGACATACAAAAAGCCAAAGTACACTCGGCTTTACTCGGCTCCTCTCGCAGTCACGCCCACCTCCACTGATTGCGAGAGGCGCAAGCGCCGCTGACATACAGAAAGCCGAGTGTACTTCGGCTAGTCTCGGCTCCTCTCGCAGTCCCGCCCCTGACTGTGAGCAGAGCTGAGTCTAGCCAAAGTACACTCGGCTTTCTGTATGTCAGCGGCGCTCGCTCCTCTCCTCTCGCAATCAGTGGAGATGGGCGGGACTGTGAGCAGAGCCGAGTCTAGCCGAAGTACACTCGGCTTTCTGTATCTCGGCTCCGCTCGCTCCTCTCCGCTCACAGTCAGCGGAAATCGGCGCCAATTTCAAATCAGGGCAATTCTGCAAAGAGACTGGCAAGGCTGCAAAGGTACTGGGCAAGGCTGCAAAGGGCACTGGGCAAGGCTGCAGATGGACACTGGGCAAGGCTGCAATGATGGACAAGGCTGCAGATGGACACTGATAAGGCTGCATTGATGGGCATTTAAATGTAAGTTTTTTTTCCTTAAACTGCCCTCCTAAAAGTTTCTTTCCTTAAAATTCCCTCCTAAACTTGGGGTGCGTGTTATACGCTGGCGCGTGTTATACGCCAATAAATACGGTAATTGCTTTGAGCTGTTCTTCCCTTGATATTTAAAATACTCCTATTTTCCAGACGTTTGTGGACTCCCCTTCACGCTCCTTCATGGTACAATTAATGGCACAGTAAACATTTACAATTATGCAATTGTGTGCTTCTAACCTTGTGACAATAGTAGCAAGCATGGCTGTGCCTTTGTATGTGCACGGTCTATAAAGAGACAGTTTGACAGGTTTGGTGTGGAGGAACTCAAATGACTTACACACAGCCTTGACCTTAACCCTTTTAAACACCTTTGGAATGAAGTGGAAAGCCAAATGCAAACCAGGTCTTCTTTTCCACATCAATACCTGACCTCACAAATTATATTTTGGCTGAATGGGCACACAGTGCCACAGATACACTCCAAAATCTAATAGAAAGCTTTCCCTGCAAAGTGGATGCCATTATAGCCACACGGGGCTCCAGATTAAAGCCCCTTTCACACTGGGGCGGGCAGGAGCGGTGGCGGTATAGCAGCGCGATTTGCAGCGCTGCTATACCGTCGTTCTTACCGAGGTATGCGGTCGCTAGGGGGGTGAATTTAACCCCCGCTAGCGGCCTGAAAAAGGGTTAATACTGCCTGCAAACCGCGGCTATTGCCACGGTTTGCGGGCGGTATTACCGCGGTGTCCCATTGATTTCAATGGGCACCCGCGGTAAAGGAGCGGTGAACACACCGCTCCTTTACCGCTGTAAAGAAGCGGCTAGCAGGACTTTTGGAGCGGTCCTGCTAGCGCACCGCTTCAGTGTGAAAGCCTTCAGTGTGAAAGGGGCCTTATGCTCATGGTTCTGAAATGGAATGTCCTTTAAGCTCATATAGATGTGATGGGCATTTGTCCCCATTCATTTGGATAAATAGTGCATATGTATAACTAACTTTAAGCCGAAGCTAAAGTCCTGTTCCTCCAATCTGCCGGAAATGGGTTTCTAATGCATTAGTGGTAAGCTAATGTGAAGGGTAAGATTTCAGTCTTCACATTAGCTCTCCCTATACTGCTTTGGACTGCCTCAAGCCATTCAATAGTGGCACGCCCTGCATAGGAATGGCATAAGAATGGCAGAACAGGGGAGAGTTTCACTGTGGATGGTCACAGTTCCATTTTAATGTTTTTTGAGGGGTTTTAAGTTTGTTGTAGTCCAAGCTCAATGTACAATATGTTATGTGCCTTGTTCTAATCATTATATTTCACATTTTATTTTGTTTTATATCATGCTTTATTTAGTAAGTAATGCAGGATACCCCTGCTTACCATGTCTTCTGAAAACGATCTGTTAAGCCTCGTACACACGATCAGATATCCTATGGATTCTAATCCGATGGTTTTGTCCATCGGAAATCTGATGAAGCTGACTTCCATCAGTCTTGCCTACACACCATCAGTCAAAAAACCGACGGCTCCAAACGCGGTGACGTAAAACACTCAGATGAGCCGAGAAAAATTAAGTTTAATGCTTCTGAGCATGCGTCGACTTGATTCTGAGCATGCATGGGTTTTTTATCTGATGGACTTGCCCATAGACGATCGGAATTTGCTATCGGTTTTTGATCCATCGGAAAAATTTAAAACATGTTCTATTTTTTAAAACTGATGGAAAAAAGACCGATGGGTCCCATACACGATCGGTTTGTCCGATGAAAAAAGTCCATCGGACTGTTTTCATCGGTAAAACCGATCGTGTGTACAGGGCTTCACAATATATGTGCACACAGTCCATGTTGCATAGGAAAATGTTTGCCAGCAAATTATATCAGCAGAGGTACGCGTATGAGTTCACATCATATAAGTGCTTGCAAAACGTTTCTTACATCAGGGGCAAATGCGCAGCGAATGCAAGCAAATTTTTTAACACATTCACACATTTACTTTTTAATGTAGTGACCCACATCCTGCAAATATAAACTCAAAGGACTCTTGCACATGGACACCAAAAATGGCACGTTTTAAGGCATTCAGATGTTTTCTACTAATCTGATTGCAGCCCATTGCTTTCAATGGACCCATCTATACAGGCGTGTAAATATCTATACACTAGTGCCACATTTAGGTCAGTAATATTTCAAATACAAACAATACTGGTCAGTATTTTATGCATGTCCATGCAAATGCGCCTCTTTTGTGGTGAATTGCACTTTTAACCACTTCAATACCGTGCATTTTCACCCCCCTTCCTGCCCGGGCCAATTTTCAGTTTTCAGCGCTGTAACATTTTGAATGACAATTGCGCGGTCATGCAACACTGTACCCAAATGAAATTTTTATAATTTTTTTCCCCACAAATAGAACTTTCTTTTGGTGGTATTTGATCACCTCTGTAGTTTTTATTTATTGCGCTATAAACAAAAGAAGAGTGCCAAGTTTGAAAAAAAACACAAAAAAAAAACAAACATATTTTTTACTTTTTGCTGTAATAAATATCCCAATTTAAAAAAACAAAAACAAATTCTGTCCTCAGTTTAGGCCGATATGTATTCTTCTACATATTTGTGTTAAAAAAATCGCAATAAGCGTATATTGATTGGTTTGCGCAAAAGTTATAGCGTCTACAAAATAGGGGATAGATTTATGGCATTTTTTTCTTTTTTTTTTTTACTAGTAATGGCGGCGATCTGCGATTTTTATCGTGACTGTGAACTTCCACCAGCTGAAGCTCAACAGAAGATGGGTGTTGCAGCAGGACAACGACCCAAAGCATAAAAGTAAATCAACAACAGAATGGCTTAAACAGAAGAAAATACGCCTTCTGGAGTGGCCCAGTCAGAGTCCTGACCTCAACCCAATTGAGATGCAGTGGCATGACCTCAAGAAAGCGATTCACACCAGACATCCCAAGAATATTGCTGAACTGAAACAGTTCTGTAAAGAGGAATGGTCAAGAATTACTCCTGACCGTTGTGCACGTCTGATCTGCAACTACAGGAAACGTTTGGTTGAAGTTATTGCTGCCAATGGAGGTTCAACCAGTTATTAAATCCAAGGGTTCACATACTTTTTCCACCTGCACTGTGAATGTTTACATGGTGTGTTCAATAAAAACATGGTAACATTTAATTATTTGTGTGTTATTAGTTTAAGCAGACTGTGATTGTCTATTGTTGTGACTTAGATGAAGATCAGATCACATTTTATGACCAATTTGTGCAGAAATCCATATCATTCCAAAGGGTTCACATACTTGACCACCTCATAAAAAATAACCTTCTTGATCCCCTTCAGTCTGGATTTCGCCCTCAACACTCCACACAAACTGTTCTTCTAAAACTCACAAATGACTTACTAACCACAAAAACCAATGTATACTATTCTGTATTCCTACTTCTAGACCTTTCAGCTGCCTTTGATACGGTTAACCACCCCCTCCTCCTCAAAAAACTTTACTCCCTCGGTCTCCGTGACTGCACTCTTCGTGGCTTTCATCCTACCTATCCCAGCGCACTTCGGTGTCACTTACAATTTTACTTCCTCCTCTCCCCTTCCCTTCTCTGTCGGGGTCCCCCAAGGTTCTGTTCTTGGACCTCTCTTATGTAGTGCCCACTACCTTTTGGTATGTGTAGAAATAGGGTTTTATTGTTTTAAACTGTCAGTGCAGGCAAATCTAGTCAGGCCTGTGCATTAAGCTAGGCCTGGTTGTTTTGATCTGGGACTGGGAGTGTCAGAGTAGCAGTGGGTGTGGCCACCTGTGCTCATGCTCTGGAACTCCTCCACTGCTTTCAGAAAGAATGTTCTGGAAGGGGGCGGAGCTGGAAGCTCTTAATGAAAGGCAGCTTGTGTGGCAGCTCTGACCAATTCCCAACTAGGATTGGAAGGGGGCGGCCTTCTATATAAGCTGAGGTAACATGCCACTGGGGAGGAGTCGTGAGAGGAAAGAAGATGGAGGGCCTGGGGCCTACCAGGTGCTGAGGAGAAAGTCCTGATGGAGGACCACTTTTCTTCAACACCGCAGAGGAGGAATTTAGTACTAAGAGAAAGGAGCCTGGAACTGTTACTGCTGGACTGTGCGGTTAAGCCATGTCTTTTCCATGGACTGGGGATCAATGGAAAAGGTCAGTGGGTACATGACAGCAAGTGATGGGACCGGAGGAGTCTATTAAAGGAGCTTGTGAATATCTGCTATTGACCCTAGTAACTGAACGCCAAAAGGGGGTGTCTTAGATGGGATGTTGCACGGTCAGTCCTATACAGCAGGATGTTACAAGGAGAGACTCTAAACTTATCTAAACTCAATATGGAAGGCTGTGGCCGGGGAACTCAGCCTCCATATCACTGGACTATTTGGGCCTAGTAGTCCGTCAGTTACCATTTGCATTAGAGGGACTGTGGTGTCGGAAGGGGGGTGTGTGAGGATATGCTCCGGACGCAGGGCCAGCATTTGGATAACTGTTATCACCTCAGAAAGTCATTCAGAGTGACTTTCCACAAGAAAGCAAGAAATCCAAGAAGGGTTTTACTCAGGAATCCTTAAAGTAATATTCTGCAGGAATCAGTACAGCATACAAGGGAGCAATAGTCTGCAGTGACGCAGCTCACTAAACTACAATCTTTGCTGTGCCTTATCTTCAGAATGTAATCTACTAAAGTGCTAATATCTATGGGCATCCCATGTCATTACACCCTTCCCAACTCTACCCAAGAAATCCCTACAATAAAAATACCGCAAGGTAAAGCAAGTGACTCTTCATTGTGTCTAAAGAAGGGGAAGTCAGAGAAATGGATGAATGGAGAGTCAGACAACAAGGTGATGTGTGGATCTTTTGAACTTGTGTTACAGAGTGCACCGCTACATTAATTTTCAATCTACACTTCCTCCCTGGGTCAGCTGATTGCCTCACACGGCTTTCAATATCAATTCTACGCTGACAACACCCAAATCTATCTCTTCACCCCTCAACTCACTCCATCAGTCTCCTCACGCATCACTAACTTACTTACAGACATATCTGTCTGGATATCACACCACTTCTTCAAACTCAACTTGTCCAAAAGCGAGTTCATAATATTTCCTCCACCACGTGCCTCTTCCCCTGACTTCTCTGTCAAGAGCAATCGCACAACCATCCACCCATCCCCACATGCCAGGGTGCTATATGTTATCCTGGTCTCTGAACTCTCCTTTTGGCCCCACATACAATCCCTTTCCAAAACTTCCCGCCTCAACCTCCGCAACATCTCAAAACTATGTCCCTTCCTAACCAATGAAACCACAAAGCTCCTGATTCACTCCCTGGTTATCTCTCACCTCGACTACTGCTAATCCCTCCTCATTGGCTTACCTTTAAATAGACCATCCCCTCTTCAGTCCATCAGGAATACTGCTGAAAGACTCATCCACCTTACAAACTGCTCAGCGTCTGCTACCCCTCTCTGCCAATCCCTCCAATGGCTGTCAATCACCCAACAAATTCAATTCAAAATACTAACAATAAGTTACAAAGCCATCCACAACTCTGCCCCCAGCTACATCACTAGCCTAGTCTCAACATACCAACCTAATTATCCTCCCCGTTCCTCCCAATACCCCCTGCTCTCTAGCTCCCTCATCACTTCCTCCCATATTTGCCTCCAGGACTTCTACTGAGCCTCTCCCATACTCTGAAATACCCTACCCCAATCTGTCAGACTATCTCCAAATCTATCTACTTTTAGCTGATTCCTGAAACCTTTTCACTTCAGAGAAGCCTACCCTGCCTCCACCTAACAACTGTTCTTTTATTTTCTTTATCAGCTCATCCCCCACCGTTATTACCCTTTGTATCACTTGACCCTCCCTCCTAGATTGTAATCTCTAACAAGCAGGGCACCTCTGATTCCTTCTGTATTGAATTGTATCGTAATTGTACTGTCTGCCCTACTGTTGTAAAGCTCTGCGCAAACTGTCTGCGCTGTATAATAATAATATATATATTTTTTTTTTAATTGATGGGCACTGCCAACAGTGGCATGGCTGTGCTGATGGGCACTGACAAGGCTGCATTGATGGGCACTGGTGAGGCTGAGCTGATGGGCACTGATCTGGCTGCATTGATGGGCACTGGGGAGGCTGCGTTGATGGGCACTAGTGAGGCTGCATTGATAGGCATTGGTGAGGCTGCAGTGATGGGCACTGATCAGGCTGCATTGATGGGCACTGGGGAGGCTCCATTGATGGGCACTAGTGAGGCTGCATTGATAGGCATTGGTGAGGCTGCAGTGATGGGCACTGATCAGGCTGCATTGATGGGCATTGGTGAGGCTGCATTGATGGGCACTGATCAGGCGGCATTGATGGGCACTGGTGAGGCTGCATTGATGGGCACTGTTGAGCCAGGGAGCAACCAGCAAGTGAGCCTAAACCCCCCCCCCATGATGCTGGGCTTGGGCTGGACTTACTTTAACCACTTCAATACCATGCACTTATGCACCTTCCCGCCCAGACCAATTTTCAGCTTTCAGTACTCTCACACTTTGAATGACAATTACTTAGTCATGCTACACTGTATCCAAACAAAATTTTTATCATTTTCTTCTCACAAATAGAGCTTTCTTTTGGTGGTATTTAATCGCCACTGGGTTTTTTATTTTTTGCGATATAAGCAAAAAAACAGCAATTTTTTTAAAAAAAAAACACTTTTTTTTAGTTTCTATTGTAAAATTTTGCAAATAAGTAATTTTTCTTCATAAATTTGTGCCAAAATGTATACTGCTACATATCTTTGGTAAAATGAACCCAAATTAGTGTATATTATTTGGTCTTTGTGAAAGTTATAGAGTCTACAAACTATGGTGGCAATCACTGAAAATGTATCACATCTGATCACGCCTGATGTACTGAAGGGATATCTCATTTCTTGAGACACTAACAAGCGAGGAAAGTACAAATACCCCAAAATTACCCCTTTTTGGAAAGTAGACAGTCCAAGGTATTTACTAAGAGGCGTGGTGAGTTTTTTGAAGTTGTATTTGTTTCCCACAATTCTTGGGAAAATTTAATTTTTTTTTTTTTTTTTTTACACAAACTGGTCATATTAACAGTTTTTTTCTCTCACACAGCATATGCATAATTGCAACTACACCCCAAAATACATTCTGCTACTCCTCCTGAGTGTAGCGATACCACATGTGTGAGACTTTTACACAGCCTGGCCATATACAGAGGCCCAACATTGAAGTAGCACTTTCAGGCGTTCTACAAGCATAAATCGCACATATCCTTTCTCAACCACCTATTACACTTTTGAAGGCCCTGGAGCACCAGGACAATGGAATTTTCCACAAAATGACCCCATTTTGGAAAGCACACACCCCAACGTATAATCTATGAAGCATTATGAGTCTTTTGAACGGTTCATTTTTTTCCAGAAGGTTTTGGAAAATGTGGAGAAAAAATGAAAATGCATTTTTTTTACACAAAGTTGTCCATTTATAAGATATTTCTAACGCATAGCATATACATAGCAAAAATGACACCCCAAAATGCATTCTGCTACTCCTCCTGAGTATAGCGATACCACATGTGTGAGACTTTTACACAGCCTGGCCATATACAGAGGCCCAACATTGAAGTAGCACTTTCAGGCGTTCTACAAGCATAAATCGCACATATCCTTTCTCAACCACCTATTACACTTTTGAAGGCCCTGGAGCACCAGGACAATGGAATCTTCCACAAAATGACCCCATTTTGGAAAGCACACACCCCAACGTATAATCTATGAAGCATTATGAGTCTTTTGAACGGTTCATTTTTTTCCAGAAGGTTTTGGAAAATGTGGAGAAAAAATGAAAATGCATTTTTTTTACACAAAGTTGTCCATTTATAAGATATTTCTAACGCATAGCATATACATAGCAAAAATGACACCCCAAAATGCATTCTGCTACTCCTCCTGAGTATAGCGATACCACATGTGTGAGACTTTTACACAGCCTGGCCATATACAGAGGCCCAACATTGAAGTAGCACTTTCAGGCGTTCTACAAGCATAAATCGCACATATCCTTTCTCAACCACCTATTACAATTTTGAAGGCCCTGGAGCACCAGGACAATAGAATTTTCCACAAAATGACCCCATTTTGGAAAGCACACACCCCAACGTATAATCTATGAAGCATTATGAGCCTTTTGAACAGTTCATTTTTTTCCAGAAGGTTTTGGAAAATGTGGAGAAAAAATGAAAATGCATTTTTTTTTACACAAAGTTGTCCATTTATAAGATATTTCTAACGCATAGCATATACATAGCAAAAATAACACCACAAAATGCATTCTGCTATTCCTCCTGAGTATAGCGATACCACATGTGTGAGACTTTTACACAGCCTGGCCATATACAGAGGCCCAACATTGAAGTAGCACTTTCAGGCGTTCTACAAGCATAAATCGCACATATCCTTTCTCAACCACCTATTACAATTTTGAAGGCCCTGGAGCACCAGGACAATAGAATTTTCCACAAAATGACCCCATTTTTGAAAGCACACACCCCAACGTATAATCTATGAAGCATTATGAGCCTTTTGAACAGTTCATTTTTTTCCAGAAGGTTATGGAAAATGTGGAGAAAAAATTAAAATGCATTTTTTTTACACAAAGTTGTCAATTTATAAGATATTTCTAACACATAATATGTACATAGCAAAAATTACACCCCAAAATGCATTCTGCTACTCCTCCTGAGTATGGCGATACCACATGTTTGAGACTTTTACACAGCCTGGCCACATACAGAGGCCCAACATCCAAGTAGCACCTCCAGGCATTCTAGCAGCATTAATTGCACATATCATTTTCTGACTACCGATCACATTTTTGAAGGCCCTTCATATATCTAACACATAGCAGGTACATACCAAATAACAAAAGATTACCTGTGGTTTTAGAAGTGCAGTGGTCCACAGAGGAGAGCATCGGTCCAGGCAGCAGGCAGGGATGAGGTCAGCGACAGCAAAAGCAATCATCCAGGCAGCAGGCAGGAATACTGTCCATAGTTCGCACAGGCAGAGATACTGTCAGCACAGCCAGAGCACAGCCAAAGCACAGGTCCAGGTAGCAGGCAGAGGTGTCCCGGCAGAAATGCTGTCCAAAGTCAGTAGAGGCAGCAGGCAGATATATGGTCAACACAGCCAAAGTATTGGTCCAAGCAGCAGGAAGAAACATGGTCCATAATGTCATGGGTCATTACAGGCAGTAATATGGTCAGCACAGCCAAATTATTGGTCCAGGCAGCAGGAAGGACCATCAAGCTTAGGGCCAGGGGGACAGGGGTAGAGGCTTCTCCCACCCAAATCGCTTTGAAGCCTCCGGGCAACCAGACCCTGTTCTTGGAGCACAGAAAACGAAAAACTGGTTTTCTCTACTCAGAACGCTATTCTGAAGCCCCTCACATATGTGAGACCCCTGTGTACTAAAAGTAGATGGCCAAAAGATCAGTCCAAGTGGCAGGCAAAAACATGGTCGATTAACAGGCCAAGGTCGGTACACGTGGAAGTCAGAAACGTGGTTTAAATCGGCAGGCAGAGGCATCGTCGGTAAACAGGCCAGGGTCAGTTAATTAACATGGAAGGTAGTTAGTAACATGGTAGCAGGCAAATAGGGAAGTGGAAGTCTGTTAATAATAAGGGGAACTAATGGATGTATGATAATTTTTGAAGCAATTTCCGATGCACAGGCCAGGTTGGGAGGGACAATCGGGACAATAATAGCTGGTGTCTCTTCTTACTCCTCCTCTGCTGCATACACGGCATTTCTTTTGGCGTCTTCTTCCAGATTCTGTGGGGGGAATGCTAAAGGGATAGTGTCGCTCGTGAAGCCAACTCACACTATCAGAGCGAATGCTTCCTGGGGCGGGATCTTGTTGGTAAATGAGGGCATCGATGATATCTTCGATATATTGGAGGTAGTGGAGTCGGTGATTTTGAGTTGCTTTTTGGTAGCAGACAAACAAATTAAAAAGGGCCATGTGAAACAGGTGAAACGCAACTTTTTTGTGCCAATAATGGGACTTTCTGGTTGATAAGTAGGGCTGTAGCATCTGGTCATTTAAATCCACCCCCCCCATGTACAAATTGTAGTCGTGGACACATTCAGGCTTTACAATGGAGCCGCGTCTTCTTGGGATCTCCACCATGGTGTCATTGTGGATCGTAGAGAGGATGTGGACATCTTTCTTGTCCCTCCACTTCATGGCCAACACCTCCTCGTTCCTCATGGATGCCGATTCTCCAGGTCGCAATTTTTTGTCAATAAATTTTGTGGGAATCCCTTCCGTTTTTTTTTGAAGGTACCGCAGGCCAGGGTTTGTTTACTGTAAAGGTGGCGAAAAAGGGGCAGGCTGGTATAATAATTATCAACATATAAATGGTAACCTTTTCCGAACAGGGGGTATGCCAACTCCCAGACAATTTTCCCACTGGTTCCAATATATGTGGGGCAATCACGGGGCTGGAGCTGGGAGTCTTTGCCTTCGTAGATCCTGAATTTGCAGACGTATCCAGTGGCTCGATCACATAATTTATTTAATTTTAACCCATACCTGGCTCTCTTGCTTGGTATGTACTGCTTGAACTGCAGTCGGCCGGTGAAATGTACGAGGGACTCGTCCACACAAATTTTTTGGTCTGGGATGAAAACTTCTTCAAATCGCTGGGAAAAGGCATTGATTAGGGGGCGTATCTTGTACAATTTGTCGTAGTTGGGATGATCTCGGGGAGGGCACTGTGAATTGTCATTGAAGTGGAGAAAGCGCATAATCATGTCGTATCTTTTCCTGGACATGACAGCGGAATATATGGGCATGTGTTGGATGGGGCGTTTGGACCAATATGAATGGACTTCGTTCTTTTTTGTAAGCCCCATATTGAACATAAGGCCCAAAAATAATTTAAATTCCTCCAATGTTAGACGCCTCCACTGGAACATGCGGGCGTAGGAAGAATCGGGGTTGGCAGCAATAAATTGGGATGCATACAGATTCGTTTGATCCACTATATTCTTCAGCAAATCTTGTGGGAAAAATAAACAAAAATAATCAAATTTAGAAAAATTTGTAGTGTCGGGCTGCACACCTGGCTGTGAGGTGAAAGGGGGGATGATAGCGGATCCTGAGTTGGCAGGCAACCATAAGGGGTTTGCCAGGGCATCGGGAAGGTAGGATTGGGGCTGGATTCTTCGGGTTGGGCGTGCATTTCCATTGCTTGTACTGGGCTCCTCTTCCTGGGGTATGGCGCTGCTGGTGGTGGGCAGTTCTCCTGATCTTGGTGCTGATCTTGGTGCTGATCTTGGTGCCGATCGCATTCTTTTGGGAGGGACGGTTTCCTCCGGGGACTCGGACTCTGAGCCACTATCCTCCACTGGCTCGTTTTCCGAACCAGAATCGGATAATGGGAGCTCCCCGCTGCTCTCATCATCCGACATGGCAAGAATGGCATATGCCTCCTCAGGTGTGTAAACCCTTTGGGACATTATGGCAGTGCTTATTGGTGGGCCTGTGTAATGGTACTGCTGGTGGTAGTGGTGGCGGTCTGTGTGGTAGTACCGATGGAGGTATTAGTGGTGGGCCTGTGTGGTGGTACCGATGGCGGTATGGGTGGTGGTGGTACCAATGGCGGTACAGGTGGTGGTGGTACCGATGGCGGTACGGGTGGTGGTGGTGGCGGCGGTACCGATGGCGGTACAGGTGGCGGTACGGGTGGTGGTGGTAGCGATGGCGGTATGGGTGGTGGTGGTACCGATGGCGGTACAGGTGGTGGTGGTACCGATGGCGGTACAGGTGGTGGTGGTACGGGTGGTGATGGTACTGATGGCGGTACAGGTGGTGGTACAGGTGGTGGTGGCACTACCGACGGTGGTACGGGTGGTGGTACTGGTGGTGGTACCGATGGCGGCACTAGTGGTGATACTGGTAGCGGGCCTGTGTGGCAGTATAGATGCTGGGCCTGGTGCCGGTACTGGTTGTGGTACTGGTACCGGTGGCGGTACTGGTAGCCTGTGTGGCGGTGCCAATGGCGGTACCGATGGAGGTGGGCCTGTGACAGATGATTGACAGATGGGCTGATTGATTGACAGATGGGCTGATTGATTGACAGATGGGGTGATTGATTGACAGGTGGGGTGATTGATTGACAGATGGGCTGATTGATTGACAGATGGGCTGATTGATTGACAGATGGGCTGATTGACAGATGGGCTGATTGACAGATGGGCTGATTGGCTAGGTTGATTGATGTGCTGGGCTGTGTGACAGGTCCTCTTTATTGGGGGGGGGGCGTGTTGTGCACTGTAAACTTATGTAGACAAACTACACTGAGCTAACTTACTGATCTCTTCTCTCTCCTCACAGATCGGTGTGTGAGGAGAGAGCAGGGATCAGGTAGTAACTCCTGTGGAGTTTGTTTACATTTGTGACCGGCTGTGATTGGACACAGCCGGTCACGTGGTAAACAGCCAATTCATTGGCTGTTTACTCTGATCGGGGACGCGCTGTGTCCAAGGTACACTCGCCTTCCCCGATCCCCGCTCTGCAAGCCTGTGGCGGCGCGCACGGAGCGCGCCGCCGAGTTTGTTTTGACAGGTGATCGGCTGTGACTTTGACACAGCCGATCACATGGTAAACAGCCAATGAAATTGGCTGTTTACCGTGATCGGGGAAGCGCTGTGTCCGAGGGACACATGCCGTCCCCGATCACCGCGCTGCGCGCCCCCGCGGGCGCGCGCAAGGCAATATCCTGCAGGACGTCATATGACGTCCAGTATCGATATTGCAACCACTTCCCGGATGTCAATTCGCTATTGACTGGGCGGGAAGTGGTTAAAATGTGAGAGGGGTTATCAAATTTACCTTTGGCTGAAGCCCCTGGTCTTTTTCCCACCTAGCAACACAAACTTTTGCGATGTACGAAAGTTCTGGCGCAAACCGAACTGGGGGGTGTTTGGCCCATCTCTATTAGCTACTAACTACTGTCATTTGTTATTGAAATTACATTTTTAGCCATGGTCATCAGCTACGTATAATAAGTAGCATAACTGCATTTTTTTTATTATTATGTGCTTATTCTTTGTAATCCCCTCAACCAATAACTCTGTTCCAATCATTTTCCCTGTGAGCATTGTGGGTTTCTGCCCAACAAATATATAATTCACTGACTTCACAGGAATACAGTAAATCTACTTACTAGTCGTTAACTTTGCAATAATATTTTGCATGATTATGCATTAGCTTATTTTTAAAGTTATGAATATATTTTGGTGTTTTATTAGCTGATATTTACATAATCATTGTTTTGGATTGTAACAAATTCAGAACTGCCTGAAGGACAGATAACTAGACATAATATGCAGAGCATTTCATTTATCAGATTATAAATAGATACAATTTAAATGCGTGATTGGTTTCTGAACGTGTTTAGAAAATTCCTGTGTAATGCTTGGCACTATTTAATTTAAGGTTCTGCAGTGAATTTATGTTTATATCTCCTGATTCACTGTTTATGTGACATGTGATTTTTTTTACTGCAGGTAACTTCTGAAAATGTATTTTTCAATCATACTGTATGTTTAGTTAGAGTTGCCCATATTTGTTACAGGTTTACTTTAATGTTTATTTTTAGCCAATACTTTTTTTCCATTTTAAAAAGAGTAGGAAAGGGTCAGCCACCCTGTTAGGTTTTATTGCTCTTAATATGATATATTATAAACATGAAGTGTTGGGTAGTACTTCACAAAATACAGTATAGGAACATGGAAATATATGCATCTTCCTTCTATTATCCAAAATGCCTTTTGTTTTTATAGCCCAAATGACATCACACATTTGATTTTTTTTTTAATGAACACACAAAACCATAGCCCCCTGTTTTGTCCAGAGTAATTAGAAAAACTCTAAAATTGCATTCTTGTTTTATCCCTGTAAGTTTTTATCAAAAATGTCCAGCGTAATATATTATCCTCAAAGTCTCCAAGCAACTAAGGTATCTTAAGCTGGCCATAGATAGATCAAAATCTGGCCAGTAAAGCAGGAACAGACTGGATTTCAATCCATCTAAGGGTAGCTTGGTTGGACTGAAGTCGATAAAAGTATCACTCATCTGCATACAGGTACACATTGTTTCATGGCTTTAACCTGCAAAGTTCTGCTGGTATCGAACAAGACTTGTGTTCAAGTCTGGCTAACCACCTGCTGTTGATTCAGTTTAGCTACACTCCCAGTCCCAGCCCAGCCAGGTCATTTCTTTTTAATTTTAAAGAATAAGTTCACCCCCAATACCCGCAGTCACTGCTACATTTTGAAAATAGCATGGCTGTGTGGGCGTGTCAGATGTACGGGCTGAAAGCTACAGGGTTTGTCTGTAGAAGCCTGAAATTGCACCCCCGATCCACTGATGTAAACATCCCTTGTAATAGGAATAGTGTGTGACAGGTCCTCTTTATGGAGAGATGTGGGGTCAATAAGACCCCACATCTCTCCTCCAGACTGGAAAGGCTGAGATCAAAAAATAAAAATAAACTCTCTCTGCCTTTCCAGCCACGTCCCTGGAATTGTTTATTTCCGCCAGCCTAGACATGAAGTCATAACGTGTCGCCCGGGCCTCCGAGGGTCATAGAGATGACTGGGGACCATCATGCTCAACTTCCGGCGGCAACCAATTCACTCTCTGGCTCTCCCATCGCAGGGGCGAGCCAGGAGAAGCACCGGAGGACGGTGGGGGGAGGGACGTCCCCTCCCACTGCCTGTAAGAACAAAAAAGTGGCTGAACTGCAGGCATAATTGTTCTTTTGGTGCACAGAATCGCTGGCTGAAAAAGATGACATTTGGAAGATGCCTGTAGCTGCAGGCATCATTCAGATTCCCCAATCAAAGTCCAGGACGTCGTATGACAGCCTATGGGTGGGAAGTGGTTAATCTGTAGTGATGAACAGTCTTTTTATTTTTCATGTTTTGTCTTTCTCAAAAAACATATGTCTCTGCAGGGCAAGATGAAACATTAGAGCGTACTTCTGCGGAAAGTATGACAAAAAACAAAAATGGTAATTACTGGCATACTCCAACAGCAGCATAATGGTTTGTATACATGGTAATTTGATGCATTGAATACATTTTTCCTATACATAATCTAGTTGACAGGTGATTCAGTGATCCAGAGGAAGGCAAAAACAATAAAGCTCCCGCAGGCGAAAAAAATCCTTCCTGATGCCCCAAGAGGCAATCAGATATTCCCTGAATCAAATGTACCTATAAATATTAGTATCCAGTTATATTATGTGTATCTAGGTAAGAATTCAGGCCTTTCTTTAGAGTGTAGCAAGGTCTCCGGCCTCCTTCCGTCTAATGAGAACTTCCAGGGCCAGAGATAGCTGAAATCCTTCTGTATGTGGTGGGTTGTAAGGCATAGTGGGTGTAAGGTGGATAAAGTTATTGGGCGCCAGACACTTCTTGATTGCAAAAGAGATGTTTATTTATCTTACAAACTTTTGGGGGAAAGAGGGTTAGGGCCAGGACACCCTTGGGTAGTTGAAAGTTCAATTAGCAGACTCCGAGACTTCAATAGGATGACAGCCATGCAGGGAAAGGCCTCCAGCAAGAAGCCACATCTGCACGTGCAGGAATACTGTCTCCTATGGCAACAGTCTAACACAAAGCGTAACAGTTCTTTCACCTTCACTACAACGTCTCCTTGTAGTTTTTCAGCCCACTGAGCTCCCGGTATCTCACTTGACCCCCTGATTCACTGGCTCTTGAGCTCCTCCAATCTTCACGGTGGTATTTTCCTCAAGCGTCACCCCCGCCCCTCTGCTGGGTCCCTAGCTTGGCACTTCTGATACTTCTCAAGCTTCACCCCACTGGCCTGCTCAGGCCCTGGGTTGACACACAAGGCTGCTCTGCAAGCGCCATCTCCGCTGGCTGGGTCCCTGACTTGATCACCGCCTGAAGTTTCCTGATTCTCCACCGTTTGCATTCGGTGAGAATACTGCTCCGGTGCTTGCTTCAGTTACTCACTGTGGTCCCTGGCAATAAGGTGATTGGGCCCTTAGTGGAGACAGCTTCCCTTTTACCTCTGACCACTGACAGGTTCTCAGGCCGGCAGAACCATTACTTCTGGTTGGACTTCAAGGCGCAATCCCAACCCTGCACTGCTTTCTTGCTTCTGAATAGGCCCCTAGAAAGCCTAGCAGCCAGGCACACCCGGGATAGGCCCAATCTCCGGCCTAGCCGCCTGGGGCACACGGCACGCGTCCACCCAGACAGCCGTCCAAGTGGCACAGAACATAGATTACCTAACTCCAGCTGAATATATAGGCTCTCCCAGCAGGCCAAGGGATTCAAGAAAACCCCTGCCCATTTGGCTGAGATACCACATATACCCATAACCATACCCTTCTCATATCTAGTACCACCAAGTACCTGGCCACCTAGTGGTAGAAGAGAAAAGTGCAACAAGGCCAAACTTAGGGAGAAATCAATGGATTTTTAACAATCAAACCGGATAACTACTCCTGGCAAGTAAATTTGTAAGGAGCATCCCTGCCTAAACTCCAGGGTGCTACAAGAGAAGAGAATATAGTGAGATGACCAGAACCACCTTTTGAGGGAGTCTATTCCACATTTTCACAGATCTTACTGTGAAGAAGCCTTTCCGTATTTAGAGATTAAATCTCTTTTCCTCCAGACATAAAGAGTGCCCCCTTGTCCTCTGTAATGACCTTAAACTCAACACCAAGTTCACTATATTGATCACTTATCTATTCATTCATTCATTCATCATATCCCCCCTTAAAGGAGAAGTCCAGCTTGGGATCATTTGGCTGGGCTCCTCCTAAGGGTGACAGGAGTGCAATTTGCTTTGCACTGCTGTGACCCGTTTTCAGCAGAGAGAGGTCTGAAGTCTGCTTTCTGCTGATGTCACCAAGTTCAGTCAAGGCACCGCATCATCCCGACTTCAGAAGTCTGAATCTGCCAGATGCCTGGACTGATGGCAGTCTCAGCCTCTCAGCAAGCCGCTGAGACAGCCGCTGAGACGGCCGCTTCCCATCCCTCCACAGCTCAGCGCTACAGTGAACGTGGAGGAGCAGAGCAGGAGAGCTGCTGATTGACAGTCAGCAGCACTCCTCTCTGGGAGCTAAGAGAACCGAGCCATCGGCGGTGTTCGGTAGCTCAGTTCTCAGTGCAGAGATGCCAGGGGACAGATGCAGCATCAGACGGATGCTGCATCCACCTAGGTAAGTATGATTAGGGGAAAAACCCCAAACTCATACTTCTCCTTTAATCTCTTCTCAAGAGGGAATAGATTCAGTTTCCTCATAGCTGAGCTCCTCCCTGCCTCTTGTCAACTTGGTTGCTCTTCTCTGCACTTTCTCCAGTTCCCCGATATCCTTTTTGTGAACCGGTGCCCAAAACTGAATTGCATATTCTTAGCCCCAAGTGCATAACTTTACATTTATCAACATTAAACCTCATTTGCCACATAGCTGCCCTGTAAGGATGTTATTCCACTGCATAGCTTTGTCCACAAACACTGAAAAGGTACTTTTAATCCCAGACCCTATATCATTTATAAATATATTAAAAAGTAATGGCCCCAACACTGAACTTTGGGGTACACCACTAATATATACACAATGCAATGGGAATAAAAAAGCATCTCAACACTGCATAAGAGTTAGGCAAAAACATGTCACAATGGGTCAGAAGCAGCTCAAATGCCATTTGTTTGTATGCAGCTGAAAGAATACTACATTTGCCAATGCTGAGTATGGACTTCCAAAGTTAAAGGTTCGTTGGTACTGTCTGATGACTGTTATGACAAAGTATCCCGTGAGCCCCTCTCACTCTGTATGAAGAAACATCAACTCTTGAGTCCATGTATATGGTCCACAAAATATTTACTCATTAAAATCCAGGCAATCAAGTATCCTTATTGCCTGTATTTTAACAAATAAAGATTTTGTGGATCATATATAAACTTAAGCATTGATGTTTCTTCTGCTTAGCGAGTGCGGAGAATTACTCTACCTAAAAATACACAGAATCTTCACCTAAAATAAGAGACAAAGCATGAAAAATACTATCAAGGCTACGAGGATGGAACTACAGCCATGGATACAAAAGATCATTGGGTCTTGCACGCAGAAAGGAGAAAGTAAAAAAAAGAAAATAAAGAATAAATGGGAAACGGCAGTAATAGCAGAGCTATAGTCACACTCTTTCACTTTAAAAGATAGGAAGAAGATAGAAGAAGAAGATGCAGCAGGCAGTATTGTAACATCATATATTGCAGACATGATCCGGCTGTATTGTACCCAGTAGCATACTTGACAGCTGTCCCAGATCCTGAGGGACAGCCGTGGGATTTAGGACATTGTCCTGCAGTGTTTGTGTCCAGCAGTCTGTTCCACAGGATCCAGGACACTGAAGAGTGTGCAGCATCTCAATACCACTTGGTTTATGGCTGGCATGATAATGAAGCATTCGAGCAACAGGAAAGAACACAATGTATTTTTAAAAGCACATCAGAAGAAATAAATGTTTGTACTACCCCATGGCAGTTAATCATTCAAATCTGCTCTGAAAAATGATAGTTGGAAATGTGAGTTTCATTTTGAATGACAGATGTTTGGTGACTAGTCATATTGAGTATTATGACCTGTCACAGGAATAGGAGGTTATGGAAAATCTTTCACCGGGGACAATTGTCTAATGTCGCGTACACACGATCGGAAATTCCGACAACAAATGTTCGATGTGAGCTTTTTGTCGGAAATTCCGACCATGTGTAGGCTCCATCGGACATTTGCTGTCGGAATTTTAAACAACAAAAATTTGAGCTCTGGTTCTCCAATTTTCCAACAAGAAAAGTTCTTGTCGGAAATTCCGATCGTCTGTATGCTATTCCGACGCACAAAAAAGCACGCATGCTCAGAATCAAGCAGAAGAGCCGAACTGCCTATTGAACTTCATTGATCTCGGCTTGTTGTACGTCTTGTACGTCACCGTGTTCTTTATGTTCGGAATTTCCGACAAGATTTGTGTGACCGTGTGTGTGCAACACAAGTTTGAGCCAACATTCCATCGGAAGAAAATCCACGGTTTTGTTGTCGGAATCTCCGACCGGCATTAGAGGATTTCTTCTCACAAAAAAAAAAAAACCCAGATATCTCACTGTTAATAAAAAAGTTTGGCTTTACAAACACTTTAATTCCTCAGTAGATCTCAACTTAGGAACTTCATCTTAGCCTGATTAGAGAATCACCTTTATGTATTTGGCTTTCATTCTACATTATGGAAGCCTTGAGGGTGGCTCTTCTTTGACACATTAGAAGCTTCGTGACTGGGCGATGTCAGGTGTGGAATGGGAAGTTTTTCTGACTGTTGAGCTGCTGACAGTTGGCTCTCAAGCTACAGTGTTCTGATAAGGCATGGGCTTTAGGCAGCTGGATTTCTTCAGTTTTCTTGAACAATCTCCAACATAAAGAGTAATGGATCTGGCAAAGATAAGTTTACAGAGCTAAGTGTAAAATGGCTTTTATTACATATTTTGAGTGGAGGAGTCAGAACCTATCCCTTATTACCAGAGCAAAATAAATCTGTCACAATAGTGTGTATCTTCCCTGCAGAGGATTGTTGTACTATGAGCAGTAGAGCAGCAAAACTGGCAGAGATTTTGCTTTTTAGTAGTAATTGTGCATGTTAGAGATCTGTCCTGGAGTTGTTCCACATTGTTCCTGTGTCTCCTTGTAAACCTTCATCAGTAAAGTAGCATCTATTTTTATTTTTGCGTCCATACTTTGCTCAAAGGAAAGGAGGTGCAAATCTTTCCAAGATAATTGGCACAGACACTGCTCAACTTGGCAGTCTGAATGAATCAGTCATTACTTTGCTAGCTTCCATCAAAGGATAAGCTGGAGATGAAAAAGGGGGCTGCAGAGAGTAATGAATGAAGCTGCTCACAATACTGGCCTGCAATGTGTGAAGAACATAGAGCCACATAAATATACTCACGTAAATGCAGAACACTGTAAAGAATTAAACTGAGCAAACATGGGGATCAGAACGTCATATCTCCTGTTCACAAAGATTTTGAGAAGTGGTGACAAATTAAATAGTACTGTGCATTATTCATTGTTTCCTGTGGCACCTCTTTATAGAGCCCCTGTCACCAATTAAAAGAAAATCCAAGTAATACCACAGAAAGAGCAATTATTTTAAATGATTACTTGTAGTGTCCCCCCCCCCCCCCTTTTGATGCATGATTATTTATTCACTTGGCTTTTAACTTTCTAGAAACTCCTGGAAAAGCCTATTTCCTGGCTCAGCCCCGTCCCTCTTTGCATATAATAGCCCTCTTGGTCCCCTGCAAGTTAAAGGCATAATGTAAAAGTATGCACTGCATACTAGCACATTATGAAAGATTTACTTGTAAAGCTAATCCCTCCAACGGCGCGCTGTCACCACTGACAGGTATTCTATCTTCACCCGGTCTTCCTTCTGGGTTTGGAGGCTCCGGCCATTTGAATGGCTGAGCTGCAATGATGTCACTCCCACACATGCATGCGGGAGTCACGGTTGCAGCACACCACTCTCAATGGACAGCACATTTAAGTGTGCCCTCCATTCAGCGTACAGTGCGCATGCTCCAGTAATATCACTGGCTGCTAGACATCGGAATATCTCCTAAATCATGCACGAATAGGAGGTATTCACTGTACCTACAGGTAAGCCTTATTATTGGCAGTGGCGGCTGGTGCTCAACATTTTTGGGAGGGCGCAAATAAACGAAAAAATTCAGAAAAAAAAAAAAACATCAATTGCAGCCTCACTGTGCCCATCAAACGCAGCCACTGTACCAAACGCAGCCACTGTACCATCAAACGCAGCCACTGTGCCCATCAAACGCAGCCACTGTGCCCATCAAACGCAGCCACTGTGCCCATCAAAACGCAGCCACTGTACCATCAAACGCAGCCACTGTGCCCATCAAACGCAGCCACTGTGCCATCAAACGCAGCCACTGTGCCCATCAAATGCTGCCACTGTGCCCATCAAACACTGCCACTGTGCCATCAAATGCAGCCACTGTGCCATCAAACGCTGACACTGTGCCCATCAAACGCTGACACTGTGCCCATCATACGCAGCCACTGTGCCCATCATACGCAGCCACTGTGCTCATCATACGCAGCCACTTTGCCTATCAAACTCAACCACTTTGCCCATCAAACGCAGCCACTGTGCCCCAAATGCTGCCACTGTGCCCATCAAACACTGCCACTGTGCTGCAAATGCTGCCACTGTGCCCATTAAATGCTGCCGCTGCCGCTGTGCTCCAAATGCTGCCACTGTGCTCCAAATGCTGCCACTGTGCCCCAAATGCTGCCACTGTGCACATTAAACACTGCCACTGTGTCCAAAATGCTGCCACTAAGCCAATCGAATGCTGCCACTGCACCCCCCGCCCACCGTCTGCCCGGCACTTACTCTGTCTCTGGTGGGCAGCGGGTGACAGCGGCAGGCGGCGAGCGGTGTCCGGTGTCCTCCATGTCTTCCTCGATGTCTTCTCCCACCCTCTCCTCCCGTCCTCTCCTATGATTGGACGCCTGATAGGCATCCAATCACAGCGCCTGTCGTTTCAGCCAATCAGGTGACAAGTAACAGACCCGAGCACCTGATTGGCGGAGAGGCAGTTCAGTGTTAGGAAAGCGAATATTCATTCGCTTTCCTAACACACAGCTGAGTGAACTGCGAGCACCCAGTATGGTGCTCGCTGTTTACCTTTTGTGATGCCTATTAAAGCCTCAGGTGATTCAAAAAAATACTTTGCCTCTGTAATTCAGGTGCCCGGCCTGAATAGGGGGTGTCAGCGGCGGCCATAGATAGATTCATGCAATCCATGTGTAGCGGGGTTCCTTTAAATGCTCTCGAACTACTGTTCCCAGAACCCCACTGGTTCCCAGGATGTTTTGCTTCTGCCCCAGAGACTCATGGGTGGGGATATATAAGGAAGGGGCGAGGCCTGGCTCGGCCTCTTTGGACACGGGACGGCAGAGACTGATACACCTGTGCGGACCTGTGCTGGGTAAGGCCTGAAGCCGGGGGCCTTCCGCAGCTGACCAAAGAGCCTTCCACCCCACTGCGAGCCTGGGTGGCATCCGACATCTCTACTTACAGCCTAGATTAGATCAGGGACCCGATCGCAGCAACCGCTGTGGGCGAGTGAAGTCACAGCCGGTGGAAGTCCCGGACGGAGATCATGTCCGGCGGGTGAGCGAGCGTAAGCTCATTCCCTAACCTGTTTGCTAGTACTGTGCCTATAAACTGCCGAGGCCTACTACCTCATGTTAAAGACTCTCACTGGAGATCCACAGAAGGACTGATCCAGAGGATCTCCAGTGAAGTGTTGTCAGTTATCAACTTTTCCTTTTCCTGGATTACAATTGTTGTTTATTCTTAAGTGCACCACCTCTACAGATACCGGTGAAGAATCCATCATTCATACAGGACTGAGTTCTAGAATTAGGAATCAGGCCTGATTCATTAGGGACCTAGTTTAGTTATTGCGCCACAGGGTGCCTAGTTAACAGTCGCCCCACGTGGCGTCTCCTTATCCACCCCCCCCTTCTCCATGGTGTAGTGTGACTGATATTGTAATATTGCAGGGCTCTGTGAATATTCTAATGGTCAAGTTGTTATCACTGTTCATTCCCTTTGCATAGTTGAAAGTAAAATCTGTTATTCCTTTATAACTACTCCGTGTCTGAGTCTCTCATAAAGTATAAGTATTAAATGTGTATACCCCTAGACTAACTGTGCCAGAAAGGGTTGAGTAGATTGCCGGGGGTTGGCGGAGCTGTATTCAGGGCCCAGACCAAATCTGCGGCCCTCTTAGTTGAGGGTATCGCTACACATGAATCTATCTATTGGTGATAGAGAGGTGGCAGGAGAGAGGGGGCAGCGCCCTTGCGCCCTTATGGACGCACCGCCACTGCCTGTAGGTACAAGTTAAAAAGCAGAGTTTACTACCACTTTAAGGCCTACAGTTACAATGGATGGACAAGTACTGTATACTGTAGTTAGTAAATTACATACTATAAGATACCATCTCATTTTACCTGAATGTTCTGGGGTTTAGTGCAAAATAAAATGGCACATTATACAATTACCAATTCATATTGCTAAAATAGTCACTATGATCCGCCAATAGTTGGGACTGCTGTTGAAGTGAAATTATCTAACATGACATGTACAGAATGATATTCTTTGTTTTGAAGGATTTACTGGCTTTTCTAGAGCAGGGATTGTAATTTAATTGCAGTGCATTGTTCTTGCATTTGATGTTGAATTTGTAATGCAACAACATGCTTAGTATATGGAAATTATTGAGGAATCCAATCTTGTCCCTGGTCTGTGAATACAGAATGATTACAATTTTTATTAGTAAGGTAAGAATTAGCGCGCAGACAATTTTCTCTAAAGTCTTGCCAGTTGTGCAACTCTCAGCATGTAGACTGGAAGAATATAATTTAAGAGGTCGAACAAGTCCATTTATCAGTAACTGCAATCAATGTTCTTCTCTTTTGTACTAAATAGCAAGCAACCATTGACATGGTATAAAAGCACTTGTGAATAGGTGTCTTTCGGTCTCTTTTGAGCTTGACAGAGAAGTGCAAAAGTGATATAAGTAAATCTTCACGGAACCCTTTTCTGAATCATTGACGTCCTATTTTTATATATTTGTTATGGCTAAAAAGAACAACATATTTAACAGCATGGTACTCAGTCATCTGCATAATATGTCTTGATAAGTTTAAATAAGCTTGCCCTGCCAAGTTACAGACTTAAACTGAAATTTAATGTAATTGATAACTTAAGAAAACAAATTAACCACCTCAATACAGGGCACTTAAACCCCCTTCCTGCCCGAACCATTTTCAGCTTTTTTTCCCCAAAAATAGAGCTTTCTTTTGGTGGTATTTGATAACCTCTACGGTTTTTATTTCTTGCGCTATAAACAAAAGAAGAGTGACAAGTTTGAAAAAAACACACAATATCTTTTACTTTTTGCCATAATAAATATCCAATTATTATTTTTTTTTTAAATAATTTTTTCCTCAGTATAGGCCGATATGTATTCTTCTACATATTTTTGGTAAACAAAATCGCAATAAGCGTATATTGATTGGTTTGCGCAAAAGTTATAGCGTCTACAAAATAGGGGATAGCTTTATAGCATTTTTATTATTATTTTTTTCTACTAGTAATGGCGGTGATCTGCGATTTTTATCATGACTGCGATATTGCGGCGGACATATCGGACACTTTTTATAGTATTTTGGGACCATTCACATTTATACAGTGATCAGTGCTATAAAAATACACTGATTACTGTATAAATGTGATTGGCAGGGAAGGGGTTAACACTAGGGGGCGATCAAGGGGTTAAATGTGTTACCTAGGGAGTGATTCTAACTGTAGGGGGAGGGGACTCACAAGGGGAGGAGACCGATCGGTGTTCCTCTGTACTGGGAACACACCATCCGTCTCCTCTCACCTGACAGGACGTGGATCTGTGTGTTTAATCGCGCATCGGTTCCAGGGTGACGGGGCGCATCGGTTCCCGGGTGACGGGGTGCATCGGTTCCCGGGTGACGGGGCGCATCGGTTCCCGGGTGACGCGGCGGGCCCCCTAGAGGGCCGAGAAGCGGAGGACATCATATGACGCCCGGCCAGAACGAGAGCCGCACCGCCCAGCTGTCATTTGACGGTCGGCGGGCGGCAAGCGGTTTAATATGTTCGAAGAGTGATGCTGTTATAGCACCTCCTATGTCACCTAGGCCATTGCATATCACCTCCATAGCGAGAGCACCAAATAAAGCAATGGGCATCTGCCAGCTTCCCATCTATTATTAAAGTGGAGTCCCAAGCTGGCTGTTGTATGACTTGCAGTAAAAAGGATGTTAGGCCATGGAGTGCTTGATAAAATATTCCAGGTGGGTATCCTGGAAGTATTTTAGGTGCAATAATAGGGAGGGACATCCCTTAGGCAGCTCTCTGGAGGACAAGGGCCATAAGCAGAATTGCAACTCAGAGCAGCTTAATATGTACAAAGGAAAGTGTCAAGCCAATTGTATAGTCTAGAAATTATTTTATTGGAAGTTGCTCTTTAAAAAAAAGCCAATTTGTTTGGGGATCCTAAAGATTAATTTTCATTAGGGCTAATTTTGATAAAGAAAGGGGGCTTTTAAAACCCCCAAATAGTGTTAGCTTTTTATAAAACAACAGCTTTCTATTACATACATATTACACAAGCTTGGTGTTTTTCTTCCTGTTGATGTGACTTAACATGGTACTATGTATGCCCAACTCAAAAAATACTTTCTATTGCTTTTAGTCTTCTTTATATCTCCAAACCCAAATCCCTTTTTCTTTTTTTTTTCTTTTTTTTCTTATGCAGTGATCCAGCTTCCTGTTAGAGCATGGCTGTGTTTCTTCTCCATGGTCTTTCTGTATGTACAGTTGCAAAAAAAAGTATGTGAACCCTTTTGGAATGATATGGATTTCTGCACAAATTGGTCATAAAATGTGATCTGTTCTTCATCTAAGTCACAATAGACAATCACAGTCTGCTTAAACTAATAACACACAAATAATTAAATGTTACCATGTTTTTATTGAACACACCATGTAAACATTCACAGTGCAGGTGGAAAACGTATGTGAACCCCTAGACTAATGAGATCTCCAAGAGCTAATTGGAGTAAGGTGTCAGCCAACTGGAGTCCAATCAATGAGATGAGATTGGAGGTGTTGGTTACAGCTGCCCTGCCCTATAAAAAACAAACACCAGTTCTGGGTTTGCTTTTCACAAGAAGCATTGCCTGATGTGAATGAAGCCTCGCACAAAAGAGCTCTCAGAAGACCTACGATTAAGAATTGTTGACTTGCATAAAGCGGGAAAGGGTTATAAAAGTATCTCCAAAAGCCTTGCTGTTCATCCGTCCACGGTAAGACAAATTGTCTATAAATGGAGAAAGTTCAGCACTGCTGCTACTCTCCCTAGGAGTGGGCGTCCTGTAAAGATGACTGCAAGAGCACAGCGCAGACTGCTCAATGAGGTAAAGAAGAATCCTATAGTGTCAGCTAAAGACTTACAAAAGTCTCTGGCATATGCTAACATCCCTGTTAGCGAATCTACGATACGTAAAACACTAAACACAATGGATTTCATGGGAGGATACCACAGAGGAAGCCACTGTTGTCCAAAAAAAAACATTGCTGCACGTTTACAGTTTGCACAAGAGCACCTGGATGTTCCACAGCAGTACTGGCAAAATATTCTGTGGACAGATGAAACCAAAGTTGAGTTGTTTGGAAGAAACACACAACACTATGTGTGGAGAAAAAGAGGCACAGCACACCAACATCAAAACCTCATCCCAACTGTGAAGTATGGTGGTGGGGGAATCATGGCTTGGGTCTGCTTTGCTGCGTCAGGGCCTGGACGGATTGCTATCATGGGAGGAAAAATTTATTCCCAAGTTAATCAAGACATTTTGCAGGAGAACTTAAGGCCATCTGTCCACCAGCTGAAGCTCAACAGAAGATGGGTGTTGCAACAGGACAACGACCCGAAGCATAGACGTCAATCAACAACAGAATGGCTTAAACAGAAGAAAATACGCCTTCTGGAGAGGCCCAGTCAGAGTCCTGACCTCAACCCGATTGAGATGCTGTGGCATGACCTCAAGAAAGCGATTCACACCAGACATCCCAAGAATATTGCTGAACTGAAACAGTTCTGTAAAGACGAATGGTCAAGAATTACTCCTGATCGTTGTGCACGTCTGATCTGCAACTACAGGAAACGTTTGGTTGAATTTATAGCTGCCAAAGGAGGTTCAACCAGTTATTAAATCCAAGGGTTCACATACTTTTTCCACCTGCACTGTGAATGTTTACATGGTGTGTTCAATAAAAACATGGTAACATTTAATTCTTTGTGTGTTATTAGTTTAAGCAGACTGTGATTGTCTATTGTTGTGACTTAGATGAAGATCAGATCACATTTCATGACCAATTTGTGCAGAAATCCATATCATTCCAAAAGGGTTCACATACTTTTTTTTGCAACTGTATGTACAGTATGTCACCTACTTTTGCTCACTCTCAAGATGTACAGGGGCAATAGGATTTGTAGTGTGCATAAAGCAGTGCACATGGCCACAACTAACGTGCACTGCTAAAGATGGAAGGTAGGTGACTCCGCGCAAAAGGACTTCAAACACCACGTAGTAGTCAGAGCTGCTGCCTCTACTTATTGCTGCCTCCTAATTAGGTGGAGCAAGGATATGAAAAAATGAGGGGTGTAGTGGTGGCGCTGCTCTTACGTGAAACCAATCTGCAGGAAGCCAGATATTGGTAATGATAGGTCTACAAATGAGAAACACGGGGGTTCTCTCTGATATAATCAGAACCTAAGTGGGACCACACATAGAATGTAAAAATCAAATAAATAAATGAAATAAGTAAATAAAGTGGGGTGTCTCTGCCAGGTGTTTACTTGGCCTTAGCAATAGCCTTCAGAAGGTGATAGTGATAATGGACGTAAAGTGAGTGAAGGATTTAGTAGGAATACATTAATTAGTTGAAATAAATAAGTAATATGAATTTTCCAATTCCGGCTCGGCCGGGTGTTTACTAGCAGAGGATTAGCTATTGGAAGTGCTGTGAAGTAAATTGATGCTACCAATGTGGTTTCATTTATTTATTTGATTTTTACATTCTATGTGTGATCCCACTTAGGTTCTGATTATATCAGAGAGAACCCCCTTTGTGTTTCTCATTTGTAGACCTATCATTACCAATATCTGGCTCCCAGCAGATTGGTTTCACGTAAGAGCAGCGCCACCACTACACCCCTCAACGTGCACTGCTAGTTCCAAACAAACAGAAGTGAGGGGATAAAGGAGAGATTCAGGCACTTATTGTTAGAAATTCTATATATAGCCCTACAGAACAGATAGTGCACAGTCCACATGGGCTTGGCTGCTTAAAGTGGACCATCAGTTATTTTTTTCAACTTTCCATCTATTAAACCTTCTGTCCTTGTTGTTCTAACTTTGGCTAGTAAAACATTTGTTTCTGCCAGTAAATACCTTATACAGCCCACTTCCTGTTTCTTGTCTGGTAATAAGTCTTGGCTTATGACATCATGCACAGCTCTCTCTCTCTCTCATTCTCATGAGAGTTTGCCAGGAAGGGAGGGGGGGATGAGTCATAAGAGGGCCAATGAGCTGCATGGCTTCAGAGTTGGAGGTGTGCCTCCTGTGTGTCTGTGTAAATCCAGGAAGTGATCAGGCAGCAGCTTCAGCTAAAATGGTTGCAGCCAGACTTAGTGGAGGGAGATTTCTGCAGCATATTTGGCAAGTACAGAATTACAGTATATATAAAATAAAATGCAAAGTGGTTGGAGGAAAGCCTCAGAATGGCAAAGATGTTTTTATTACAAATTATGTGAGCAGACTGCAGTTCCTCTTTAACTGCAGACAGGAAATGGGAACTTTATTATACAGAGAAAAGACATAGAGTTTTACCAAAGCACTGCCATCTACTGGCTAATGTAGTTGTTGCACAAAAATACATGAACAATGTATTCCAACACTGAAGCCTCGTACACACGACCGAGTTTCTCGTCGTTAAAAACACGTCGTTTTTTTTCGACGAGATTCTTGTTAACCTTGACGAGTTTCTCGTCAAGCTTTCCATGCGTACACACTGACATTTCCCAATTTCCTCATTGTTCTCCGCGCTCACGTCCAGCACGTACGACGGCACTATAAAGGGGAAGATTTCTTGGCGCCACCCCTTGGGCTGCTTTTGCTGATCTCGTGTTACCGCGTGTGAAGTAAAAGTTTGGGAAGAGACGATTCACGCTTTTCAGTCTTCGTGCTTTTCAGTTCGTTTTCTGAGGTTCAGTTTGTGCTTGTGGGTTCGTATCTTGACTTTCAGGGCGTCTAGGCAGGTCGTATCTGTTTTACAGTGCGTTCTTGCCCGTTCGTTTCTGTTTTTCAGTTAGTTATTCATAGGCCTTGCTGTTCTAAAGTGCATTCTGTTCTGTACGTTCTGATAAGACGACCGTTTCCTAGCCATGTCGCCTGGACGTTCTCATCGTCGAGTTCGTGCTGTGCGTGCGCTTGGTGTTGGTCTGCTTGTTTTGGACCAAGACCAGTCCATGAATGGTGTGAGGAGGAGTTCATGGACCAAGAATTGGTTGCTCCAGCGGGACCAATTCTGCCACATGCCTCTGCTGCGGGAGATAGTCGAGAATAATCCTGAGGACTACAGGAATTTTCTGCGGATGTCTGACCCCGTTTTTCAGGAACTGTTGGCTTTGGTGTACCCCTATATTACCAGGCAGGACACCGTTATGCGGGAAGCCATCAGTGCTGAGCAGAGGCTCATCGCCACGTTACGTTATCTGGCAACAGGGAGAAGTCTTCAGGACTTGAAGTTCACGACAGGCATCTCCCCCCAGGCTCTGGGCCTCATAATCCCAGACACCTGTTCTGCCATCATCCAAGTCCTGCAGGAGGACTATATTAGGGTAAGTTTTCTCCTTTAACATCACATTTTATGTATTTCATGTATGCTAATGTATTGTATTTCTTTCATCCTTCCCTAATTACCATGATTGTAATATACTGAGAATGTCCCCTTTGTCCTCATGCATGCTGGAAGCTTTAGATTGCCCCTTTTTTCTCCTCCATGCATATTTCCCTTCACTAACCTTTCCAGCAGGGGCGCCTGTTGCAACAAATGTTTGGGGGTCCAACCCCAATTTAGGAAATAAACTTCCTCCATTTTTGCAAAGGTGCCTATTAAACGCCCCCAGTTGTCCCCTCCAATGCAGCCATTTTGTTCCCTCCAATGCAGCCATTTTGTCCCCTCCAATGCAGCCATTTTGTCCCCTCCAATGCAGCCATTTTGTTCCCTCCAATGCAGCCAGTTTCCCCCCAGCCCTGCACATACCTTCTTGTGGTCAGCGCCATCCTTCTTCTGTCCTTGATGTCTTCTCCTTCCCTTGATGTTGCATCAGCCAATCATGTTACCATTAAACAGACTTGGTGAACATGATTGGCAGAGCAGCCTGTCAGTGTTTACCCAAGGAATGCTCCCCCCCCCGCGTCCCCTATTTAACTTTTATGAAGCCCATTACATCCCTCAGGCTGTAATGTGCAAGCCTATTTGCCTCCCTGTTTCTGATATGCAATTTTCACCCCATAAATGCTGCAGTTATTCATATGTTGGTCGCTTAACAGGGGGCCATCCACCTGAATAGTGGGCGGCATTGACAATACATAGGTTAATGCAAGGCATGAACCTATGTATTGTTCTGAGTGATGGGCACAGGAGAGAGGGGGCAGTGCTCCAGCGCCCACTCTGGACGCACCGCCACTGCACTGCTATCCTGTGGCCAAACACATCTACCCCCCCCCCAAAATAATTTATTAATGGACCATCAGAGGGGGTGATGAATATGAAACATGAGCCTTCCATTATACTTATTTTAAACACCTTAATAAACGTAGAATTAGATTGATGTTGGCCTCTAATGTTTTTTATTATAATCTCCTTGTAATGTAATATTTTTAAATTCTAATTTTCTTTCATCTTGTTTGACTCCCCAGCTTCCTTCCACGCCACAGGAATGGCAGACTGTGGCATCGGAGTTTGCCACGCGGTGGGACTTCCCCAACTGCGGTGGTGCCATAGACGGGAAGCACGTCCGCATCGTGCCGCCACCCCGTTCTGGGTCCTACTACTTCAACTACAAGGGGTTTCATAGCATTGTGCTGATGGCGGTGGTGTCAGCACGGTATGATTTCCTCTATGTTGATGTAGGGAAGAATGGTCGGATGTCCGATGGGGGATCCTTCATCCAGACGGAGTTTGCCCTCCGTCTCCAGAGTGACGACCCTGCATTGCCACCGGATGCAGGGAATATTGAAGGACTCCCCTTTGTTTTCTTGGCTGATGAAGCCTTCGGGCTCGGACCACATCTTATGAGGCCATTTCCTCACAGGACCCTGACCCCAGAGAAGAGGGTGTTCAATTACCGGCTGGCCAGGGGCCGAAGAGTCGTTGAAAATGCCTTCGGCATAATGGCCAGCCGGTTCCACATTTTTATGACTTCCATACACTTGACGGACTACAAAATAAACTATGTAGTTTTATGCTGCTGTGTGCTACACAATTTTCTCAGCAGAAAATCCAATTCGTATATGGCCTCAGTATTGCCTGAGGCTGGACTTTCACCTGCTAATCCCCTGCCGGGCCTGGAATCTGCCCGTCCTGGCTTGCCCCCCAAAATGCCCGTGAGGTTCGGGACAAATATATGCAATATTTCACGGGTAGGGGGGCAATTCCTATGCCAGGCTATGGCTAAAGATTCCTGGAGAACGAGTTAAATAAAAATCTGTTTTAAAGTTTTATCTTTTGTTTGTTTCCTGTCTCCTATTTTGTCTTAGTGCATTTGTAGTGCCAAGTGTATTTTCCTTTAGTAAATAACAACCATTTCACTATGTAACCTTAAAAAAAACACCAAATAAGGTTAGAGCGTATTAGAAAAAGAAGCTACACGTTGTTTGTGTTCAAACATTTTACTCTGTGCACATTCACACACATTTTTTTTTTTTGCCTGGCCACAAACCGGCAATTGTTTTCTTAGGAAAATACAAAAACAACAGTTGCATTCCAAAAATTACAACATTGGATACCTCTGAGCAATCTGACACATTCACTTACACAAACTATGTCTCTATGTGCCCGTCCTAATATGGGGTCTTGCCACCCCTTGCCCAGCCAAAAATTGAATATGCACACATTTTGTATTATTTTCCACTAGGGATTTTAGACTCCTGATCCCTATTGTCAACATGTGCTATCTGCCATCAGGGGTGATCAATGGACGTGTTTTGGGGGTGCAACCCCTTCCTCAGTTCACCTACTTTAGATACGAGGAAGGGGTTGCACCCCCAAAAGACGTACATGGATATCCCCTGATGGCAGATGGCACATGTTGACACACTGTGTGCATATTCAATTTTTGGCTGGTTGCATTGTCAAAAACTGTTTAAAAGGTTGATGAACAGTCATTCCTGAAAAAAAATGGGTGTTTGGTTGCCTTATTCTATTCTCCCCAAAACATCTAGAATGTCTTTAAATGTTTGATCCATCACATGAATTATTTGTTTTATTCTGTCCAGTTCCGTGCTACATTCCATCACTTGCTGTATTATTCGGAGGGCACTGTCAGCAGAGAAACGTGTACTATCCTTCACCACAACATTTACATCCCCTAAAAACAAAATAAAAAGGTATTATAACTCTGCAGGCCTACATCTCTTACCTGAAGCTGGGGTGACAGATACTGACCTGTTGTGGTGACCAGTTCCACAACGTCATCCACCTCTCCTTCCTGCACTTCTCCTTCCTCCACCTCAACTTCCTCAACATCCTTCGGTTGTGGGTCTTTGGGAGTTTGGGGTTGTTGTGAAGCTGTGGGGTTCCTGTGCTCCCTGGAGTGTTCTCCTCCCAGTCTTCTCTCCCCTATGAGAATCAAACAAAAGGTCTATTTATCACACTGAAATTCTCTATGAAAAATAAAAACAGGCTAAATTGCTTGGAAGTGGGGTACAAGTGTGTGTTTGGGCGGAAGTTAAAGATGAATGCATTATTTATGACCAATAATATGTTTAGTATTCACCTTTGGCTGTCAGTTTTTAGACATGGAGGCACCACAAAAAATCACTAATGCACCTGTGTGGGACACCCAAAAAAGGCGGGTCTGGTGGCCCACACTATAGTGCTCCAAAGTACAGATGTGGAAGCAGCTGCTGAGTGTCCTCTCCTTTACACTGACTAAAGTTTGCATTTCATTCTCTTTACAAACACATCATCTAGCCTAAAAATTTGTAACAATTTTTTTTTAAAAACACGCAGATGTCTAATTACTTTTGTGGCTATAAAATAAGCCAAAACAGCGGATAGTGGCTGAACGAAGTGTCTGTAACGTAACGAACGATTACTGTGCCAAACCAAGTTCAAATTATTAAATTATGGAAGGGAGTCCAATATGATAAAATCAAAAAAAGGAGCAACATGTAAGTTGAGAAAAACATTAATAGCAGAAAAGTGTACATTTTACTTACTTTTTGCTAGCATTCTCTTAATGCTCCTTAACTGCTCTGGCTCCCTCAGTTTGAGGTCTGACCACCTCTTTCTGAGCTGCTCATTTCAGCGTTTCACCCCGAAATTCGTCTTCAGACTCTTCATGACTTTCTTCAGGATTTTGGCCTTCCTTCTATTTGGTTTGCTATACGGCCCATGCTTTGCGTCATAATCCGACTTGAGCAAGATGTCCACCATCTCCGCCATTTCCGCAAAAGACATATTAGATGCCTTGAATCTCCTCCTTGATCGTGACGTTTCCTCGGTCTCTGGGCTTGTCTCCTCCTCGTTAGTTGCGGAATTATCAGACACCTGCTGTAAATCCGCCATATCTGTCTGCGCGCCGAAAGAGAAGGGGCGGGGAAAAGATGTTAGTTAGAACGTCATGGGCGGGCGACGTGTGCGGAGCGACGTGTTCGTAGTTTGACGCATGCGTGGTGTATATATAGCAAACACATATGTGACTATACTACGTTCGGTGTGCGGAGAGAGGAGTTCAAGTGACGGACGTGCGAACGAAGGTATGTGATTTTGTGAGTTGGACAAATTGTTGGCCTATACTGTCTGGAGAATGTTGTAGGATATATATGGTGACTATGATGTTAAGGAGGTTAGACTGTTTGCCTCACATTAGTTATATATTATTTATTTTACTTGCAGATACAATATGAATGTCTTCATTAGTGATAAAGATTTCCTTGCGGAATTTATAGACCGGGTAAGGGAGCTGCCCGCTCTGTGGGAGACGAAAAACCCCATCCACAAAAAAAGAGGGGTGAGAAAAGCAGCGCTGGAGACCCTGCTCCCATTTGTGCATACCAAGGTGCCCACAGCCACAGCAAAACAGGTGGACACTAAAATTGGGAGCTTGAGAGGCACCTACAGGACTGAACGCTCTAAGGTCCTGGCTTCTCAGAGGTCAGGAGCAGCAGCAGATGATGTGTATGTCCCCAATTTGTGGTACTACAGCAGGATGTCCTTCCTGGATGACCACATTGAGGCAAGGCCATCACTCTCCACTCTTCCCCCCAGACTTCCCTGCAGCCAACCTGAGCCTTCTCTGGAGCAAGAGGAGGCAGCCATCCTGGATGATCCTGATTTGGCCATCTGGAGCCAGGTATAGTATTAAATGAAAATGTATTGGGATAAACTTAATGTTTGACAAATATGTCAAGATGACAAACATAAACTATTTAGAGTTCCACAAGTGAAATCAAGATCTCTAGACATTAGTCTGGACTTAATTGGGTGCTAAATAGTCAATCTGATGTAGTTGTAAATTTTAGAAAATGATTTCAGGATTTACATTCTAATTGCTTCAATCATGATTATAAATTTTGAGGCAAAGATTAAAGCAACATATTAAACTATGTCCCTTTTTCATACACAGGATGAAATCAGCCAGGAGGAGGGTCTGGAAACTGTCAGGCAGGAGGAGGCAGGGCCCAGTGGCAGCCAGGAGGTGGCAGGGCCCAGTGGAAGGCAGGAGGTGGCAGGGCCCAGTGGCAGCCAGGAGGTGGCAGGGCCCAGTGGCAGGCAGGAGGTGGCAGGGCAAAGGAGAAGCACCAGATCACAGGTGCCTCCCATCCGAATTCCCAAAAGAGGCAGGAGGGACAGGACCACCAGTGAGGCAGCAATGGCCCTTATTAGAGAGGCCCATGCCACCCTCAAGGAGCCCACATCCTCTGAAGAGGCCATTGCCGGCCTAGTGGAGGCAAAGTTCAAGGTGATGAGCATGGAGCAACGCCTCCTATGCGAGCCCCTGCTCATCACCTTGCTCAACAAGGGGGTGATGGGAAAAATTACCCCCAATACAGCAATTTGTGAGGTGGCACAACTGTCCCAACCTCAACCTCCTCCTCCACCTCCACCTTCTTCTTCTGCCCCACCCCCTTCTCCTTCACCTCCACCTTGTTCTTCCGCCCCACCCCCTTCTCCTCCACCTCCACCTTGTTCTTCCGCCCCACCCCCTTCTCCTCCACCTCCTCCTCCACCTTGTTCTTCCGCCCCACCCCCTTCTCCTCCACCTCCACCTCCACCTTGTTCTTCTGCCCCACCCCCTTCTCCTCCACCTCCACCTTGTTCTTCTGTGCCACCCCCTTCTCCTCCACCTCCTCCTCCTCCTGACAGGAGTACCCCTCCAGTGGCCCAGCCTCCAGCCAAACGAAGAAGGAAGGCTGCAGGGAAGGCTTCAGGGAAGGTTGCAGGGAAGGTTGCCAGGAAGACGAGGAAGTGATGGCCTTGCTTCATTGTGGTCGGACAGAAGGCAGCCTGTTGTAGTACCACAGACTTGGGACATATATCTCACCTGCTGCTGTTCCTGACCTCTGGGAGGCCAGCATCAGATTGTGCTCAGAAATGTTGGCCTTCTCAAGCTCCCAATTTTAGTATCCACACAGGGTTGATGTGTGCTCTGGGGTCCCTGGGATGCACAAATGGCAGCAGGTTCTCCAGTGCTGCCTTCTCTTTATTTTTTACAAAACATGAATAAATGTTATTTTTGTTTAAGTTCATACTTGACTATGTGTATTTGTAAAAATTAAAAATTTAGCTTTGGAGTAAGCAGATACATTTGACTGACAAAAAAAGGGACAGATAACAACCCCCCAAAAAAATTAAAGAATCTTATTTCCCAAAAAGAGGGTGTAAAATTTAACAACTATATATTAAAATATCCAATGGGAGATCACTATCAAAACATTGCGAAATTAAAATTAACATCAGTTTGAAAAATATAAAAATTTTAAATATTCATAAAAACTTGCACGATATAATACACATAAATCTTCTTAAGAGCAGCATGAAAAAGGTTAAAAAAAGATAGTCATAACTCTGTGTGAATATCAGCAGCAAAAGAAGTTCTTTCGTTTTGATTAATGTAACATTCTAAAGAAGATTTCGATGCACAACATTTAAACGATGCAATAATTTCGAGCGTGACGAATGTGCTATCTCCATTACGAAGGCTTGTTTTACCAGAAGATGCGCTCCCGTCTCATACTTGCTTCTGAGCATGCGCGCTTTTGAAAGACTCGTTAAAGCATACACACGAACCATTTTTTCGTCACAAAACAGGCCGACGAGAAACACGACGAGGAAATCAGGAATCCTGACGAGAAAATAGAGAGCAGGTTCTCTATTTTCTCGTCGAGATTCATGGCAATTTTCTCGTCGTAAAACCATACACACGAACGGTTTTCTCGAGAAAAAAGCTCTCGCGGCACTTTTCTTGCCCGTTTTGGACGAGAAACTCGTTCGTGTGTACGAGGCTTGAGACCCCTTTCACACTGAGGGCGTGTTGCAGGCGTTATAGCGTTAAAAATAGCGCCTGCAATCCACCCTCAAACAGCTGCTCCATTGTCTCCAGTGTGAAAGCCCTCAGGCTTTCACACTGGTGCGGTGCGCTAGCAGGACGGTAAATAAAGTCCTGCTAGCCGCATCTTTGGAGTGGTGAAGAAGCGGTGTGTTTACCGCTCCTCCGCCGCTCCTGCCCATTGAAATCCATGGGACAGCGCGGCTATACCGCCCGCAATGCGCTGCTTCAGCAGCGCATTGTGGGCGGTTTTAACCCTTTCTCGGGCGCTAGCGGGGATTAAATGCGCCCCGCTAGCGGCTGAAATGCGCCGCAAATCCGCCCATAGTGTCGGCGGTAAAAATAACGGCGTTTTACCGCCGACGCTATGGGCAGCTCAGTGTGAAAGGTGTCTTATAGAGTACATTGAGGCGGATAAACACAGTAAGTAATTATTTCATAAAAAATTGATTACAAGGCCATTAAGTAGTGGATGAGTATGGATTATATTTGGAGAATTAGGATATTGTTTAGTGTCACTTTAGGATGTCCCTTTAGGATCTGTTTAAGATTGGCGAAATCCAGGTGAAATACATGCACATGCTGTACATAGGACAAGGCAGCTTATACAACTAAAAGAGTACAGCTACCACCTCATTTTTGTGAAACCTCTTTTAGTATTATCTGTATCATCTGTATTATCATGCTCCTTGACGTTTAAAAATACATGCTATTTTACTCACCAACCCTTGAATGCTAATTGAATATGTCTACCCCTTTTTTGTGCTTTATAAGTAGGCAAATTCATTCAAATGCATTCATTATTTTAAATCATATGCAACCATTGTCTATGCTTTTCAATCTGGTTTATGTAGATTAGTCACATGTGTATGAAATGACAGAATACAATGTCGCTCCCAGCATGCCGTTCCACTTTCAACAATATATTTGTCAAATGCAGCACAAATATATCTACATGTGTTTTTAATGTGATTACGTGTTGGTTTCTATTTTTGGCATCTAGGTATCTTGTAGACTATAAAGTGGTTGTAAAGGTTCCTTTTTTATTTAAAAAAAATAACAAACATATCATACTTACCTCCACTGTGCAGCTCGTTTTGCAAAAAGTGGCCCCCGATTAGGGATGAGCTCGGTGTTCGAGTCGAACATAGGTTCAACTCGAACATCGGCTGTTCTCGCGTTCGGCGAACAACGAACGATTTGGGCCGTTCGCGCCAAATTCGAGTGACGCAAACGGCCCACAATACACTGCGCCATTGCAGTGTAATCCCGGCGCTGTGATTGGCCAAGCATGCACTGTGACCCTGCATGCTTGGCCAATCACAGCGCCGGCAGCGAGGAGAGCAATGATTGGCCACAGGCACGATGCCTGTGGCCAATTATAGCTGAGGGGGTTTAGTACACGCCCCACACTATAAAAGGCCGCCAGCGCGGCGGCCTTGTGTAGTGTGTTCCGGAGCAGGGAAAGTGAAGGATAGGCAGGGACAGTGTCAAATCTTGTCAAATCTATTCTTTGCTAAACCTTGTGTGTAGGGACAGAGAAGGATAGGCAGGGAGAGTGTCAGTGTCATATTCTTTGCTAAACCTTGTGTGTAGGGAGAGAGAAGGATAGGCAGGGAACAGTGTCAGTGTCATATTCTTTGCTAAACCTTGTGTGCAGGGAGAGAGAAGGATAGGCAGGGAGAGTGTCAGTGTCATATACTTTGATAAACCTTGTGTGCAGGGAGAGAGAAGGATAGGCAGGGAGAGTGTCAGTGTCATATACTTTGATAAACCTTGTGTGCAGGGAGAGAGAAGGATAGGCAGGGGACAGTGTCAGTGTCATATTCTTTGCTAAACCTTGTGTGCAGGGAGAGAGAAGGATAGGCAGGGAGAGTGTCAGTGTCATATACTTTGATAAACCTTGTGTACAGGGAGAGAGAAGGATAGGCAGGGGACAGTGTCAGTGTCATATTCTTTGCTAAACCTTGTGTGCAGGGAGAGAGAAGGATAGGCAGGGAGAGTGTCAGTGTCATATACTTTGATAAACCTTGTGTACAGGGAGAGAGAAGGATAGGCAGGGGACAGTGTCAGTGTCATATTCTTTGCTAAACCTTGTGTGCAGGGAGAGAGAAGGATAGGCAGGGAGAGTGTCAGTGTCATATACTTTGATAAACCTTGTGTGCAGGGAGAGAGAAGGATAGGCAGGGGACAGTGTCAGTGTCATTGTTGCTAAGCCTCCTGCACATTATACACCTGAAGTTAGCCCGTATTGCTGCTTTTTCCTGGTGTGTTACACAAACAGGATTTTGCGGCACTTACAGCGGGTGGAGTGTGCCTCCTGACCATACTACACCTTAACTTAGCCTGTATTGCTGCTTTTTCCTGGTGTGTTACACAAACAGGATTTTGCGGCACTTACAGCGGGCGGAGTGTACCTCCTGACCATATTACACCTTAACTTAGCCTGTATTGCTGCTTTTTCCTGGTGTGTTACACAAACAGGATTTTGCGGCACTTACAGCGGGCGGAGTGTGCCTCCTGACCATATTACACCTTAACTTAGCCTGTATTGCTGCTTTTTCCTGGTGTGTTACACAAACAGGATTTTGCGGCACTTACAGCGGGCGGAGTGTGCCTCCTGACCATATTACACCTTAACTTAGCCTGTATTGCTGCTTTTTCCTGGTGTGTTACACAAACAGGATTTTGCGGCACTTACAGCGGGCGGAGTGTGCCTCCTGACCATATTACACCTTAACTTAGCCTGTATTGCTGCTTTTTCCTGGTGTGTTACACAAACAGGATTTTGCGGCACTTACAGCGGGCGGAGTGTGCCTCCTGACCATATTACACCTTAACTTAGCCTGTATTGCTGCTTTTTCCTGGTGTGTTACACAAACAGGATTTTGCAGCACTTACAGCGGGCGGAGTGTGCCTCCTGACCATATTACACCTTAACTTAGCCTGTATTGCTGCTTTTTCCTGGTGTGTTACACAAACAGGATTTTGCGGCACTTACAGCGGGCGGAGTGTGCCTCCTGACCATATTACACCTTAACTTAGCCTGTATTGCTGCTTTTTCCTGGTGTGTTACACAAACAGGATTTTGCGGCACTTACAGCGGGCGGAGTGTGCCTCCTGACCATATTACACCTTAACTTAGCCTGTATTGCTGCTTTTCCCATTTCCCTGCAGGCCATTAGAATGTATGGAAGGCAAACAAGGAGAGGCAGACAGACAGGAGCCAATAAAAGAGGGCAAGCAGGCTCTGTGTCTAGAGACAACAGTGCTGGTCGTGGACGCGGTGCATCGCCATCAGCACGTGGCCATGGGACACGCTTGTCCTTCTTTTCGGCAGCTGGACGTGTTGAGCCGCATCATGCCGAAGACTTGGTAGAGTGGATGACCAAGCCCTCCTCATCCTCCTCATCCTCTCTCACCCAGGCTCAGGGTACTGGCAAAGCAGCTGCCAAAGCGTCCTCTTCCCTGGTATCAATGTCATCATCAGTCACTCCTTCCCTAGACCAACCATGTCCTCCTGAGGAGTCCCCCGAACTGTTTGAGCACAGTGTTGGGTACATGCTCCAGGAGGATTCCCAGCGTTTCGAAGGGTCTGATGATGATACCCAGCTAGAGGAAGGCAGTAGCGTGAGAGCAGAGAGAGGGGATGCTCAAGAAGGACACCAATCTGGCAGTCATGTTCCAGCAGCTGCAGCATACTGCCAGATTGGCTCCAGTGATGAGGAGGGAGGGGATGATGAGGTCACTGACTCCACGTGGGTGCCTAATAGGAGAGAGGAGGAGGATGAGGAGGAGGCACATCTCCAACGAGGCAGGATGCCCTCGGGGGGCCAGCGTAAGGGCAGCACACTGACGGAATCACACCGCAGAGCTCCGCCTGTGCAAGGCGCTGCCTCTGCCCGTTATTCAACAAGTTCTTTGGTGTGGGCCTTTTTTGAGTCGAGTGCATCAGATCGCACAGCTGCTGTTTGCAACATATGTCTCAAGCGTATATCGCGTGGCCAAAACATCACCCGCTTGGGCACCACATGCTTGACCAGACATATGTTGACCTGCCATGCAGCTCGTTGGCAAGCCTACCTTAAAGACCCACACCAAAGAACAAAGCTGACCTCTTCTTGCACCGCATCAGCTGGGATCTCCAACCCCACTATACCTTCAGTCCTCTCTGAAACCTGCTCTGAGAGGAATGAAGGTGTAGAATTAGGTGTGTCACAGCCAAGTACTTGCGGGCACTCTGCTAGCAGTACACCAACGTCCGATTCTAGCAGGCAAATTTCCCTGCCCCAGCTGCTGGACCGTCGAAAGAAGTTCACTCCCAGCCATCCACATGCCCAGCGGTTGAATGCTAGCTTGGCTAAATTGCTAGCGCTTCAACTGCTGCCTTTTCAGTTGGTAGACTCGGCCCCCTTCCGTGAGTTTGTGCAATGTGCGGTTCCTCAGTGGCAGGTTCCCAAACGCCACTTTTTCTCACGGAAGGCGATTCCGGCTCTCTACCGGCATGTGGAAGGCAATGTCTTGGCCTCGCTGGACAGGGCGGTCAGCGGTAAGGTGCATGTTACCGCTGACTCATGGTCCAGCAGGCATGGACAGGGACGTTACCTTTCTTTCACGGCCCATTGGGTCATTCTTTTGGCAGCTGGGAAGGATGCAGGACAAGGTGCAGTAGTGTTGGAGGTTGTTCCACCGCCACGCCTCCAAAATGCTACTACTGGTTGTGACACACCTCTGTCCTCCACCCCCTCCTCTTCTTCTTCCTCCGTGGCCTCTTCCTGTGCTTTGTCCTCGGAACCAGCGGTGCTCCATAGGCGTTCAAGGGGCTACGCAAGTACGCAGGCAAAAAGATGCCATGCCGTGCTTGCGCTGGTGTGTTTGGGGGACAGGAGCCACACTGGGGCAGAGGTTCTGTCTGCTCTGCAGGGGCAGGCCGAGAGGTGGTTGACGCCACGCCAGCTTAAGCCAGGAATGGTAGTTTGCGACAATGGCACCAACCTCCTCTCCGCTCTCCGACAGGGACAACTGACCCATGTGCCCTGTGTGGCTCACGTCCTTAACCTGGTGGTGCAGCAGTTCTTGGGCAGGTACCCGGGCTTACAGGATGTCCTGAGGCAGGCCAGGAAAGTCTGTGTGCATTTCCGCAGATCTTATAATGCCAGTGCTCGCCTGGCTGAGCTGCAAAAGGAGTTGAACCTGCCCAAGAACCGCCTTATATGTGACATGCCCACCAGGTGGAAGTCAACGTTGGCCATGCTGCAGCGGCTGCACACGCAGCAGAGGGCCATCAATGAGTACCTGTGCGACTACGGCACCAGGACAGGGTCAGGGGAGCTCGGGTTTTTTTCACCACGCCAGTGGGGCATGATCAGGGATGCATGCACTGTCCTGGCACCATTTGAGGAGGCCACGAGGATGGTGAGCAGTGACAGTGCATGCATCAGTGACACTGTACCTCTTGTCCACCTGTTGGAACATACGCTGCGTGGAATAATGGACAGGGCACTTGAGGCAGAACAGAGGCAGGAAGAGGAGGACTTCCTTGCCTCTCAAGGCCCCCTTTACCCAGACAGTGTTCCTTCTGTCCCACACATCGCACAGGAAGAAGAGGAGGAGGATTGTGTCAGCATGGAGGTGGAGCCTGGCACTCAGCATCATCAGCAGCAGTCTTTTAGGGATGATTTACAGTCCCAAGAAACCAGTGGACTTGTACGTGGCTGGGAGGAGGTGGCTGCGGATCATGTCGTCCTTAGTGACCCAGAGGACTCCGGACTGAATGCCTCAGCTAACCTACGCTGCAGGGCCTCCCTGATCCTGCAAAGTCTGCGGAAGGATCCTCGTATTCTTCGGATCAAGGAGAGGGACCATTACTGGCTGGCCACTCTCCTTGATCCACGGTACAAGGGTAAGGTTGCGGACCTTATCCTACAGTCGCAGAGGGAGCAGAGGATGAGACAACTCCGGGAGGCCTTGCAGAAAGGTCTGTGCAACGCGTTCCCAGAGACTGGGAGGTTACAAACTCCTGGTCCTGGACAACGAGTTGCTGAGGCTTCGGTCAGTCAAAGAAGGAGCGGTGGGGAAGGTGGCCGTCTGACCGAAGCGTTCAGACAATTCTTTAGTCCGCAGCCCCAAGGTATGATCGGTTCCAGCAACCATCGCCAGCGTCTGATATACATGGTGCAGGAATACCTAGGGGCAAGGTCAGACTTGGACACCTTCCGCACCGAAAATCCTCTGGCTTACTGGGTCTTGAGGATGGATCACTGGCCAGAGCTTGCACAGTATGCAATTAAACTACTGGCCTGTCCTGCATCCAGCGTTCTTTCAGAACGCACATTCAGTGCTGCTGGAGGATTTGTCACGGATCACAGGGTGCGCCTGTCCACCGACTCTGTTGATCGACTGACCTTCATAAAGATGAACCAGTCTTGGATCACCACCAGCTACCAAACACCTGAAGCTGATATAACAGACTAATTTATTTTCAAATGTCACATCCCTTCAAGACTGATGCTGATGCTGAGAGTTTGTCCTGTTATGTTGACTGACTATCCTCCTCCTCCTCAATGATCTGATTGACGATGATAGCTTGGAAGAACATTTTTGTTTCTGGGTGCCGCCACCAGTGGCTAAGGCCCAATTTTTCAGCCCCTGTTTAACAGGGGTGTGTTATTACAATTTTTTATGCAATGCTTTGCAGCAGGGCTCATTCCTGCACTCCAACTAGAGTATCTGGGAGTGGTTGCAGTGTCGTGGCACCAGCACCAGTGGCTAAGGCCCAATTTTTCAGCCCCTGTTTAACAGGGGCGTGTAATTACAATTTTTGATGCAATACTTTGCAACAGGGCTCATTGCTGTGCTCCAAGTACAGTATCTGTGAGGGGTTGCAGTGTTGTGGCACCAGTGCCTAAGGCTCAATTTTTCTGCCCCTGTTTAACAGGGGCATGTAATTACAATTCTTGATCTAATAATTCACAGCAGGGCCCATTCCTGCGCCCACCAAGACTAACTGTGAGGCCTTACAGTGTTGTGTCAACACCACCACCACCACCAAAGGCCCAATTTTTCAGCCCCTGTTTAACAGGGGCATGCAATTACAATTCTTGATCTAATAATTCACAGCAGGGCCCATTCATGCGCCCACCAAGAGTAACTGTGAGGGCTCACAGTGTTGTGGCAACACCAACATGTAAGGGGCAAATTTCAGCTAAGTATATACGGCAGGCCCCTACTTTCAAACATCCAACTTACAAACGACTCCTCCTTGCAAACGGAAGGATACAACAGGAAGTGAGAGGAAATCTACCACTAGGAAGGCAAATTCTCTCCTGTAAGAGTTAATATGGGAAAAAAAGTGTCTCCTCTCCACTGATTCTTTATCATCAATTCTTGTTTCAATAAAAACCCCAAATTTTCAAAAAACATTTGTCATTAGGACGGAAAGTGAGGTGAACTGTTCTGAACAGGTGCACACTGCACAGACAGCAAAACAAATGTTACAGGGGTGATAACCCTTCCCTATGTTTTCCAAAAAGCTTAAAAATAGATTTTTTGGCTGGAGCTACACTTAAACAATGTACCTGTTCAAAATTACAAACAGATTCTACATAAGAACAAACCTACAGTCCCTGTCTTGTATGCACCGCCTGTATACGGCTGTTCAGAGTATATAGGGCCTTTTTTATTTTGTGTGCGGGGTTCCCCTTAATATCCATACAAGACCCAAAGGGGCTGGTAATGGGCTGGGGTGGGGGGGGGGGGTGTGTGATGGGGTAGCTATGCCATTTTTCTTAAAGATTTTCATCCATATTACCGGGACCAGACTATACATTAAAGCCGCAAGCAGTTTTAAATGGCTTTTTTTCCTTTAGAAATGTAATTTTGTGCAGGGACAGTTCTAAACACGGGAAACACGTGGCACTTCACAGGCATACTTTAGACACCCCACAGGTACGATATTTAAAGGAATATTTGACTTTTTTTTTTCACTTTATGCATCATTAAAATGACTGCTCCAGAAAAACGGCCGTTTTTAAAACTTTTTTTTGCATTGATACATGTCCCCTGGTGCAGAACCCGGGTTCCCAAACCCTTTTTAGGACAATAACATGCATAATAGTCGTTATAATTAGCACTTTAGATTTCGAACGTTCGCATCCATTGTATTTAATAGGGTTCTAAAGTTCGTGCGAACTTTCGGTCCGTTCGCGGGTTCTGGTGCGAATCGAACCCGGGGGTGTTCGGCTCATCACTACCCCCGATCATCCTCTTCTGGAGTCCCATGGCGGCTCTCGCGGCTCCTCCCCGCAATAGATAACCCCCTCTGGGAAGCTCTCTCCTTAGGGGGTTGCCTTGTGGGCGCCCTCCCGTGTCATACACTCGGCGTCCATAGCCGCTGAGTGTATGACTCGTCCCCGCCCCCTGGCGGCCGCGTCATTGGATTTGATTGACAGCAGTGGGAGCCAATGGCTGCGCTGCTATCAATATATCCAATGAAGAGCCGAGAAACCGTGGAGAGAGCGATGCGGGATCACGCCCACGGAAATTCGGGGCTCAGGTAAGTAAAACGGGGGGGGGGTCTGGGGGGCCTGACACTGCAAGGTGTTTTTTCACCTTAATGCCTAGGATGCATTACGGTGAAAAAACATGAAGATTTACAACCCCTTTAAAACTGGACTGTCTATTGTGAATAGCTGGCGCATCTATTTAAACTGAAACCATAACAAAGCTTTTTTTGCTAGCTTGGATAGAGAGGAGAAAGAGGTAGAATATAACGGTGGTCACCAGGACAGTATGTGAGGGGCAATCTCCCTAAAGGTAACACAGATAGCATTAACACACCACAAAAAAGGCACTCCAGATCCGTTCCGGATGCATTTCTGCATGCACATTTTTAACAAATTTTTGTTGCGGTGCGTTTTTGATGCGTTTTTGGATGAATTCCAGATGCTTCGTTTCTTATGCGTTCTTGATGTGTTCCATTGCATTCCGGTGCATTTGTTATGTGTTTTACCGCAGTACAGTGCAGTCCAGTACAAGAAAAATGCAGCATGTTCTACTTTTTTTCTGGAACGCCCTGGAACTGACTGCACTGGTGTGAACTATGCCATTGGAAACCATAAAAACCTATTTTCCATGCAAAGGCAGGGCATAGTTGGTGCAAATTTCCTATGGTTTCAGGAAAGAAATTTGCACGATTCCCCCCATCAACACAGTCAATGCTGAAAGGGAAATCCCTCCTGCCGAGCAATTGTCTGCTCCCATCCTGGGGTGGGGCGTGGGAAGCCATCCCTGCCAGGAGAAGACAGTGATTATTGTTGGAGCTACAGCAGCCGCTAGCAATAATCACAAGTGAATTTGGCAGGCTGGTTGTATCCAAGTTGACCGATCGATCAACTTGGTACATTCAGCCTGCCCACACACAGTTTACATCTTAGCCGCTGAACCGGCTGTAATTCAAACCATCTATGGCCAGCCCAAGGCAAAGAGAAAAATAGAAGAATCCACGCTGCAGGTGATTTGACAGAGAGGATTACATTACTCATTCCACCAAGGGAATTAAGATTCGTCCAGTAGCATTAGTACCCTAAAGGACCGATTTCCTGTCCACTAATTCCACTGCAGAATTAGCCACATTCCACCAAACAGGAAAAGGAAGATGTCCTCTTACAATACCTGCTTATTAGATAAGCATCTTATTAGATCAATTACATTGTGGGGGCAATGATTCTTCTGTTTTACAATGTCAAATTACATTTAATGCCTTGTACACACGATCGGATTTCCCGTCGGGATATACTCCCACTGATTTTTCGGCCAGAATTCCGTTCAAGCTGTCAGTGTGTCTTACATACACACTGTCACACCAATTTCCAAATGCCAAGAACGCGGTGACGTACAACACTGCGACTAGCCGAGAAAAATTAAGTTCAATTCTTCCGAGCATGCGTCGACTTGATTCTGAACATGCATGTTTTTTTCTCTGTCGGAGTTCCATTCAGACGAACGTAATTTCCGATAGAAATTTTTTTTTGTCGGAAAAAAAAGAGAACATGTTCTCTTTCTAACTCCGTCGGAATTTCCGACTGAAAAAGTCCAATGGGGCATACACACGGTCGGAATATCCGATGAAAAAATTCCGTCTGACTTTTTTCATCGGAAATTCCGACCGTGTGTACGCGGCATTAGATTTTTTTCCTGTAAGTAAAATAAAAGTATACTCAAGTCTGCCTTCAACAGCAAATAATAAATCTGCAATTAGTATGTGAGGAACTTCATACCTGCTTTTGAACATCTGCTAACTAATACTGTATCATCGTGAATGTACCTAATAACCCCTATTGATGTGTTAAATATTATTTATATTGCCCATAACATATGTTTAATGTTTACTTCAGAATTGAAACAGTTCTATTATTAACGAAAAACATGATGGGAGTTGCCCTCAAACAGAAAATACTAGTTTATATGTTGATTATCAATATGTTTAACCACTTCAATACAGGGCATTTTCACCCCCTTCCTGCCCAGGCCAATTTTCAGCGCTGCAACATTTCGAATGACAATTGCGTGGTCATGAAACACTGTACCCATATGAAATTTTAATAATTTTGTTCCCCACAAATAGAGCTTTCCTTTGGCGGTATTTGATCACCTTTGCTGTTTTTATTTTTTGTGTAAATAAAAAAAGAGCAACAATTTTGAAAAAATCACAATATTTCTTACTTTTTGCTATAATAAATATCCCAAATAAAAAACAAAACGAAAACAAATTTCTTCCTCAGTTTAGGCCGATATGTATTCTTATAAATATTTTTAGTTAAAAAATAGCAATAAGCGTGTATTGATTGGTTTGCGCACAAGTTATAGCGCCTACAAAATAGGTTATTGATTTATGCCTTTTTTTACTAGTAATGGTGGCGATCTGCGATTTTTGTCAGGACTGTGACATTGCGGCGGACAGATCAGACACTTTTGACACTATTTTGGGACCATTGACAATTATACAGCGATCAGTGCTATAAATATGCAGTGATTACTGTATAAATGTCACTGGCAGAGAAGGGGTTAACACTAGGGGGCGATCAATGGGTTAAATGTGTTACCTAGGGAGTGATTCTAACTGTGGGGGGAGGGGACTGACTGGCGGAGGTGACTGATCAGTGTTCCTATATACAAGGAACACACAATCTGTCTCCTCTCCCCTGACAGGACGTGGATCTGTGTGTTTTCACACACAGATCATCGTTCCTGTTCTGTGACCAGCAATCGCGGGTGCCCGGCGGAAATCGCGGCCACCAGGCACACGCATCAGCTCCCAAGTGATGCGGTGGGCACCCCCTAGACTGCCGGGAAGCCGAGGACGTCATATGATGGCCGCCTGGGATGGTAGAGCCACCTTGCGGCCATCATATTAGTATACGCAAGATGGGAAGTGGTTAAATAATGAATACAATTTGCATCTGAAATTAAATTACATTATTTAGGGTAATTTAAAGCACCCAAATCACCACCACCACAATCTTTTAGCTATTCAGATATACAGTGCCTTGAAAAAGTATTCATATCCCTCGAAATGTTCCACATTTTGTCATGTTACAACTAAAAACGTAAATTAATTTTTTGGGGATTTTTTGTGATAGACCAACATTCTGGGAGAACAACAGTCTATTGATCGATGGTCTTCTGAGAAAATCTGCTAAAGTTTAAAAGTACTCCACAGATAAACCAATCATTATGTGAACCACAGTTGTAAAATGTCTGTCGGTAGCTTATTAAATAATTGAGCAGTCTCATGACAATACAAAGCCCACAGTGGTTGTATTATGCTATTGTTTTTACATTTTAAGTTATAGTAGAGTCTTGTGCAACATCGGTCATCTCTTAGTTCAGAAAGTTTAAATGATACCCCTTACTGGCTAACATAACCACTTGAGTTCCAGCCCGTAATAGCCCTTCAAGTCCAGTTTAAGTTTTGGCCCTGTGATACTTTGACAACTTGTTTGTGCAACACCGTAACCAAATGAATTTTATATTATTATTTTTTGCACAAATATAGATTACCATGTGTAAATAACACATGGAAATAACAAAGTGTTAAAGTGACATTAAAACTTTTTTTTTTTTTACTTAAAGTGGAAGTAAACCCTTCTATCGTTTTCAGCCAAGGAAGCTGCCATCTTGACCTTTGTTTAATCTTCAACTGCCATGATGCTGCACATGTGACCAGGTATGACACCAGCCATTGGATGGTTTGACAGTTTGGTTGAGAGCACAACCAATGTGGCAGTTAGCATTTCCGACATGCCGGGAATTTAACAGTTTTTTTAAACTGTTAAATCAATGGGTTTACTTCCACTTTAAAGACTGGAAGGATTTGCCCCCTTAACCACTTCAACCCTGTAAGATTTTGCCCCCTTCCTGACCAGAGCACTTTTTGCGATTCGGCACTGCGTCGCATTAACTGACAATTGCGTGGTCGTGCGACTTTGCACCCAAACAAAATCCTTTTTTTTCCCACAAATAGAGCTTTCTTTTGGTGGTATTTGATCACCTCTGCGATTTTTATTTTTTGCTATTATATCCCCAAAAAATATATAAAAAAAATATATAAAAAAAACAAGGGAGTGATTCTAACTGTGGCGGGGGCTGGGCTACCTGTGACATGACATTGATCACTGCTCCCGATGACAGGGAGCAGTAGATCAGTGTCCTGTCACAAGGCAGAACCGGGAAATGCCTTGTTTACACAGGCATCCCCCTGTTCTGCAGCATCTTGACACGATCGTGGGAAACCAATGGACATCGAGTCTGCGGGTCCCGCGAGCACCGTCATGAATCTAGCGGCGGGCGTGCGCCGCCGGCGGCGGGTGCTTGCCCGCACGGCAGAAAATTCAAAGCAACGTACGGGTACAATGCTTTGCCCAGCCTAAGCCATTCTGCCGACGTATATATGCGCGGAGCGGTCGGCAAGTGGTTAATGAACACGCCATTTTTTTCGATACGGCACTGTGTCGTTTTAACTAACAATTGCGCAGGAGTGCGATGCTGTACCCAAACAAAATTGACGCCCTTTTTTTTCCCACAAATAGAGCTTTCTTTTGGTGGTATTTGATCACCTCTGCAGTTTTTATTTTTTTACGCTATAAACAAACAAATAGTGCCAATTTTGAAAAAAAAAGAAGGATATAAAAAAACAAATTTATTCATCAGTTTAGGTCGATATATATTCTTCTACATATTTTTGTTAAAAAAAAAAACGCAATAGGCGTATATTGATTGGTTATCGGGTCTACAAACTATGGGATAGATTTAGGGACTTTTATATTTTTTTAATGTTTCTACTGGCGGCGATCTGCAATTTTTAGCGGGACTGCAACATTGTGGCAGACAAATCTGACCTCAAATTACACTTTTTGGGGACCAGTGACAATATAACATTGATTAGTGCTATAAAAATGCACTGATCAATGTAAAAATTACACTGGCAGGGAAGTGGTTAACACTAGGGGGCGTTTAAGGAGTTGTGTTCTCTCAGCGTGTTCTAACTGTAGGGGGGGTGGGCTACCTGGGACATGACAGAGATCACTGTTCCAGATCACTGGGAACAGAAGATCTGACATGTCCCCTGTCAGAATGAGGATCCGCCTTGTTTACAAAGGCAGATCCCCATTCTGCCTCTGTATGAGGCGATCGCCCGCAACTGAGCTTGCGCGAGCCGATGTACAATGACGGCGGTTAGCGCAGAAGAGCCAAAATACAACTACGGCGGGCGGTTATGAAGTTGTTAGGATAAAAACCATATCATACTTACCTGCTCTGTGCAATGGTTTTGCACAGAGCAACCCCAATCCTCTGCTCCTGGGGTCTCCCGCCGGTGCTCCAGGCTCCTCCTCTTCGGCAAGTGGCGCCCATGGAAAGCCATGTGTGCTCGCGCCTGAGCTGCCCTGCCTGCGTCTATTGACACAGAGCAGGCAAATCCCCCCCCCCCGCTCACTCAGCACAGCATTTGATTGACAGCAGCGGAAGCTAATGGCTCCCACTGCTATCAATCTAACCAGGAAGGAGGAAGACAGCTCTCGTGCACATCGCTGGATCAGATCAGGCTTAAGTAAGTATAAGGGAAGTCTGGGGGGATTTTACAGCACAGAATGTTTTCCACTTTAATGCATAGAATACATTAAGGTGAAAAACCTTAAGGCTTTAGAACCACTTTAAACAGAATCCCCATATGCTATCATTGTATCCACACATAATTTATTTGGTGGACAACCTTTACTAAATTACTTAATACACGCACAGATGGCTGCAAAGCTCAGCACATTTCTTGGATGATAATTCCCTTCTTTAGGAGAAGACCGAGGGGCAATAAAAGATTGACTATTTCAAATGTAAAAAAAAAAAAAAAACATTATACAAAGAAACAATCAGTTTGTGTACTACAAAGCATATCAAATTATACATGTATATGTGCTGGTTGGAAATTTCTGGAACCCTTGAAGTAAAAGATGACAATGCCCACAGTAATTGGTCCCAGGGGAGAACTTCAAAACAGGGCAGAGTTGCAGTCCACCCGGCAGCACCACTAATAAACTTTTAGAAAGTGGGAAGCAGTGGTTCTTCAAATATATTTTATGGTGTGCTGCAAACCACAAACATATAGTATATATGTAGGAAAAGTCAATCTTTTATCCCCTTTTGCCTTCTCCTGAAGTAGTGGATTATCATCCAAAAAATGCATTGAGCTAACCCCTGGGGGTGTATTGAGTAAAGTAATTTAATATAGGTGGTCTTTTTTCCACCAAAATTAAAATGTGTATGGAGTCATGTATAGGGATACTGTAGATACAATGATAGCAAATGGGGATATTGTTTAACGCATTGTTATTTCCATGTATTGTTTCTATTTTAAAAATAATTATTTTATGGATAAGTAATAAAAGAAAATTCAATTTTATTTTGTAAAGTTATGTGAGTTGTGCCTCAAAAATCCTGCCAAATATATATTTGTAAATACTGGATTTAGTCTAGGCGGGGTGTGACACAGGTTTTAAGCCAGCATTAACATTTTTTTTTATTTTTTAACAATAAAAAGCAAAAAAGAACAGATTTAAAAAAAAAATGTACTTTCTGTTTTAAAACATATCAAATAAAAATGTCAAAAGGCCAGAAAATAGAAACCCTAAGGTGTTCTAATTTTAGGAAATGAAAAAACAATCTGGTATTGAGGAGGTCAAAACATGGAGGTTGGTAAGGGTGCACTAAGTAGAGAACATCATTAACCACTTCAGCCCCGGAAGATTTGGCTGCTCAATGACCAGGCCATGTTTTGTGATACGGCACTGCGTCGCTTTAACTGACAATTGCGCGGTCGTGCGATGCTGTACCCAAACAAAGTTGATGTATTTTTTTCCCATAGAGCTTTCTTTTGCTGGTATTTGATCATCTCTGCGGTTCTTATTTTTTGCGCTATAAACAAAAAAAGAGTGACAATTTTGAAAAAAAACACGATATTTTGTACTATTTGCTATAATAAATATCCCCAATTAAAAAAATAAAAAATAAAAATTTTCATCAGTATAGGCCGATATGTATTCTTCTACATATTTTTGGTAATAAAAATCGCAATAAGCGTATATTGATTGGTTTGCGCAAAAGTTATAGCGTCTAAAAAATAGAGGATAGATTTATGGCATTTTTATTATTATTATGTTTTTTTACTAGTAATGGCGGCGATCTTCAATTTTTATTGGGACTGCGACATTATGGCGGACACATCGGACACTTTAAACACATTTTTGGGACCATTGGCATTTATACAGCGATCAGTGCTATAAAAATGCACTGATTACTGTGTAAATGTCACTGTCAGGGAATGGGTTAACACTAGGGGGCGATCAAGGGGTTAATTGTGTTCCCTATTGTGTGTTCTAACTGTGGGGGGATGGGACTGACTATAAGAGATGAGAGATCGTGGTTCCTAGCTATTAGGAACTCACGATCTCTCTCTCTTTACAGAACAAAACAGGGATTTGTGTTTACACACACACGTCCCTGTTCTGCCTCTCGTGCCCGCGATCGCTCGTGGCCAGCAGTCATCATGACCGCCAGTCACGAGCATCGGCACCCTGTATTGCGTTTGTTAAAAATATGATTTTTATTATATTAATCAGACATAGGATACATGGGACAATTTTACAATAGTCAGATTACCTGTCAGCATTTGGTTTAAGTAGATCTCTCAAACAAATGACAATGGGATTAGATACCATTGTTGTATTTTAGTACATTACCTGTTTGAGATTTCTTTCAGCTCTCAAACTGAAAAGAATTACAGTTTAGATTACAGGTTTCGTTTTGAGTAGACAATAGGTTAGATACCATTGTTGTATCCAATATACTAATGTCTCTATAGCCACAGTAAACATTACCTGTTTGAGATTTCTTTCAGCTCTCAAACTGAAAGAAATCACAGTTTAGATTACAGGTTCGTTTTGAGTAGACAATAGGTAGATAGCATTGTTGTATTCAATGCTATTGTTCAAATACAGCTACAGTTTTGATAATGGTAAACAGCCTGACATGCATAAAAGCAGTAAGCATACACAGACACACACATCATGTTGCTGTAAGAGAGGAGAAGCCACTCATCATAAGAAGAACAGGACCTGATCTCCAAGAAGAATCATTGCCAATGGAGATCATGAACAAAGCGTAATCCAAGTTAAGTAACCTTTAAATGTATTTGTAGTTGAAGACCATAGGCTGTTCTATTTGCTAGGCATTTTGCTTGTTATAGAAATCTGTCAGTCTTGTAGTATATTCCTAATATTGTAATAGTTTTGTATGTACAGCATCTTGTATAGTAAAAGCACATTTAAACACTGCAGAAGTCTCAGCTTCCTTGTTATACCACAGAGTAACCTTGCTAGATAGACGCAAGCAAACATTTGGGGGCTCGTCCGGGATTTGTGCTATAATTCAATTGAAGCAGACTTGTTTTTCTGTAGTGTGTTGTGTAGCTTGTGCTAGGTAAAATGCTGCGTAAGCTGTTTAGAAAAAGCAAGGCTGCAGAGGGTTCTGGTGACCAGAAGAAAGTGTGCAGCTTACCTATCTGGGCCAGAAATAATGAGTGGGAGCCTCTTGCTAATGCATTTGTGAAGTATGCTTCTCCCTTGAAGCTGACTTGGGGTGATAAAGTCTCAGATCATTTTGTAGATTTTAGCCTTAAGGGGTTGGATTTAAGTAAGAAAGAGAAGAGGACAGTGTCCACAGTGGGTTGGTACTTCCTCCATGCTCTCTATACTGAATCACATAGAAGGGAGAAGGCAGAGGCAGAAGTTAAGGTATTAAAAGACCAGCTAGCAGTTGCTTCAGAGTGTGTACGTTCAACCGCTAGTCGGGCTGATGATTTGCAAGAGCGGTGCGCAGCCCTCATGACCAAATCAATTAATGCCTTAAGAAAAAGGAAGGGGCGTAAACCTGTTAGTAAAGCCAGGGTACGTGCCATTGTCACATCCCAAAACTGGGATTGTGAGGATGTGTTCTCCTCAAATGATGGTGAGGATGAGGAGATAGAGTTTGATATTTCAGAGGATGATCTGCTCGTGGGAAAGAAAAAGTATGCCAGACCTCTCATTACTAAGCATAGGAAACGGCAACATGATAGAGAGGATATGGCAGATGGGGAGGTGCATTATCGCAACCCCAGAGATGTTGAATTTGAAGAAGTACGGGAGTTTTCACAAACTGAACTCCATGAGCTGGCAAAACAATACAAACAAAGGTCTGGGGAGCCCCTATTGGGTTGGCTCCTACGCTTATGGGATGAAGGGGCGGACAGTGTTGTTTTGTCAGGTAAGGAAGCAGTGGCTATGGGAGTGTTAACCCATGATCCACAATTGCGTCAGGCAATGCGAAAAGCCCGAGAGTTTAGCATGAATTTTTCACTGTTAGACCTTGTGAGAGATGGAATAGTCCGAGTATACGCCAGTCCTACTGACCTGGAAAATACCTACTCCTGGAGATCAATAGGAGAGCGTATTTCCAGGTTACGTGAGATGGGCTGTATAACCGGATTAAATACATTTCCAGAATGGATAGGTCCAGATATGGAACCCTTTACGTCTGCTCTGCGCTCTAAGCTGATGAAGTCTGCGCCATTTAATCTCAGGGCTCCATTATTGTCTTTGTTGGGAGGCCTGGGATTAAACAGCAAGATTCATGAAGCCACAACCCTTTTAAGCCAGTTGGGGGAGATAGAGGAGACTAAAACAAAACCTGTCAGGGCAGTAGATAAGGTCAAGGCCAGACAGGAAGAATACAAGCAGAAAATAACAGAGAAGAAATGGAATGGGGTACAGAAGACAGAAGGTGAAGAGAAAACCAGGCTAGTTGTTTCTAGGAAAGAAATGTGGGTGGATCTATTAAAGGCAGGAGTACCTAAAGTTGAGATAGATGGCATTCCTACTGCAGAAATGCTGAAGAGGTGGAAACATTTAGTAGGGAAACCTGTCAGGGTTAGAAACACTACTCCTAGTGAAGATAAAATCAGCCTAGACTTAGAGGAAACAGAACAGACCCCTCCTGTTAGCCCCAAACCAATTCCCAAAAGTGAACATGAACCCAAACCCAAATCCCTTTATCCTGGGGAGGAGTTAGAGAGAATCAGAAAAGGGGATTGGGAGGTTCAATATCCTTTATGAAGGGAAGGTGAGTCTCCTGTAATAGCAGCAAGGGCAGTGAGAGCAGGAGACCGACGCCCATATGCACCTGTCACTGTATGGTGGGGGAAGTCATCTTCTCCTACACATGTAATGGCTTTAGTTGATAGTGGAGCTGAAGTTACACTTTTGCAAGGAAATCCTTCCCATCACAAAGGAGAATTGATTTATGTAGAAGGTTTGGGAGGGCAAACTACACCAGCAGTTAGGATACGGGTGAAATTGGCTATTGGCAAGGGATCAGGATTTATGACAAATGTTTTGATATCAGAGTTATCCGAAAATATTCTTGGGATGGATGTACTTCAAGGTCAGTCAATTCAGACTGAAAGAGGTACATTCACATTCGGGTATCCTGATAAAGCGTATCTGGTAAGGGCGGTGAAGGCTGTGGTCAGAGGTTATGCGAAATGGACCCCTGTCTACATTCCTCCACCAGAGAAGCCAGTCTGTCTCAAGCAGTACAGACTTCCTGGAGGCCACAAAGAAATTGGGGAGACTATTCAAGAACTGTTGAGAGTAGGGATCCTTAGACCTGCTGTAAGTCCTTTCTCGTCTCCGGTGTTCCCAGTAAAGAAACCTGATGGGACATATAGAATGAATGTGGATTACAGAGGTCTAAACAAAGTGGCACCTCTATTGAAGACAGCTGTACCAGATATGATCTCAATTGTTGAGAAAATTGCTAAAGATGCAGGAGAATATCATGCTGTGATAGACCTGGCTAATGCTTTCTTTTCAATTTTGATAGACCCAGATTGTCAAGACCAGTTTGCTCTGGTGTGGGACGGCCGCCAGTACACTTTCACTGTCCTCCAGCAAGGCTATCTTCATTCTCCAACGATTTGTCATGGACTGATTGCCCGAGATTTAAGTACCCTGAATTTGAAAGTCGCTGTGTTTCACTACATTGATGACATCATGATCTCTGGGACAAAAGAAGATGTAACTGAAGCACTGCACCTGCTGATACAGCACTTGGAGAACAGAGGGTGGGCTATCAACAGAGACAAAGTCCAAGAACCTGCCACAGAGGTGAAATTCCTAGGAATGATGTGGACCGGGCCACAGAGGAAGATTCCAGAGACAGTTGTGCAAACTATCCAGGCGCTGTTGCCCCCTACTACCAAAAAGGAGGCACAGAAGTTCATTGGAGTTGTGGGATTCTGGAGATCGTTCATTCCACATCTTGGACTGATTCTGAGGCCTATATACAATGTTACCAGAAAAAAAGACTGAATTCTCATGGGGTTCAGAGCAGCGGACTGCATTCCTGGCTGCTAAAGAAGCTATTTTGCAGCATCAGGGATTGGGACCCGTGAGACAAGGAGTACCATTTTAGCTGGATGTAGTGGAGCAGAATGGTACCATATCTTGGAGTCTGTGGCAGCCAAATGAAAAGAAAGGACTGAGAGCAATACCTATTGGATTTTGGTCCAAACAACTGACAGGGGCACAGACGAGATACACGCCCCTAGAGAAGTACCTGTTTGGGGCCTACACAGCACTTCAACATGTAGAGACCATTACAGGAAAGGACACAGTCACCATCCATACTGCATTGCCAATAGCAGGATGGGTGAGAGATAATGGACTGACCACTAGGGCAGCTGTAGCCCAGAACCAGACACTAATGAAATGGAAGTGGTACCTTCAAGAAAGAGGGGGTATTGCAGCTGGGGATGTTAGAGACATTTCAAAACAGTTGGCAGGGCTTGTTACTTTTACCAGCACCCGGCCAGAAGAAGAAATTCCTGTGCTGCAGTCATCCCCCATGCAAGAGGCTCCACCCTTTGAGTCTCTGTCAGAAGACATGAAGGAGTCAGCGTGGTTCACTGATGGTTCAGCCATAATCGCCTCGTCTTGGCGTAAATGGACAGCAGCAGCCTACAATCCAAGTACAGACACAGTCCTGCAGGAGTCCGGAATCGGAGGGTCCAGTCAGTATGCAGAGTTGAAAGCTGTAGTGATGACTCTTCAGGAGGATCCTTCTTCCCATATCACTATCTACACTGACAGCTGGGTGGTTTTTAAAGGACTGACAACTTGGATGCCCACGTGGAAGTCCAATGAATGGATGATTCATGGAAAGGTGGTGTGGGGAGGCAAGGAAGTCTGGGACTACATCTGGAAGGAAGCTCACTCCCGCACCATAAAAGTGGGGCATGTTGATGCACATGTGCCCCTAGTACCAGACTTTGAGAACTATAACAGAGTTGCAGATGAAATCGCAAAAGTGAAGGCAGTTGTGCCAATTGATCCTGTTTTGATGAACTTGGCCAACTGGGCCCACAAACAATCTGGACATTTGGGGCAGAAAGCAACATATGAATGGGCACAGCAGAGAGGATTGCCTATATCCATGGACATGATAAAGACTGTAATAGGGAACTGTACAGTGTGTGGAGAAGTGCGACAATGGCCATTGCAAAAGTACTCCACTGGGTCGATTAAGAGGGGTGAGAGGCCTGCAGAGATCTGGCAGATTGACTTCATCGGTCCCCTGCCCCGGGGAAACAATGGACTGAGATATTGTTGCACTGCAGTGGACAACTATTCAGGACTTATGCTTGTTCATCCTTGCAAACGTGCAGATCAAGCCGCAACGCTTCAACTGCTTCAGAAACTTGTCGTTGCTTATGGTTGTCCCAAACAAGTCCAAAGTGATAATGGCTCACACTTCACCGGATTAACAGTACAGCAGTGGGCCAAAGATTCTGGAGTGTACTGGTTGTGCCACATCCCATACCATCCACAGGCAGCTGGTTTGATTGAAAGATACAACGGGCTATTGAAGGACCAGATACGCAAAATTACACCCACACATACACTAAGGGGGTGGGATCGGGTCCTCACACAGGCAGTCATGTTGTTAAATTCTAGGCCAATAGCCAAAAGCACACCATATGAGAGGATGGTAGGGGCTGAGGCACAGATTCCACAGCTGGAGTGCAGAGTTCAGTATTTATGTAAGGTTCCTGAAAGAACAGGGTTTAACAGATACCATGTTACTGCTTCCCATGACATAGAAACCAAGAGTGACGTATCTGAAGCTGAAGCCTATCTAGGAATGAGAGGGAATCTGGCAGGAAGGTTTGAAGTTATATTTGCATTGGCAGATGAGCTTCAAGACAGTGGATGGGACTCTGACTGGTTAGTGGATACTTCTCAGCAAGAGTGGAAAGTGAGGCTACATAACATCAAACCTTCCAAAATAAACAGCAGTGATTTTCTGGGAAATATCAGTTTATTTCCTCTCCTCCATATTGATGTTCTTTGGGAGGGTCAGAGGTGCATACAGGCAGGTGGCAAAGTATTGGTCAGATATCCAGGCAAGAAGCCATTTAGAGGAGAGATAGTAGCTGAAGGGCCAGGATCTACTGTTTATGTATTGTTAGAAGGAACAGAAAATCTGCTTTGTTTTCCACTCCACAGGTTGTCTCCGATTTGATCCATAGGAAGACCAGAGAAAAGTGGTTACATGATGGAAAGAATGACGGAAGATCGCAAGAGCTGTGGAGAACAAGGCCTTTTGATGTATTCCAAGCCTGGACTTGTTTCTAAAGAACTTTAGAATGGACTTTCTAATGAACTTTTATCCAAAGACTGAAACACCTTCCCAGTGACAGAAATATGGGAGGGGTTGCATTTAAGGAAAATTCATGTGTATATTGAGTTTTTAGTAATGAAGAGATTTTCTGTGTGGTCATAGGATACATGGGACAATTTTACAATAGTCAGATTACCTGTCAGCATTTGGTTTAAGTAGATCTCTCAAACAAATGACAATGGGATTAGATACCATTGTTGTATTTTAGTACATTACCTGTTTGAGATTTCTTTCAGCTCTCAAACTGAAAAGAATTACAGTTTAGATTACAGGTTTCGTTTTGAGTAGACAATAGGTTAGATACCATTGTTGTATCCAATATACTAATGTCTCTATAGCCACAGTAAACATTACCTGTTTGAGATTTCTTTCAGCTCTCAAACTGAAAGAAATCACAGTTTAGATTACAGGTTCGTTTTGAGTAGACAATAGGTAGATAGCATTGTTGTATTCAATGCTAATGTTGAACTACAGCTACAGTTTTGATAATGGTAAACAGCCTGACACGCATAAAAGCAGTAAGCATACACAGACACACACATCATGTTGCTGTAAGAGAGGAGAAGCCACTCATCATAAGAAGAACAGGACCTGATCTCCAAGAAGAATCATTGCCAATGGAGATCATGAACAAAGCGTAATCCAAGTTAAGTAACCTTTAAATGTATTTGTAGTTATAGACCATAGGCTGTTCTATTTGCTAGGCATTTTGCTTGTTATAGAAATCTGTCAGTCTTGTAGTATATTCCTAATATTGTAATAGTTTTGTATGTACAGCATCTTGTATAGTAAAAGCACATTTAAACACTGCAGAAGTCTCAGCTTCCTTGTTATACCACAGAGTAACCTTGCTAGATAGACGCAAGCAAACACACCCCCGCAGTGCAGCGGGCGAGACTGCTATCCCGCTTAAAGGGACGGACATACAGCTACGACGGTTCGCGGGATCGTGCCGACCTGCCGTAGTATAATGACAGTGGCAGGTCGCTTAGCGATTAATGTACAGGTCATACACAGTGGGAGGAGGAAGTAAAAGGGTATAGGCTAATGTACGGGTCACTTATACAAGGAGGATGGAGATGTGGAGGGTAATGTGGAGATGTGCAGGATAAGGGAGCTAAAGGGTCAATATACAGGTTCCATACAGAAGCAGGCTGGAGTTGTACATTTATTCATTCCCTATACGTTAATTACTATGTCTTCTCTTTCCTCTGTTGTAGGAGGAAGAGGAGAGAGCAACATTTTAAACAATAGTATTATTGCGGAGCTCCAACGTCCGCTGGGAAATCCTTGAAGTTGGGGAAGTACTGACTTATCCAAGGCAACCTGTTACCCCCCCCCAGTAACTGGACGACACACAGTTCTGGGAGTAAATCAACCCTTTATTTTGCCACAGCTGGCTTTTTTATATCATTCTCCATGCAAGGGGTTTCTTAACTCATTTTCCAGGGGCATTCCCTTCAACAAGTAACAGATGACAGTGATTTAATTACCTGTAACTATTTCTAACAACCAAGATGTGTGAGACGTTGGTCTCCGCATATTTACCCATAACAATGAAACCGTGCCAGACACATTACTAGGAGTGTAATTACATCCCGTAGCAGATAATAGGTGGTCATTAACACACTGACAATAGATGAATAGAACGCTACCTCAGACCCCCAATTAACCCAATTTACTTATTCAGACATCAGTAGACATTCTGTCTCTACATTTCCTGGAATTAATCTTTGCTGTCACCTTTGAAGTGATCCAAACCATTTCTCAGTTTCAGTATTTTGCTACACTGCTCCCCCTTACCCACAAGCCGGCATACACAGTCTGATCCTTAACGGATCAGCTTGGGGATGTCCGGAGAGTACTCACGGATCACTTTTCCAGTTCAATTTGCCGCGATAATCCGTCAGCATTGCCGTTCTGTTTCCCGGGTCAGTAGTGGATAGTAAAGTCATACGGTTGTAACGCCAGACTCCAGCGCAACAACCGGGCATTGTCCCCTGCCACTCGATTTAGCCATACCAACTGGTTGTGGTCTGTGAGTAGGGTGAACTGTTGTCCGTACAAGTAGGGCTGAAGCTTCTTTAGGGCCCACACCACAGCCAGGCATTCTTTTTCTATGGCGGCGTAGCTCACTTCCCTGGGGAGAAGCTTCCTGCTCAAGTAAACTACGGGGTGTTCTCCGCCATCTGCTCCTACCTGGCTCAATACCGCGCCCAATCCAAACATTGAAGCATCCGAGCCTCAGAGGATGCTCTGTTTTCCGTGGTGTGGGCCTGGGACCGGGTGGTAACGGGGTAGATCTCATTGGTAACCGGGGCTGATGCAAAAGCAGAAGTCAACTGGCCAAGATCGTTCCCCAGCAGGACATCAGCGGGAAGTTCCTGGATCAACCCCACCTTAATTAATCCAGAGCCGGCACCCCAGTTCAGGTGTACTCTCGCCGTGGGTAGCCTGTGTACTGCTCCCCCTGCAACCCGCACAACTACGGAACTCCCGGTGTGGTCGGCCTCTGGAACCAGGTGACGTTTGACCAGTGTGAGGGTGGCGCCGGAATCTCGTAGACCTTGAGCAGTCTTCCCGTTCAGCTGTACTGACTGGCGATGGTGTTGCCTGTTGTCAGTAGCCGCCTGTACTGGGTCAGCCTCGTGTAGGATACTCCAGTGTTCCTCCAATTCTCCTGCTCCTCGGTTGACCGGGGCCGCTTCCGTGTGATAGCAATGAGCGGCAGCCCGTGCTGGAGGGGGTGGCCCTGGTTGAATCCATGCAGCTTGGTCCTGGTTCTGAGTGCAGTCTCTCTGATAGTGCCAAAATTGCTTGCATGAATAGCACTGCACTCCCTTGCGCCCGAGGTATCGATTTGCAGGGGAGTTAGGGATTAGCCCGGGTTGTTGTGTAGCTGGGGGCCCTGGGTTATGGTTCAGTGGTCTGGTGCTTGTTCGGAAGCTAGTCTGTGATGGCCGGCGGGCATCTTGATATTCGTCAGCTTGCCTGGCCGCTTCCGAGAGAGTGGTAGGTTTGCGATCCCTTACCCACTCCTGTACCTCTGGGTTTAGTCCATTAAAGAATTGCTCCAGTAAAATCAGCTGGGTGATCGCGTCTGCTGTGGTTGCCTGACTGGCTTGCAGCCAAGCTAGGGCTGCCCTCTGCATTCGGCAAGCCCATTCGGTGTGGGAGTCCTTCTCCTGTTTCTTTGTGTCCCGGAAGCGTCTCCTGTGTGCTTCTGGGGTGATGGCATACCTTGCCAAAATAACTTCCTTTACCCGGCTATAGCTTGCAATTTCCTCCTCTGGCACGGCTCTGTAGGCTTCTGCTGCACGGCCTGACAGCTTACCAGCTAAGATCCGTACCCAGTCTGTCTGGGGTACTTGGTACAGCTTGCATTGCCGTTCAAAATCCTGCAGGAAGCTATCAATCTCTTCCTCTGCTTCCACAAACTTTTTAAAGGCATCATGGGGTACTTTTCGTTTTGTCTCTGGTGCCGGTGTAGTCGTTGGCAGTCTCTCAGAGGCACGCTGTTCCGCCAGCCGGAGTTGGGTCTCCTGTTATTCTCTCGCCGTGATAAAGGCATCCACTTGGGCTAACGTTGCCTGTATCAGCTCGGTGGAGGTGTTTTCTCCATAAAATGCTAGCCTGCGTTTCACTTCTTGGTCAAACTCAGTCTCCATGGCTTCTGTAGCCATACTGTGTGCCCGATCTCCCTCGGTCAGTTCTGCAATCAGCTCGGCTTTGGTTTTATTGCTGGCGCTCTTCCCTCTTGCTTCCAGCAAATCCTTTAACGTTGCTCGTTTTAATCCAGCATAGTTTGTCTCCATTCACACTTCCATTCGTGTAGCCGAATTTGCATGAATGCTGCTTCCTCTTGCTGCAAGGCTTTAATCCCACCGCTGCCAACCAGTGTTGCGGAGCTCCAACGTCCGCTGGGAAATCCTTGAAGCTGAGGAAGTACTGACTTATCCAAGGCAACCTGTTACCCCCCCAGTAACTGGACGACACACAGTTCTGGGAGTAAATAAACCCTTTATTTTGCCACAGCTGGCTTTTTTATATCATTCTCCATGCAAGGGGTTTCTTAACTCATTTTCCAGGGGCATTCCCTTCAACAAGTAACAGATGACAGTGATTTAATTACCTGTAACTATTTCTAACAACCAAGATGTGTGAGACGTTGGTCTCCGCATATTTACCCATAACAATGAAACCGTGCCAGACACATTACTAGGAGTGTAATTACATCCCGTAGCAGATAATAGGTGGTCATTAACACACTGACAATAGATAATTAGAACGCTACCTCAGACCCCCAATTAACCCAATTTACTTATTCAGACATCAGTAGACATTCTGTCTCTACATTTCCTGGAATGAATCTTTGCTGTCACCTTTGAAGTGATCCAAACCATTTCTCAGTTTCAGTATTTTGCTACAAGTATGTACACATACAGTATGATTGCTGTGATTAGTCATCATACTGATCACATGGTACTGTGCCTGTGAACTAAACAGTCTAAGGACGGTTTATTTCACAGCCATTTATGGGTGCAACGGCTGCCCAACCAAGTTGTTTCCAATACTGTTTATAAATGGCACTGGGGAAATAATCGTCTACTACTCTGCTGCTCATACATCTACACTGGTAGTGAAGTAGTTAGGTTAACTTTCTGGACCTTCATTATGTTCCTTTTTCAAGCATTATACAAGTCTGAGAATCAATGAAACACAATCAAGACAGTGGGGTTGATTTACTAAAGCCATTTAGCGTCTAACTTCAGCTTGTTCAATTAATCTTTGACAAAAAAACCTGGAAGCTGATTGGTTTCTATACAGAGCTGCACCAGATTTTGCACTCACCATGCTTTAGTAAATCAACCCCACTATGTTCCAAAAAAATTCTCTAAACCTTTCGGCCTCGTACACACGACCGGTTTTCTCGTACACACCGGTCACCGGTCTCGTACACACCGGTCGTGTGTATGTTTTCTCGTCGAGAAAACTGCCGGGAATCTCAACGAGTAAAATAGAGAACCTGCTCTCTACTTTCTCGTCGGGATTCTCGTCGGCCTGTTTCCCGACGAGAAAACTGTGTGTGTGTGTATGCGGCAACAAGCTTACCTGTCCTCCGGTAAGCCCGCGCATGCTCAAAATGACTTTGACGCATGCGCGGTAGCTTCTTAGGCAAAGGTAGGGTGTAGCAAGATGGCGGCGACGTAGTCGATGACGTCACCACGTTAGTTCCATTCAAAAGAACAGCGGTTCTTTGGAATGGAGTGTGTGTACACTCGGTCGGCACAAGAATCTTGTTAAGAATCTCATCAGGAAAAACAACGGGTTTTTTCCTGACGAGAATCTCGGCCGTGTGTACAGGGCTTTCCACTACCAAAGTGAGGTTATTCACTCTCTACCAACCCCCAGAGAGACTTTTATGCCCATTAACCTCAACAGTTTTACAGACCCTAATAAACTGAGGATTGTTAAGAAATTTAACAAAATTCTAATTATGAATGTGTTTATTTATTTTTTTAGGGGGAAATCATACATATTGTGCTTAAAACTGTTTTATTTGTGTGGGATTACATTTGAACGTCTGTATGAACTTTTAAGGGCTTTCAAATGAAATTAATTGACTCAACGATGGCCAGAATTTTCTTAGTAACCCCCCAAACGAAATTGGGCTTTTGTATGGGCAACTTAGGCTAGTGAACAGCTTTCTGGAGATAAGAGGAAATTTTTCCTTAAGAACATCTGAGAAGAACATGACTCTATTTTATTATGGAGCTCTTCTGTAACTTCCATAAAATTTACGTCCTTTTTTTTCCCACAAATAAAGCTTTCTTTTCGTGGTATTTGATCACCTCTGCGGTTTTTGTTTTTTGCCCTATAAACAAAAATTGAGCGACAATTTTGAAAAAAAATGCAATATTGTTTACTTTTTGCTATAATAAATATCCCCAAAAAATCTATAAAAAAACAAAAAATTTCCACAGTTTAGGCCGATACGTATTCTTCTACATATTTTTGGTAAAAAAAATAAAAAAATCGCAATAAGTGTATATTGATTGGTTGGCGCAAATGTTATAGCGTCTACAAAATTGGGGATCGTTTTATGGCATTTTTATTATTATTTTAGTAATGGCGGCGATCAGCGATTTTTATGGTGACTGTGACTTTATGGCGGACACATCGGACACTTTTGACACATTTTTGGGACCATTGTCATTTTTACATCGAGCAGTGCTATAAATATGCACTGATTACTGTGAAAATTACACTGGCAGTGAAGGGGTTAACCGCTAGGTGGTGCTGAAATGGTTAAGTGTGTCCTAGGGAGTGAGTCTAACTGTTAGGGGGCGTGGCTACGAGTGACACGCGACTGATCGCTGCTCCCGATGAGAGGGAGCATACGATCAGTGACGGTGTCACTAGGCAGAACAGGGAGATGCTTGTTACTATTGACTCTCCCCGTTCTGCAGCTCTGTGACCCGATCGCGGGACACCGAAGGACATCAAATCCACGGGTCCCGCAGGCATGGTCACGGAGCCCGGGGAAGGGGCGCGCTCGCGCGCGGGGAATTTCAAAGTGCCGTAAATATATGTTACTTTGCCCAGCCGTGCCATTCTGCAGACGTAAATGTACAGGAGCCGGTCCTTAACCGGTTAAAGTATTACATTATTTTAAATGGAATAGTTAACTAAACTGTGTATTTTAGTAATGTGGCTGTTCTGTCATCTGGGACATGTTACACTGGTAAAGGCTTTCAGGGTTTATGCTTGGGATTTAACCTGCTTTGTGTACTACACTACATCCTAGTTTCCCTGGATATGTAAATATAACATTGTCAGAAGTGTCTGTGATGATTGTAAACTGAAAATCTCAGAAGTGTATCCCGGCTTTATTTAGACAGTAGCTGACATGTGCAGTAATCTTGTATAAAACTACACACATTCTTATCAAAATGTCTATTCATTCTATCCCAAATTAGATACAAAGGTCTACACATGATTCTATCAAGAGCGTTTATTTAGGAAGAAGGTACAAACGTTCGCTAAAAACAGTAATACCCAATTAAAGAATTGGCTAAACAGTTAAGCTGATAACCTAATGCGACATCATTTTAAAAAAGAAGAAATTCTGCCTGTGGAAAAACACAAATTTAGTTATCCACATGGAAAAAAATCCATTGAATTAGAGTGGGTCACTCCACTTGTCCCCAGTGTTGTTGCTGTCTTTGGAGGAGGATTCCCAATAACGGTAAACTGTATCTCCAGTCAAAACCTTTTTCTACCTGTCTTTACCTGAACTCTCTCAGGTTTTTATTCATTATGAATGGAGAATTAAATAGCTCTACAGGAAAATCCAATCTAAGCTATGAATTAATAAAACAAAACAAATGAAAAAGAGCTCCATAGGATCATTTGCAAAGCCGTTTAAATTTAAAGGGTAACTCCACTTTCGTGTGGAAAAAAATTGCAAATAAAGAAAAAATAATATGACGCATGTGATTGCGACACTAATCATTTTGTAATTGAATGTTATTAAAAATTACCTTTCCTTTTCAATCTGCAGCCAATATAATTTTCTGAGAATGCATGGCAATATGGCTACCTGGACTTTTCTGTACACAGAGTGTGTACTGACCACTCCCCAGAAACATCATTTCCTGCTTGTGTGATTGGCTCACCTATTTTCCCAGAAGTCTGCCTAACATACAAGTCAGATTTCAGGCATCCCTTGCAACAAAAATTACATTTTTAAATATACTTTCAAATAGGAAACCTTTTAAAGGGATGCAGGCCCAGCAGATTTCCTCATTAGTGCCCCGTAGCTCCACACCTGACAGTTAAATATGAAACCACTCCCATTAGACCTACTCAGAACAGAGGCACTGAGAAACACACATGGATTTCTTCAGAATAACAAAAGGTAGGAATCTGCAACAAAGATTGTTATAATCCTTGCAATGTACATCGATCACCCAGAGGGGAATGTTTTTTTCTCAACAAAAGTGCAGTTACGCTTTAAACAAAAAGGTGTTTATTTTTCTTCAGGCAAAACACAAAGACAATTTGCTTTCAGCAGCAAAACAAAATACAACACAAAAGTCCTCTAAAGCCTCGTACACACGGTCGAACTTGCATCTGACTTTTCCGTGGATTTTTGTCCAAACGGAGTTGGCCAGGCACACCCATAGCATACACACCACAGGACTTTTCTGCAAACTTTCCCAAAACGTTTTCCAACATCACGTGGTTTTTCTGCTGTTTTCTGCTCTTTACCGCCACCCTTTGGTCAACTTCTGCTATTGTTGGTTGATTTTAACATTATTTGTTTTGTCCATCGGACAAAAGTCCGATGGTTTTCTGTACACACGGTCGGACTTTTCTCCATCAGACTTTTGTTGGCCAAAAGTTTGTCAGTTTGCAGACTAAACTTTTGTCCGATGAAAACCAAAAAAGTTTGTCCGATGGAGCGTACACACGGTCTGATTTTTTGGCAAACTTGCTCAAAATTAAGTTTGTTGGCAAAAAGTCCAACCGTGTGTACGGGGCTTTATCTTCAGCACATAAAAAACAGCATAAACAAAATATAACAAAATACTCAGTTCATAGATGGGACTTTACCCCAGGGTTAGCATATTCCCAGTCTGGCTATCTGGCAGCTTCCAGACAACGTGCAGCACTCCAAATAAGTGTCTCTCTCCACTCCTACTCACACACCATCCCACCTAATATTGCTTCCTGTTTTAAGTGCTGCTTCCTGTGGCTCTTAACCCTGTGGGGACTGGAGTCCCTGTAGTAAGGAGTGGAGGCCCTTTTCCCACCCGAATATCACTTCAGGGCCTCCGAAATTCCGGGTCCCAAATACATCTCTACTAACACAGAGAGATCAGTCCTCTCCCGGCTATCTTGGGAATTCCTCACCCATCTCGGGTGACCCCCTGACTACTCACACACTTCCCTTAAAGCGGAGTTCCACCCAAAAATTGAACTTCCGCTTTTCGGGACCCTCCCCCCCTCCAGTAACACATTTGGCACCTTTCAGGGGGGAGGGGGGTGCAGATATCTGTCTAAGACAGGTATTTGCACCCACTTCCGGGCATAGACTCCCATGGGAGTCTACGCAACTTCCGCCCCCCCCCCACGCTGTCTCCTGGGAAACACACTGGTCCCAGGAGAGAGTGGGGACCAGTGACGGTGCGCCACTCTAATCCAGCATGCGCAGTAGGGAACTGGGCAGTGAAGCCGCAAGGCTTCATTTCCTAATTCCCTCACCAAGCATGGCGGCGGCAGCATCCGAGGACTGAGCGATTGCTCAGCCTCGTCTGCCGACATTGCGGGCGCGCTGGACAGGTAAGTGTCCATTTTTTAAAAGTCAGCAGCTGCAGTATTTGTAGCTGTTGGCTTTTAAAAAAAAAATCCGGGTGGAACCACAACCCAAATACAGGTGCTACATAGCACCCATCCAGGACCCAACCTTGGCGTCCTGTACAAAATATATAAAATAATTTATACCTTTATTCCAATGGCTTAACCCCAAAATCCTAACCCAATAATTAAAACCAATTAAAATAAAATACCATTTGCCACATTTTCCGGAAATAACCCATGTGTGGTGATGTAAACCCAGTAAATAATAAATGGCCAAAATACCCTCAAAATAAACAGTCTAAATACATAGATGCACTTTCTTTTCTCTTTCAATTTCTGACTCTTTTGCCTCGTACACACGGCCGAGAATCTCGTCGTTAAAAACATGTCATTTTTTTCGACGAGATCCTTGGACAAGAAACTTGTCCCGGCCGAGTGTACACACGCTCATTTCAAAGAACCCGCTGTTCTTTGAATGGACCGTACGCGGTGACGTCATCAAATACGACGAGCATGCGCTCGTCACATTCGATGCCGTCGCCTCCATCTTGGTTCACCCTACCTATGCCTAGGAAGCTACCGCGCATGCGTCGAAGTCATTTCGAGCATGCGCGGGCTTCCCGGCGAACAGGTAAGTGTACACACACACAATTTTCTCGTCGAGAAACAGGCTGACGAGAATCTCGACGAGAAAATAGAGAGCAGGTTCTCTATTTTCTCGTCGAGATTCTTGTCGCTTTTCTTGACGAGAAACCATACACACGAACAAATTTTTCAGCAAGAAATCTCTGCCAGCAAGTTTCTTGCTGGTTTTTGCCGAGAAACTCGGTCGTGTGTACGAGGCTTCACTTTCTACCCTAGTGGGTTTCGAATGAGACAATATCAGGGGGTATTTTGTGACCTTTAAAATATTTGTGCTTCTTTGGGATCAACCTAAAAAATATAACCTCCACTAGTTACGATTGTGAATCAGCACTTGAATTTCCCACGATGCAGGAAACTTGACTCCCCGGGATTAGTTTGGTGTGAATCGGACAGTTTTCTAATTTAACATTTGGTTCTGTGTGGATAGGGACTGTTTATGACTGTTATGAGTCCTATAAATATACATAGATGCTGAGGATATTCAGTATGTTTTCCTATATGAAGTTTCAGGTTTTGTATTTTGTTAATTTTCTTTCTTTTTAATTACAAAAATTTCAATAAACAGACTGAAATATAAATACGTAGATGCATCACATCTAATCTGCATGGTAAGCACTAAGCATAGCAGACTACTGAATGCTTACCACGCAGGTTAGATGTGACACGTCTATTTATTTTGAGGATATGTCAGCCTTGTATTCATTACTAGGTTTACATAACCACACGGTTCTTTTGAGGAGACATGGCAAATGGTATTTTATTTGGTTATAATTTTTGGGTTAGCTTTGAGATACAGACATTTGAATAAAGGTACTTTTTGAAATATTTACTATTCTTGCTTTTTTCTAATTTATTTCGTGTTTTTTGGAGAGCAGCTAAAGCTCTTTATATATTATTGTGTATATATATATATATATATATATATATATATATATATATATATATTGTGAGGTTGGGGACCATTAGCTCTCGTAGTAGATGCGTTTTTCCAGTGATTCAAGCCAGTCAGGAACTCTATTTAAGGGCATGGTAGCCCACTTTTATTTAAAAGCACAAAAGTTCACAAATACATCAGTAGCCCTCACCGGAGGGTTCCACCATTACTGTGTCTTGCATACTCAACAGTTTACCTCCTGGCTTTCATTCTAGCGATCCGGCTGTCTCAGGCCTTTAGCCTAGGCCTAAAGTCTGCTCCTCAGAACAAACAGAGTTTCCTAGAGATAAGCTCACTCCTCGCTTACTCTTGGTAAGCATTTTGCGGCTCAAACATCAATAACATCTGCCTCTTGCAGACACGCACACTTTGGCTGCACCTATGCAGCATAGATAGCCTCTGACTCCTCTCAGAGGGATGGGAGTTCACCTGACTCCGATGCACACAGATTTCCTGTCTGCTGGGTGGGACCCTGATCCATAGTCAGGTCCGAACTACCGTATATACTCGAGTATAAGCTGAGTTTTTAAGCACAATTTTTTGTGCTGAAAATGCCCCCCTCGACTTATACTCGAGTCATCTTCTTTGTGCCTGATCTCCCGAACTTTGGAGATATGGTACCGGCCGGCCATAGGTCCTCTGGGCCCCAATCTTGGCACACATATAGCCCCACTCTTTCTCTACAAGTATGCAAAGTTTCTTGTCCGGGGGACCTACGGCCGGGGAGCACCGATTTTTGAAAGCCGGGCACCCCTTCCATAGACTCCCATGTTAAACAGTAATTTCTCTGGTGAGTTTGAGGACCCAGTACCAACCGGTCCTAGGTCCTCTGGACCCCAAACTTGGCACACATGTAGCCCCACTCTTCCTCTACAGTTTTGCAAAGTTTCTTGCCCTGGGGACCTACGGCCGGGGAGCACCGATTTTTCAAAGCCGGGCAACCCTTATATAGGCTCCCATGTTAAACGTCAGTCTAGTCATGGACACAGTGAGGCATGGACACAGTGAGGCAAAGTGAGGCACACCCTAGGCTTAAACTCGAGTCAATAAGTTTTCCCAGTTTTTGTGGTAAAATTAGGTGCCTCGGCTTATATTCGGGTCGGCTTATACTCGAGTATATACGGTAAATAGCCCAAGACACAGCTGTTCAATCAGCATGTCTTTCTCTACAAAATCTGGCGTAAACCAACACTCTTTAAGGTCGCACAGGGTCCCACCGTCATATAATATATATATATATATATATATATATATATATATATATATACAGGTCCTTCTCAAAAAATTAGCATATTGTGATAAAGTTCATTATTTTCTGTAATGTACTGATAAACATTTAGACTTTCATATATTTTAGATTCATTACACACAACTGAAGTAGTTCAAGCCTTTTCTTGTTTTAATATTGATGATTTTGGCATACAGCTCATGACAACCCAAAATTCCTATCTCAAAAAATTAGCATATTTCATCCGACCAATAAAAGAAAAGTGTTTTTAATACAAAAAAAGTCAACCTTCAAATAATTATGTTCAGTTATGCACTCAATACTTGGTCGGGAATCCTTTTGCAGAAATGACTGCTTCAATGCGGCGTGGCATGGAGGCAACCAGCCTGTGGCACTGCTGAGGTGTTATGGAGGCCCAGGATGCTTCGATAGCGGCCTTAAGCTCATCCAGAGTGTTGGGTCTTGCGTCTCTCAACTTTCTCTTCCCAATATCCCACAGATTCTCTATGGGGTTCAGGTCAGGAGAGTTGGCAGGCCAATTGAGCACAGTAATACCATGGTCAGTAAACCATTTACCAGTGGTTTTGGCACTGTGAGCAGGTGCCAGGTCGTGCTGAAAAATGAAATCTTCATCTCCATAAAGCTTTTCAGCAGATGGAAGCATGAAGTGCTCCAAAATCTCCTGATAGCTAGCTGCATTGACCCAGCTGACATGGCACCCCAGACCATCACTGACTGTGGGTACTTGACACTGGACTTCAGGCATTTTGGCATTTCCCTCTCCCCAGTCTTCCTCCAGACTCTGGCACCTTGATTTCCGAATGACATGCAAAATTTGCTTTCATCCGAAAAAAGTACTTTGGACCACTGAGCAACAGTCCAGTGCTGCTTCTCTGTAGCCCAGGTCAGGCGCTTCTGCCGCTGTTTCTGGTTCAAAAGTGGCTTGACCTGGGGAATGCGGCACCTGTAACCCATTTCCTGCACACGCCTGTTCACGGTGGCTCTGGATGTTTCTACTCCAGACTCAGTCCACTGCTTCCGCAGGTCCTCCAAGGTCTGGAATCGGTCCTTCTCCACAATCTTCTTCAGGGTCCGGTCACCTCTTCTCGTTGTGCAGCGTTTTCTGCCACACTTTTTCCTTCCCACAGACTTCCCACTGAGGTGCCTTGATACAGCACTCTGGGAACAGCCTATTCGTTCAGAAATTTCTTTCTGTGTCTTACCCTCTTGCTTTAGGGTGTCAATGATGGCCTTCTGGACAGCAGTCAGGTCGGCAGTCTTACCCATGATTGCGGTTTTGAGTAATGAACCAGGCTGGGAGTTTTTAAAAGCCTCAGGAATCTTTTGCAGGTGTTTAGAGTTAATTAGTTGATTCAGATGATTAGGTTAATAGCTCGTTTAGAGAACCTTTTCATGATATGCTAATTTTTTGAGATAGGAATTTTGGGTTGTCATGAGCTGTATGCCAAAATCATCAATATTAAAACCAAGAAAAGGCTTGAACTACTTCAGTTGTGTGTAATGAATCTAAAATATATGAAAGTCTAATGTTTATCAGTACATTACAGAAAATAATGAACTTTATCACAATATGCTAATTTTTTGAGAAGGACCTGTATATATATATATATATATATAGATTTATTTATTTATTTTTATTGCTGGGGAGATTAACCCTCATCGTTGGTTCTGTAAACTGATATCCTTTAATTTCCTGTTATGTTAATAGCACCGTAACCCTAAAACATGCATCTCCCATGGGACTTTCTGGCAGCCATAAACTATTGCAAACACTTTTTTAAAAAGAAAAAGTTTATTCAGACAAAAAGATTACAATTCCATATTGACATAAAGCATTCTGTTCTATTGGTTAGACAACATCATCTGCTGAAAGTTTTACGTCTATATGTATTTTTAATCTTTTTGTATGAATAAACTTTTTCTTTTTTTAAAGTGTTTGCAATAGTTTTTGGCTGTCATAAAGTCCCATAGGAGTAGCATGTTTTTGCATAGCATTTAGGGATGGAGCAGCCACTAGCCTATGGTATACTAACCTAAACTCGCTTAAAGGAGAAGTCCAGCCTGAGTTTTTTAGGCTGGGCTTCTCCTCTGGGTCACAGTTGTGCAATTAGCTTTGCACTCCTGTGACCCGTTTTTAGCAGAGAGCGGTCTGAAGTCCGCTCTCCGCTGATGTCACTGCCATCAGTCAAGGCACCGCATCATCATGACATCCAAGTCTGGATCTGCTAGCTGCCTTGATTTATGGCAGTCTCAGCGAGCCGCTGGAACACTGAGACAGCCGCTCCCTGCCCCTTCACAGCTCATCGCTCCAATGAGTGCAAAGCAGTAGAGCAGAAGCGATGCTGACTGTCAGACAGCATCGCTCTGCTCAGGGAGGAGTGAGAACCGAGCCATCAGCGGTGTCCAGTGGCTCGGTTCTCAGTGCAGAGACGCCGGGGGACATATGCAGCATCGGTTTGATGCTGCATCCACCGAGGTAAGTATGACTAGCAAAAAAAAAAAAAAAAGAAACCCGTACTCTTTTAATAGCACCTAATTGGGAGGAAATGTTCCAAAAAAAAAAAAAAGATAGCAATAAGAAAAGTTTTTTGTAGAGATACTTTAAAGCAGGGAGCTAAAAATAGTTCTGGGACTGGGTTTAAAACATGGAGGATGATTTACTAAAGACAAAAAGGCTGTTCCTGTTGCAAGGGAAGTTGCAATTCTCCCCATAGCTTAGTGAAAGGTGAAGCTCTGCTGACTTCCATCATTCAATAAATCCAGCAAAAATGTGTTGTTTTTTTTTCCTTGGACATATTTATGTATTCTTTGCTAAGGGAAATTTCGTCACATTTACTAAGCTCTGGGAATGATTCCCTTGCAAAGTGAAACCTCCATTGCAAAGGCAACCGCCTATTTGCCTTTAGTACATCAGCCCCAGAGATTCTCAACCAGTAGTGCATGAAACCCAGAGTACTTCTGCCCATTAGACTTGATTTGAAATATCCATTTAAAGTTTTACCAAATTCTATATAAAATGCATGCATGTCAAAGAGTACTTCAGAGGAGAAGCCCTAAAAGGGGGCTAGAAAGGGTACACAATGACACCGAAACACTGGTTCTACAGACACAACTAATGTACATATCGGCAACCTTACCCCATTATCCAACACAGTTGTTAAAATAGGACTATAGGGAAATCTTTTTTTTTTTTTTACATTTTGGATAGAGTAAATGAGGATTATAACTCGTGCCTGTTTTTTTTTTGTTTTTGTTTTACCATCTATGTCCCATTGGGGACATATACAGTACCTTCAATTTCTGTGCCATAGTCAAAACAGGTAGTGAAATAAAATCCTTGTAAATTAGGGGAATCCATTGAGGCCCCCCAGGTCACCAGAACTAGTGTTCCCATTGAAAGTTTCCGCCTCTATTACTATTCTGGGGACAGCACAAAATTTGAGATTATCATTTACATTCACTTTTAATCATAATGGTAAATAGGACAAACTGAGAGGATAAATCCCCCTAATGGGGACACAGACAGCAATAACAAAAAAAAAAAACCTAGTAGGTTTCATTCTATCCAAAACTAAAAAAAATAAAGTGTTGCCTTTAGTCTTTAGTTATACTTTATTAGGCATTGTTAACAAACAAACAGCTATTTAAAATGATAGAAGTTTTTTTTTGTCTAAACTTAGGTTGCATAAACTCAAAACTAAAAGAAAATGACTAATTCATGTAAAGGAAAAAAAAAAAAGAGTCTTATTTTTGCATTTGACAAGGTCAGAATAAGACCTTTTCAGTACATCAGGAACTAAAAGGAAATTTCATTATGACTTTGGCTCAATGGTTTCTACATATTAGAATAGGACATGGATATGCAATTAGCGGACCTCCAGCTGTTGCAAAACTACAAGTCCCATCATGCCTCTGCCTCTGGGTGTCATGCTTGCTGCTGTCAGAGTCTCGCTATGCCTCATGGGACTTGTAGTTTGGCAACAGCTGGAGGTCCGCTAATTGCATATCCCTGGAATAGGACATACGATTTATTGTCATTTGTTTGTTTCTGAGTCTAATTTGAAGAATCTTGCAGATTAGTCTGCTTTGCCATAACTGAGAAAACGCATTGAGAAAGAAATACACAAGCCAGTCTAGGACTTCTGTTCAGATGCAATACCCTGCTCTTACTGTCATTTAATAGTTTGTGATATTCTGCTTATACTGTGTATAACATGTTCCTTTAGCTGTAGCACAAAAAGCAAAAGTGGAGCTGCTCAATGTGTGAAATTCCAAGTTTATTGGTGTTTTCGAATACAGGAATGATCCACCTTCCCCCTTGCATGTTTCAATCCATTAGGAGCTTATCATAGATTGAGAATCACAGGATAGGAGGACACTCTTATTACAAGTGGACTACAATCATGTGTGTCTTGTGAAGGATTCATGCCAGGGAAACCAAGCTTAAGCTAGTTGATTAGATACAATAAAATACAATACCCTATTGAAAAAATAGCCAAAAACTGGCAATGCAGCGGTGGGAGCCTAATGCCGCGTACACACGATCAGAAATTCCGACAACAAATATTCGATGTGAGCTTTTTGTCGGAATTTCCGACCGTGTGTAGGCTCCATGGGACATTTTCTGTCGGAATTTCCAACAACAAAAATTTGAGAGCTGGCTCTCAAATTTTCCGACACGAAAAGCTCCGACGCACAAAAAATCACGCATGCTCAGAATCAAGCAGAAGAGCCAAACTGCCTACTGAACTTCATTGATCTCGGCTCGTCGTACGTCTTGTACGTCACCACGTTCTTGACGTTCGAAATTTCCGACAAGATTTGTGTGACCGTGTGTATGCAACACAAGTTTGAGCCAACAATCCGTCGGTAAAAAATCCACAGTTTTGTTGTCGGAATTTCCGATCGTGTGTACGCGGAATTAGAGTGGACTGGTTGGGATTGTCTGTAACACATTCCTTTAGCTCTAAATACTGTACTTGGATTTGGTGCCCAGCACATCTGTCTTTCTTTCATTGCAGTCGGGATCAAAGTAATAAATTTTTTACCTTCTGGGGAGTGATGGTTATTGTATACACACAGCACACTTTTGCAGGTACAGACTGCATACAGTTACACTTCTGTGGTCACCGCCATTGTGCTTCCAATGTAGAGGTGAACTGATGTAGTACTGCAACTTTGGTGACAATCAATGCAAGACAGAAGAGCTGCCCTTGTACACAAAGCTTAATTGCTTTGAAGTCTGACTTTTACAGCCGGCTTTTGTGATTAATCTAGTTGCTCAGGTTGTATTAAACAGACCATATTATTTTCCTATGCAAAAAAGAATAATTACTTACTAGTAAGTAGTGCTGTATTACATGACACCAGGAGAGAAGTAATATGGCCCCTGGTTGCCGTGTCTGTTCTGCAGCCTTGTATTTTTAGTAAGTTTATTATGAAAAGGATACAGAGGTGGTACAAGGTTGTATAAAACAGGGCTGTCAGAGTCAGTCTAAGAATAGCTAATGTGGGTAGGCAACAACTATGTTGAGTTCATAACAAAGAAAACGATTTCAAGAATATAAGACTATTTTTATTTTATTTTGTATGGATATGCTGTGATTATCAGTGGATTTGCCATTTTAATTCAGCGTGCTGGGCTTCAGCTTTGATTGATCCAACCATTTATTTTTTTATTTTTAATCTAACACATAAATCCACTAGTTAGGATGTGTCTTGTGTGCACCCCTTTTTTTCTGTTGTGAGCTATTTTGCCTGGATTATTACTACAGAGCAAAAGTAGGATAATGACTATAAATTTGCAGATTAAAGTGGTACTTCACTCTCTCTTAATTATTCTATACTTTTTTTTTTAGATAAATGGTCATAGGAATCATTAATCCAAAAAAGTTCAGTGATTTGTCTAAGAAACAGCCTAGGGAAATGTGGCAACCAAGAACCCGACATTACCATGGATTGGGTGAGAGCTAAAAGAAGAGGGACAAGGGGTATAGTAAGTAAGGGGAAAAGGAAGAAGGGGGGGAAAGAGAGGAGGAAAAGGCAAGGAGAGATGGAGAGGGGGAAGATGGTGGGACAGGAGAAGTGCAGGTATGTAAGGTACTATACACAAGGTACAATAGATCAGTGTTTCTCAACTCCAGTCCTCAAGGCGCCCCAACAGGTCATGTTTTCAGGATTTCCATTATTTTGCACAGGTGATTTTTATCAGTTTCACTGCCTTTGTAATTACCCCAGCTGTTTCACCTGAGGGAAATCCTGAAAACATGACCTGTTGGGGCGCCTTGAGGACTGGAGTTGAGAAACACTGCAATAGATAACCCTCAGTTATATACTGTGGGATACCAACACCTAAACAGTAATGCCCTGTGCCTCTATCCAGCCAGCCCAAATGTTGAATTTTGCAGGACAGTTTCGGCTGATGTACGTGAGCTTATACAGGGGAAGAGCCCCATTGACTGACGCTTTCCAGCCAGAAACCGTGAACGAAGTAGGCAGTTTCCATTTCAGCAGGATTTCCCTTCTAGCATAATAGGTAAAAAAAAAAAAAAAAAGTTTGAGATGTTTAAAGGCCTCCACAAAATCAGTGAGTCCTAGCTGCAGCACCAAGGGGTCCATAAGGACAGACAGGTTGTCAACTGTGTTATGGTCCAATGCCCCTGCCCAGAAAGTACAAAACATGGAGCAAGATCAAAACATGTGAGCAATTCTGCCTTCGGTCATATCACAAAGAGGGCAAACCGCTGGTCTGCCGAGATAAATTGCAGCCAGTCACCGAGGGGTATAGTACACTCTATGGATACATTTCAGTTGGATAAATCGATCTCTGGCAGATATCATGGTAGGGACATATTGCAGAAGGCAGTCTTCCCAGTTGTCTTCCGAGAAGAATGGAATGTCCACATGCCATTTATTATATAGGAGTGGTTAAGGGAAAGACAGTAAGGAATAAATAGAGGACAGAGGTTTAGGTAGATCCTCCTATATTAACATACTTTCCAAAAGGTCAGTCTTAATGGTTGGGGAAAGTTGGGAATTGAGCAGCAACCGTGGGCTGCAGTTGTAGAAAATAGAATAACATCCTATTAGGTAGGTTGTAGATATGTTTAAGTTCATCAAAGGGTAAAACATTCACTATTTTTAAACCTTATGCTGCTAGCATTAGTATATAGATAGGAAAGTATATCATATTTACTTGTTTTAACCTTTATTTTTATACATTTATTCAGTTACTTTCTGGTTTCCAGACCTAGGCAACCAATGTCATAGGCTTGGAGACTTCAGGAGGGGAGGCCTGCATGTCTCAGCTAAGGGCAGATGAATTCAAGCAAGTAAATGATGCATGAACCATCTGCCCTTACTCAAGATGGCCACAGCCGGGGGGCGTGGCTTGGCAGCGGATGTAGTCAGTCGCACATCTTGTGAGCTCCGCCGACTATCCGTCTTCATATCCTGATATCAGCTCCTGACTGCTCGTTCCCAGTGCCCTTACACGCTACGGTGCTCTCAGAATCCCTGGCCGACCATTGTGGGGGTTATCTCGGCCTGAGACGATGTCTAGACGCGGCGCAGCGGCCCGCTCTGCTCCGGACACTGCGATCCAAGATGGCGGCGAGGCCTCCAAGGCTGCTAAAGAGAAATACAAGGCAGCTGCTCTGAAGCTGTTTTCCCCGAATGGCGCTCGAAACCTGCAGGAGATCTCTGGTGATGGAGCAGAGGACCGCAGTGGTTCACAGTCTGATGCGGACGCCACCGTGCCCCTGGAAGATCCGACGGCGCCAGTATTACCGTGGGACGCAGTGAGTACTACACCAGAGTCCCGTACACTGAGGGGGGCCACGGCCTCAGGCTCGGATGGGCCTGAGCCTACATTGAGGGACATTTTTGCCGCAATCACATCCTGTAATGTTTCTATTACTGCTTTGGCATCAGAGCTTAAGGGGGTGAAGGCTGAAATGTAATTTATGCGCCAAGATATGCAATAGTTGCGGGACCGCACATCTAATGTGGAAGGGCGCATTAGCACTTTGGAGGATGACTGGGCCCCCATGCAAAGGGAGTCGCATGCCTAACAATTAATGGTGGCTAAACATGCAGCGAAACTCGACGATCTCGAAAATAGACTGCGTCGCAATAATGTTAGAGCTATTGGTATCCCGGAGAGGATGGAAGGGAAGAATTCAGTTACTTTTATAGAACAATGGCTGCTGGAGAAATTTGGGAAAGAGTCATTTTCACCAATGTTTGCCGTGGAGCGTGCGCACCGTGTCCCTCTTAGACCTCTGCCCCCGGGTAATCCCCCCAGAGCCTTTCTGTTTAAACTGCTCAACTTTAAAGATAGAGATGTCATCCTTTCTAAGGCGCGCTCGTTGGGAGACACTCTGGTGATGGATAATTCTAAAATATCCTTGTTCCCGGACTTTTCGGCGGAGGTACAAAAACAACGTGCCCAGTTTAATGATGTCAAAAAGAGGCTTCGCTCACTGGAGTTACAGTATGCTATGCTATACCCTGCCCGCCTGCGTGTGGTGGCCAGGGATGAAGTCCATTTCTTTGACAAACCTGCATTGGCCGTGCAGTGGCTGGATAGAGATGAGCGTTCCCTGCGTGAGGATTTAGGGAGAAGGAGGAGAGCCCCCTGAACACTGCCTACAGCGCCATTTACTTTGGAACGAACACAAAATGTTTCTCTTGTTATTTGTTTGCAAGAACGGAGTGATTTGATTCTCAAATTCCTGACAAGGCGGAAAACTGTTTTCACAAGTTGTGTCAGCATCACCCATACTCCTAGATACTATGCAAGGCCTGTTGCCTATTGGCTCTTCAAAGCCGGCTACTGAACTTAGCCCCCCGGAGGAGAGTCCCTCGTGGACATTACGACTATTTGAGTTTTTCTTTTTTTTCTTCTTTTTGTTTTCTTGTTTTGAATGGGGTCCCGTTGGACCTTCCGCCCACAGTCTAACTAACTTTTTCTCTTACAGGACATTCCCACTTACTCAGACAAAGTACCCTTTTAGTCGATGCTTTAATATTGTTGTGCCTTCCCCTTCTAACCTTCAACCTTTTTGCTTAGATTATGCTGCTCATAATACCCTATGGCTGCGCACTGTGTTGTGACTAGTTGGAATGTGAGGGGTCTGGGAGAGAGGGTGAAACGGCTGGCGGTGGTGCACGGGCTTAAACGTTTGGGCTCATCTGTGGTTTGCCTGCAGGAGACCCATATGCTGCCAGGTCAGGTGTCACCGTTCTCCTCAAGGGTGTTCGGCACCCAGTTTCACTCTGCCTTCTCGTCCTATGCTAGAGGGGTTAGTGTATTAATTGGTACAAATGTTCCGTTTGCTCTTACAGCCTCGCTCATTGATCCTTATGGTCGGTTTATTTTTTTTATTATGCTCTTTGGATAACTTGCAGTGCATTATTGCGAATGTGTATATTCCACCCCCTTTTTCGGTGGAGGTCCTTAAAACTCTGGCTACTTTTTTGTCGCACCACCCGGGTATTCCTGCTCTTGTTGTTTGGGACTTCAACAACTACCTGAATGCGGATCTTGATAAATTTTCTCCTGGGGCATCGGCGGCTAACCTGAGAGGGGGCCCAACACCCTTCGCTCGGCTACTGCTAGAGCTGGGGTTGAGGGATGTTTGGAGGCTTGGCTATCCACAGGAGAAATGTTATTCATGTCATTCTGCTACACATAGAGGCCTTTCCAGTATTGACCTTGGTTTGGGCAATGATGGGATGCTCTCCCTGGTATCATCTGCACGTTATGAGGCAAGAACTGTCTCAGATCATTACCCCTTATGTATTGCAGTTATAACGCCTGGAATTTCCAAGCGGGTTTGCTGGAAGCTCAACCCATTTTGGTTGTCGCTCCTCCCTAACCCTGACCCCATCCATGATAATCTGATAACGTTTGTTCGTTTCAATAAGCAGTCTGTTGAGCTCAGGGTTTTCTGGGACACACTGAAGGCCTATTTAAGGGGTCAGTTTATTAGGTCTATTAATGCTATAAAGACAGGGACCAGGTTATGGGAGCAATCTGTGCTCCGGGAGGTTGAGAGGGCGGAGTCTGCTTTTGTTGGCTCCCCCTCTGAACAGACCGAAAGAGCTTGGAGTGAGGCTATATTGCTAAACATATGGTGTTCACGAAAGTGGCAAATAAAAGTTTTTTTCTCCAACAGAAATATTTTGAGGAGGGGGAGGGCACGGGCCACATGTTGGCCATGATGGTACGGTCACAGAGGGGTTTTGCCCACATAGAGGCAATTAATAATTCTTCAGGGGACCTGGTCTCCTCTCATGCTGAAATTTTGTCTATCTTTAGAGATTTCTATGCTGATGTGTATTCCTCTAGGGTATCGCCTACTGTGGAAGAGCTTGCCTCCTTTTTAGATCAGTGCCAACTCCCGTGTCTTTCGGCCCTGGATGTGGAGCATTTGAATGCCCCTCTCACGGCTGACGAGATGCTGGAGGCTTTGGCACTTTCTTCTTCTGGTAAGTCTCCGGGATCGGATGGCTTGCCGGCGGAGGTGTATCAGCGCTACTCAGATATACTGATACCGCATTTGCGAGAAGTATTTGTGGATGCATTGGAGAAGGGAAGCTTGCCTCAGTCCATGAATGAAGCGATAATTGTCCTGTTGTTGAAACCTGGTAAGGAGGCCCATTCCCCGGATTCTTATAGGCCCATTTCATTGTTAACGACTGACGTGAAGTTACTGGTGAGGGTTTTAGCTACCAGACTGGCTACAGTTATACACAAACGAATTCACAAAGACCAATCAGGATTCATCCCTTCCCGGTCAACGGCCCTTAATATTAGACGCCTGTTTCTTAATCTCCAAATACCTGCTGACAATACAGGACAGAGGGCGATTCTTTCCTTGGACGCTGCCAAAGCTTTTGACAGCGTCGAATGGCCTTATTTATGGGAGGTTTTGAGACGCTTTGGCCTGGGTGACACTTTCATCAAATGGGTGGGGTTGTTGTATGCGGCCCCCACAGCTAGGATCCGCGTGAATGGGGACCTCTCAGACTCTTTTCCTCTTTTTCGGGGCACGAGACAGGGGTGTCCATTGTCGCCCCTGTTGTTCGCGCTAGCACTTGAACCACTTGCAGCTCTGATACGTTCCTCACCGTCAATCATTGGCTTTAACAGGGGTGTGAGTGTGGAGAAGGTTTCCCTTTACGCGGATGATATGCTGCTGTATTTAGGGGATGTGGACACATCCTTTACCATGGCTGTGGAGTTGATTCAACATTTTCGCTCCTTGTCAGGATTCTCCATAAATTGGAGTAAGTCTGTCCTCTTGCCTGTAGACAACCCTATAACTTCATTGCCGGTTTCTGCAAGGTCCCTCAAGATAGTCTCCTCGTTTAAATATCTAGGGGTGCAGGTGTCGTCTAGCCCATTGACGTATTTGGAGGAAAACCTACTGCCTCTTTTTAAAAGACTCCAAATGACGTGTAATACTTGGTGCAAGCTCCCTCTGTCAGTCATAGGCAGGATAAACCTAATTAAGATGGTGTGGTGCCCCCAGCTATTGTATATAATGCATAATTCCCCTCAGTGGATACCCCGTAGGTGGTTTACTCGTATAGATACCCTATTTAGGTCCATAATTTGGAAAAAGAGAGTGGCTAGGATTAGTCTCTCTACTTTACAATATGGTAAGGATCGAGGAGGAGCGGCGGTTCCTAACCCCAAATTATATTTTCTGGCTTCCCAGCTACAGCACCTGGGTGGGATGGGCCAAGTGAGTGAATCTGATTCTATTGAAAGCCTGTTGAGGACGGGGACACAGAGTACTTCAGTGCTGGTGAACTTGGAGGCGGGATTTCCTCACCTGCCACAGGCGGCGCCTACTGTAGTCCTCCTGAAAAAACTCTGGTCCGCGGTAAGGTCTAGCCTGCGTATTTCGGGATTTCTTGCTGACACACCAATTTGGGATAATCCCAATTTGGCGGAAGTATTCAAACTGGACGGCTTCCAATCTTGGAGACAGGCTGGTATTTGCAATATTGCTCAACTGTACTCTTTAAACGTTCTTAAATCATTTCAGGACTTACAGATTGAATTTAACCTCCCTAGACACCAATTTTATAGATACCTCCAGGTCCGCCATGCTTTGCAGGCCCAGGGTCAGATTTCTGTCCTCCTACTTTCCAGTCACTCCCTGATTGATGACGTCTTTTTTGGTCAGGAAAAAAAAGGCTTAATATCCCATATTTATTCAAGTCTACTGTCGACCGTACAAGACTCAGCGACTTTACCATGTAGAAGGGGCTGGACAGAAGACCTGGGGATCATCGATAGTGAAACTTGGGACACGTGCTTACAAGCAGGTCCGCTCATGTCGGTTTCACAGTCGCACAGACTGTCTCACTTGTTTTTACTGCATAGGGCCTACCGCACGCCCATACAATTGTTTCGCTGGGGAGGGATCGCTCATTCATCTGATGTGGCGCTGTCCCAAGTTACACCGGTATTGGGGGGAGGTTACGGAAGTTATTTCCTCGGTTTATCAGGTTGGGGTCCCTTTGGACCCCCTAATCTGCATACTGGGTGCAGTCGATGAAGAAATATACCCCCATCCAACTAACATTGCAGTGAGCAGACCATTATATTTACCGCGTAAGTTGGTGGCTAGGCTTTGGATCTCTCCATGTGTCCCGACCAGAAAACAATGGATTGAGCAGGTTAATCTCATCCTTATACGGGAGCACCTTACATATCAGCATAGGAATGCTGCCCGGAAATTTTATTCCATATGGCAGCCCTGGCTGGAGACCCCTGGGTTAGCGCCCCCACGCTTGATTTTGACTCGGTTGCTACAAGTTTAAAAGGCACTTCTATTCATGGTGGAGATTTCACTCTATTTGGAATACACATCAAATGGATACTGCAATTTGGGTACCAGTTTTTGGTTTTACGGTGGGTACGGGTTCAAAGAGATAGGCAGACTGTGGGACGTAGAGTTTAGGATGTGGCCCGTTGGCCTTCAGTTTGGCCGTATTGGGGGGTGGGGTCACACTTGCCCCCCGGTGCTGCCTACCTTTTCTTTTCTCGTTACTGGTGACTAGGTAATACTTTTGTTGCCACTGTTTATCCAATGTACACGTGCTTCAATGATGTAACTAATTCTGTTTTGTTCTTTGAATATGGTATGTAACTTGTGTTCTGTATTTTCTTTTTGGCACAATAAAACATTTATCTGATTAAAAAAAAAAAAGATGGCCACAGCCAGAAGTGATAGAAGGTATTAACCTCCCTGGCGGTATTCCCAAGTGTGGCTCAGGGTGAATTTTCAGTACCAAAAGCGGTAACCCAGAGCCCCTGGATCCTGTGATGTCTCCACATTGTGTCTGCAAGTCGTGTGCCCTCCGCTCGATTCACAGTGCCGAGCTCCGTTCCCTGCGAGCGTTGCGACATACGGGGACGGAGCTCGGTGCCAAATTCAAAAAGTGAAAAATACACAATACATACAGTACACTGTAATCTTACAAATTACAGTACTGTATTAAATAATTACACATCCCCTTTGTCCCTAGTGGTTTGTCCAGTGCCCTGCATCCAGTTTTATATTATAAATACCGTTCTTTCTGCCTGGAAACTGGAGTTTGTCCATAGCAACCAAAAAGTGTCCGTTTACATCAAAAGTGGTTTTAGATCAGCTAGAAAACAGCGATAATAAATTAGAATCCCTTGCAGAATTGAGCGATAGTGATTTGTGGGGAAATTCGTCATCAAACACTGAAGGTAATGACAGCGACAATTCTGCAACTGAGAAAATGTCTGTGTTTTTGATTTGATTACATTATTGAATATTTTGTATTATTATTATATTCTAATTTGTTATAATTATTTATAGTTATTTATTATATTATAATTTATTATTTCTTGTTTCAAACTTTATCATACCCGGGATGTCTCTAGATTCTTGTTTGGACAGACTTAAGTGAGTTATTTCTAAGAATTACAGGCCTACAATATAAAACGCCAAATTTCCATGCAAAACATTGTACCGCTATAAGCATCAGAAATCTAACATAATCATACCGCCAGGGAGGTTAATGGTGTTTTTTTAGTGCTCAGATGCATTGTAGTTCTGCTTTGATAAATGTAAATCCAACTACTATAATTTCATAAATGCTTTAACAAGGTTAATGTAGTTTGAAGAGTAAATTGTAATATTTTGAAAGCTGAAACTTTCATTACATTAATGCCTGTCACCCTGTCCTGTTAGGCCTTTTGCAGACGGATGTAATAATTTACTGATGTTTACTAGGGATGAGCCGAACACCCCCGGTTCGGTTCGCACCAGAACCTGCGAACGGACCGAAAGTTTGCGCGAACTTTCGAACCCCGTTAAAGTCTATGGGACTCGAACGTGAGAAATCAAAAGTGCAAGTTTTAAAGGCTAATATGCAAGTTATTGTCCTAAAAAGGGTTTGGGGACCCGGGTCCTGCCCCAGGGTACATGTATCAATGCAAAAAAACGTTTTAAAAACTGCCCTTTTTTCGGGAGCAGGGGTTTTAATGATGCTTAAAGTGAAAAAATAAAAGTGAAATATTCCTTTAAATATCATACCTGGGGGGTGTCTATAGTATGCCTGTGAAGTGGTGCATGTTTCCCGTGTTTATAACAGTCCCTGCACAAAATGACAATTCTAAAGGAATAAAAGTAATTTAAAACTGCTTGCGGCTTTAATGTAATGTCTGGTCGGGCAATATGAATGAAAATCATTGAGAAAAACGGCATGGGTACCCCCCCCCAGCCCATTACCAGACCCTTTGGGTCTTGTATGGATATTAAGGGGAACCCTGCACCCAAATTAAAAAAAGGAAAGGCGTGGGGCCCCCAGGCCCTAAATACTCTGTATATACTCTGAACAGTAGTATACAGACGGCGCAAACAAGTCAGGGACTGTAGGTTTGTTCTTAAGTAGAATCTGTTTGTAATTTTGAACTGGTACATTTTTAAAGTGTAGCTCCAGCCAAAAAATCTATTTTTAAGCTTTTTGGAAAACATAGGGAAGGGTTATCACCCCTGTAACATTTGTTTTGCTGTATGTGCACCTGTTCAGAAGATTTCATCTAACTTTCTGTCCCAATGACAATTGGATTTAGAAAATTTGGTTTTTTTAGTGAAACTAGGAACTCTTACAGGAGAGAATTTCCCTTCCTAGGGGTAGATTTCCTCTCACTTCCTGTTGTCTCCTTCCGTTTGCATGTAGGAGTCATTTGTAAGTTGGATGTTTGAAAGTAGGGTCCTGCCCTATATACTCTGCAGAAATTCGGGCCTTAGGTGTTGGTGTTGCCACAACACTGTAAGCCCTCACAGTTACTCTTGGTGGGCGTTGAAACGGGCCCTGCTGTGAAATATTAGATCAAGAATTGTAATTACATGCCCCTGTTAAACAGGGGCTGAAAAATTGGGCCTTAGGCATTTGTGCTGGTGCCACAACACTGCAACCCCTCACAGATACTCTAGCTAGAGTGCAGGAATGAGCCCTGCTGCAAAGTATTACAGCAAAAATTGTAATTACAAGCCCCTGTGAAACAGGGGCAGAAAAATTGGGCCTTAGCCACTGTTGGCGGTGCCACAACACTAAAACCCCTCACAGAAACTCTAGTTGGAGCGCATGAATGAGCCCTGCTGCAAAGTATTGCAGCAAAAATTGTAATTACACGCCCCTGTTAAACAGGGGCTGAAAAATTGGGCCTTAGGCACTGGTTCTGGTGCCACAACACTGCAAACCCTCACATAAACTCTAGTTGGAGCGCAGGAATGAGCCCTGCTGCAAAGTATTGCAGCAAAAATTATAATTGCACTCCCCTGTTATCCAGGGGCAGAAAAGTTGTCTCTTAGCCACTGGTGGCTGTACCCAGAACCAAAAATGTTCTTACATGCTATCAGCATGATCATTGAGGAGGAAGAGGATAGTCACTCAGCATAACAGGATAGTCACTCAGCATCAGCATAGGCAGTCTTTAAGGAATCTGACATTCAAAAAAAAAATATTCGGTTACATCAGCATCAGGTGCTTGGTAGCTGGTGGTGATCCAACACTGATTCCTTTTTATATGAAGGTCAGACGATAGATCGAGTCGGTGGACAAGCGCACCCTGTGATCAGTTACAAAGCCTCCAGCAGCACTGAATGTGTGTTCCGAAAGAACGCTGGATGCAGGACAGGCCAGTAGCTCAATTGCATACTGTGCAAGCTCTGGCCAGTGATCCATCCTTAAGACCCAGTAACCCAGAGGATTTTTGTTGGGAAAGGTGTCCAAGTCTGATCTTGCCCCTAAATATTCCTGCACCATGTAAAACAGACGCTGGTGATGGTTGCTGGAACCGATCATACCTTGGGTGCTGCGGACTAAAAAATTGTCTGAACGCATCAGTCAGACAGCCACCTTCTCCACCGCTCCTTCTGTGACTGACCAAAGTCTCAGCAACACGTTGTCCAGGACCAGGAATTTGTAACCTCCCAGGCTCTGGGAACGCGTTGCACAAACCTTTCTACAAGGCCTCCCGAAGATGTTTCATCCTCTGCTCCCTCTGCGACCGCAAGATAAAGTCTGCAACCTTACCCTTGTAACGTGGATCAAGGAGGGTTGCCAGCCAGTAATGATCCCTCTCCTTGATACCACGAATACGAGGATCCTTCCGCAAGCTTTGCAGGATCAGGGAGGCCATGCAGCGTAGGTTTGCTGAGGCATTCGGTCCGGAGTCCTCTGGGTCACTAAGGACGACATGATCCGCAGCCCATGGGTTTCTTGGGACTGTAATTGATCCCTTGAAGACTGCTGCTGATGCTGAGTGCTAGGCTCCACCTCCATGCTGACACAATCCTCCTCCTCCTCCTCCTCATCCTCTTCCTGTGTGATAGGCGGGCCAGCAGGAACACTGTCTGGATAAAGGGGGCCTTAAGAGGTAAGTAAGTCCTCCTATTCCTGCCTCTGTTCTGTCTCAAGTACCCTGTTAATTATTCCACACAGCGTGTGCTCCAACAGGTGGACAAGAGGGACAGTGTCACTGATGCATGCACTGTCACTGCTCACCATCCTCGTGGCCTCCTCAAATGGTGACAGGACAGTGCATGCATCCCTGATCATCACCCACTGGCGTGGCAAATAAAACTAGCTCTCCTGACCCTGTCCTCGTGCCATATTGGCACAGATACTCATTGATGGCCCTCTGCTGCATGTGCAGCCGCTGCAGCATGGCCAACGTTGAGTTCCAGCTGGTGGGCATGTCACAGATTAGGCGGTTCTTGGGCAGGTTAAATTCCTTTTGGAGGTCATTCAGCCGAGCACTGGAATTATATGACCGGCAGAAATGCACACAGACTTTCCTGTCCTGCCTCAGGACATCCTGTAAGCCCGGTGACCTGCCCAAGAACCGCTGCACCACCAAGTTAAGGACGTGAGCCAAACAGGGCACATGGGTCAGTTGTCCCTGTCAGAGGGCGGAGAGGAGGTTGGTGCCATTGTCGCAAACTACCATTCCTGGCTTAAGCTGGCATGGCGTCAACCACCTCTGAGCCTGCCCCTGCAGAGCTGACAGAATCTCTGCCCCAGTGTGGCTCCTGTCCCCCAAGCACACCAGCTCAAGCACCGCATGGCATCTTTTTGCCTGCGTACTTGCGTAGCCCTTTGAACGCCTACGGAGCACCGCTGGTTCCGAGGACAAATTAGCACAGGAAGAGGCCATGGAGGAAGAAGAAGAGGAGGAGGTGGAGGAGAGAGGTGTGTCAGAATCGCCACTAGTAGCATTGTGAAGGCGTGGTGGCGGGACAACCTCCAACACTACTGCACCCTGTCCTGCATCCTTCCCAGCTGCCAGCAGAGTCACCCAATGCGCCGTGAAAGATAGGTAACGTCCCTGTCCATGCCTGCTGGACCATGAGTCAGTGGTAATATGCACCTTACCACTGACCGCCCTGTCCAGTGAGGCCAAGACATTGCCTTCCACATGCCGGTAGAGAGCCGGAATCGCCTTCCGTGAAAAAAAGTGGCGTTTGGGAACCTGCCACTGAGGAACCGCATATTCCACAAATTCACGGAAGGGGGCATAGTCTACCAACTGGCAAGGCAGAAGTTGAAGTGCTAGCAATTTAGCCAAGCTGGCATTCAACCGCTGGGCATGTGGATGGCTGGGAGCGAACTTCTTTCGGCGGTGCAGCAGCTGGGGCAGGGAAATTTGCCTGGTACAATCTGACATTGGTGTACCGATAGCAGATTGCCCGCAAGTACTTGGCAGTGACACACCTAATTCTACACCTTCATTCCTCTCAGTGCAGGTTTTTGAGAGGGCTGAAGGTATAGTGGGGTTGGAGATCCCATCTGATGAGGAGCAAGGAGAGGTCCGCTTTGTTCTTTGGTGTGGGTCTTTAATGTACGCTTGTCAACGGACTCCATGGCAGGTCGACATATGTCTGGCCAAGCATGTGGTGCCCAAGCGGCTGCTGTTTTGGCCACGCGAGATACGCTTCAGATATATGTTGTAAATAGCAAAGGTGCGATCTGCTGCACACGTCTCAAAAAAGGCCCACACCAAAGAACTTTTGTAATAACACGCAGAGACAGCAGCGCCCTGCACATGCGGAGCTCTGCGGTGTGATGCAGTCGGTTGGCTGCCCTTAAGCTGGCCCCTGGAGGGCATCCTGCCTTGTTGGAGATGTGCCGCCCCCTCCTCCTCATCTCTCCTATCAGTTACCCATGTAGAGTCAGTGACCTCATCATCCCCTCCCTCCTCGTCACTGGAGTAAACCTGGCAGTATGCTGCAGCTGGGTGAACATGACTGCCAGTTTGCTGTCCTCCTTGGGCACCCCCTCTCTCTGGGCTCACGTTACTGCCTTCCTCAAGCTGGGTACCATCATCAGAGCCTTCAAAACGCTGCACATCCTCCTGCAACATGTACCTAACACTGTGGTCAAGCAGTTCGGGGGACTCCTCAGGAGGACATGGTGGGGCTAGGGAAGGAGTGACTGATACCATTGAGCCGAGGGAAAAAGCCGCTTTGGCAGACAAAGTACCCTGAGGCTGGGTGAGAGAGGATGAGGAGGATGAGGACGGCTTGGTCATCCACTCTACGAACTCTTCAGCATGTTGCGGCTCAACACGGCCAGCTGCCGAAAAAAAGGATCAGCGTGCCCCACAGCCACGTGCTGATGAGGATGCACCGTGTTCACGACCAGCACTGTTGCCTCTAGACACAGAGCCTGCTTGCCCTCTTTTATTGGCCTGTGTGTGTCTGCCTCTCCTTGTTGGCCTTCCAAACATACTTTATTTGATGTATTGGAATAGGTAGGTACACAAGGAATTGTCTGCAGTCACTGTGGCCAGTATACAGTGCACTGACTTAATATACTGCAGGTTAGCTCAATCAACTGCTTGTATTATCATTAATAGAAAAGCAATAGTCTGCAGTGAGCTTTACGTGCACACTGAGCCCAGTAAACACTACACTGACTTAAGAAACTGCAGGTTAGCTCAATCAACTGCTTGTATTATCAGTAATAGAAAAGCAATAGTCTGCAGTGAGCTTTACATGCACACTGTGGCCAGACTACACTACACTGACTTAAGAAACTGCAGGTTAGCTCAATCAACTGCTTGTATTATCAGTAATAGAAAAGTAATAGTCTGCAGTGAGCTTTACGTGCACACTGTGGCCAGACTACACTGCACTGACTTAATAAACTGCAGGTTAGCTCAATCAACTGCTTGTATTATCAGTAATAGAAAAGTAATAGTCTGCAGTGAGCTTTACGTGCACACTGTGGCCAGACTACACTGCACTGACTTAATAAACTGCAGGTTAGCTCAATCAACTGCTTGTATTATCAGTAATAGAAAAGCAATAGTCTGCAGTCAGCTTTACATGCACACTGAGCCCAGTATACACTACACTGACTTAATATACTGCAGCGAGAATAACACAGGAACACTCTGAAGTGAAATCTAACTAAACTGAATACAGTGTATATACAGTATATATATATACAACTCCTGGGATTCATATATATACTAAATACACTGACTAAAGCTAACTCAATCGCCTGCCTGCTCTATCTAACTGAAATGAAATGACACTCTGACTCTCTATCTATCTCTCTCACAACGCCGCAACACACTACACAAGGCCAACACGCAGGCGGCCTTATATAGTGTGGGACGTGTACCTACTCCCCTGAGCCATGATTGGCCAAAGGAACCCTTCCTTTGGCCAATTACGGCTCTCTGTACTGACGGCGCTGTGATTGGCCAAGCATGCGGGTCATAGTACATGTGCTTTGGATTACAAGCATGCTTCCGGAACGAATTATGCTCGCAGTCCGAAGTTTTACTTTACTCAAACGTTTTTTTTTTGTTTTGTTTTTTACGGCACTGCACTCATCACTGTATTACTTTTCTTAATGCAACTACATGTGTATTGTTCCATAGACAACAATGCATTTGTATCGAGGTCAGTAAAAAAGTGGAATTTTTTACTCCCCTGTGCATGAGGCTTTATAGGGTGACAACGTTTTCTTCCTGTCTCACAACTGCGTTCCTGAGTTGTTACATAGGTTTCTGATGGAGACTTTAAGTGGTCACATACATTACATGGGTATGGTCCACTGTCATCACCAAAAGAAAAGCTTGTCCTGAGAAATGTTATGCAGCCTTTGCTAGAGTGAATGTAGACAGGAGGCGACTGCAAACAGGCCCCTGATGCAGTACTCAGATGCAAAAAAAAACTATTTTATATGATACACAGTGCTAAATATCATTCAGAGAGAGTATACATCTAGTTGAAACAATATACATAGGCATTTTGGAGCTGTCCAGTACTGAACCTGGCCTGCAATTGAGTGAATTGTGTCTATTCTTAATACATACTTACATAGTTACATAGTAGGTGAGGTTGAAAAAAGACACAAGTCCATCAAGTCCAACCTATGTGTGTGATTTTATGTCGGTATTACATTGTATATCCCTGTATGTTGTGGTCGTTAATACTTTTCTAAAAAAAAAAAAATTAAACAATGTAACTATTTCCTCCTAGATTTAACAGCATGGCACATAAGGAATATAGTCTTCCTATTTCTGTAGTTAGAGGACCAGTAAATATAAGCAGCATTGGCTTTACATTCCAGTCCATATGTCCATTAACATCAAGTGACTTTTCTGTTTAGGACTTGGTCTGAATTTTTAAGACTACAGTATTTTACATTTGCTAAAGCAACAAAAGTGGTAATCTTCCATCATACATATCAGCACAGCATACCAGATAAAAGGGTCAGCAAATATAATTGGCACCCCTCAAACTGAGACCAATATGTACATCCATTAACATCAGCCTGGCTTTTTAGAAGAAAGATACTATAAACAATATTGCCCCCCACACCCAGCTTAAAAAAACACCAACATGGAGTACAGGGAATACTGACCTCTTTTACTTGGCCTTGGAAGCTGTGGGAATCCCTAAAACAGCCACTTTAACTGCTTGCCGTCCGCTTACAGTAGATATACTGCGAGCAGGTGGCAAAGCGACATGCCCATTGTGCTGTGCTTCCTAGTTTGGTGGCACACCCCCTGCTGACCCATGCTGTGATTAAACACGAGTTTGTCAGCAGATTTCAGCCAATGGCTTTGGCTGAAACCTGCTGATTGGCTGCGGCCAATTACAGCACAGAGTTCTGTGTTGACAAACACACAAATCTATGTACACAATCTGTCTGTTTCTTTTCCCTGAAATAAATTCTGAGTTCATGGGAAAAAGCAACCAGATATGTTAGTAAAAGCAGCACACATTACACTTGTTAGGCACACGGTTAACCCCTTGATTGCTTGATTGCCACTTGATGTAAACCCCTTCCCAGCCATTGTCATTAGTACAGTGTACAGTATTATCACAGATCACTGTATTAGTGTCACTAGCAACATCAGTGTCCATTGGTGACCCTCGCAGCCAGTGTCTGTTAGCCCCAGATTGACTGTCACAATATCACAGTCAATCTGTAAATCGCTGATCCCCGCCATTACTAGTATAGTGTCTGTAAGGATTAGTATCTTGATCAGGATCTGAACTACAGTGGGGAAAATAATTATTTGATCCCCTGCAGATTTTTGTCCACTTACAAAGAAATGAAGGGTCTATAATTGTTATCCTGGGTGTATTTTAAGTGAAAGAGACAGAATATCAACCATAAAAACCAGAAAAAACACATGATAGAAATGTTATAAATTGAGTTGCAGTTCAGTGAGCAAAATAAGTATTTGATCCCCTACCAACCAACAATAAGTCTGGCTCCCACAAACTGACTACAGTATGTGCTCATGTGGTACACAGATTAGTCCTATCAATTAAAAAGGTGCTCCTAACGAAAACTCGTTGTGTGTATAAAAGACACCTGTCCACAGAATCTTTTTCTTCCATTCAAATCCACCATCATGGGCAAGACCAAAGTTGCCAAGTGACTGCCAAGAAACCTTAAAGCTGCTCTGTTTCAGGCAATCACGGGTGCCCGGCGGACATCATGGCCGCCGGGCACGCGCATCGGCTCCCGAGTGACGCGGCGGGCACGCCCCCTAGACGGCCGGGAAGCCGGAGGACGTCATATGACGCCCTCCCAGGATGGGAGATCCCTCCTGCAGACGTCATTTGACTATGGGCAGGGGAAGCAAGTGGTTAAAATACACCTTTGACAAAAAATTATAGACCCCTCATTTATTTGTAAGTGGGCAAACTTGAAAAATAAGCAGGGGGTCAAATAATTATTTCCCCCACTGTATAATAGTGTCCCCAAAAACGCAGTTTGTTTTTTACCAGAGACATGTAATAGAATACATTTAGCCTAAATTTATAAAGAAACTTGATTTTATTGGACATGTTTTATAACAGAAAGTAGAAAATATTGTTTGTTTTTTTTTCAAAATTTTTGGTGAGAGAAAGGGGGGTGAGAAAGAAAGAGGGGTTGAGAGAAAAAAAGGGAGGTAAGGAGGGGAGAGAAAGAGGGGGTGAGAGGGAGAAAGAGAGAGGGGTTGAGAGAAAGCAAGAGGGGGGCAGAGAGAGAGGGAGAGAGAAAAGGGGATGAGAGAGAGAGGGAGGTCAGAGAGATAGGGGAGAGAGGGGAGGAGAGGAGGTGAGAGAGAGAAGGGGTGAGAGAGAGAGAGGAGGGGTGAGAGAGTGAGAGGGGGTTAGAGAGAGAGGGGTGAGAAAGAGAGAGGGGGTCAGAGAGAGGTGGGTGAGAGGGAGTGGAGGGTGAGAGAGTGGGGTGAGGGGGGTCCGAGAGAGGTGAGAAAGAGGGTGAGAGAGAGGGAGGTGAGGTGAGGGGGTGGGAGGGTGAGAGAGAGGGGTGAGAAAGAGATGGAGGGTGAGAGAGAGAGTGGGAGAGAGAGAAAAGTGGAGTAGGGAGAGAGGAGAAGAGAGAGTGAGCGAGAGAGAGACAGAGAGGGGGTGAGAGAGAGGGAGAGGGAGGGGGGCAGAGAGAGAGAGAGAAAAGTTGGGTAGAGGGGGAGAGAGAGTGGGTGAGAGAGAGAAGTGCGTGAGAGAGAGTGAGAGGGGGTCAGAGAGAGAGAGAGGGGTGAAAGGGAGAGAGGGAGCTGAGAGAGAGGAGTGAGAGGGGGTGAGAGAAGAGAGTCAGATAGAGTGGGGGTGAGGGGGGTCCGAGAGAGGTGAGAAAGGGGGTGAGAGAGAGGGAGGTGAGGTGAGGGGGTGGGAGGGTGAGAGAGAGGGGTGAGAAAGAGATGGAGGGTGAGAGAGAGAGTGGGAGAGAGAGAAAAGTGGAGTAGGGAGAGAGGAGAAGAGAGAGTGAGCGAGAGAGAGAGACAGAGAGGGGGTGAGAGAGAGGGAGAGGGAGGGGGTCAGAGAGAGAGAGAGAGAGAGAGAGAAAAGTGGGGTAGAGGGGGAGAGAGAGTGGGTGAGAGAGAGAAGTGTGTGAGAGAGAGTGAGAGGGGGTCAGAGAGAGAGAGAGAGGGGGTGAAAGGGAGAGAGGGAGCTGAGAGAGAGGAGTAAGAGAGGGGTGAGAGAAGAGAGTCAGATAGAGTGGGGGTGAGGGGGGTCAGGAAAAGAGGAGATGTGAGAGAGAGGGGGTGAGAGAGAGGAGGGGACTCCCCTACCCCCCCCCATACTACACCAGGAGACTCCCCCCCCCCATCCCACTCAAAATTACAGCTGTAAAATGTTATACAACTCTCAGGTGCCTGTAATGTTTCTGGATCCTGTCAGCAGGGTTCCCTGATTACTACATTATCCATGGTGAAGGAGTCAGTGTTCTGTCATGACATTTAATATCACAGACTCCTTTCAGCTTCCCACTGGCCATCAGCTCCATCAGCAGCTGCATGTAGTGCTCACAGGTGAGATACTTCCGGAATCAGGTAGGGTGACCACATTGCCGCCACCTCCTTCTCTGCTCCCATCACTGGCAGTCCCCTGCTCGCTCTGCCTCCTCATCTACTCCAATCCTGGGCTCCCCTCACCCTCCCACCAGGCAGTGCACAAAGTCCGCCCCTGGCTACATGTTGTGAGTGGCTGGCAGACCCAAAAACAGATAGCTTCAGGGGTGGCATCAGTACCCCTACCTGTCAGCAAGGAGCAGGAGAAGCCAGAAGCTCTGAGTGTGCCCCTCCCCCTTCATCCTGGCCATGGCTGGGAGGAAGGAATCCTTAGATGAGCTGCCTCGTCCTGTCAGCAGCGCCCCTCTTAATGTGGCGCCCAGGGCAGTTAACCCCCCTATTTTCGGCCCTGAGTAGGGGTACTATGCACCGCATATTCATTCACTTGGGAGGATGGTATCTGAGGGCCCCCTTATTGTTAAAGTATGCTTCAATGTTCCAATAAGCCCTCCACCCACAGGCCCCCTCAATTCCCAGACTGTTTTTAGTGCAGCTAGTTGACTTTTTTCTGTAGAATCTTAGAATGATATTGACTAACATAACATTTATAAATATCTAGAGAGGGCAACATCTCAAGCCAGCACACTGAAAACTTTTCATTAGTTTTGCTTTCCATTTATGGAAAAATAAAGTGTATTTTACCGGCAAGCCTTCCGATTTGTTGATGGTTTGTATTATTTATCAGCCTGAGGTCCCAGTACAAAGTATTTCATTGGTAAACATACATAACAGCTTTCAACTCCAACTCGTCAGAGCAAACTTTATTTTCTCTGTTGTTCTGGAACATGTTAAGTTTGAAATATGAGGATTTCTGAATTCCTCTACACAGCATCCTCTTTGCACCAAATGCTCACATGGAGCCCTATCAAACACGAGTGCCTGAGGGAAAACAGAATGGTCGCTTGACAGTCTAAGTCTAAACAAAATGTTATTTCTACCTGCATGTGGATTAAGGTCACTCTTGAGAATGGCAGTTTATTTGATTTGCCAAGTTAGGCAATAAGTCGATCAGTGAAGTCTGTAGAGCACTAAAAATAAAATGTTTGACATCCAGTTTAAAATCTAGACACCTGGATTGGTAACACCCATATTTTTAAAGTGGACTTGTCATTCTAAAATACTTGTGAATGCAATGTGAATCATACATAAATGTCATTCTTTTCAAACAAGATTACTTTTTGTATTTGTTTTATATCTGTTACATCCTTTGTAGTATATCAGCACTGCTGATCTGCGGCTTCTTTGGCATGATCTCTTCTAGTCTCTATTGGGAGAAATTGTGACAGGGTGACAATGCCGGAGCACAATCTAGAGATTAATGAAAGTATATATGATCCCAGCGTAGCTTTTACTTTTAGGCCACTTTCACACTGAGGCGCTTTTGAAGAACTTTTCAGGCGCTTTTGAAGACCTTTCCATTAATTTCAATGGAGAGGGGAGTTTTTCAGAGCCCTGCCAGCACACTGCCCCAGTGTGAAAGCATTCATTGATTTGAATGGAAATAGGTTTTCGTGAGCTTTTTAGGCGCTGTTTTTAGCGGGAAAGCGCCTGAAAAGTGCCTCAGTGTGAAAGTGGACTTATACAGTCTTTGGGAATGAAAAGTCATGCTAATACTTAGACCACTTTCGCACTGAGGTGCTTTTCAGGCGCTTTCACGCTAAAAAAAGCGCCTGAAAAGCTTACGAAAACCTATTTCCATTAAAATCAATGAATGCTTTCACACTGGGGCAGTGCGCTGACAGAGCGGTGAAAAAAACACCCCTCTCCATTGAAATGAATTGAAAGCTCTTCAAAAGCGCCTGAAAAGCTCTTCAAAAGCGCTCAGTGTTTTACTGGCAGCTTTTCAAGCGCCTCAGTGTGAAAGAGGCCTTACAGTTTTCTGTAGTAGACAGGCCTAACGATATAACCCTATCAAGGATGTTTTAATCATCCTACCGAATATTTGAGTTTCATACCTACAGTATATTATTGCATAGTCCCAGTGCTGTATCCTATAAGGCATTTGTGGGACTATTCAAAAACAATAAGCTGCGCACATGTGCGCAGCTTATTGTTTTTGAATTTTGTTATATTGTGTGTGTCTCACATATTAAGTTGCAGCAATATATTCTATAACACATATATTACGAGTGCTATGGATAAGGAATATATAGAAATGGTGCCTTCGTCCCATTAGACGTTGTATAGAGAACAGGATGAGGCTGGGGTGGACTATGTTGGCACCTTATGCTAACTGACGACCAGTTAAGAGTGAGTAGTAAAAAAGGGGTTTTTATTACAAAAATATATAAAGAAACAATTATTTTGACATTTCATAGAAATAGTAGTAATTCCATGACATTTCCATGTATCATACCATTACAATCAATGGACCAGAATACAACTGTACATACATAAATTGTGCTCTACATGTTTCACGTTGTGATTCAAAAACAGAATCCGCTTCTTCAGGAGCTATGTATATATGTATGGATATTCAATGGACATAGAATGAAATTTCAGATTACCTTTACCCCTGTTTGTATGTCCTGAGTGGTAATACCCACTCCCTCATGACATAACAGGAATTTATGGTTTGCGGCCTGTCCCCTTTGGTCCAGCACCTTTGGTAAGACTGTGTGATATGGCGCATACCTATGGCCAAGGCTGGCCTGGTGTTTTATACTAAAATATACTATTTATATCCACTACAATTTTGCTTACAATGTTTTCTTCTATTTCATTTCATAGTTACGTGACAATTTAATCTTTCATTCTATGTCCATTGAAAATCCATACATATATACATAGCTCCTGAAGAAGCGGATTCTGTTTTTGAATCACAACTAGAGTTGAGCGGACACCTGGATGTTCGGGTTTGACGGGTTCGGCCGAACTTCGGAAAAAAGTTCGGGTTCGGGACCGAACTTTAACCCGAACCCGAACCCCATTGAAGTCAATGGGGACCCGGACTTCTAAGGACTAAAAAGGCTCTAAAAAAGTAATGGAAAGGGCTAGAGGGCTGCAAATGGCAGCAAAATGTTGTTAAGAGCATGGCAAGTGCTCTGCAAACAAATGTGGATAGGGAAATAACTTAAAATAACATTAAAAAAATAAAAAAATAAAAAAATATGCTGGAGGCCCCCTTTTCAGCAGAAGAGGTACGGGAAGTCATTAAGAACCTCAGAAACTCAACGGCACGATGCCACACATATGGTGGGAATGCCCCAGAATACGCCCTTTCTGGAATAAATTATTCAATTTAATGGATAAGCTAGTGGGAAAATAAAATACTTTGAAATAAAAATGTAGCGGGGTGCTAAATTTAAGGGAAGTGTTTGAGTGGTAAATAGGCTCAAACACCCTAATTCTGTAGGATTCATGGACCATTTTGTCCTCGGGGGACAGTATTGGTGTGCAGTTCCCTGCGGCCTACAGGTGGCGCTGCCATGGTAGGCTAGGGTTGAACCGCCGATACAGTGCTGTGCCTTTTGTGTCCCCTCTTGGCAGTAGTACAGCGGGGCGGGGAACCTGCTGTGCATGCCGGGAGAGCATATAAAAGGGGCAGACCTTTGGCCTGGGGGCTGATGTCCAGTGGGGTCCACGCCCAGGTGCCTTCGGCCTGGGTGCATGTGTTCCTGTTCCATCTCAGGTACCTTTAGCCCGGGGTGAGGTACTATCCTGGAGTTCCTGCTGCCCTGGGTATGGAGGCCTAGGTGCGGGAGTAAAGCCTGGAGTCCAGAGCCTTCGTCTGGAGTCCGCTAAGGGTCGAGGAGTCTTAGGGTGCCGCCTCGTGTAGGGGACCATGTTCCAGGGAAGGGAGGATCATTCTGATGGACCGATGCGGGAGTCACGGTGAAGGAAGGGTCTGTTGACTCCCTGGAGAGATGTCTTCCCCTTGATATGGGCTAGGTTCGTAGAAGGAGAAGCTCAAGGTCATCTTGACTGTATCAGAGGCCTTATTCACCCGGCCCGTGGCAGGGGCCTTATACACCCTGGTCTGTGGCAGAGACCAAAGTTCTCCAGGTCCGTGGCAGGGGCCTTGTACACCCGGTCTGTGGCAGAGACCAACCTCAAGGTCTGTGGCAGAGACCGTGCACCTAAAACTGTTTGAGAAACCTAAGCAGTGAAGTGAATGTGCTACGTTTGTGCCTGGACCTCCTCCACACCTTAAGCTGTCCTGTTTCTTTGCTCTAACCTTTTCTATCCGAGTAGAGTTTATTTAGCCATGAGAGAATAAGAGTTGTAATTTCAGCTGGTGTGGACATTGACTTTACTGGAAATTAAAGGACTTGCCTCTACCTACAGTAGAGGTGAGAATCATCCTCTGGAGGAGTTTTGACTCCGGCTGTGGACACGGCTCGTCAAGTACACCGCTCAACCTCTTTATATAGGAGGGTACGGGCTGGTACTGCAGTGTGCCTTTCTCCCTCCTGCGAGGAGCCAACAACATAAAGGCAGGTAAGGGGGAAAGGATCTGTGCGCTACAAAAAAATAAAATAAAAATTATAATCTTGACCTAGGAGGACGAGGTCCATATGGAGTAGGAGGTTGAGGTGGCGGTGGATGTGGCTGTGTAGGCGGAAGCGGCGGTGGAGGAGGACGAGGTAGCCAACACTGGTTCAAAAATACAACAATGGCTGGGTAAGGCCGGTGATGTGTCGAATTCTGTCCCCAGTCAAATAGTGTCCACCCTGTACTGCGCTTGCTCAGTATGTAGGACAAGGGGATTTCGAAAATCTCCCAAGACGAACGGCGCCAGCGTGGTGAGTTCAGGTGAAGGCCACACCATCCCTGGTTCAAGCCGAGCCAAGTGAGGCCGTGCCCGAAGCGTGGCGATCGAACCGAGCCCGTGAGGGGCCCTGTTACTATGTGCTACCGTATGTCCACTTGGATGGTGGGGCTTGAACCTGCACTCACTGCGCAGGCGTCGTTCATCTTCGGAGATTTTGTGAATCTCCTTGTCCTCTGTACTGCGCAAGCGCTGCGCCTTCGCAGTATGGGCCGGACACAATCCGATGGCCGGACAGTTTTTGTCACAACACCGGTATACATGTCTATTCTGCACAAGGTACGGACATGCCTGGTTCATTTTAATGAACGTGAGCTTGTCCACATTGGCTCTGGACAGGCGGCTGCGCTTGTCTGTGATAACGCCCCCTGCCGTGCTAAATACACGTTCAGATAATACACTGGCTGCAGGGCAGGCCAGCACCTCCAAGGCATAAAGGGCAAGCTCAGGCCATGTGCCCAATTTGGAGACCCAGAAGTTAAAGGGGGCAGACCCGTCATCCAGTACGTGTAGGCCTGTGGACACATACTGCTCAACCATGTTGGTGAAATGCTGCCTCCTGCTAAGACGTTCCATCTCAGCTGGTGGTGCTGGTTGTTGTGGCGTGCTGACAAAGCTTTTCCACATTTCAGCCATGCTAACCCTGCCTTCTGAGGTGCTGCCGGTGCCCCGGCTGCGTTGGCGACCTCTTCCTCCTCCTCTGCCTTCGCCTTGTGCTTCCACCTTACGCCCGCTGTCAGGTGGGAATGCCACCAGCAGCGCGTCTACCAGCGTGCGCTTGTACTCGCGCATCTTACGATCCCGCTCCAGTGAGGGAATTAAGGACGGTACGTTGTCCTTGTAATGGGGATCCAGCAGGGTGGCCACCCAGTAATCAGCACCAGTTAAAATGTGGGCAACTCGGCGGTCATTGCGGAAACACTGCAGCATGTAATAGCTCATGTGTGCCAGGCTGCCCAGAGGCAAAGAAAAGCTGTCCTCTGTGGGAGGTGTATCGTCTGTGTCCTCTGTATCCCCCCAGCCACGCACCAGTGATGGCCACGAGCTGGTCTGGGTGCCACCCTGCTGTGAAAATGGCTCCTCCTCCTCCTCCTCCATCTCCTCCTCCACCTTGTCATCCTCCAGAACTGTGCCCTTTCTGCCGGACAATTGTGTACCTGGCGTTTGTTGGTGCAGGAACCCACCCTCGTAGCCACTTGTGAAAGACTGCCCTGAAAGCCTTTGAAATGATCCCGCTTCCTCCTCCTCATCCTCCTGTGCCACATCCTCTTCCATCATCGCCCGAAGCGTTTTTTCAAGGAGGTATAGAACTGGGATAGTAACGCTAAGAACGGCGTCATTGGCACTGGACATGTTGGTGGAGTACTCGAAACAGCGCAACAAGGCACACAGGTCTCGCATGGAGGCCCAGTTATTGGTGGTGAAGTGGTGCTGTTCCGCAGAGCGACTCACGCGTGATTGCTGCAGCTGAAACCCCACTATCGCCTGCTGCTGCTCGCACAGTCTGGCCAGCATGTGCAAGGTGGAGTTCCACCTTGTGGGCACGTCACATATGAGGCGGTGAGCGGGAAGGCCGAAGTTACGCTGCAGCGCTGACAGGCGAGCAGCAGCAGGGTGAGAACGCCGAAAGTGCGCACACACAGCCCGCACTTTCTGCAGCAGCTCTGGCATATTGGGGTAATTTTTAAGGAACCTCTGGACCACCAAGTTCAGCACATGCGCCAGGCAAGGGATGTGCGTCAAACCGGCTAGGCCCAGAGCTGCTACGAGACTTCGCCCATTATCGCACACCACCAGGCCGGGCTTGAGGCTCACTGACAGCAACCACTCATTGGTCTGTTGTTCCATGTCCCTCCACAACTCCTGCGCGGTGTGGGGTTTTTCCCCCAAACAGGAAAGTTTTAAAACTGCCTGCTGTCGTTTACCCCTGGCTGTGCTGAAGTTGGTGGTGAAGGTGTTACGCTGACCGGATGAGGAGGCGGTAGAGGATGAGGAAGCGGAGTAGGAGGAGTTAGCAACAGGAGGCAAACTGAAGCGCCCTGCAATCCTCGGTGGTGGAAGGACATGCGCCAAACTGCTATCTGCCTCAGGCCCAGCCCCCACTGCATTTACCCAGTGTGCTGGTAGGGAGATATAACGTCCCTGACCGTGCTTACTGGTCCACGCATCCGTAGTTAGGTGGACCTTGCCACAGATGGCGTTGCACAGCGCACACCTGATTTTGTCCCCCACTTGGTTGCGCAGGGAAGGGATGGCTCGCCTGGAAAAATAGTGGCGGCTGGGCACGACGTACTGTGGGACAGCCAATGCCATCAGGGTTTTAAAACTCTGTGTCTCCACCATACGGAATGACAGCATTTCAAAGGCCAGGAGTTTTGAAATGCTGGCATTCAGGGCAAGGTATCGCGGGTGGCTAGGGGGGTACTTCCTCTTCCGCTCCAATGTTTGGGAGATAGAGAGCTAGTCGCTTCCATGGGACATTGTGGAGATGGTTGGTGACCCAGGTGGTAGTGTTGCTGGCAGATCCTCTGTTTGCGGGGTGGCAGGTGCCACTGTCACTACAGAGGTGGATGAAGAGGCCGAGACTGCAGCAGAAGAGGAAGCAGGAGGAGCCAGAGACCTTTCTTGGTTTTTGAGGTGTCTACTCCACTGCAGCTCGTGCTTTGCACTTAGATGCCTGGTCATGCAGGTTGTGCTCAGGTTGAGAACGTTTATGCCTCGCTTCAGCCTCTGATTGCACAGCCTGCAAACCACTCGTGTCTTGTCATCAGCACATTGTGTGAAGAACTGCCACGCTAGGGAACTCCTTGGACCTGGCTTTGGTGTGCCCGGTCCCTTGCTGCGTTGGGCAGTAGCAGACATACTGTCTAGGGGACGGACGCTCCGCTTTTGCACCCTGCTCCCTCTTCTGCTGTGCTGGTGGCTCTGTGCGACCACCGCCTCTTCCTCCAAACTACACTGGTCACCTGCATAACGTTGATTCCATGTGGGGTCGAGGACCTCATCGTCCTCCACATCATCTTCCACCCAGTCTTCACCCCTGCCCTCCTTGTCTGTCTGCACAATTGCGAAAGCAGCAGCAGTTGGCACCTGTGTTTCGTCATCATCCGAGACGTACTGCGATGGTCCTCCCATGTACTCATCATGAAACATAAGTGGTTGGGCATCGGTGCACTCAATCTCTTCCACTTCTGGGGCAGGGCTAGGTGGATGGCCCTGGGAAACCCTGCTAACAGAGTCATCGAAAAGCAGAAGAGACTGCTGCATGATTTGGGGCTCAGACTGCTTGGCTGATTTGCAAGGGGGTGAGGTGAAAGACTGATAGACATGGGTTTCAGGTGCCAACTCTGATCTTTCATCAGAAGAGTGGGTGGGAGACAATGTGAAGGAACCCGAAGCACTGTCAGCGACCCAATCTACTATCGCCTGTACTTGTCCTGGCCCAAACATTCGTACAGCCTCATTAGGCGCGACAAAATACCGCCGCAGGCTCGGTCGCCTACTCGCACCTGAGGAAGGTGTTTCACTTGTGCGTGTATCTGGCACAGATCCACCACGTCCTCTCCCTGCAACAGGAGCTCCACCAGCAGCACCACGACCGGGGCCACCACGTCCCTTTGACCTTCTCCTCATATTTTTCAAATTTAGGATGTTGCCCTAAATGGATGTTTTTGGAAGAGCAGAACACACCCACAGTACGTAACCGCTGAATCGCACAGCTACAGAACTGCAGAAAATGCTATTCAAAAAAAATGTTGTTTTTTTAGTATAGCACAGTAGGAGAAAACTATATAGAAATTGTTTTTTTTAGTATAGCACAGTAGGAGAAAACTATATAGAAATTGTTTATTTCACACACCTCCAAATATGTATAACACACTGCAAACTATTTTTCGTGCCCCTAAACGGCGTTTTTTGGAAGAGCAGAACACACCCACAGTACGTAACCGCTGAATCGCACAGCTACAGAACTGCAGAAAATGCTATTCAAAAAAAATGTTGTTTTTTTAGTATAGCACAGTAGAAGAAAACTATTTAGAAATTGTTTATTTCACACACCTCCAAATATGTATAACACACTGCAAACTATTTTTTGTGCCCCTAAACGGCGTTTTTTGGAAGAGCAGAACACACCCACAGTACGTAACCGCTGAATCGCACAGCTACAGAACTGCAGAAAATGCTATTCAAAAAAAATGTTGTTTTTTTAGTATAGCACAGTAGAAGAAAACTATTTAGAAATTGTTTATTTCACACACCTCCAAATATGTATAGCACACTGCAAACTATTTTTTGTGGCCCTGAATGGGTCTTTTTGCAAGCGTACATTAAAGTGCAATTTTTTTTTTTTTTTTTTTGCCCTAAACGGGTCTTTTTTTGCACGAGCAGAATAAAATGCAAATTTTTTATTTTTTTTTTGCCCTATGGGTCTTTTGGAAAAGAGCACAATAAAGTGCCTTTTTTTTCCCCCTAAGTGGATCTTTTTCAAAGAGCAGAATACACCCACAGTATGGAAACGGTGTATCTCTCAACGTAATATATGCAGTGCTGGTGCACTGAGCTTGCAGATAAAAGTTAGATTTTCTCTGACACTGGGCTCATGGCAGTGTAAAAAGACTGCACTGCAACACAAACAGGTAAACCTATGCAGATCGCTGATTTTAATCTCTGAATCTGGACTCCTATATAAGATATCTCTCTCCCTGAAAGCACCAACAGGAACCTGACCCTACACTACACTACCTCTCTATCTTTTCCCTCAGATTGCAGAATCAGGACTACCTCATGTATTTTACAATCTCTCCCTATTAGCAACAGCAGCAGCCAAGATCCTCTCCCTATCTATTCTGAAGCAGAGTGACGTGTGTGCTGTGTGCCTCTAGCTTATATAGAAGCTGGGTCACATGTTGCACTGACCAATCACAGCCATGCCATTAGTAGGCATGGCTATGATGGCCTCTAAGGGCACACCAGCTAATCAAAAGGTGATTGGCTGGCCCCTGAAGCATTTCTAAATGCGTAATTAGATTGCCGAACCCGAACTCGGACTTTTGCGCAAAGTCCGGGTTCGGGTTCGGGAAAAAGCTAAAGTTCGGTACGGACCCGAACTTTACAGTTCGGGTTCGCTCAACACTAATCACAACGTGAAACATATAGAGCACAATTTATGTATGTACAGTTGTATTCTGGTCCATTGATTGTAATGGTATGATACATGGAAATGTCACGGAATTACTACTATTTCTATGAAATGTCAAAATAATTGTTTCTTTATATATTTTTGTAATAAAAACCCCTTTTTTACTGCTCACTCTTAACTGGTCGTCAGTTAGCATAAGGTGCCAACATAGTCCACCCCAGCCTCATCCTGTTCTCTATACATATTCTATAACACAAGGACTAGCGCAGTAATTCACCATTTACACATTTGTGGGACTATAGAAACATTTGCAAACTGTAATTGCTTACTAAAACGTACTAATTGCTGTAATTACTTTATTCATATGCCCCTTTTCTAGACACTTTTGGACATTTGTAGGTCAATGTAAAAGAGAAATAAAAATTGGAACGTGGGAGTCAGGGGGTTTGTAGGGTTTCACAAGGCTCTGTAGATCCAATGACATGCAGTTACATACGTATTCATACCCCTTGAAATTTTCCACATTTTGTCATGTTGCAACCAAATACGTAAATGTATTTTATTAGGATTTGATGTGATAGTCCAGCACAAAGTGGCACATAATTGTCAAGTGGAAGGAAAATGATAAATGGTTTTCAATTTTTTTTTTTCAAATAAATATGTGAAAAGTGTGTTGTGCATTTGTATTCAGCCCCCCTGAGTCAATACTTTGTAGAACCACCTTTCACTGCAATTACAGTTGCAAGTCTTTTTGGGAATGTCTATACCAGCTTTGTACATCTAGAGCAGTGGTTCTCAACCTTTCCAGTGCCGTGACCCCTTGATAAAATTTCCCAAGTTGTGGGGACCCCTAACAGTAAAATTATTTTGATAGCGTGAGTTGTGAGCACCCAAGGCAAGACAAGTAATTTGCACCCCTAACCCACAGACATTTAGCACTCCCTGAGACCCTTCCACTCGTACAGTATTAAAACCCCTTAGGGTACATTTTAGGATGTATCACTCTCTCTTGGTTCTTTCTTTCCCTTTTATCTCTCTCTATCCTAATTTCTTGTCCCCCCCCCCATCCCTCTCCCTAGCTGTCTTTCTTGTTCTTTCTCTTTCTCTCCCTTTTTCTTTGTTCCTCCCCCTCTTTTCCTCTCCCTTCCATGTTTTCTCAATTTTTAAATTTTTATTCCTTCTCTTACTCCTTGGTGGAGTGGGTGGGGATGAGTGGCAGTGCTGGTGGGGGGTGGGATGAGTGGCAGTGCTGGTGGGGGGTGGGATCAGTGGCAGTGCTGGGGGGAGTTTTGATAAGCCAACTTGGGTGCTCTTGATCAAGGTTATCTGCTGATCTGAGAACTGTAGTGGGGACTTTTAATGGCAACTATAATCACAGGTAGTGTTACTCACTGTGCCTCCGGCTTCACTGTGTCTCCAACTTTGTGGTGTCTCGCAGCAGTGACACCTATACCAAAATCAGGAGATTGGGTCTCTTCCAGCCCCTCCCACTTCACATTCCTCACCAGTCAGCTGACCTCTAGTCTCTGCCCCCCAGCCATGATGTGAACTGAATGGGCAGCTGCGAAGAGGCTGAATGGGCGGCCCCGGGCTCCAGGAACAGCCCAGCTGGGCGGTTGCAAAAAGGGCTTCAGGAACAGCCCAGGATTTGGTGACCCCTGGCAAATTGTAATTCGACCCTCGAGGGGGTCCCGACCCCCAGGTTGAGAACCACTGATCTAGAGAGTGCCATGTTTGCCCATTCTTCTTTGCAAAATAGCTCAAGCTCTGTCAGATTGAACATGAAAAGATATAATAAAATATTTACAAAAATGTGAGGGGTGTACTCACTTTTGTGGGATACTGTAGCTCATGCTCTGTCAGATTGGATGTAGACCATCTGTGAACAGCAATTTTCAAGTCTTGCCACTGATTCTCAATTAAATTTAGGTCTAGACTTTGACTGGGCCATTCTAACACATGAATATGCTTTGATCTAAACCATTCCATTGTAGCTCTGGCTGTATGTTTAGGGTCGTTGTCCTGCTGGAAGGTGAACTTCCGCCCCAGTCTCAAGTCTTTTGCAGACTACAACAAGTTTTCATCTAAGATTGCCCTGTATTTGGCTCCATCCATCTTCCCATCAACTCTGACCAGCTTCCCTGTCCCTGCTGAAGAAAAGCTTCCCCACAACATAATGCTGCCACCACCATGTTTCACGGTGAGGATAGTGTGTTCAGGATAATGTGCAGTGTTAGTTTTCACTAACACACATAACGTTTTCATTTTAGGCCAAAAGTTAAATTTTTGTCTCATCTGACCAGAGCACCCACCTTATTCCACATGTTTGCTGTGTTCCCCACATGGCTTTTCGCAGACTGCAAATGGGACTTCTTATGTCTTTCCTTCGACAATGGATTTCTTCTTGCCACTCAAAGGCCAGATTTGTGGAGTGCAAGATTAATAGTTGTGGACAGATTCTCCCACCTGAGTTGTGGTTCTCTGCAGCTTCTCCAGACTTACCATGGGCCTCTTGGCGGCTTCTCTGATTAATGCTCTCCCTGTCAGTTTAGGTGGACGACCATGTCTTGGTTTGCAGTTGTGCCATACTCTTTCCATTTTCCGATGATGGATGGAACAGTGCTCCGTGAGATGTTCAAAGCTTGGGATTTTTTTTAAAAGTAACCATGCTTTAAACTTCTCCACAACTTTATCCCTGACCTGTCTGGTGTTTTCCTTAGCTTTTATGATGCTGTTTGTTCACTTAGGTTCTCTAACAAACCTCTAAAGGGCTTCACAGAACAGCTGCATTTATACTGAAATTAAATTACACACATATGGACTCTATTTACCAATTAGGTGACTTCTGAAGGCAATTGGTTTCACTAGATTTTAGTTAGGGGTATCAGAGTTAAGGGGGCTGAATACAAATGCACGCCACACTTTTAAAAAAAATTTACAAATAAATTTGTGAAAACCATTTATAATTTTCCTTCCACTTGACAATTATGTGCCACTTTGTGTTGGTCTAGCACATAAAATCCCAATAAGATACATTTATGTTTTTGCTTGTAACATGACAGAATGTGGAAAATTTCAAAGGGTATGAATACTTTTTCAAGGCACTGTATTGCTACTCTGTTGAAGTCATTAAGTATATACTGTAGCTTGATAATGTATTAACTCTACCTGGCAACCTTTAGGCTAACAGGTGGCATGACAGTAAGGTTGCTACTTATGTCAGCCAGTGGCTGAAGTGGTGAGCCAATGCTGCAAAATAGGAGAGAACTTGGAAGAAGTGTGGGTTGTGCTCTCTGTGTCAATTACACACTTATGCTCACCCTGTGCAAAGATTTTTCAGCTCATGAGACAAACAATTAAATGCAGACTGAGAGTAATCCTCACTGTGGCAGGTTAGGTGAGTGGTAATCCTTTCCACACATATTGTAGCCACTGCCACATACTTGAACTGAAACATGTACTATTCTCAGAATCTGCTATTGCAATCCTGACCATTAAAAAATGTCTGCATCACTTCCTGCCACAACTAGACAGGAATATTGCCCGTCGGTTGTCAGCGGGCAGACACATGCCCACTGATATCTGCCGCCCCATAGAGGGTAATGGGTGGTCCGATTGGGTCCGTCTGAAAACGTGACAGGCAGACTCGATCGGTCCGCTGGTGTAAAAGGGGCCTAAATCAAATCTGATGAGCATCACTGGCCTTCTTAAAAAGACTCTCATTATCCGCATCAGTTCTGATAGTAAAAACGAGAGCCCCAGCTGCCATTTTGTTCACCTTTGAGAGTGTGTTCCAGAACTAATTCCACTAGATCAAAAGGTTTAAGGGGTGTGGTGTAGGTGTACTGGAGTATTTTATAATGCAGACACACCCTTACTACCACCAATTCTACCACCAATTCTAGCCACATCTATGTTTCCATACAACAAGGTTTTACAATGTGAAGACCGGTCTATTATTTAGCAGAAGGAAATTGGGATTTGTTTAGAGACCAAATATGATGTATATTCTATGCATACGTGTATTTCTCTTAGTAGGTTTAATGTGTTACATTGGCCTTCTGGACCTTGTAAATTAGGTGTGTTTAGTGTCTAACTGATTGGTATCTTCTTATCCACTAGTGTAATCACTTTTTTAGAGTAACTTTATTACAGAAGCTGTTATAGGTATGAGATGTATGAAAGTTCAGTTTTGGGTCAAACTGCTCACTAGTTTACAACAGGGTCATTTAAGACAGGCCTCAGTAGGAACCCTTTGAAATATCTGGCTATTGGAGGTGTATGGCATCACTGCATTCTTCTGTCAAATGTGTATTAGGCTGGCTTGTGATTTGTCAAATGTGTCACCTTATATGGCTGCCTAGTGCAAGAGGGACCACGGTGACCTGATCCATTCCACATGTCGTGGAGGTGTCCCAAGCTGCATCTGTTTTGGAGGGAGGTCTTGGACACAATTAACCGAGCCTGCTAGTATAGCGATATCCAGGGCTCTCTTCCAGTCTCGGAAACTTATTTTGAGGCACTGGAAGTCGGAAGAACCCCCTGCGGTGAGGGAATGGTTAAACCAAATGGGTGATACTATCATGTTGGAGAAATACATATATCAGCATAGGGGGAGTATGAAGAAATTTGAAAAAATTTGGGCGTACTGGTTGAATATCCCACGGTTAGCTCCGGTTGATCTCATCATGGACAGTCTGCTACTATAAAGGGAGGGAGGAAGAAAGGGGGAGGAGCGAGGCAATAGTGATGCCAGTCCCCGGTAACGGGCTGGGGGTGGAGAGGAGGTTGTACTTTCAATAGTGATGGCAATAGTGATGGCTAGTTATATCCCCAAATGTGGGTTGTGCAGCTGGGCGTGTCTCATGGAAGACAATATTGTGTGGTGCAAAGTGAAGTTTCTGTTATGTATCAGTGGTTTGATGATGTAAGACCAATTTGAAAAATGGATGGGTGTACTGTACTGCATTTATTCATGTTGTATTTTTATTTTTTTTCAATAAAACCCTATTTGATTTAAAAAAAGAAAGAGGGTTGAGAGGGGGAGGCATATTGGGCTGCAGTTATTGTCACTATTGTTACTGTAATTGTCACTGCTGTGCACTGTTATGATTGCCTGTTTGTTGCCTGCATATTGTAACGATTTTCCCTTTCTTTCTCAAGTATTGTCATGATTACTCGTTTTTCGCATGCTTATTGTCAATATTGCCTGTTTGTTGTCTGCATTTTGTAACAACTGCCCATTTGTTGCCTATGTTTTGCCTAAATTGCCATTTGTTTAAGGTTATTGTCAGGATTACCCATTTTTTGCCTGCATATTGTAATAACTGCCTTTTTGTTGTCTGTGTATTGTCACTGTGGATTGCCACTTTTTGCTTACATTTTGTTAAAATTAGAACTGTTTGTTTAGAGGACCATATTGCTAAAATGTATTTCCTTGTAGACTTTTCACTATCAAAAACCCTGCTATTATCCTTATGCTTTAGGGTGGCATAGTACACAAGACACAATTAAAGCCTTCCCTTAAAGCCACAATATCAATATTATCCCCTTGGTGGTCACTGTAGTGGCCCCTGACATTGGTGGCCTGTGTTGTGCCCCTTACATTGGTGGCCAGTATAGAAGCGATACCTCAAATGAATGTTTAGCAGATAAGTGACAACTTAGTTTGGAGGTCAGTGGTGAAATGTCACCTTACATTGGTGGTAAGTGGTGTAGTGCCACCTAATACTGTTGGTCAGTGGGGAAGTACCACCTTATGCTGATGGCCATTGGTGTTTTGTCCTATTACGTAAGAGGCCAATGGAAGCTTAACAAATCATTGATGTTATTGGCTAATTGCCTAAAGCAGGAAAGTCTCTGCTACCCCTAAGCTGCTGGTTCTGCCTTAGCATAGTAAAATCAGTGCTGGAACTATACATGTACTGTTGGGGAGATGTTTGCTCTACCATGTATTGCCTGCAAGATACCAAGAGGACCAGGACACATGCCCCAGGTGCCAGAACCAGTGACTATTTGATATTGAGCGTCTTCGCATTGATGGTACTATTTTTAAAGCTATTTATGAAAAGGTGCATAATAATTCATACAGTAGTCCACAAATGCCATTAAATTTCTGGTCCACTACTATCTAGCAAGCTACATAGCATGTGGTAATTCCTGTTTTGAACCTCATTCGAAGGGCATATATTGCATCACTGTTTCTTTAGTGTTGGCAGACCCTTCTAAGATTCACACACATAATGAAGTCCACAGCAGCCACACCAGTCTGTGCTCCTCAGCTGTATCACTAGCTAAGTCCTCCTTCTAGGAGACACTGCTGACTTACATGCATGTGACTTCTCCACACCACACCAAAAGACCTGATGTCCCAACACCAATGCATGTTTAAGGATCCATGCAGAACACTGACCTAGCACATCTCTCTCAACTGGGTCAGCCACTGGCTAGCCTCCTATGTATATGCACTACATAATACTGTAGATATTGTTTTACACCATAAACTCATTATACTATCTGAAAAATCTTACTGTTGCCACTGGAGTCCCTAAGCCAGTAACTGATTTGGTCCACCAACATCTATCCAAAAAATATATACTGTCTTTCATCAAGGAGTGGAGTAACCAACTGATGAAACAAAAATCCTACATGAGATGGAGCTATCCAAAATGCACAACAGTATATTAAATGTAATTGCAATCTTTTTTGTGCCAGCAATATTTACTGAGCTATTATTAGATTTTTGTTTCACCACGCACTGAACTGCAGAAGTGGCCAAAAGCAAAATGACAAAGATGTAACACTGTAGCAAATTCACTAGAAAACATGTTTGAGGTTTTGACACCTGAAAGGTCATATATTTGGGAACCATATGGGCCTGTGTATTTTTAGAAACGAGGCATGCTGATTAGCTGCAGCGTGCCTTGGTTCATTAACCTCATGCACTGGCTTTTGTTCTGCAGGTGCTTCGTCCAACAGTTTCCTAGCAACCTACCAATACAGCTCTCACCTACTCCACCTGGACTTCGCACAATGCAAACTGTAAAGCGGCTCAGTGTGACAGGACAAAGCTGGCCCTAGACAACAAACATTGTGTTCTGTTACCCAGCAATCCAGGGAAGTCTTTGAGAGATTGCTAGCTTAATAAAAACAATATTTGCCTATGAAAATACAATGAACGATTTAAATAACATTACTGAGTATTATGTCCTTTTCTACTCGGGAGCTTTACAAAACCTTTTTTTTCTCACTCATAAAGACTTTATGAATAGCACATATGACCTTTATCCAATAAAGAAATAAAAATAGCCCATTAAAAAGGAACTTTAGCTGTTTGCAAAAAAAATAAAAGTCAGCAGCTACAAATACTGTAGCTGCTGACTTGTAATAAACAGGTACTCACCATTCTAGCGATCCAGCGCTGTCATCACCTGGGTTGTTTCTTTGCTGGTCGCTAGAGTGTAGTAAGCTGGCTGTGACTTCCGACTGGCTCAAAGCTGGGTTTCCACTGCGCATGTGCGAGTCAGAATGGAATGGCCTTTTGGGACCTGTAAAGTGTCCCAGGAGGTTGCAGGCGGGGGGGGGGGGGGGGACAAAATTCAGGTCAGAACACCTAGGCTATCTAAGGCAGAAGTGGGGCTGGTACGTCTCAAAACTAGGTACCTGCTCCTTAATGAAAAAAAAACTTTCAAATATGGTAAGGAAGAGGGAAGCAGAGCCATCTAAGTGTAGCAGTAAATCAATTTAATGAATAAAAGAGTATAAAATAGACTCACAAGATGATGACAAAAACTAGCATGAAAGTATGGGGTTCATCCGCTCTGCCTTGGGTACAGTGCTGTTGATGGGTCATTAGCTGTAGATACTGACGCAGGTCTGGCAACACTGGTGGCTCCCAGTACTTTCAGGGGACTCGACAGTGCTCAGAGACACTCAGAAGCTGAGATCACGTCATTACTGAATGCAGGGTCAGCGAGCGTGGGGCACACTTGGAGCATGTATGCTCCTTCCTCGGGCTCTAGGGCACGATTCGGGGGCGTACCAGTATGTACCCCTTGGGATGCACATCAGCTTGATCCTGTGACCATTGTGTCCACCGATCTAAGCATTGAGAGGTGTTGCTCTGCCCAGGTACCATGTGATCGCTGTGACCAATCACAGCGATCACTTGTGCAGTAGTAAACATGGCTGCCATTCATACAGACATTGAGAACTACTGCGAGCTCCGAGATTGGTCAAAGTGATCATATGATACAGGGCCAAGCACCACCTCCCATTACCATGTGATTATTATTATACAGGTTTTATATAGCGCCAACAGTTCGCGCAGCGCTTAACAAAATAAAGGCAGACATTACAGTTACGTTACAATTTGGTACAAGAAGAATCAGAGGGCCCTGCTCATTAGAGCTTACAATCTAAAAAGGAGGGTCAATTTATACAAAAGGTAATAGCTGTGGGGGATGAGCTGATGGAGGAAGTAAAACAGTGTTAGTTAGAAGCAGGATAGGCTTCTTTAAAGAGAAGAGTTTTCAGGGATCGTCTAAATATGGATAGATTAGGGACAGTCAAACAGATTGGGGTAGGTAGTTCCAAAGGATGGGAGAAGCTCTGGAGAAATCCTGGAGGCGAGCATGGGAGGAGGTGACAAGGGAGCTAGAGAGCAGGAGGTCTTGGGAGGACCGAAGAGAGCGGCTTGGTTGGTATTTTGGGACTAGGTTAGTGATGCAGCTGGGGCCGAGTTGTGGGTGGCTTTGTAAATTATTGTTAGTACTTTGAATTTTATTCGTTGGGTGAGTGGAAGCCAGTGGAGGGATTGGCAGAGAGGGGTTGAGGACACTGAATGGTTGGTAAGGTGGATGAGTCTTGCAGCGGCATTCATGATGGACTGAAGAGGGGATAGTCTATGTAAAGGTAATCCAGTGAGGAGGGAGTTGCAGTAGTCGAGGCGAGAGATGACCAAGGAGTGAATTAGAAGCTTGGTGGTGCCATTAGTTAAAAAGAGGTGTATTCTGGAAATGTTGCGGAAGCTAAGGCGGAATGATTTGGACAGGGATTGGATGTGGGCCGGAAATGAAAATTCAGAGACTAAGGTTACCCCTAGCACCCTGGCATGTGGGGACGGACTGATAGATGTGCCATTGATCTTGATAGAGAAGTCAGGGGAAGGGGCACGTGGGGGAGGAAATATTAGTGGTTTGACATCCAGGTTGATATGTCTGTTAGAAAATCAGTGATGCATGAGGAGATTGATGGGGTGAGCTGAGGGGCAGAGAGATAGATTTGGGTGTCATCAGCATATAAATGGTAGTGGAAGCCATGGAAGGCTATCAGCTGACCTGCCACGTACCTTACTTAAGGCCAAAGTGCTGGGAGGGCTTCCCTTGCGACTAAGGGCAAAGCGCCCCCTGAAGGTGGCACAGGGAGTGCTATACTCAAAGAGGCAGGGGTTGCCAGCTGCAACAAGCTGAGATAATGAAGAGATGTCCACTGGAGAACAGCTGATGAGCAGGGTAGGCTGCTTGGCAGGGATCCCTTGGAGGTGCCAGATGAGGTAGTGCAACAGGGAGGACCAAAGGCGGAGTCAGGAGCCAAGCCGGAAGTCATACACAGGGTAGCAAGCAAAGGTAGATTCACTGGAGCAGGTCAAAGGACAAGCTGGGGTCATACACTGGATCAGCTGACAGAAGCAGGATACAGGAACAAGCCAAGGGTCAAGCCGGGGTCGTGCACAGAGAAGACTGGTCAGGCAAGCCGGGTCGATAACGGTAATTCAAGATAGTACGGACAGGAACTCAGGAAAACAAAGGAATGCTGAAGATCATGCAGCAGTTACTGACTGCTGCAGCAGGCTTTAAATAGGCCACTGGGCGTCTAGAATCACTCACGTATTACGTGCGTTCTGGCACACGCGCATGCGCACTGGAGAATGTAGATTCCTGACCGTTCTTGCCCGTGTGCGCGCGCGCATGCACATTTCGTTTGTTGATCCATGATTCTGCTGGACATTGATGGACCTGCTAATTAGGGATGAGCTTCGTGTTCGAGTCGAACATACGTTCGACTCGAACATCGGCTGTTCGATCGTTCGACGAAGATCGAACGATTTGGGCCGTTCGCGCCAAATTCGAGTGACGCGAACGGCCCACAATGCACTACGCCATCGCAGTGTCATCCAGGCGCTGTGATTGGCCAAGCATGCACTGTGACCCCGCATGCTTGGCCAATCACAGCGCCGGCAGCGAGGAGAGCAATGATTGGCCACAGGCAGGATGCCTGTGGCCAATTATTGCTGAGGGTGTTTAGTACACGCCCCACACTATAAAAGGCCGCCAGCACGGCGGCCTAGTGTAGTGTGTTCCGGAGCAGGGAAAGACAAGCATAGGCAGGGACAGTGACATTTATTTCTTTCTTGCTTAACCTGGATTCCTTTAGTTTAGGGAAAGAGAAGGATAGGTAGGGAGAGTGTCAGTGTGTTTTACTGTGCGAGTCCTTGTTTCTAGGGACAAAGAAGGAAAGTGAGGGGATTTCTCCTTGTGCTATAGTGTGCTTTAAAAAAACATTTTTTCTAGGGACAGAAAACTCTAGGTAGGGAGAGTGTCAGTTTCTTTCACTGTGCCAGTCCTTGTTTCTAGGGACAAAGAAGGAAAGTGAGGGGAATTCTCCTTGTGCTATAGTGTGCTTTAAAAAAACATTTTTTCTAGGGACAGAAAACTCTAGGTAGGGAGAGTGTCAGTTTCTTTCACTGTGCCAGTCCTTGTTTCTAGGGACAAAGAAGGAAAGTGAGGGGAATTCTCCTTGTGCTATAGTGTGCTTTAAAAAAACATTTTTTCTAGGGACAGAAAACTCTAGGTAGGGAGAGTGTCAGTTTCTTTCACTGTGCCAGTCCTTGTTTCTAGGGACAAAGAAGGAAAGTGAGGGGAATTCTCCTTGTGCTATAGTGTGCTTTAAAAAAAAATTTTTCTAGGGACAGAAAACTCTAGGTAGGGAGAGTGTCAGTTTCTTTCACTGTGCCAGTCCTTGTTTCTAGGGACAAAGAAGGAAAGTGAGGGGAATTCTCCTTGTGCTATAGTGTGCTTTAAAAAAACATTTTTTCTAGGGACAGAAAACTCTAGGTAGGGAGAGTGTCAGTTTCTTTCACTGTGCCAGTCCTTGTTTCTAGGTACAAAGAAGGAAAGTGAGGGGAATTCTCCTTGTGCTATAGTGTGCTTTAAAAAAACATTTTTTCTAGGGACAGAAAACTCTAGGTAGGGAGAGTGTCAGTTTCTTTCACTGTGCCAGTCCTTGTTTCTAGGGACAAAGAAGGAAAGTGAGGGGAATTCTCCTTGTGCTATAGTGTGCTTTAAAAAAACATTTTTTCTAGGGACAGAAAACTCTAGGTAGGGAGAGTGTCAGTTTCTTTCACTGTGCCAGTCCTTGTTTCTAGGGACAAAGAAGGAAAGTGAGGGGAATTCTCCTTGTGCTATAGTGTGCTTTAAAAAAACATTTTTTCTAGGGACAGAAAACTCTAGGTAGGGAGAGTGTCAGTTTCTTTCACTGTGTCAGTCCTTGTTTCTAGGGACAAAGAAGGAAAGTGAGGGGAATTCTCCTTGTGCTATAGTGTGCTTTAAAAAAAACATTTTTTCTAGGGACAGAAAACTCTAGGTAGGGAGAGTGTCAGTTTCTTTCACTGTGCCAGTCCTTGTTTCTAGGGACAAAGAAGGAAAGTGAGGGGAATTCTCCTTGTGCTATAGTGTGCTTTAAAAAAACATTTTTTCTAGGGACAGAAAACTCTAGGTAGGGAGAGTGTCAGTTTCTTTCACTGTGCCAGTCCTTGTTTCTGGGGACAAAGAAGGAAAGTGAGGGGAATTCTCCTTGTGCTATAGTGTGCTTTAAAAAAACATTTTTTCTAGGGACAGAAAACTCTAGGTAGGGAGAGTGTCAGTTTCTTTCACTGTGCCAGTCCTTGTTTCTAGGGACAAAGAAGGAAAGTGAGGGGAATTCTCCTTGTGCTATAGTGTGCTTTAAAAAAACATTTTTTCTAGGGACAGAAAACTCTAGGTAGGGAGAGTGTCAGTTTCTTTCACTGTGCCAGTCCTTGTTTCTAGGGACAAAGAAGGAAAGTGAGGGGAATTCTCCTTGTGCTATAGTGTGCTTTAAAAAAACATTTTTTCTAGGGACAGAAAACTCTAGGTAGGGAGAGTGTCAGTTTCTTTCACTGTGCCAGTCCTTGTTTCTAGGGACAAAGAAGGAAAGTGAGGGGAATTCTCCTTGTGCTATAGTGTGCTTTAAAAAAACATTTTTTCTAGGGACAGAAAACTCTAGGTAGGGAGAGTGTCAGTTTCTTTCACTGTGCCAGTCCTTGTTTCTAGGTACAAAGAAGGAAAGTGAGGGGAATTCTCCTTGTGCTATAGTGTGCTTTAAAAAAACATTTTTTCTAGGGACAGAAAACTCTAGGTAGGGAGAGTGTCAGTTTCTTTCACTGTGCCAGTCCTTGTTTCTAGGGACAAAGAAGGAAAGTGAGGGGAATTCTCCTTGTGCTATAGTGTGCTTTAAAAAAACATTTTTTCTAGGGACAGAAAACTCTAGGTAGGGAGAGTGTCAGTTTCTTTCACTGTGCCAGTCCTTGTTTCTAGGGACAAAGAAGGAAAGTGAGGGGAATTCTCCTTGTGCTATAGTGTGCTTTAAAAAAACATTTTTTCTAGGGACAGAAAACTCTAGGTAGGGAGAGTGTCAGTTTCTTTCACTGTGTCAGTCCTTGTTTCTAGGGACAAAGAAGGAAAGTGAGGGGAATTCTCCTTGTGCTATAGTGTGCTTTAAAAAAACATTTTTTCTACGGACAGAAAACTCTAGGTAGGGAGAGTGTCAGTTTCTTTCACTGTGCCAGTCCTTGTTTCTAGGGACAAAGAAGGAAAGTGAGGGGAATTCTCCTTGTGCTATAGTGTGCTTTAAAAAAACATTTTTTCTAGGGACAGAAAACTCTAGGTAGGGAGAGTGTCAGTTTCTTTCACTGTGCCAGTCCTTGTTTCTGGGGACAAAGAAGGAAAGTGAGGGGAATTCTCCTTGTGCTATAGTGTGCTTTAAAAAAACATTTTTTCTACGGACAGAAAACTCTAGGTAGGGAGAGTGTCAGTTTCTTTCACTGTGCCAGTCCTTGTTTCTAGGGACAAAGAAGGAAAGTGAGGGGAATTCTCCTTGTGCTATAGTGTGCTAAAGCATTCCTCATCAACCATCTTTGAAATCCTTGTTTTTTGGACAGTCAGGGAAATTGTCGTTGTGCTATTCTGTGCAAAAGCAATAATCCTCAACCATATTTAGAAATCCTTAAGTAAAGGGACAGAGAAGGACACCTGAAGGTAGCCCTTATTGCTTTTTTCCCATCTCCCTGCAGGCCATCTATTAGAATGTCTGGAAGGCAAACAAGGAGAGGCAGACAGTCAGGAGGCAATAAAAGAGGGCAAGCAGGCTCTGTGTCTGGGGGCAACAGTGCTGGTCGTGGACGCGGTGCATTGTCATCAGCACATGGCCATGGGACACGCTTGTCCTTCTTTTCGGCAGCTGGACATGTTGAGCCACATCATGCCGAAGACTTGGTAGAGTGGATGACCAAGCCCTCCTCCTCCTCCTCATCCTCTCTCACCCAGGCTCAGGGTACTGGCAAAGCAGCTGCCAAAGCGTCCTCTTCCCTGGTATCAATGTCAGACTCATCATCAGTCACTCCTTCCCTAGACCCACCATGTCCTCCTCCTGAGGAGTCCCCCGAACTGTTTGAACACAGTGTTGGGTACATGCTCCAGGAGGATGCCCAGCGTTTCGAAGGGTCTGATGATGAAACCCAGCTACAGGAAGGCAGTAGCGTGAGAGCAGACAGAGGGGATGCTCAAGAAGGACACCAATCTGGCAGTCATGTTCCAGCAGCTGCAGCATACTGCCAGATTGGCTCCAGTGATGAGGAGGGAGGGGATGATGAGGTCACTGACTCCACGTGGGTGCCTAATAGGAGAGAGGAGGAGGAGGAGGATGAGGAGGAGGCACATCTCCAACGAGGCAGGATGCCCTTTGGTGGCCAGCGTAAGGGCAGTACACCGACGGAATCACACCGCAGAGCTCCGCCTGTGCAGGGCGCAGCCTCTGCCCGTCATTCAAAAAGTTCCTTGGTGTGGGCCTTTTTTGAGGCTAGTGCATCAGATCGCACAGCTGCTGTTTGCAACATATGTCTCAAGCGTATATCGCGTGGCCAAAACATCAGCCGCTTGGGTACCACATGCCTGACCAGACATATGTTGACCTGCCATGCAGCTCGTTGGCAAGCCTACCTCAAAGACCCACACCAAAGAACAAAGCGGACCTCTCCTTGCACCGCATCAGCTGGGATCTCCAACCCCACTATAACTTCATTCCTCTCTGAAACATGCACTGAGAGGAATGAAGGTGTAGAATTAGGTGTGTCACAGCCAAGTACTTGCGGCCACTCTGCTAGCAGTACACCGACGTCCGATTCTAGCAGGCAAATTTCCCTGCCCCAGCTGCTGGACCGTCGAAAGAAGTTCACTCCCAGCCATCCACATGCCCAGCGGTTGAATGCTAGCTTGGCTAAATTGCTAGCGCTTCAACTGCTGCCTTTTCAGTTGGTAGACTCGGCCCCCTTCCGTGAGTTTGTGCAATGTGCGGTTCCTCAGTGGCAGGTTCCCAAACGCCACTTTTTCTCACGGAAGGCTATTCCGGCTCTTTCCACCGGCATGTGGAAGGCAATGTCTTGGCCTCGCTGGACAGGGCGGTCAGCGGTAAGGTGCATATTACCGCTGACTCATGGTCCAGCAGGCATGGACAGGGACGTTACCTTTCTTTCACGGCCCATTGGGTCACTCTTTTGGCAGCTGGGAAGGATGCAGGACAAGGTGCAGTAGTGTTGGAGGTTGTTCCAACGCCACGCCTCCAAAATGCTACTACTGGTTGTGACACACCTCTCTCCTCCACCCCCTCCTCTTCTTCTTCCTCCATGGCCTCTTCCTGTGGTTTGTCCTATGAACCAGCGGTGCTCCGTAGCCGTTCACGGGGCTACGCAAGTACGCAGGCAAAAAGATGCCATGCCGTGCTTGCGCTGGTGTGTTTGGGGGACAGAAGCCACACTGGGGCAGAGGTCCTGTCTGCTCTGCAGGGCCAGGCCGAGAGGTGGTTGACGCCACGCCAGCTTAAGCCAGGAATGGTGGTTTGCGACAATGGCACCAACCTCCTCTCCGCCCTCCGACAGGGACAACTGACCCATGTGCCCTGTGTGGCTCACGTCCTTAACCTGGTGGTGCAGCGGTTCTTGGGCAGGTACCCGGGCTTACAGGATGTCCTGAGGCAGGCCAGGAAAGTCTGTGTGCATTTCCGCAGATCTTATAATGCCAGTGCTCACCTGGCTGAGCTGCAAAAGGAGTTGAACCTGCCCAAGAACCGCCTTATATGTGACATGCCCACCAGGTGGAACTCAACGTTGGCCATGCTGCAGCGGCTGCACACGCAGCAGAGGGCCATCAATGAGTACCTGTGCGACTACGGCACCAGGACAGGGTCAGGGGAGCTTGGTTTTTTTTCTCCACGCCAGTGGGGCATGATCAGGGATGCATGCACTGTCCTGGCACCATTTGAGGAGGCCACGAGGATGGTGAGCAGTGACAGTGCATGCATCAGTGACACTGTACCTCTTGTCCACCTGTTGGAGCACACGCTGCGTGGAATAATGGACAGGGCACTTGAGGCAGAACAGAGGCAGGAAGAGGAGGACTTCCTTGCCTCTCAAGGCCCCCTTTACCCAGACAGTGTTCCTTCTGTCCCACCCATCGCACAGGAAGAGGAAGAGGAGGAGGAGGAGGAGGAGGAGGAGGATTGTGTCAGCATGGAGGTGGAGGCTGGCACTCAGCATCATCAGCAGCAGTCTTTTAGGGATGATTTACAGTCCCAAGAAACCAGTGGACTTGTACGTGGCTGGGAGGAGGTGGCTGCGGATCATGTCGTCCTTAGTGACCCAGAGGACTCCGGAGCGAATGCCTCAGCAAACCTACGCTGCATGGCCTCCCTGATCCTGCAAAGTCTGCGGAAGGATCCTCGTATTCTTCGGATCAAGGAGAGGGACCATTACTGGCTGGCCACTCTCCTTGATCCACGGTACAAGGGTAAGGTTGCGGACCTTATGTTACCTTGGCAGAGGAAGCAGAGGATGAGACAACTCCGGGAGGCCTTGCAGAAAGGTCTGTGCAACGCGTTCCCAGAGACTGGGAGGTTACAAACTCCTGGTCCTGGACAACGAGTTGCTGAGGCTTCGGCCAGTCAAAGAAGGAGCGGTGGGGAAGGTGGCCGTCTGACCGATGCGTTCAGACAATTCTTTAGTCCGCAGCCCCAAAGTATGATCGGTTCCAGCAACCATCGCCAGCGTCTGATAAACATGGTGCAGGAATATCTAGGGGCAAGGTCAGACTTGGACACCTTCCCCACCGAAAATCCTCTGGCTTACTGGGTCTTGAGGATGGATCACTGGCCAGAGCTTGCACAGTATGCAATTGAGCTACTGGCCTGTCCTGCATCCAGCGTTCTTTCGGAACGCACATTCAGTGCTGCTGGAGGATTTGTCACGGATCACAGGGTGCGCCTGTCCACCGACTCGGTTGATCGACTGACTTTCATCAAGATGAACCAGTCTTGGATCACCACCAGCTACCACACACCTGATGCTGATATAACAGACTAATTGATTTTAACATGTCACATCCCTTCAAGACTGATGCTGATGCTGAGTGCCTGTGCTGTTATGTTGACTGGCTATCCTCCTCCTCCGAGTCCTCAATGATACGATTGATGATGATAGCTTGGAAGATCATTTTTGTTTATGGGTGCCGCCACCAGTGGCTAAGGCCCAATTTTTCAGCCCCTGTTTTACAGGGGCGTGTAATTACAATTTTTTTAGCAATAATTTGCCATAGGGCTCATTGCTGTGCTCCAAGTACAGTATCTGTGAGGGGTTGGAGTGTTGTGGCACCAGTGCCTAAGGCCCAATTTTTCAGCCCCTGTTTAACAGGGGCGTGTCATTACAATTTTTGAAGCAATACTTTGCAACAGGGCTCATTGCTGTGCTCCAAGTACAGTATCTGTGAGGGGTTGTAGTGTTGTGCCACCAGTGCCTAAGGCCCAATTTTTCAGCCCCTGTTCAACAGGGGCATGCAATTACAATTCTTGATCTAATAATTCACAGCAGGGCCCATTGCTGCACCCACCAAGAGTAACTCTGAGGGCTTACAGTGTTGTGGCAACGCCACCACCACCACCACCACCACGAAAGGCCCAATTTTTCAGCCCCTGTTCAAAGGGGGCATGTAATTACAATTCTTGATCTAATAATTCACAGCAGGGCCCATTCCTGCACCCACCAAGAGTAACTCTGAGGGCTTACAGTGTTGTGGCAACACCACCACCACCACCACCACCACGAAAGGCCCAATTTTTCAGCCCCTGTTCAACAGGGGCATGCAATTACAATTCTTGATCTAATAATTCACAGCAGGGCCCATTGCTGCACCCACCAAGAGTAACTGTCAGGGCTTACAGTGTTGTGGCACCAGCACCACCATCAAAGGCCCAATTTTTACTACCACTGTTCAACAATTATATGTAATTAAAATTCCTGATATAATAGTTGACAGCAGGGCGTTCCAGCACCAACCAAGAGTAACTGTGAGTGCTTACAGTGTTGTGCCAACACCAACAACTAAGGGGCCTATTTCTGCAGAGTATATACGGCAGGTCCCTACTTTCAAACATCCAACTTACAAACGACTCCTACTTGCAAACGCAAGAAGACAACAGGAAGTGAGAGGAAATCTACCACTAGGAAGGAAAATTCTCTCCTGTAAGAATAAATATGGGAGAAAGGTGTCTCCTCTGTACTGATGCTTTCTCAGCAATCCTTGTTTCAAGAAAAACACCACATTTCAAAAACAGTTGTCATTGGGACGGAAAGTGAGGTGAAATGTTCTAAATAGGGGCACAGACAGCAAAACAAATGTTACAGGGGTGATAACCCTTACCTATGTTTTCCAAAAAGTTTAAAAATAGATTTTTGGGCTGGAGCTACACTTCAACAATGTACCTGTTCAAAATTACAAACAGATTCTACATAAGAACAAACCTACAGTCCCTGTCTTGTATGCACCGCCTGTATACGGCTGTTCAGAGTATATAGGGCCTTTTTTATTTTATGTGCGGGGTTCCCCTTAATATCCATACAAGACCCAAAGGGGCTGGTAATGGGCTGGGGTAGGGGGGGGGGGAGGTCATGGGGTAGCTATGCCATTTTTCTTAAAGATTTTCATCCATATTACCGGGAGCAGACATTACATTAAAGCCGCAAGCAGTTTTAAATGGCTTTTTTTTCCTTTAGAAGTGTCATTTTGTGCAGGGACAGTTCTAAACACGGGAAACACGTGGCACTTCACAGGCATACTTTAGACACCCCCCAGGTACGATATTTAAAGGAATATTTGACTTTTTTTTTTCACTTTATGCATCATTAAAATGACTTCTTCCGAAAAACGACCGTTTTTAAAACTTCTTTTTGCATTGATACATGTCCCCTGGTGCAGAACCCGGGTTCCCAAACCCTTTTTAGGACAATAACATGCATAATAGTTGTTATAATTAGCACTTTAGAATTCGAACGTTCGCATCCATTGTATTTAATAGGGTTCTAATGTTCGTACGAACTTTCGGTCCGTTCGCGGGTTCTGGTGCGAACCGAACCCGGGGGTGTTCGGCTCATCACTACTGCTAATCCTTCTGCGGATAGTTCCCTGACATGACCCAGGGAGGATGTGTAGATCGAGAATAGCAGAGGTCCAAGGACAGAACCTTGGGGACCCCAACGGTAAGAGGAGTTGGAGAGGAGGAAGTGGAGTTGTAAGTGACACTGAAGGTGCGATGAGATAGGTAAGATTCGAACCAACGGAGAGTGCAGCCATGGAGACCAAGCAAATTTAGTTTCATGAGGAGGAGGGGGTGGTCAACTGTATCAAGAGCAGCGGAAAGGTCCAAGAGTAAGAGTACGGAATAATGACCGTTGGTTTGGGCTGTTAGTAAGTCGTTTGTGAGTTTTAGGAGGGCAGTATCTGTGGAGTGCTGTGGGTGAAATCCAGACTGAAGGGGATCAAGAAGGTTATTCTCAATGAGGTGGTGGCTCAGTCGGTTGTAGACTAAACGTTCAAGGAGTTTGGAGGCAAAAGGAAGTAATGAGATGGGTCTTAGGTTGTTAAGATTGGTGGGGTCTAGTGAGGCCTTTTTTGGTATGGGAGTGACTAGCGCATGTTTTAGAGGGTTGGGGAAGATGCCAGTAGAGAGTGAGAGGTTGAAGATATGAGTTAAAGAGTGTAGGATAGAGTCAGATGGTGATCATAGTATTTGAGAAGGAACAGGGTCCAGGAGGGAGGAGGTTAGGTGGGCGTTAGAAAAAAGTTTAGTGACTTCCTCTATAGTAGCTGGGTTAAAAGAGGTAAGTATTGATTGTGCAGGAGGACCATGAGTGTAAAGTGAAGGAGATATCTGTAGAGCGGAGATCTCAAGACGAATTGTCTCAATCTTATATTTGAAGTGATTAACAATCTCCTGGGCAGTGAGTAAGTTAGTGGGTGGAGGTAATGGAGGACGAAGTAGAGTGGTGAAGGTAGAAAAGAGTTAACGGGGACTGCGTGAGAGGGTGTTAATGAGAGTCATAAAGCAGGTCTGTTTGGCAGTGTGGAGGCAGGAATGGTAATTTTGGAGGGCAGATTTATATTGGCTGAAATCTTGCTGTGACTGTGTCAAGAGCGTGGCTACCTTTTTTGAGGCTTCTGGTATTGCCTGTCTACCAGGGTTGTAGAGGTCGGGGCCGGATTCTGTGTGTAGTGAGGGGGGCAAAGGTATCCAGTGCCACACCAGTCATTTTGTCCTTAATCATGCTACACCAGTTATATTGTCCCTATTCACTGCCACACCAGTTAGAATTTCCCTGATCACCGCCACACTACTCATATTGTCCCTAATCACCACCTCACCAGTTACATTGTCCCTAATCACTGCCTCACCAGTTAGTATCCCTGGTCACAACCCCACCAGTGTAAGCCAACAAGTATGTCCAAGATTGTCGCCACACCAGTCCCAGTGTCACCTGACCAGTATAAGTTAGCAGCATTGTCCCGATTGCTGCCACACTAGTCCCCAGTGTCACCAGATCAGTGCAGCCACCAACCATGTTCCCGATCACCGCTGCACCAGTGCAGTGTTGCTTCTGCCTGCCGCCTGTACTGATCCTGGCCTGTTTATTGACGACATTTCTGCCTGTTGCCTGGACTGATACTTTGCATGTTTGTTGATCATGTTTCTGCCTGTTGCCTAAACTGGCCTGTCTCCACATCTGACTGACTATGTTCCTGTTCAGTCCTGGCAATCCCCTGTGGACAACTGCACTCTTGGAACAACAAATGGGCTTTTTTTTCTTCCTTTCTTCAGCCTCCTGAACTTCATGGTCAGTGAACATGACATTCCCGTGGGTAGCCATGTACCAGAAGGCTAGGCTTGTTTGGCCTATAGGAACTGGGACTGCTATAGGTGAGGCTACATTCCCTGATCACTAGTATAGAGGTGACCATTAAGGTACATTGATTTTGATACAATTGGTTGGTTTGTGTGATACACAAGATACAATATCTGGTATATAATCAGTCCAAAAAGTGAAAAAGTGTCATATCTGGTATTGCCATACTTAGGAGGTGTAGTAGAATGTTTTTTTGGGTGTAATTATAAGTACCGGTATGCCCATGTTGTGTGAGAGAAATACACAACTTTGTGTAAAAAAAATATATATTTAATTTTCTTTCTGCAATTTCAAAAAACTTGGGGCAACAAAATCACCATGCCTCTTACAAAAATATTCTGAGGAGTTTGCTTTTTTGAATTTTTGACAAATAGCCAGGAATCTAGAGGCATAATTTATTCCCCTAGAACATCTGAAGGTGCTCTTTGGATTTTTGGCCCCTCTATGTGGCTAGGTTGTGAAAAAGTCTCACACATGTGGTATCTTCATACACAGGAGGAGTATCAGAATGTGTTTTGGGGTGTAATTCTAAGTATGCCTATGCAGTGTGTTAGTAATGTCTTATTAATTGACAACAGAAAAAAATAATTTTAATTTTCTTTCCTGAATGTTTTTAAAAACTTTTGGCAAAAAATTTAATTTTCAAAAAACTCTGTTTTCTACTGTCCTGGTGCTCCAGGGCCCCCAAAAATGTGTTATTAGTCAGGAAATTAGATGCATAATTTATGCTCCTTGTAAGCCCAAAGGTGCTCTTTGATGTAATTATGTGTATGCCTATGCTGTGTATGAGAAAAAAAAAATGTTAAAATGTCAACTTTGTGAAAAAAATAAATAAAAAAAAATTCATTTTTACATTCTCCAAAAATTGTGCCAAAAAAATACAATTTCAAAAAGCTAAAAAACTCACCATGCCTCTTGCTAATACTTTGGACTGTCTACTTTCCAAAAATATGTCATTTGAGGAGTATTTGTACTGTCCTGGCATTTTAGGACCTCATGAAATGAGATAGACAGTCACTAGATCAGGACCGATCAATTTTAACCACTTTTTGTAGCTAAAGGACCAGGCCCCTTTTTGTGATTCGGCACTGCGTCGATTTAACTGACAATTGCACACGTGCGACGTGGCTCTCAAACAAAATTGGCGGCCTTTTTTTCCCACAAATAGAGCTTTCTTTTGGTGGTATTTGATCACCATTATTTTTTGCGCTATAAACAAAAATAGAGCGACAATTTTGAAAAAATTCTATATTTTTTACTTTTTGCTATAATAAATATCCCCAAAAAATATATTAAAAAAAAATCATTTTTTCCACAGTTTAGGCCTATACCTATTCTTCTACATATTTTTGGTAAAAAAAAAAAAATCGCAATAAGCGTTTATTGATTGGTTTGCGCAAAAGTTATAGCGTCTACAAAATAGGGGACTGTTTTATGTCATTTTTAATAATATTATTTTTTACTAGTTATGGCGGCGATCAGCGATTTTTATCGTGACTGTGACATTATGGCGGACACATCGGACACTTTTGACACCATTTTGGGACCATTGTCATTTTTACAGCGATCAGTGTTATAAAAATGCACTGATTACTGTAAAAAATACACTGGCAGTAAAGGGGTTAACCACTAGGTGGCTGCGCTGCTGTGTTTCCTAGGGAGTGATTGTTACTGTGAGGGGGGCGTGGCTACACGTGACACATCACTGATGACCATTCCCGATCACGGGGAATGGTCATCAGTGACAGTGTCACTAGGCAGAATAGGGGAATGCCTTGTTTACAAAGGTATTCCCCTATTCTTCTCTTCCCGATCACAATCGTGGGACTCCCGGGAACATCGAGTTCCCGGGACCCGTGGCCGCACTCGCGGTGCGCGCCCGCAGGGCGGCAGATTTAAAGGGACGTACCTGTACGCCCATATGCCTGCCCGTGTCATTCTGCCGACGTACATCGGCGTGCGGCGGTCGGCAAGTGGTTAAAAGATATACAGTCATGGTCAAAAATATTGGCACCCCTGCATTTATCTCAGATAATGCACTACTTTGCCCAGAAAATTGTTGTAATTACAAATGTTTAGGTAGAAAGGGAAGAGCCCCACTATGCCAACATCCAATGATTATATGGAAGGATTGTGAGAGTTGAAAACTCTCTCAAAAAAAGGCAGCCTTTGTGGATATATTATGAGGCAGTAATTACAAAAAAATATTGCTTTATTACAAAATAGTTTAAAATACCATATAACAAACAACAACAGCCTATTACTTGACAAGGTCAACAGTGTTGTAATATGTATAAACCATAGCTACTCCGTCTTAGATATCCCCGCCATTTTAGATAAGGCTATTGCATTTCTTATCTTTAGGCAACATCTGTTATTTGCTTATATAGACTACACCCTTCTGACCTTTATCTTGTGGCTTGCGGCTAGGCGGAGTCTCGGAATAGATATCCTGTTCTAACTGAAATGTGTGTCATTAAAATGGAAACAGGAAACATGCATTATCAGGGCAGAAACAGATGTCTTGCTAACAATGTCTTGTGTCTTAACATATAGGATACGTACGCATTATACTAACTCCCTCCTAGCCCCCACCTTTTCCTTTAGAATTGCATATATACTCTGTACTTGGGCCCAATAAACCAGACATCTTTTGATGCACTTAGCATCTGTTTCGTGTGTATTCATTGGGTGTCTCTCAGATCTGAAGGTCCCTGAAGGTTATCCTGCATTACTGAAGTACACCTGGGTGGTCATATTACCTGTTTCCTCTTCAAACGGATACCCAATAAAACAGACATAGAGGTATAGATCCTTTCATAGGGGTAAATGAAAGTCTATAATAGATATGAATATAGTATGTTTATATATCAGAAGGTAAGGTCCATGAACTCCTCCATGCTTGCTTGTCAACGCGTTTCTCAATTTAATAGCTTCTTCAGGACATACTAAGTAGGTTCTGATACAAAATTTAAAAAAATATACAAAAAAGAGAAAAAGAGTGTAAGTATCCACAATTTTAAACATTTGTATATGCACAAAAATATTGTTAAACAATTGTATATATATATATTTATATATATATATATACATCTTGCAACATTGAATATTAAAAGAAAAACACATGACAACACAACACCACATATATGCTTGCCTGATAGGCCTTGAAACCAAGTATGGGTGACAGAAACACAGAACACAGTACGAGTCAAAATAATCCTGCCAGGAAACAGCTTCCGGATATTGAAGGATATTGAAGGCATTCAACTTATGTACGTGACCCCTAAACGAAAAGGAAGGGAGTCCAACCTCCAATATGTCCAAAGTCACTGAGAATTCTATAAATAAAATGGTATTCTATAAAATGTTTCTCAGTCTATGAATTACACAAAATCCACGTCTTTTCATATAATATGTCTTACCTTTTGGTAAGTAAACTGGTGTAGATCAATTATAACATAATACAGAGGGAGAGGGGGCCACAAGTTCACCACTAGGGATCAGATGTAGATATCTGGGGGTATATAATATTTACTTCTATGTAATAAATCAATCCATATGAAAAACACAACAATATAAAGTTGTATAGAGAAGTCTTAGAGCTCCCCATACACAATACAGGATATACAGTTCTATTTCTATTGTTATTGAGACTCTATGGTGCTTACCAGAAATAGTACATACAGTGCCTTGCAAAAGTATTCGCCCCCCTTGGCATTTTTCGTGTTTTGTTGCCTCACAACCTGGAATTAACATGGATTGTTTGAGGATTTGCATCATTTAATTTACAAAATGTGCATAACTATTCACCTCCCTAAAGTCAATACTTTGTAGAGCCACCTTTTGCGGCTATCACAGCTCCAAGTCGCTTTGGATAAGTCTTTATGAGCTTGCCACATCTTACCACTGGGATTTTTGCCCATTCCCCCTTGCAAAACTGCTCCAGCTCCTTCAAGTTGGATGGTTTGCGCTTGTGAACAGCAATCTTCAAGTCTGACCACAGATTTTCTATTGGACTGAGGTCTGGGCTTTGACTAGGTCTTTCCAACACATTTACATGTGCCCCCTTAAACCACTCAAGTGTTGCTTTAGCAGTGTGTTTGGGGTCATTGTCCTGCTGGAAGGTGAACCTCCGTCCTAGCCTCAAATCACACACAGAGTGGTACAGGTTTTGCTCAAGAATATCCCTGTATTTAGCACCATCCATCTTTCCGTAACTCTGACCAGTTTCCCAGTCCCGACTGCTGAAAAACATCCCCACGGCATGATGCTGCCACCACCATGTTTCACTGCGGGGGTGGTGCTCTTTGGGTGATGTGATGTGTTGGGTTTGCGTCAGACATAGCGTTTACTTTGATGGCCAAAAAGTTAAATTTTAGTCTCATCAGACCAGAGCACCTTCCTCCATACATTTTGGGAGTCTCCCACATGCCTTTTCGCAAACTCGAAACGTGCCATTTTGTTTTTTGCTGAAAGTAATGGCTTTCTTCTGGCCACTCTGCCATAAAGCCCAACTCTATGGAGCGTACGGCTTATTGTAGTCCTATGTACAGATACTCCAGTCTCTGCTGTGGAACTCTGCAGCTCCTCCAGGGTTACCTTAGGTCTCTGTGCTGCTTCTCTGATTAATGCCCTCCTTGCCCGGTCCATGAGTTTTGGAGTGTGGCCGTCTCTTGGCAGGTTTGCTTTTGTGCTATGCTCTTTCTATTTGGTTATGATAGATTTGATGGTGCTCCTAGGGATCATCAAAGATTTGGATATTTTTTTATAACCTAACCCTGACTTGTACTTCTCAACAACATTGTCCCTTACTTGTTTGGAGAGTTCCTTGATCTTCATGGCAGTGTTTGGTTAGTGGTGCCTCTTGCTTAGGTGTTGCAGCCTCTGTGGCCTTTCAAAAAGGTGTGTATATGTAATGACAGATCATGTGACACTTAGATTGCACACAGGTGGACATCATTTCACTAATTATGTGACTTCTGAAGGTAATTGGTTGCACCAGAGCTTTTTATGGGCTTCATAACAAAGGGGGTGAATACATACGCACATGCCAATTATCAGTTATTTATTTCTGAAAAATAGTTTTATGTATATATTTTTCTAATTTCACTTCACCAATTTAGACTATTGTGTTCTGATCCATCACATATAATTCAGATTAAAAAAAACATTGAACTAAAGGCTGTAATGTAACAAAATAGGTAAAAAGCCAAGTGGGATGAATACTTTTGCAAGGCACTGTATAGCCCTCAAAAGTATAGCTCTTTCCATATACTTGCCAATTAGAATTATCACTCTTCCAAAATAGGGAAGCCTATAGAGTAAATCAATACATTGTGTAAAGGAGATTGTGCTACATATATAAGAATAAGGAGATAATGGGACTACACCCTTGAAATAAACAGTGATACCCACCTTGCCACACAATATTGGGTATCTGTCATTTGGGGGCTTACTAATAGAGCCAAACCCAAAAACCCTAAGTAGGGTAGAGGCACTTAAGGACATATAAATGGATAGAGGATGGTATAAATCTATTAGTGTGCTACCTTCAATATCCATAGAATCAGAGGGTATTATCACCATGACACCAGGATATATAAGGTGTCAAAGAGGGATTAAAAGAGATTAAAAGAATGTTATCCATGTCAAGCTCTCCTCACTTCCTAAACCTGGATAATACGGGTGTCCCCGCCGATTACCAAGGGAGAAGCTGTAGCTACCTCCCTATATATATCCATATGGCCCCAAACGATCAATCGCAGGTGGAGCGGCATGTCACTGACGTCACTGCATCACTTCCTTGTTATCTCGTGCGCTGCAATGAACATGCCCAGGTCCATGACACCAATACAGGGGCCACGGTTGGAGAAACGTCCAGTTAGTGACGTCAATCCATCAAGTTCACATGTTCCCCACATGATACCATGCATGCCCAGAGGTGTCCCATCTGGACATCGGGCGGTGCCACCTCAGCAATCCAGCCATCCTCACAACAATAGGGAGGAGCCCATGCCAGCTGGGCATGCCCAGCAAGGAAGAAATTAAGTCATAGACTGTGTATATGTGGGATTCCAAACTACATGTCTGTTCATCCATATAGAATAATCATTCCAATTTTAACCAGGTTGAACCATCAGGCAGACATATGCAGATAACAAAAGGAGAAGACCAGACCACAATGAACAAGGCCAAAAATGACTGACATGTAATAGAGACAAACACGTGACAATTAAAAATATCCACAATTGGACAAGTTAGTAGAATATTCCATATCAGAAGCTAGTTTAGGTATAGGTTGAAACCAGTTCCCACCCATAGATCCTATAGACAGATATTATAAAAAATGTTTATAGCTCATTGTGTCATTTAAACCCGGGGGTGTGGTGGCCCTTAAAATGTGAATCCACCACATTTCTCTTTGCAGGATTCTCTTGTCGAAGTCAACCCCCCTTCGGGTCCATTGGAATATGTTTCAATGCTGCAAATTTGATGACCGCATTGTTCCCTGAGTGCTGTAAATTCACATGGCGACCTATTGGTGTATATAATAGATTGCTATTAACGTAATATACATGATCCTTCATTCTACGCCAAAAAGGACGTTAGGTTTTGCCAATATAAAAACTTCCGCATTTGCAGAACATAATATACACCACGCCAACTGTTTGACAGTTGACGTGGTGTATAATGGAATGTAGTTTTCCATTAGGCAGGTACATGGTCTGATTTTCAAAGATCCAAGGACAGAAGTTACACAAATTACACTTCCACATACCCCATAAGGTTGGATCCTCCCTTTCTGTGTGTGTAAAATGACATTGTGTTAGCCTATCTCTTAAGGATCAAGCCCGCCTGAACGTAATGTTGGGTCCTTCACCAATATATTTTTTAAGGATGGAATCATTGGTAAGCAGGTACCAATGCTTTTTTAATATCTCGCGAACACAAAAATGTTGGCGATTATAGGTTATTATAACCCTAGTTGTATCAGCATTGTTTTTCCTGATTCTTTTAGATTATACTTCTTGTCTGGTTTGTTTCAAGGCTCTTTTAAAGGCCTTTTTTAATGAGGTTTTAGAGTATCCACGACTAGCCAGTCTCTCCTGTAGAAGATCTGCCTCATGTTTAAACAGGTCATTATCTGAACATATCCTGCACAATCTCAGATACTGACCGTAGGGGATGCTATTTATTAAAGGGGCAGGGTGAAAGCTTGTAGCATGTAGCAGGGTATTCCCTGCGGTCTCTTTACGATATAAAGTGGTACTTATACCCCCATTCTTCCTAGATCATAACAGTCGTATCGAAGAATGAAATTAGATGTTTATCCTGATGCATAGTAAATTTTAAATGATATGCATTCTTACCCAGATCAGACATAAAGTCAGCCAGTTCAGTAGTTGTACCTGTCCATAACATTAGAACATCGTCTATGTAGCGATTCCACATGAGGATGTAGTCTCAATATTTAGCATATCTCTCATCCGACAAAAGTGTTCGTTCCCACCTCCCCAGGTACAGGTTGGCATACAATGGGGCACAAGATGTCCCATGCCCTCTGCACCTGGAGGTAGCAGGAACCATTGAACGTGAATACATTACATGTTGTGATGTGCTCAAGAATGGAGAGGATGAACTGGCTGAATGACTATGAATCTTGTTCTCTTTCCTTTAAAAATTCCTGTATGACCGAAAGTCCAGAAGAATGTGGGATAGTACTCTATAGTGCTTCAATATCAATTGCTACCAGAATGGTATCGTATGTACATAGATATTGCCGAGGTGTTGTAAAAGGTCTGATGTATGCTGTACATAGGAGGGGAGAGATGTTACATGGGGGCGCAGATATCTATCAACTAATTGACTAGCTAATTTGGTATGAGCACCATTGCCCGATGTAATCAGTCTACCTGAAAGACATATTAAGTCTTTGTGCATTTTCAGTAGAGAGTAGAAAGTTGGAGTTTTGGGGTATTAAACATGAATCGCCTCATACAAGTCTTTGGTGATAATGCCCTGGTGGAAAGCATCCAAAAGAAGTAGATTAAGTTCTTCCTGGAATTTCTCCACACGATCACTTGAGATTTTCTTATCCCAAGTCCTATTTTCCAAGATTTTGTAGCACATTGTGGTATATTGGACTTTGTCCATTAGGACAATATTCCCCCTTTGTCCGAAGGTTTTATAATGATTTCCTCATCCAAACAGAGGTTCTTCAAAGTTTGTTTTTGTGATGAGGATAAATTATCCACATTATGGGGGTAAATCCCAAGTTTTTCAATTTTCTGTGTCACTTGTGTGACAAAGGCCCTAATATTGGGAATGGTCTGTAGGGAAGGGAATTTATCAGATTTTTCATAGACATATGGGACGTATTAACTCTATAAGAGTAAGACTTCTGTTTCAGCCTGTGTTAGATTATGTGAAGATAAATTGATCACATTGAGGGTTGTATCCCTTGTAAGGCTTTTACTACATATTGATCTATGTTGTTGGTCAATTTTTCGTGGCGGACCCCCCCTTCTTCCTTTGTGCTGGAAAAAATGCTGGTGTAGATGTACCGGGAAGGGAAGAAGGTTGTGCATTAGTGGTGTCACCTCTGTCAAAGTGCTTGCCTGCTTGTGTGGTGGGCCTATTGGTAGACGTACTAGGGCCTTCCTCAGTTGGGTTATCCTGTGTGTTTGAATGTGAACCAACCGGGTGCTGGTCGTCAAGGAGCCTTTTCTTACCATCACCAGTTCGTGTGCGTCCGTTATCATGATTAGATGGTCTCTTCTGAGAATTGCGCCAATGTGATCTGCCAGTACCCTGTGAAAACCGAGAGTTAGTAGATGCATTAGAGGATTCAGAATCCCTAAACTCCTGTTCATTTAAATTTTCTTTTGATTCCTGTGCCCCCCTTCTTCAGACCCAGGGATGTCTAGGATTTTGTAATGACCATTCGTAAGACTAATAAATGGCAAAAGCAATTTTATCCCTAGAAATTTTTTGTTATTTTTTCTTAATTAACTCTGCATTATAATGCTCAAGATGAACACTCAGTTCTTCATCTTTTGTACCGTAAAGGGGATGTGAGCATAGTATTTTATTCTGATTATATAGCTGTTTAATCTCGTCGTCTACCTCCTTGATATTTTTCATATATTCACCCACTAATAGTTCCATCATTTTCTTTGAGCATTTTTGCAGATTTCGTTCCCATGCCTTCTTAAAGGCAGGGGACGTATTATGTAAATTTGGAAAAATTTGAATTCTTAGACCGCTAGGATTGATATCCTGATCAATATAGCGTGTCAAAAATGTATAATACCAAGATAGGCTAGATTTCCTCAAGAGCTTTATATAGTATGAACACATCGAGTCCTTGTTTATTGTGGTCTAGTCTTCTCCCTTTGTTATCTGCATATAGCTGCCCGATGGTTCAACCTGGTTAAAATTGGAATGATTATTTATATGGATAAATGGAAATGTATTTTTGAATCCCAAATATACACAGTCTATGACTTAATTTCTTCCTTGCTGGGCATGCCCCGCTGGCATGGGCTCCTCCCTATTGTTGTGAGGATGGCTGGATTGCTGGGGCAACGTCCGGATGGGACACCTCTGGGCATGCGCGGTATCCCCCTTTGCTGGGGAACGTGTGAACTTGACGGATTGACATCACTGATTGGACGTTTCTCCGCCCGCGGCCCCTGTATTGGTGTCATGGACAGGGGTATAACTGATGCATGGTTCCTGGGCATGCCCAATGTGGCACATGAGTGTCAGGGCTGGGCTCAGCCCTTCCTTCTCAGAGCAGGCCGCTCAGCTGTTGGTTAATTTACAGCTCCAATCTTTCCAAAGTGACTCACCTGATGATGATATCCTACTCGTCAAGTCCTGCTGGTTACTTAAGCTGTTCAGTCCAGATCCTCTCTGCCTTCACCTTGTCAACACATCCAGATACTTTCTCCTGTGTACCTGTTAAAGACCTTCTGGTTCCTGATCCTGCTTGCTGTTCCACTATGCTGATTCTCCAGTTACCTGATTTCCTGGCTTGTCCTGAAGCTCCCTGACATCCTGGCTTGTCTGACTATCCGTTCCGGTTACCAAACTCTGGCTATGTTTTGACTACGTTTACTCTGTTTACTTTTTACTATTGTAGCACCCTCTACCATAGGTAGGTGCTAGAGGTGTAGTGTTTGTAGGTTCTGTCAGTGCAGGTAAATTTAAGCAGGCCTATGCTGCGAGCTAGGCCTGTTTTTTTTAAATCTGGGGGCAGGGACTGGTTAGTGTAGCAGTGGGTGTGACTGACATATACTTCAGCTTTTGGGCGAGTCCCCTGCTTTCAATGAGAATGTTCTGGAAGAGGGGCAGGGCTGAGAGTTGGAGTGGCATTAAGTACATGTGAGGAGCCCTGACAAATCGCCAACTAGGATTGGCAGGGGGCAGGCCTCATACATATACTCATGGTCAGCCTGCTGGGGGGGAGTTGTCGGCTGAGTGAACTGAAGGATGGGGTGTTAGACTGTGTGCTGGACGAACACCCCCATCTGGGGGGGGTGGATTCGGCGGAGGAGCTCAGGAGCTGGGAGGGAGCCTCTCCTTACACGGTCATGGAGAGGTGTCCTGGAACAGGAGCTGGAGAAGCAGTTGGTCCGCACGGTCCAGGTAAATCCTTCAGGAAGGACTCAGGGCATGAGTCGGTGAGTGAAGCACAGTGGAGATCTGAAAGAGGCATGCCAGGGGAGCTGGGTGCGGAGCCAGAGGAGAGACTGTGGGATTTTGTGCCAAATCGTTGCAGCCTGAGGGTGCAGGATTTTCAAGTCCGGCTTGCTGGGAACAGTAGTCCATCGTCAGATATCTTTTACAACTAAATGTTCAGGGCCGCCAAGAAGGGGTACTGCAGGCCCCTGGCCCTTTAAGAATCATCAAGTGGAACTATTTCTAGGACTTATTCAGAGTGAGGCCTAGTCAGTTCAAGATGGTGGGACAGGATGTCTAATGCTGTGACAGGAAAGTTATGGGCAGGAGGAGAAGTGTCCTGGAGGTAGAAGTCTGCAGGGAGAGTGCAGAGGAGGAGAATGGTTTGATGTAACCCTGTCAAGATTAGAGTCCACCATTTCTGTTCTATTCAAGGTAATGTGAAGCACAACCGCTATAATATTTGCAAAGATAATGAGTAAACCTCAATGACATTTTCAATATAAAGCCGGCGTAGCTATAACATTGCAAATGCCAATCTATCCTATGGGCATCCCATATCCCTTCCCCCAACCAAGTTCAATCCCCCAAATAAAACAACAAAACAAAGCAAAATACTTTTCATTGTCTACAAGTGTGACGTATGGATTTCTGGCAGCAGGGTGAATATGCGTGGATGTTAGTAACTAGTGTCAACACACCGCTACACTATTATCATTATTAACCACTTAAGGACCGCCGCCTGTACATATACGTCAGCAGAATGGCACGGCTGGGCACAAGCACGTACAGGTACGTCCTCTTTAAGATGCGCAACCCGGTCCTGAGCTCCGTGACCGCGCCCGCGGGACCCAATCGCCGCCGGTGTCCCGCGATCGGGTCTGAGAGCTGAAGAACTTGGAGAGGTAAGTGTAAACAAACCTCTCCCCGTGCTTCCTAGTGAGACTATCACTGATCATCTGTTCCCTGTCATAGGGAACGACGATCAGTGATGTCACACGCCAAGCCACGCCCCCACACAGTAAGAATCACACATTAGGTCACACTTAACCCCTTCAGCACCCCCTACAGGTTAACCCCTTCACTGCCAGTGTCATTTTCACAGAACCAGTGCATTTTTATAGCATTGATCGCTGTAAAAATTACAATGGTCCCAAAATAGTGTCAAAAGTGTCCGATGTGTCCGCCATAATGTCGCAGTCACGATAAAAATCACTGATTGTTGCCATTACTAGTAAAAAAAAAAAAAAATTATAAAAATGCCATAAAACTATTCCCTATTTTGTAGACGCTATAACTTTTGCGCAAACCAATCAATAAACGCATATTGCGATTTTTTTACCAAAAATATCTAGAAGAATACATATCGGCCTAAACTGAGGAAAAAAAATGTTTTTTTATATATTTTTTGGGGATATTTATTAAAGCAAAAAGTAAAAAATATTGAATATTTTTGTTTATAGCGCAAAAAATAAAAACCGCAGAGGTGATAAAATACCACCAAAAGAAAGCTCTATTTGTGGGAAAAAAAGGACGTCAATTTTGTTTAGGAGCCACGTCGCACGACAGCGCAATTGTCAGTTAAAGCGACGCAGTGCCGAATCGCAAAAAGTGGCCTGGTCCTTTAGCTACAAAATGGTCCGGGGATTAAGTGGTTAAACAAGTGTGATTTCTACTGAAATTTTTAATCTCTTTTAATCCCTCTTTGACACCTTATATATCCTGGCGTCATGGTGATATTACCCTCTGATGCTATGGATATTGGAGGTAGTACACTAATAGATTTATACCATCCTCTATCTGTTTATATGTCCTTAAATGCCTCTACCCAACTTAGGGTTTTTGGGTTTGGCTCTACCAGTAAGCCCCCAAATGACGGATACCCGATATACTATGGCAAGGTGGGTATCACTGTTTATTGCAAGGGTGTAGTCCCATTGTCTCCTTATTTTAATATATGTAGCACAACCTCCTTTACACAATGTATTGATTTACTCTATAGCAGGGATATGCAATTAGCGGACCTCCAGCTGTTGCCAAACTACAAGTCCCATGAGGCATAGCGAGACTGACAGCAGCAAGCATGACACCCAGAGGCAGAGGCATGATGGGACTTGTAGTTTTGCAACAGCTGGAGGTCCGCTAAGTGCATATCCATGCTCTATAGGCTATTTCGTAAGAGTGAAAACTTTATTTGGCGAGTATATGGAAAGAGCTATACTTTTGTGGGCTATATATACTATTTCCGGAGTCTCAATAACAATAGAAATAGAGCTGTATATCCTGTATTATGTATGGGGAGCTCTAAGACTTCTCTATCCATCTTTATATTGTTGAGCTCTCTCTATATATATATTTTTTTTATATCAATTGATTTATTACATAGAAGTATATATTATATACCTCCATATATCTACATCTGATCCCTAGTGACTGAACTTGTTGCCCCCTCTCCCTCTGTATTGTGTTATAATTGATCTACACCAGTTTACTCCCAATAGGTAAGACATACTATATGAAAAGACTTGGATTTTGTGTAATTCATAGACTGAGAAACATTTTATAGAATACCATTTTATTTATAGAATTCTCAGTGACCTTGGTCATATTGGAGGATGGATCCCCTTCCTTTTCGTTTAAGGGTCACATACATAAGTTGAATGCCTTCAATATCTGGAAGCTGTTCCCTGGCAGGATCATTTTGACTCGTACTGTGTTTTGTGTGGTGTCACCCATACCTGGTTTCAAGGCCTATCAGGCAAGCATATATGTGTTGTTGTGTTGTCAGGTGTTTTTCTTTTTATATGCTATGTTCCACGATGTGTATATATATATATATACATATATATACAATTGTTTAACAATATTTTTTGTATATACAAATGTTTAAAATTGTGGATACTTATACTCTTTTTCTCCTTTTGTGTAAATTTTAAATTTTGCATCAGCACCTACCCAGTATGTCCTGATGAAGCTATTAAATTGCAAAACGCTTCGACAAGCAAGCATGGAGGAGTTCATGGACCTTACCTTCTGATATTTACACATACTATTTTCATATCTATTACAGACTTTCATTTACCCCTGTGAAAGGATCCATACCCCATATGTCTATTTTATTGGGTATCTGTTGACCTTGTCAAGTAATAGGGAGTTGCTGTTTGGTATATGTTATTTTAATCTATTTTGTAATAAAGCACATTTTTTTTATAATTACTGCCTCATGATATGCACACAAAGTCCGCCTTTTTTGCAAAGAGTTTTCAACTCTCACAATCCTTCCATATAAATGTTTAGGCATTCTCTTGTTAAGAGCCCATTCACACAGGGGCAACTTTGGATCCGACTTCAAGTTGCCCCAAGTCGCCTGAAGTCACGCTGCATGAGAAAATCAATGTAAGTGAATAGAATGCACACTACTGCAGTCGCTCCGACTTCAAAAAAGGTTCCTGTACTACTTCAATCCGACTTCTAGGCGACTGCTAGGCGACCTATACCCATTGATTTCAATGGAAGTCACCTCAGAAGTCGGATCCCCTGTCTTAACAGAAGCAACTTTCCAGGAAGAAAACATACATTTCTCAGGCAAACCTCTCCCTCTCCCCTCCCTCCCACAGAGCTGATTCTTGTTTGATTGGCCACTGGAATGTCTCCTGTCCTGGAGGCAACTTGAAGTTGCCTTGTAAGTAGCTTCATGTCGCGCTGTGATTCATACTCAAGTCATGTCCAAGTTGCCTCCCAAAGTCGCGCTTGAAGTCGTGTTGCCCCTGTGTGAATGGAGTCTTAGTTCTTTTGTTTGTATTGGTATGACACAAAAAATTGTAGAAACAAAATGCCAAATCTGGCACATTGCATGCATTAGTAGAGGTCAGCAATGGCATTCTCCATATTTCTCATGGCAGGTTTTGTATGGCTTTATAAGGTTGCCCATAGAAGAACCCCTAATTTATCAATAATATAGAACAAAGGCAAAACTTTTTTTCATTTTGGATAAAGTAAGGGAGGATTATAATTAATGTCAGTTTTTTGCCATCTGTATCCCATAAAGGAGATTTTCCTTCATGCCCTGTCCCATAGTCAAAATAGGAAATGATAGGAAATTCCTCCAAAGTGAAGAAATTATCGGGTGTCACCAGGACCAACAGAACTAGTGTCCTCATTGCAAGATTTCCACTCTATTACTGTTTTGGTAACAACCCAATATTTGGGATTTCCTTCTACTTTCGATGATAACGGTAAACAAGACAATTAAAGATTGAATCTCCCTAACGGGGGACAGACAGCAAAAGATTTACAGATACTGCTATTGCAAATACATATTTGTATCTACAAATCTCTTCAACCAACCAAACACACGACTTTGCTACAAGTTTGGAAGCTTCTGCAGCTTCTTTTTTAATTCAAAATTACTTTCTACTATCAAGAGACACCCGTAAAAACCATTGTCCTTACCTATGTATGCTACAGACAGCTATATTTCGAAGGACTTTCTAAAGGATGTTATTTTTAAAGCTCTTATCAGCAACAGCTACATTACCATAGAAATTAAACAGATTTGAAAATCACCACGACATATGGATAAATATTTTTATTTCAACATTCTTAGAAGCCAATAACAGCTGCTCTTCTCCCCAGGTGAACCACCACAGGGATTAACATTATGTTTTAAAAAAGCACATTATGGAGGAGCTAATGTTCCATATCACCCAAAATACATAGAAACAAAGATATTTGACCTTATAATTTTCATTTTGCCTTTGCAGCAAGACTGGAAATACATTTGTTTGGTTCATTTTGCTCCTAGTTAGCGTTTAAAACCTCTATTATTTTAGATCATATAAGATAAAGCGTTGACTAATTTTCCAGTCTCTAAAGAGATAACATTTTTATTAGTTTTCGAGGTGATAATGTTTTAAATACTTCTGAGGACCAGAGTAATTAAATTTAGCAAATCACGTTTGTCTGACATTCAGATTTTACGGAGGCATAAGCTGCTCTTTTCTAGCAGCAGGCTACAAGGCTGAATAAGACCATAAAGGGACCTCTTGCTGCTTTTCATTTTAGGAAGGCTATCTACCCTGTTGCGTATAGTTACTTTATGTTAACCAACCACTATGGCAGTATTTTTAGAAATGCTTGTCTCTGGGGAAAAATGGAAAAGATTTTACACATTGATGACTGCATTCTTCAAACCTTAATTTCCAAAAGGCATATTGTGGCTGCTTTTCATAATAATTACAGCTACATGCATGGGAATAAGTTACTGATGCATCCAGCAAGCAGACTTTGATATTTTTTAATCAGTAATGAACAAAGAGAGCTGATTAGCTCAGACTAGTGCTACAGTATGCATTTATGCTTTTAGATTTTTAACATAGTAAATGCTAAAAAATCAGGATCTGTGCCAGCCCACTGCCTCAACTGGAAAGCATACATTTGGAATAGAAACAGGTTAGACCCTTGATAAGGTCTAGTTACTGGTATTTTAAATGTAAAAAAAAAATGAGCCTTTAACCTAAGGAGACCAGATTTTTAAAATGAAATCCGGGGACATATTTCTTTTTTTACTAGTAATGGGGGCAATCAGCGACTCTCTGCCAGTCGCTTCCACCGCCCGCCTCACAGCCTGTCAAGTCTTACTCTCCAGGCCCCGGCTACTACTGGGTGGGGAGCAGAGGAAGATCACTCCGCCAGGGAAGGTAAGGAGATAGGCAGGCAGGCGGCTGACCGGGACTTGAGCCAAGGCAGAAGAACATGCGAGCGGAGCTAAATGGGCATGCACCCGAAACTGAAGAAATATTCCCTCCGCTCCGACCAACACATAATCATCAGAAAGGGGCACAGATAATGGAAAAAAATACACCCCCCTAAGCTAGTAGGAGCGGCAGAGCGGGGATGTGTAATTCAGAATTTTTTTTTTTTAATTCTGCACTGACTGTCTTTGAAATTGACCCAGCCCCTGTTCAAATCCAATCCGGGGATGAAACCAGGGACAGACTTGGTCCCGGGACAATGTCCTCAATCCGGGGACTGTCCCCGGAAACCGGGGATGTCTGGTCACCCTACTTTAACCACTTAAGGACCGCCCCACATACATTTTTCTGCAGCTGGGTGGCCCTTAAGCTCAAAATCACATACTGTACGTAATTTCTTCTGTAGCTCCGGGGCGCGCACGCCGACGAAGCCCAGCTTGCGCTGTGATTGGACCCAGTGGGAGCCAATCAGCCGGTCCGGCATATGCAATGTCTGCAATCGGTTTAATGAGAGGCAGAACGGGGCAGTCTGCCTATGTAAACAAGGCAGATCACGTTCTGCCAGAGAGGAAAATTGAGATCTTGTAAAATCAGCAGATAAGCTGATAAGCAGAAACACAGATCTCTGTTTTCCTTTCGTGGAAGCACATCCCCCACTGTTAGGCCGCGTACACACGTCCGGTTTTCTCGTTAAAAAACGACAAGAAAACTACCGGGAGAGCTTTCTTGCCGAGAAAACCGGCTGTGTGTACGCGGGTTTCAGTTTTCTCGTCAAGAAAACTGCTCAGATTCCCAGACGAGAAAAATGACGACCTGCAGTCTTTTTTCTCGTCGAGAATCTCGTCGGCCTGTTTCTCGACGAGAAACCCGAGCGTGTGTACACTTATCTGTCGCCGTGGAAACCCGCGCATGCTCGAAATGACTTTGACGCATGCGCGGTAGCTTCCTAGGCATACGTGTAGCAAGATGGCGGTGACGGCATCGAATGTGACGAGCGCACGCTCATCGTAGTCGATGACGTCACTGCGTGTGTGCCATTCAAAAGAACTGTGGTTCTTTTGAATCGTACGTGTGTACACTCGGCCGGGACAAGTTTCTTGTCAAGATTCTCGTCAGGAAAAACAACGTTTTTTTCCTAACGAGAATCTTGGCCGTGTGTACGAGGCTTGAGAAGGCACTCATAGTGAACACACTTAACCCTTTGATCACACCTGATGTTAACCCCTTCCCTGCCCTGTGTCATTAGTACAGTAACAGCACATTTTTTTTAGCACTGATCACTTTATTAGTGTCATTAGTCCCCAAAAAGTGTCAAAAGTGTCAGTTAGATGTCCGATCTGTCCGCCGCAATGTTGCAGTCCCACTAAAAATCGATGGTCACTGCCATTACTAGTAATAAATAAATAAATAAAAATTCCATGAAAATATCCCATAGTTTGTAGACCAGGGGTCTCAAACTGGCGGCCCTCCAGCTGTTGCAAAACTACAAGTCCCATGAGGCACTGCAAAAGTGACAGTTACAAGCATGACTCCCACAGGCAGAGGCATGATGGGACTTGAAGTTTCACAACAGCTGGAGGGCCACCAGTTTGAGACCACTGTTGTAGTCACTATAACTTTCGCACAAAACCTATACGCTTATTGGGAATTTTTTTACAAAAAATATATAGCAGAATACATAAATTGATGAAGTAATTTTTTTTTATTGGGTATCTTTTTTAGCAGAAAGTAAAAAATATAGTTTTTTTTTTCAAAATTGTCAGTCTTTTTTTGTTTGTAGCGCAAACAATAAAAACTGCAGAGGTGATCAAATACCACCAAAATAAAGCTCTATTTCTGGGAAAAAAGGAGATCAATTTATTTAGGTACAGTGTCGCATGACCATGCACTTGTCAGTGCCTTATCGTAAAAAATGGCCTTGTCAGGAAGGGGGTAAAACCTTCCAGAGCTGAAGTGGGTAAAGCTGGCAACCTTCTGGCAAAACAGTCTCTGCAGTCTGGACAAGGGTGGCATTGTGGCACGGTCTCCCTCACCAGGCATGACAATTGACTCCGGGTGCCGAGGTGCCTTGACCACCTCCATACTGGACATAGGAACCCGCAGCGACACCCGCTTCGCCCTAGACTCGGGCGCAGGTGACTCCGGGAGCAGAAGGGCAGGCAGGGGACCAGATTCCTCCTCAGGCGCCGGGGCCTCCACCCGGGGTGTGCTATCCCCAGTAGACATGGGTGAGTCCCTTTGCACACGGGACGAGGACAGGGGCATCTTGTCCCAGCCCTTCCGCTCAAAAAGTTTGTCTATAATACCATCATCTCCAGCATCGGAGATCGACTCCAGGTTGGAGGTGTCACACTCCTCCGCGGGCAGGTAATTCCTTGTGGACATGGAATCATCCCCTCCCTCGGGCTCCCGTGGCTGTGGATCCCCGACACATCCGACAAAACACCAAATCCCGTTCCCCGGCTTACCTCGGCCTTTACTTGAGCTGGGATGTCCGGGGCTTTCCCTTCCGGATCCGTCTGGGCCGGGCAAGCGCAGGGATGTTCCTCCATCACGGCCGCTGGAAGCTTTAACGAGACCGACCTTCCTCTTTGGCGGTGGGAGTAGGGAAGCTGTGGTGGCCGAAGCAGCATCCTCAGATTTTTCATCCTCCAACCTTTTGATCGCGACTGTAGAGACTTCCCGGAAGTCTCTACAGTGCGCGTGGGAATGGCTGTCCAAGCTTTGACTTCTCCTTCACGGGTGGTGGCGCCTGTTAGGCAGTTGAGGTGGAAGGCCCGAGGCCTTTCTATGAATTGCTCCACCTCAAAAATGAACTCTCCGCAGGCCTCGCAGCGCCCGAACGGCTTCAGCTGAACCATCAGTCCCGAACAGCCGGGACAAACCACACCGAGGGCCTTGCATACATACAGGGTGAATCGTCCTTGGGGCTTGAGCCTAATTCCCGTATCTGTAACCGAAGCAGCAATTGGGGTCATCCTCGTGGTGGTAGGAACTGGAACCCAGGAGGCATTGGTGAACACGCTGACCGCTTGCTGCTCCATCGCGCACTGAATAACTGGCGCCAAGTCCCCACGTACATCCCCACACATGGCCAGACTCCTCCCCTTTTCCACACCAGTTTGCGGCTTTCTCCTTGGCACGCCCACGAACTGTGCAGGGAGGGCGTGCCTCGTGGCCGTTGGCCAAAAATGGCCGACCTCCTCGGAACTCCTCTGGGAAGCAAAATTCAAACTCTTGAAGGCTTCGGCTCCGTTACACGAACACAAATCCCGGACCCAGAGCCCCCACGTGTAGCGACCTCACCTCTAACTCCCTCCTTCTCTGTCAATGTCAATGGCTCTCGTCTAGGGGACCAGGGAGGAGAGTGTGATGCACCGCCAGCTCGTATCCTCTTGTGTGTAGAGGTGTGAGCTATTACCATTTACCTTTGGGCCTGTGCCCCTGTCCAGAGCCAAAAACTGCCCTTGAGAATGACCCTTTAACTCCCAGAAAGCCAAGTTCCACACCATTGAAAGTCCAACACTTATTTATTCTTCAGAGCAATAAATAGTCCTTTTAGAGCAGACTGGTTAGACAATGAACAGACAAGGTGAAGAGAAAGGTCCAGGCACAAACATGTACTTGTTACTCTCCTGTTTCGGTGTGCGAAAACAGGCTTGGCGCACGGTCGCTGCCACCGACCGTGAGGGTGGTCGCTGCCACCGACCGGGTAAATTAGACTTGAGGTCTCTGCCACCAACCTGGGTTTCAGTTGGGTCGCTGCCACCGACCATGAGAACGTGGACTACCTTCTTGAGATGCGGCCCCTGTCAGGGAGAGACATCCATCCGGACGGTCACCAGAGGCCTCCACCGTCACCAGCCAATGCTGCGCTGGGTCTTCGGGAAGGTCACCTCTCTGGTCCCCCTCGCCCTGGATTCAGGTCCCCTTACTCGGTGGGCCCCTAGGAATCCTCCATCCCATGCGAGACCCAGTCGAGGGTACTGGGCCCCAGGCCTCCGGAGAGTACCTCACCCCAGACCAAAGGTGTCTGGGGTTGAATCGCAGCTCCGTCTCCGGGCCGAGGGCGCCCGGAGACCACCAGCACTCACCCCCAGGCTGAAGGTGCCTGGGCGTGGACCCCGAGCAGAAGATGTCCGCCCCTTTTATCCCCTCTCCCAGCATGCACAGTGGGTACCACTGCCGCGAGAGGACAAAAAAGGCACAGACCTCCAATGGTGGTTCAACCCCGGCCTATAGCGACAGCGCCACCTATAGGCCGCAGGGAACTGGACACCACTGATATCCTCCACTGGCATAAATTGGTCCATGAACCCTAACAATTGCTGCATCTGAGCCTGTTACCACTCAGATGCCTCCCCTAAATGTAACCACCCGCTACACATACAAAGACAAAATACCAATGTCAGTATAACTAAAAAACAAAAAAGTCTTCATCCTATCACTTTTCAGTGATCTGACAATTTTCTGCTTGGGCACAAAGTCAAATAACAACCCATTCCAAACACATCCACCACCAAATTTGGATCCTGGCCCATAGTTTAAGGAACACTGGCCTAGAAGATCTGTTCAGAGCTATAACAACATACAAAAATAGGAAGCCGTAACTGAGGTGTAAATAGGACGGAAAATAAAGTTTTTGATATAGGAGCCAAATTTCAATCAGGCTCTCTTTTCACCCTGACGTGTAGTTGTACAGTAACTAGACAACCTCTGGACTTCACATTCAAACTAAATAATTGAAATCTGTATTATGCAGTTTGAAATTCCTCATGTCTTTGAAACAATAGCAGTATTTGTGCAGTTTCTCTTTTAAATCTCCCACACACTAGCCAGTATCGTTGTTGGTTTTGTAATGCATTTATTATAATTTAGTCTTTCATTCTGAAAACAATACAAATAAGTTTAAAGAAAGCAAAATCCTTTGTGGCTGCTTCGGTCCCAGGATTACAAGAGCACCATTTACAGAAACAACCTATTTTACAATAACATTTGACAAATAACACATGTAAACATGTAAAAAGAGAGAGAGCTCCAGCATAAATAGTCCAGTTTTTATAGTTTCTGCTAACATACTGATTATAACTTATTACAATTCTGTCTCAGTTTTTAAATAAAGAAAAGCTGTCTTTCTGGAAAAAAAAGCAGATTTTGTGCCTCCCAACTTTAAACTTTCATAAAGAGGGACAGCCAGGAGAACTGATAATACGTACATACCACCAAATATTGTGAATAGTTTAAGGTGGCATGGGTAAATAGTACACTGCATATGTTTGTCACTGTCAATATATCCACAAAATACTGTATTTCGCAAGTAAATTAATTACAGACATGCATAAACCTCAGGACAAAAAAATCATGTTAAAAACTCTTACAGTACATATACTTTCTGTCTTAGTCTACATTAAAGGAGAATTTAAAACATTTAAGAACTCTTTAGAAACCAGAAACTGTTGAGAAAATAAATACTTTGGTCAGGAGTATGTAACATACAGAACAGCATAGAGTGCAGTGATTAAGATTATGTAGCATTGTGCCCCTTAAATTTCTAGTCAGTTGAGGGGAAAAAATCCCCCAGCTCTGGTAGTAAATGGGAGATAAAATGCCCCATTGTTGGTGGTCATTGGGATAAAAATTACCTGGCTTCCTTGATCAGTAGATGAAAAATTAAATATTACAGAGTGGCGGCCTTGTGTAGTGTGTTCCGGCGCAGGGAAAGAGTTACATAGGCAGGGACAGTGTCAGTGCTATTTGTACCTCAAACTTGTGTGTAGGGAGAGAGAAGGATAGGCAGGGAGAGTGTCAGTGTCATATTCTTTGCTAAACCTTGTGTGCAGGGAGAGAGAAGGATAGGCAGGGGACAGTGTCAGTGTCACATTCTTTGCTAAACCTTGTGTGCAGGGAGAGAGAAGGATGGGCAGGGAGAGTGTCAGTGTCATATTCTTTGATAAACCTTGTGTGCAGGGAGAGAGAAGGATAGGCAGGGAGAGTGTCAGTGTCATATACTTTGATAAACCTTGTGTACAGGGAGAGAGAAGGATAGGCAGGGGACAGTGTCAGTGTCATATTCTTTGCTAAACCTTGTGTGCAGGGAGAGAGAAGGATAGGCAGGGAGAGTGTAAGTGTCATATACTTTGATAAACCTTGTGTGCAGGGAGAGAGAAGGATAGGCAGGGGACAATGTCAGTGTCATTGTTGCTAAGCCTCCTGCACATTATACACCTGAAGTTAGCCTGTATTGCTGCTTTTTCCTGGTATGTTACACCAACAGGCATTTGCAGCACTTACAGCGGGCGGAGTGTGCCTCCTGATCATATTACACCTGAAGTTAGCCTGTATTGCTGCTTTTTCCTGGTGTGTTACACCAAAAGGCATTTGCAGCACTTACAGCGGGCGGAGTGTGCCTCCTGATCATATTACACCTGAAGTTAGCCTGTATTGCTGCGCTTTCCTGGTGTGTTACACCAACAGGCATTTGCAGCACTTACAGCGGGCGGAGTGTGCCTCCTGATCATATTACACCTGAAGTTAGCCTGTATTGCTGCTTTTTCCTGGTGTGTTACACCAACAGGCATTTGCAGCACTTACAGCGGGCGGAGTGTGCCTCCTGATCATATTACACCTGAAGTTAGCCTGTATTGCTGCGTTTTCCTGGTGTGTTACACCAACAGGCATTTGCAGCACTTACAGCGGGCGGAGTGTGCCTCCTGATCATATTACAACTGAAGTTAGCCTGTATTGCTTCTTTTTCCTGGTGTGTTACACCAATAGGCATTTGCAGCACTTACAGCGGGCGGAGTGTGCCTCCTGATCATATTACACCTGAAGTTAGCCTGTATTGCTGCTTTTTCCTGGTGTGTTACACCAACAGGCATTTGCAGCACTTACAGCGGGCAGAGTGTGCCTCCTGATCATATTACACCTGAAGTTAGCCTGTATTGCTGCGTTTTCCTGGTGTGTTACACCAACAGGCATTTGCAGCACCTACAGCAGGCATAGTGTGATTCCTGCAAAATATACTCCTGAAGCTAGGTCTTATTGCTGGTTTTCCCATTTCCCTGCAGGCCATTAGAATGTCTGGAAGGCAAACAAGGAGAGGCAGACAGTCAGGAGCCAATAAAAGAGGGCAAGCAGGCTCTGTGTCTAGAGACAACAGTGCTGGTCGTGGACGCGGTGCATCGCCATCAGCATGTGGCCATGGGACACGCTTGTCCTTCTTTTCGGCAGCTGGACGTGTTGAGCCGCATCATGCCGAAGACTTGGTACAGTGGATGACCAAGCCCTCCTCATCCTCCTCATCCTCTCTCACCCAGGCTCAGGGTACTGGCAAAGCAGCTGCCAAAGCGTCCTCTTCCCTGGTATCAATGTCTTCATCAGTCACTCCTTCCCTAGACCAACCATGTCCTCCTGAGGAGTCCCCCGAACTGTTTGAGCACAGTGTTGGGTACATGCTCCAGGAGGATGCCCAGCGTTTCGAAGGGTCTGATGATGATACCCAGCTAGAGGAAGGCAGTAGCGTGAGAGCAGAGAGAGGGGATGCTCAAGAAGGACACCAATCTGGCAGTCATGTTCCAGCAGCTGCAGCATACTGCCAGATTGGCTCCAGTGATGAGGAGGGAGGGGATGATGAGGTCACTGACTCCACGTGGGTGCCTAATAGGAGAGAGGAGGAGGAGGAGGAGGATGAGGAGGAGGAGGATGAGGAGGAGGCACATCTCCAACGAGGCAGGATGCCCTCGGGGGGCCAGCGTAAGGGCAGCACACCAACGGAATCACACCGCAGAGCTCCGCCTGTGCAGGGCGCTGCCTCTGCCCGTTATTCAAAAAGTTCTTTGGTGTGGGCCTTTTTTGAGTCGAGTGCATCAGATCGCACAGCTGCTGTTTGCAACATATGTCTCAAGCGTATATCGCGTGGCCAAAACATCACCCGCTTGGGCACCACATGCTTGACCAGACATATGTTGACCTGCCATGCAGCTCGTTGGCAAGCCTACCTTAAAGACCCATACCAAAGAACAAAGCGGACCTCTCCTTGCACCACATCAGCTGGGATCTCCAACCCCACTATACCTTCAGTCCTCTCTGAAACCTGCACTGAGAGGAATGAAGGTGTAGAATTAGGTGTGTCACAGCCAAGTACTTGCGGGCACTCTGCTAGCAGTACACCGACGTCCGATTCTAGCAGGCAAATTTCCCTGCCCCAGCTGCTGGACCATCGATAGAAGTTCATTCCCAGCCATCCACATGCCTAGCGGTTGAATGCTAGCTTGGCTAAATTGCTAGCGCTTCAACTGCTGCCTTTTCAGTTGGTAGACTCGGCCCCCTTCCGTGAGTTTGTGCAATGTGCGGTTCCTCAGTGGCAGGTTCCCAAACGCCACTTTTTCTCACGGAAGGCAATTCCGGCTCTCTACGGGCATGTGGAAGGCAATGTCTTGGCCTCGCTGGACAGGGCGGTCAGCGGTAAGGTGCATATTACCGCTGACTCATGGTCCAGCAGGCATGGACAGGGACGTTACCTTTCTTTCACGGCCCATTGGGTCACTCTTTTGGCAGCTGGGAAGGATGCAGGACAAGGTGCAGTAGTGTTGGAGGTTGTTCCGCCGCCACGCCTCCAAAATGCTACTACTGGTTGTGACACACCTCTCTCCTCCACCCCCTCCTCTTCTTCTTCCTCCATGGCCTCTTCCTGTGCTTTGTCCTCGGAACCAGCGGTGCTCCGTAGGCATTCAAGGGGTTACGCAAGTACGCAGGCAAAAAGATGCCATGCCGTGCTTGCGCTGGTGTGTTTGGGGACAGGAGCCACACTGGGGCAGAGGTTCTGTCTGCTCTGCAGGGGCAGGCCGAGAGGTGGTAGACGCCATGCCAGCTTAAGCCAGGAATGGTGGTTTGCGACAATGGCACCAACCTCCTCTCCGCCCTCCGACAGGGACAACTGACCCATGTGCCCTGTGTGGCTCACGTCCTTAACCTGGTGGTGCAGCGGTTCTTGGGCAGGTACCCGGGCTTACAGGATGTCCTGAGGCAGGCCAGGAAAGACTGTGTGCATTTCCGCAGATCTTATAATGCCGGTGCTCGCCTGGCTGAGCTGCAAAAGGAGTTGAACCTGCCCAAGAACCGCCTTATATGTGACATGCCCACCAGGTGGAACTCAACGTTGGCCATGCTGCAGCGGCTGCACACGCAGCAGAGGGCCATCAATGAGTACCTGTGCGACTACGGCACCAGGACAGGGTCAGGGGAGCTCAGGTTTTTTTCACCACGCCAGTGGGGCATGATCAGGGATGCATGCACTGTCCTGGCACCATTTGAGGAGGCCACGAGGATGGTGAGCAGTGACAGTGCATGCATCAGTGACACTGTACCTCTTGTCCACCTGTTGGAACATACGCTGCGTGGAATAATGGACAGGGCACTTGAGGCAGAACAGAGGCAGGAAGAGGAGGACTTCCTTGCCTCTCAAGGCCCCCTTTACCCAGACAGTGTTCCTTCTGTCCCACCCATCGCACAGGAAGAGGAGGAGGAGGATTGTGTCAGCATGGAGGTGGAGCCTGGCACTCAGCATCATCAGCAGCAGTCTTTTAGGGATGATTTACAGTCCCAAGAAACCAGTGGACTTGTACGTGGCTGGGAGGAGGTGGCTGCGGATCATGTCATCCTTAGTGACCCAGAGGACTCCGGACCGAATGCCTCAGCTAACCTACGCTGCATGGCCTCCCTGATCCTGCAAAGTCTGCGGAAGGATCCTCGTATTCTTCGAATCAAGGAGAGGGACCATTACTGGCTGGCCACACTCCTTGATCCACGGTACAAGGGTAAGGTTGCGGACCTTATCTTACCTTCGCAGAGGGAGCAGAGGATGAGACAACTCCGGGAGGCCTTGTAAAAAGGTCTGTGCAACGCGTTCCCAGAGACTGGGAGGTTACAAACTCCTGGTCCTGGACAACGAGTTGCTGAGGCTTCGGTCAGTCAAAGAAGGAGCGGTGGGGAAGGTGGCCGTCTGACCGATGCGTTCAGACAATTCTTTAGTCCGCAGCCCCAAGGTATGATCGGTTCCAGCAACCATCGCCAGCGTCTGATATACATGGTGCAGGAATACAATACCTAGGGGCAAGGTCAGACTTGGACACCTTCCCCACCGAAAATCCTCTGGCTTACTGGGTCTTGAGGATGGATCACTGGCCAGAGCTTGCACAGTATGCAATTGAGCTACTGGCCTGTCCTGCATCCAGCGTTCTTTCAGAACGCACATTCAGTGCTGCTGGAGGATTTGTCACGGATCACAGGGTGCGCCTGTCCACCGACTCGGTTGATCGACTGACCTTCATAAAGATGAACCAGTCTTGGATCACCACCAGCTACCAAACACCTGAAGCTGATATAACAGACTAATTTATTTTCAAATGTCACATCCCTTCAAGACTGATGCTGATGCTGAGAGACTGTCCTGTTATGTTGACTGACTATCCTCCTCCTCCTCCTCAATGATCCAATTGATGATGATAGCTTGGAAGAACATTTTTGTTTCTGGGTGCCGCCACCAGTGGCTAAGGCCCAATTTTTCAGCCCCTGTTTAACAGGGGCATGAATATACAATTTTTTATGCAATGCTTTGCAGCAGGGCTCATTCCTGCACTCCAACTAGAGTATCTGGGAGAGGTTGCAGTGTCCTGGCACCATCACCAGTGGCTAAGGCCCAATTTTTCAGCCCCTGTTTAACAGGGGCGTGTAATTACAATTTTTGATGCAATACTTTGCAACAGGGCTCATTGCTGTGCTCCAAGTACAGTATCTGTGAGGGGTTGCAGTGTTGTGGCACCAGTGCCTAAGGCCCAATTTTTCTGTCCCTGTTTAACAGGGGCATGTAATTACAATTCTTGAGCTAATAATTCACAGCAGGGCCCATTCATGCGCCCACCAAGAGTAACTGTGAGGGCTCACAGTGTTGTGGCAACACCAACATGTAAGGGGCAAATTTCAGCTGAGTATATACGGCAGGCCCCTACTTTCAAACATCCAACTTACAAACGACTCCTCCTTGCAAACGGAAGGATACAACAGGAAGTGAGAGGAAATCTACCCCAAGGAAGGCAAATTCTCTCCTGTAAGAGTTAATATGGGAAAAAAAGTGTCTCCTCTCCACTGATGCTTTATCACCAATTCTTGTTTCAATAAAAAAAAACAAATTTTCAAAAAACATTTGTCATTAGGACAGAAAGTGAGGTGAACTGTTCTGAACAGGTGCACACTGCACAGACAGCAAAACAAATGTTACAGGGGTGATAACCCTTCTCTATGTTTTCCAAAAAGCTTAAAAATAGATTTTTTGGCTGGAGCTACACTTAAACAATGTACCTGTTCAAAATTACAAACAGATTCTACATAAGAACAAACCTACAGTCCCTGTCTTGTATGCACCGCCTGTATACGGCTGTTCAGAGTATATAGGGCTTTTTTTATTTTGTGTGCGGGGTTCCCCTTAATATCCATACAAGACCCAAAGGGGCTGGTAATGGGCTGGGGTAGGGGGGGGGGGGGGTGCGATGGGGTAGCTATGACATTTTTCTTAAAGATTTTCATCCATATTACCAGGACCAGACATTACATTAAAGCCGCAAGCAGTTTTAAACTGTTTTTTTCCTTTAGAAATGTAATTTTGTGCAGGGACAGTTCTAAACACGGGAAACACGTGGCACTTCACAGGCATACTTTAGACACCCCCCAGGTACGATATTTAAAGGAATATTTGACTTTTTTTTTTTTCACTTTATGCATCATTAAAATGACTGCTCCCGAAAAACGGCAGTTTTTAAAACTTTTTTTTGGATTGATACATGTCCCCTGGTGCAGAACCCGGGTTCCCAAACCCTTTTTAGTACAATAACATGCATAATAGTCGTTATAATTAGCACTTTAGATTTCGAACGTTTGCATCCATTGTATTAAATAGGGTTCTAAAGTTCGTGCGAACTTTCGGTCCGTTCGCGGGTTCTGGTGCGAACCGAACCCGGGGGTGTTCGGCTCATCACTAGTGGCTACATTAGACACAAATGGGTTAAAGCACTCTACTTAAAGAATAACTCCACTTTTGTTGATCTATGTACATTGCAACGATTATAACAACCTTTGTTGCAGATTCCTATCTTTTGTTATTCTGAAGACATCCCTGTATGTTCCTATGTGCCTCTGTTCTGAGTGGGTCTAATAAGAATGGTTCCATAATTATCTATCAGATGTGCACCTGCACAACACTAATGAGGAAATCTGATGGGCCTGCGAATGAAATGGAGGAGACACATGTGGGGAGAGCGAATGGCGCTGCGCACCCCGAATGATAGAGAAATGGGAATGCCCCCCGGTGGGGTTTTAGTGCAGTGAAATTGAGGAAAAAGCTACAGTATAGGTAAAAGGTTTATTGAATATGTACATAGGATTACAAACAAGTTGAAGCTCTAATAAGGAAACTATATACATATACACACAGGATGTAAAAACACAACATGGACAAACACAGCATTGCTATACAGTTTTACATGTCAAATGCATCTGTATATGTTCCTAATGTGTTTCGATCACGAGAGATCTTCTTCAGAGGGTATGTGGTTTGCTGCAAAGAATTATATAATGAGTATCAATTCATTACCTGGGTGTATGCCCAATGGTAAGGGACACGGAGTATATAATTACCAATTGGCTGTGTGTTAAGACCTAGCTTCCAATTAGAGCTCCGCCAGAAAAGGATGCTTCCAGGGGTCCAGCAGCCCCCCAGCCACCCGACGTTGCGGAACTCGGCGCCACACAGCCAATTGGTAATTATATACGTGTCCCTTGCCATTGGGCATACACCCAGGTAATGAATTGATACTCACTATATAATTATTTGCAGCAAACCACATACCCTCTGAAGAAGAGCCCTCGTGATCGAAACGCGTCAGGAAAACATATACAGATGCATTTGACATGTATAACTGTATAGCAATGCTGTGTTTGTCCATGTTGTGTTTTTACATCCTGTGTGTATATCTATATAGTTTCCTTATTAGAGCTTCAACTTGTTTGTAATCCTATGTACATATTTAATAAACCTTTTACCTATACTGTAGCTTTTTGCTCAATTTCGCTGCATTAAAACCCCACCGGGGGGCATTCCCATTTATCTGCTGGGCCTGCATCCCTTTAGACGTGTTCCTACAGGGATTATCTCACCAAAAATGACATTTTTGTTGCAGGGGATGCCTGAAATCTGACTTGTATCTTAGGCAGACTTCTGGGAAAATTGGTGAGCCAATCACACAAGCAGGAAATTATATTTCTGGTGAGTGGTCAGTACACACTCTGTGTACATAAGAAATACAGGTAGCCATATTGCAATGCATTCTCAGAAAATGACAGTGGCTGCAGATTAAAAAGGGAAGGTAATTTTTAATAGCATTCAATTACAATATGACTTGTGCCGCAATTGTATACACTATATGACAGCTCTCTATAATAAATTCACACAATTTACAAAAAGACAGGAGAACAGGCACATACTTATATTAAAGTGACACTAAACTCTGGTTTAAAAAATATACATACTATGTGCAGTATGTATTCTTGACTCAAAAGTGATCTGGTTAGGGGGTGGCAACGTTCATTCTCCATGGCCCCACTATATGTATGAGCATAGCCACCCTCCCCTACTTGCTCCTGAGTTCGACTATGAGATTTGTGGTGTGCATAGAGCACTGCCCATGACCACAACTAACGTGCACTGCTTGTTCCAAATTGTTCGAAGTTGGGTGGTGGGGGTGAGAGGTTTTGGAGCTTATGGAGGAAATTATTTCATGAAAAATACATTACACGCCCATTAAGTAGTGAATGTGTACAGATGATTTTTGGTGCTACTTCAAGCTTTCCAGATATTTGTTTAACACAGAATTTACAGATTACATTGAATCATTCACAGTAGTACCTCTCCTCAGTTCTGATAGAATATATACAGAGATCAAACCTGCAAACAGGATCAGAGCACACAGACAAGGTTAATATTTTTTTTTTTTTTATAAAACAACAAAAAAAACAAAAAAATAAAAGGGGCAGACTCAATGGACTACTCAGTCTTTTTGTGCTCTCACTTTTCTCTGTTTCTATGACTCCAAGTAAGTAGTGACCTGAGTAGGTTAAGGTTTTGAACCCAGAATTCTTGACTCTAAGTACTATAATCATGCTGCAATTAGATATGTTTTAGTGCAATATTTTTGAAAGATCATAATGCAAGGATAACATTGGTATTTAATTTTAATATTGAAAATGAATAAATAAATAAATAAATCTGCAATTAAATTAAGAAGAAAAGAAGCAACATTAAGCTGAATGGACAATGGTCGAATTAACTAATATTCTCTATATACTGTATAAGTTTGAAATTGAAAAGGACAGTGTTCTTGAATCTGTGATAGGATAGATACTTATGTATGCAGGACGCATTCAGAAAATAAATTACAAGCTAAAAAATGAAAACTCCTGCAGTCACCAAAGACATATTCAATAATTAGAGACAGTAATAGATAACAGCATGTGTTTTAGATACATTGGATATATGCTTAACCCTTCCTGATCAAACTATTGGACCTGTACAGTAACATAACTCATCTTAAATGCTGTTCTGCCATCTGGCCCTAAAGAACTATATTATCCATAGGTGAGAGTTAGGAATCTCTCACTAAACTGCTAAACTGTGCTGTTGCTTCACAAGGAAACATTTATTTAGAATGGATGAGTTGGTTTTAAAGTAACAATAAACTACTGTATATCCTTATTCTCCAAACATGATCTATACACATACACTAGTTAATGGCCCTGTAATCTATTTTTCATGAATTGTTTTTTACTGTGTTTTTCTGCCTTCATTTAACATCTTCTATAAGATCCTGAATCTCTCCCCCCCCCCCCCCACACTACTATTTGTATAGATATAGCCGCGGTGTCCCATTGAAAGCTTTCAATGGGCTGGAGCGATGGAGGAGCGGTAAACACACCGCTCCTTCACCGCTCAAAAGATGCGGCTAGCAGGACTTTTGGAGCGGTCCTGCTAGCACACCACTCCAGTGTGAAAGCCCTCAGGCTTTCACACTGGAGAAACAGCAGCCGCTGTTTCAGGTCAGTTTGCAGGCGCTATTTTTAGCGCAATAGCGCCTGCAAACCGCCCCAGTGTGAAAGGGGTCTTAGTAATGCTCTTTCCCTGGTGATGTCAGTGGTACCCCCCTTCTTTTTTTTTTTTATTAAGTTGTGGGTAGGGCTTAATACACCCTATTGAGGACTTTATCGTGTTGCTAATGCCTGTGCTCACAGGTGGAGTCTGTCAACACGTGAAATCAGCATTAAGGTGGAACTTCAACTTAGAAGCAAGCATACTTTACTTGCACAGTTAACGCTTTGTGTAAGTTACACCTCTCTGATGTGTCACCTCACTCCCAGTGACACATTGGGGGGATGCATAGAAACCCATCAGCTTCCAGGTTTTATTTTGTAAGCTTAATTGAACAAGTTAAAATCAATTTGGCTACCATGGGCAGCTGCACCAGGTCCTGTTTTAGTAAATCTTTCTCTATGAGACTTCTCTCTGATACACACAAATATAATCTCTTCACTCTGGGTAGGTCTGTGACCCCCAGGCTAGGTACATAGGATACCCTGTGCTATGCTACGGTCCCTGTATGTGGGCCACAAGTCACTAGGGAGGGGGTTAAGCACACAAACCCCTCACTATGAGGGTGTCAGGGAACCAATGGTAGGAGAAGGACTCTAGGACCCAGCGTCTGTCAAGACACCAATGGCAGGAGAAGGGCTCTAGGACCAAGCATCTCTACTGGCACATCACATGGGTCTTTATAAGGAAGTCTGTTAGTGGATACAGAGATTTTTGGGGGGGGATTTTTAGGGTGCCAGCAATAATAATGAACAACATTTAGTTTATAAAAACCAGGGTAATTTTATTAATGCAACAGACATGTCAATTTAAAAGTTTAACATGTCTGTTGTATTAATAAAATTACCCTTGTTTTTATGAACAAAATCTTGTTTATTATTATTGCTGGCACCCTAAAAATCCCCCTAAAAACCTCTCTGTATCTATTGAATTTCAGGGATGTTGGTGCTGTTTTTGAGCTTGTCACACATCCATATTATCATCCCCTCTTCTGTTAGTAGTTGAAGTTGCTGATTGAGCTTCAGCTTGTACCGTGTTCCTCTGATCCTTTTTCCTGAAAGTTCTCTGCTGCCAACCCAGCTTGTCCTTGACTATTCTCCTGCCTGTCTCCTGACCTGACCTCGGCTTGTCCACGGATATTCTCTACTGTCTCTTGTGTCAGACTTCAGCTTCCCCCCTGACCCTGCCTGCTCTGTTATCCTGCTGGCTCCGAAACTCTGGCTTGAACTGACTTCCCATTATCTCAGTGCTACTACAGACCTGCCATGTCTCACAGGTGCCACCTGTCTGCAGCCACTACTTAGTACATCAGAAACCCTTCTGAGTTCCTCTGCAAACAACATCACTGGCGACCTGTGCTACTTGAGACAGACTCCTCCTGTTCTCACTTTCAGGGGAGTATGTAACTTATCTGCAAGGGAAGCCCTCTCTCCATTGGCCTCAAGCACCAGGTACATGATATAGGTTAGTGGTTGAATTTGCTGATTGAGCTTCAGCTTGTATCGTATTCCTGTAAACCTTGTTCCCTGCTACCAACCCGGCTTGTCCTTGACTATTCTCCTGCCTGTCTCCTGACCTGACCTCGGCTTGTCCACGGATATTCTATACTGTCTCTTGTGTCACACTTCAGCTTCCCTCTTGACCCTGCCTGCTCTGTTATCCTGCTGGCTCCGAAATCTGGCTTGAGCTGACTTTCCATTATCTCAGTGCTACTACAGACCTGCCATGTCTCACAGGGGCCACCTGTCTGCAGCCACTACTTAGTACATCAGAAACCCTTCTGAGTTCCTCTGCAAACAATATCACTGGCGACCTGTGCTACTTGAGCCCGACTCTTCCTGTTCTCACTTTCAGGGGAGTCTGAAACTTAGCCGCAAGGGAAGCCCTCTCTCCATTGGCCTCAAGCACCAGGTACGTAATAGAGGACCTTCCATCACCCATGCTAAGTAACCATGACTACTCACTGGCTGGCTACTTCAGCACCCAATAACACTCTGGCTACCCATAGCAATAGAAATTTCACCTCTCCACTCCACTACACTGCAAGCTAGACTTTTGTAATGTATTCACACGGACTCATCTTTATCCCCATTCTAAGCTCCGTTCTTTTTAAATACCATGCAAGCACCCTTTTTCACTGAACTTTTCCTGGAAGCTTGTGCAGGTATAGCGCAATATACTGTATAAAACATTCTCTCACAGATTCCTCCATACACAACTCTAGTTCATCCTAACTTTATGCTGCCCCAGTTCATACCTTCAAATTGAGCAAAATCGTTGAAGTAAAGTCCATGAATCTGTCTTCGGTACTCCAACTGGATATCCACCAAGGGAGAGACCCCCCAAATGTTAAAGCAGGGCTATATATGACTGCATTCCTCCTTGCAATTCCCCATTCAATGACTATTGCCTGCCACAAGGGGGCAGAGCTATGAACACCCAGGAGCTGGCACAGTATCCCCTCCCTCACTTCCAGTTAGCCTGATAGAAGAAAAAACACAAACACCACTGTTACTCAGTAAAAACAATGCAGAAATAGAACATAAGGTAGATCTTGGCAAAGTAGGTGCTCCCCAAGTAGGCACCTGCCTACAAGCTGCTGTGTTTGGGGCCAGTAAGTTTGAGTATGGGAACAGTTTACCTCTGACCAACACTATTTAGATCTGTGGACTGTGCACTAGAGGGGGGGGGAGAGAGCCCTCCACAGGGCTGGACAAGCAGGAGAATTGTATATGGACTTACAAGAGATAAGGTGGAGGAACCTTGCTACCCCTGACCTTCACTTAGCACTGCAGGTCTGCAGCTTGGTTTAGATAGGCCTCAGGGTATGAGACTGAGAAACACCTGTGTGAAGATCCACAGCTGGGGGATTAATGGAAGAGCCAGAGAAGAGATGGCTGGACTTAACATTTTTTACTTTTTGCTACAAAACATATCAAATTAATTTAAAAAAACAAACAAATTTTCGTCTTTGCAGATGACACTAAGCTATTTAGTGGAATATCATCTTCACTGGAGGTTTCCAATTTAGATTATAAGCTTAATAATGGCATTGCCTCCCGAGCTGTGGTTTCCAAAGCGAGCAAAATCCTTTCTTCTATTAAGAGAGGTATGGACTGCAGAGCGAGAGAGAGATATAATTTTACCACTGTACAAGTCATTAGTAAGACCCCATCAGGAAAATGCAGTGCAGTTTTGGACACCATTTTACAAAAACAATATCAGGGAATTGGAGAAAGTGCAGAGAAGGGCAACCAAATAGATAAGAGGCATGGAAGAGCTCAGCTATGAGGAAAGATTAGAGTAACTGAATTTATTCTCTCTCGAGAAGAGAAGATTAAGGGGGGGGGTATGATCAACATGCATAAATACATATGTGGTCCATATAGTGAACTTGATGTTGAGTTATTCACTTTAAGGTCATCACAGAGAACAAGGGGACACTCTTTTCATCTGGAGGCAAAGAGATTTAATCTTCAAATACAGAAGGGTTTCTTCACAGTAAGAGCTGTGATAATGCGGAATAGACTCCCTCAAGAGCTGGTTCTGGGCAGCTCAGTAGATTGCTTTAAAAAAGGCCTGGATTTTTTCCTAAATGTACATAATATACAGTAACTCTTTGGGAATCAGGAAGGAATTATTTCCCATGCTGGAGCAAATTATATCATGCTTTTCTGGGTTTTTTTTTGCCTTCCTCTGGATCAACTGTGTATATAGGATTGTATAATTTGTTTTCCCTTTTATTGGTTGAACTAGATGGACTTGTGTCTTTTTCAACCATGTAACTATGTATAGTATCTCACAAAAGTGAGTACACCCCTCACAGTTTTGTAAATATTTTATTATACCTTTTCATGTGACAACACTGAAGAAATTACACTTTGCTACAATGTAAAGTAGTGAGTGTACAGCTTGTATAACAGTGTACATTTTCTGTCCCCTCAAAATAACTCAACACACAGCCATTAATGTCTAAACCGCTGGCAACAAAAGTGAAAATGTCCAAATTGGGCCAAAGTGTCAATATTTTGTGTGGCCACCATTCATTTCCAGCACTGCCTTAACCATCTTGGGCATGGAGTTCACCAGAGCTTCACAGGTTGCCACTGGAGTCCTCTTCCACTCCTCCATGACGACATCACCGAGCTGGTGGATGTTAGAGATCTTGCGCTCCCTAACTGTTAATCTAGTGCTTTTATTCATCCACTTCAGTGCCTAAAAATGATGACTACCACCACCATAACTGGATGTGCTCTCACCTGGAGCCCAAGATGATACAATGTATGCATGCATACTAAGTCAAAAGGTGCTTGTGTCCCTCATATGTGGACTATATGGTTCCAGCCTTTTGTCCTAAGAAGAAATTTCTCTCAGCATTTCACAGCACTCCCACAGATACCTCCAACTTGCTCCACCACTCAGCGAAAGGAAGAAATAACCAAGAATAGTGCTTTATTCTTAAAGCCCCTTTATTTCCCTCTTACATTCTACAGAAATGTGCTCACTTTTTGCAGGTGCTATATCACACCAGATATTGCCAGCATTCGATAATACACTATAAATCATCAGGCATAGGCATCCCTTAGTATATTTACCAGTCTTCTGTTCACCTTACGAGCTCTGTGATGTCATCAAGCCCATCCCCTGCGTGTTACGCCACAGGGTCACGTGGCTTCCTCAGGGGGATATCCACCATTCAATAGAAAAATGCTGGAACACAGTTACATGTTTCAGCCAGTAAGGCTTAACTTACCTTTAGGAAAGGTCTTATTAGCCAAAACACATTCGAATTTCTGTTATATTCTGATTGCTAGTTGTATTGTAATAAAGAAGCTAGCAAGGATCAGTTACCATGTGCCAGCATTTTCTGTTGAATGGACCATTGCCGTGCACCAGTGTCTCACCATAACCGTGTAAGGATGGAGTAGGTTGAACACTTTAATTTTTGTCTCATCATAACTGTTTGTCTCATCATAACTGGGTAAGGGTGAGAGTAGGTTGAGAACTCGCATATTGCCTTTAGTTATACTTATAAGAACAATAGGAAAAGTCAGGTCACAATGCTGACTGTTTGACCTATCAAGTTTCTACAACTCTCAGGACTAGATGGACAAAAATAAAGGTAAAACATTTCCAATGTATGTATTTCAATGGTATTTTTAGCTGTTTGCTTGAAGTTTAGCTTTAAAAGTTATCCATTTCATTCCACCACAACAATTAATATAACTGGATATAATTTTATGTATCTTTTCTTGTTACTCTCCTTTTATTTAAAAGATATACTGTGTCTAAAGAGAAAGAAAGTCACAGATTAGAGGAACTGCAATTTGCTATGCACTAAGGACATTTTAACAAGTTGACAGGTCTATCATTTTTTTTAACAATGAATTCCTTTTTACAAAAGAGCAAATTGTAATGTTCTAGCTCCACACTTAGCCTGCGTCATTTCTTCTGTCCCTCAAAAAATGTGATATAAAGAAAAACCGATGATACTAAAAGTGCTTGACAGCTGGCCCTGACAGGGCAATGCAACGAAGCTCATAGTAATGTACAGACTAGTTTTTATTCACTAGAACAGCTGAGCTACAGCACTGGAATGTAGAAAGAGGGTCAGGGAAATCTCAGAGGTGTTGAGTAACCTCATATTTGATTCATAGTTATGCAGATTTTTCATTGTCAAAATGATTTGCACAATAAAGACACTGGCTGATGGTGTATTCAATGTATTATAAGAATGGATCATCATGCTTTTTTTTTTTAAAGCTGGCCTCCAATGTATAGACAGTTTAGAGGTTATGTATGAAATGATGGGTAGAAGAGAAAAAGTTTGTTTTCCCATAGCAACCAGCAAGGCCAATCCTTATGCCGCGTACACACGGCCGTTTTTCTCATCGAGAAAAACGTAATTTTTCCCATTCGACGAGAAAAACGATAGTCTGTGGGCCTTCTGTCTGTTCTAATTTTTCTCGTCGTTTTTTTCGACATGTTTTCCGCGGCAGTGTTTCCCATAGGGAAACACTGCCGCGGAGCCCACAGACGGTCGTTTTTCTCGACAAGAGAAAAAACGACGTGAAAAACTACCGTGTGTGGGGAACAAGCCGTTCCCTTGTTTTTAATGACATTATTCACGGCGTTTTTTTAACCGCCGTGAATAATGATCGTGTGTACGCGGCATTAGGTTAGACTGTGCCTTTTGAAAGACTTTTTGGAATGACTTTAAATACTCCTTTAATTACAACCAATGGCTTTAAGCAACTACCCTTCCCTTGGGTGGACAGGAGTCTGCCAGCTCCTCTATGTTGTTATATTGGATCTGAGGCAGGGGGTCCAGTGGGAGGATATTCCTTACCTTGTTGAGGGCATGTGGCCTGGTATGGTTCAGGAGGGGCGCTCGCACGTCCCCCCCCTTCCTGACTTGCCGGGCTGCATGTTTGGATAAGGTTCTGGTATGGATTTTGGAGGGACCCCACGCCATTTTTTTTACATTTTGGCGTGGGGCTCCCCTTAAAATCCATACCAGACCTGATTTGCGGAGACCCCACACATTTTTCACTGCTGGCATTCTTTTGTTTACATTTCAGCTGTCAGCGGGGAAGCCTTCTGATACTGTAGCTGATGAGTCACCGTTTGTTAAGGACGTGGCAGCTGGCTTCCCGCCCACTCCTAACAACCAGCTATTCTTCTCACAGAATTTGAATCGGTCAATCATTTTTTGACCAATCCGAATTCAAATCTTTCCGAAAATTTCGAATTTATTAGAATACGAAAATACAAAACGAAAATTTTAACTAAATTTGTTACTATATCATTCGGAGATTCGGATACATCAAAATCTCTGAATAACCAAAAAATTCATCAGGGAAGGTGGTTCATGTTCTATGACCGGTGGCAGCGGTTCATCTAGTCAACTCAGGTCGGTGGCAGAGACCTGCTATTAGGCCTGTGGCAGGGGCCTCAACAGTTCACCCGGTCGGTGGCAGCGACCAATCTCACAGTCGGTGGCAGGGACCGTGCGTCAAGCCTATTTGCAACAAAAGGAATAGGAGAGTTCACTGTGCCTGGAGCTACTCGTATCCACACCCTGTCTGTTCATTTGAAAGTTCAACTGATGCTGTTCACTTGTTGAGAAGAATAAAGAAGTGTTGGACTTTTCATGGTGTGGGGCTCTATTACTGACAGTTAAACTTCCGCAGGAGAAGCAGAGGCTCCATCCAGAACACAGGCCCGAAGGTAAAGGGTTGGCTTTCACCTCTACACATTAGAGGACATGGGCCGTAGTGAACCTCATCCTCCTCCCGCATACCCCTAGACAAGCCAGCCATTTTATTTACAAGGGGACGGGGGGTGAGGCCGCTACACGTGGGGTCTCGAGGTCCGGGATTGTGTTATGGAGCCGAAGCTAACGGAGTTTGAGCGTGTCTGCCCAATGGAGTTCCGAGTAGGTCGGCCATATTGGCCAAATCGCCATGAGGCACAACCTCCTTGCATAGTTCGTGGGCGTGACTCGGAGAAAGCCCACGAGCTGAAGCGTCAAAGGGGAGGAGTCCGGCCATGTGAGGAGGATCACAAGGGGACTGTGGCGCGAACTACGCAGTGCGCAATGGAGCAACAAGCCGTGACCATGTTTGAAAATGTCTCGTGGTTTCCAGTTTCCACCACCTCGACGATGGCGTTGACTAATGCTCCGGTTACGGATACGGGGATCCGGCAAAAGCCCCTAAGAAAACTCGCCCTGTATTCTTGCAGAGACGTTGAGGCCCTGGGTATGATTTGTCCCGGCTGTTCGGGACTAGTGGTGCAGTTGAAGCCATTCGGGTGCTGCGAAGCCTGCGGAGAGTTCTCATGGTGGAACCGTCCTTTGAAAAGCCAAGAGCCATCTACCTCGACCCCAAAGGCGCCACTACTCAAGGAGGAGGAATCACCGCTTGGACAGCTGTCCCCACGCACACTGCTGGGACCCTGGAGGAGGTCTCCATCAAAGAAGAGAAATCCGAGGATGCTGCTTTGGTCACCACAGGGCCCTTGCTCCCACCGTCTAAACGGAAGGTCGGCCTGGTCAAGGCTTCCTGTGGCCGTGGAGGAGCTTCGCCCCGCTGCTTGCCTGGCCTGGATGGATCTGGAGGGAAGAGCCCTGGACATCGTGATACTACTACAGGCCCAGGTGAGCCAGGGGTTGGGACTGTTGGTGTGGTTGGAGGTGTCGGGAGTCCGCAGTTAGTGGAGCCCGCTGAGGGGGGTGACTCCGAGTCTACAAGGGGTTACCTGCCTGCCGAAATGTATGACACCTCCGACCTGGAGTCGCTCTCTGATATGGGAGACGATGCAAAGATCTACAAGATTTTCTGCCAGAAGGGCTGGGACAAGATACCTCTGTCCTCGTCTCGTGCCAAAAGGGACTCACCTATGTCCGCAGGGGATAGTGCACCCCAGGTGGAGGCACCAGCGTCTGAGGAGGGGTCCCGTTCCCAGTCTGCCCTTCGATTTCCGGTGCCACCTGCATCTAACACCGGGAGTCAGAGACTGTCGCTGCGTGCGCTTGTGCCCAATTTGGAAGTGATCAAGGTACCTCGCCATCCGGATTGTATTGTCTTACCAAGTGTGGGGAACAAAGCTACCATGCCTCCCTTGGCCAGGCTTCAACGCTTATTTGGCCAGAAGTTTGCTCACGAGTATGGGTGGGAATATCCATACTTACCAAAAGAACTGTTGTATGAGGTCGAAGTCTACCGGGAACGATGGTACAACGACTTCGTATGGACACATATTAACGTGTCACACGCACGCAGGTACCTCGCCTGCTCTCCCAGGGCATCACAACGGTTCAAGGACTGCAAGGCAGAATGGATGCTGGGTCGGCACATCCACGCGGATAAGGTGCTGATACGCCGGAAAGATAAGGAAGATGCTGAGTATCAGATCGAGACCATGGATCAACATTTGAAACCCCTTGTCCTGCCGCATCCCAGGTTCTATCTGTAGGAGAAAAAGACTCCTTTCCTTTGTCCTTTTTTCCCAAGTTGATGAAACTTTCCAGAGTTTGTGTTTTCTCTCTTCCGGGAAAATCTGTGACTGTGCCCTAGTTAAAAGGGTGTTTGTGCTCTTCGGAGGAATGAAGACTGTTTCAGTTGTTTGCTCTCCTTTCTTCCATCCAACAAAGTAATCATGGACTTTGGGGTAGTTAGAGCCAAGACACAGAGGAGTTTCGTTTCAGGATTCGACAAGTGCTATGACCGCGGCGCTGTCACCAGGTGGCAGTGTTGCGCAACGACATTCACTTTTCACACACACACACTTCTGGAAGGAAAGAATTTCTCTTAGAAGTTTTTTCGTTCCCACACGAACATATGTGTCAGGGATTTGTGTACTTAACTGTTTTTGTTTCCCTTCTGCAGGAGAACATCCATCAAGATCGCTGACAATGGGGCGGGTCATAGATAGTGATGGGGGGAAAAAATAATGAAATGGTGTTAATAATGTGGATGTGTTAATAATTTGTTATGTGTTTGTTTCCTTTCCCTTCCATGTCAGGTTCAGGCACAGTGTAAAGGTTTTTTTTTTCTCTTTCAATTTTTTTTGCTGTTTTTGAATTTCCAATAGCTAGTCTTTGGATCGGGCTATGTTACCTCTCGTTGGAGAAATGGTTTGTTCCAGACACTGGGGACCAGTGTCAAATCACTGGGGGGGAGAGTGTAGTGGGTGTGTACTATTTAGGGGCAGCAACTGGGTGGTAGTATGACCCAGATGCACTATTGGTAGAACAGGACTATGTTCTATTCGTGTGAGGACATCAGTGGTGTTAAGTTCCCTGCGGCTCAGTGGGTTGCGCTGTCACTTTGAGCCAGGGTTGAACCACTACTGCAGTGCCTTACCCATTGTGACCTCTCGCAGCAGCTGTACTGCGGGGCGGGGAACCCGCTGTGCTTGCTGGGAGAGGGTATAAAGGGGGTGGACATCTTCACCACGAGGTCCGAGTCCCAGGCACCTTTAGCCTGAGGGCTCCTGTCCGTGATCGGTGTCCAGGCGCCCTTGGCCTGTACACGTGGAGTTCGTGTTCCATCCCAGACACCTTCAGTCTGGGGTGAGGTACTCAACCGGAGGCCTGGGGCCCAGTACCTTCTGCTGGGTCCCGCAAGGGAGGGATTGTCCTAAGGTGTACCGGGTGTCGGGCACCTGAATCCAGGGCATAAGGGACCAGAGGAGAGAGTCAATCGAAGATTTGGTGCAGCATATTGCCAGTGCCGGGTGAACCTCTGGAAACCCTCCGGATGGATATCTTTCCCGAACAAGGGCCAATTCATCAGGGAAGGTGGTTCATGTTCTATGACCAGTGGCAGCGGTTCATCTAGTCAACTCAGGTCAGTGGCAGAGACCTGCTATTAGGCCTGTGGCAGGGGCCTCAACAGTTCACCCGGTCGGTGGCAGCGACCAATCTCACGGACGGTGGCAGGGACCGTGCGTCAAGCCTATTTGCAACAAAAGGAATAGGAGAGTTCACTGTGCCTGGACCTACTCGTATCCACACCCTGTCTGTTCATTTGAAAGTTCAACTGATGCTGTTCACTTGTTGAGAAGAATAAAGAAGTGTTGGACTTTATGGTGTGGGGCTCTATTACTGACAGTTAAACTTCCGCAGGAGAAGCAGAGGCTCCATCCAGAACACAGGCCCGAAGGTAAAGTGCTGGCTTTCACCTCTGCACACTAGAGGACATAGGCCGTAGTGAACCTCATCCTCCTCCCGCATACCCCTAGACAAGCCAGCCGTTTTATTTACAAGGGGACGGGGGGTGAGGGCGCTACATAAGTATAGGACTTTTAGTGCCTGTTTTACTGGTGCATTCATTGATACAAAATAATGATTTTGCTAACCTAAGAGTGGAGTAAGTTTCATAGACAGGAGCTAGAGTAAAAAACATCTACTACAATCTGAAGGGATTGGGGAAAAGGCCTAATGGGAGCACATCACAGATGGATCAGGGAGTCAGTGGACACGATTATGGTGGGGCAGAAGAGACAGGAGCACAATAGGTGAGATAGAAGTCAGTCAGTAGAAAATAACTGGGGGGGGGGGGGCAGGGGCCACAGTAGAGTGAAACAGAGCATTGTGGCTCTGACAGGAGGGAAAACAGTAGCTCACAAAGGCAAGTAGCAAAGAAGGGATGCACCCTAGGGATACAAAACTAAATGCATGCATGAATCCTTCAACAGCCCCTGACAGGGAACAGGAAGTCCCCTCCCCTTTTACATTATGATTTTTATAATTAATATTATTATAAGTGGTATAGCTTTTTTATCATAGAAGACTCAAGTTTGGAATTCAGCAGATTAAAACAAGAAAAAAAATCATTTGATTACCCTCACCATCCAATAATATTAAAATGAATTTACAACAGGTTTGGACAAAACCTTAAATCTCAAGTGCGCTTTCCCAAGAGGGGAAAATACTTGCATGTGAAGGAAAAACAAATTAACTTGGGCTAATTCATTTTCCATTGCCACTAGGCATTGCTGAAAAACTATGTGAAGAGAGATGAAAGTGATAGAGTTTGAAAGGAAAGCATAAATGTTTAGAGCCTTACTGAGCACAGTGACCCTCTCCTTTACCACAACAGCTCCAGTGTCTAAACAGTGTTCAGGAACAGATTAAAAAGTGGACTCAAGCTATAACTAATTTTAGTTTATTTTTATGTGGCTTTCCAATTATATTTAAATGATTATTTGCAGAATATCAGACATACTAAAACATACCAGACATGTTTCTATGTGGACTTTTAAATAATAAAACCTAAAAAAGCAACACATACAGTATATTTAAAAATATTTTTTTGCTAACCAGCTATGTAATTAATACATAAGATGCCTATGATCCAGTAACGCTTATCAGTAAAGATGAGCAAACTGATTTGTTCATAACGGGATTAAGTCTGCGGGATCTGCGCCCCCCCCCCCCAACTTTGGTCCCAATGAGATGTGAATTCAGTCATACAATCTGTATGGCTGAATTCGCATCGCACAGACATTGCATGTGATTTGCACTGCAGTGTGGTGCAAATCACATGCGATGTCGGACATTGCATATATGTGAACCGGCCCTAAATGTACGTTAGTTTATGCATCATTACATGTGTTTTTTTACATTTGATGTTTCTACCAGAGTCTCACTGTCACAAAGGTGTAAATTCAAATACAATTGTCAGTTCAGTTGTGACCTACCTACCTAAGTTCACGGCAGTGTATAGTGTAGTGGTCAGTGTATAGTGTAGTGGTCCCTTCCCTTCCAAAAATAGTACTGACCTACATTGGCCACTACACTACCCTGCACACTACACTGCACACTGACCACTACACACTGACCACTGCACACTGACCACTACACTGCACACATACCACTGCACTGCACACAGACCACACTGACCATATGTATGACGTGTCCTATGATGTCATGTCTCTGCAGTCACACACATATGACCGGATCACACACACACAGACACACACGTGTTGTAGGAAATCTCCTCCTCCTCCTCCCTTCATAACGCACACACCTCTCCTTCTCACCTTCAGCAGGTCTAGCGGGTGAAGTACTACTACCACCGAGACACCCTCTGCTCCACCATCTCCCCCCAGCTCTTCTTCTTCTCTCCCCAGATCCGGTTGCGCTGCACAGTCCAAGGGCCAGGGGCCAATTGGGTTGCAGTGCGAGATGAGGCCCCGCCCAGCCAGTGCTGCCAAACCACGAGATGCGGCCGCCTTATAGCGGTGACGGGGAGGTGTGGTGGGCCCAGGGGGAGGAGGAGGGAGTACATGTGCTGCGGTGAAGATCTGTGCAGGGCTGGAAGTGGGTGAAAGGGCAGCGGAGGGTGTAGAACACTCCCAATTTGCGCCCGCCCCCCTCGGCCTGCGCCCCTGGCGGGCACCGGTCTTGCCAGCCCCTTGGTACGCCCCTGATAGAGGTGGGTGGAATGTGCAGGAGAGGGGTGTGGAGTGTATGGCGGTAGGTAGTATGTGCAGGAGAGGCGTGTGGAGTGTATAGAGGTGGGAGGTATGTGCAGGAGAGGGGTATGGAGTGTATAGAGGTGGGTGGTATGTGCAGGAGAGGAGTGTGGACTGTACGGCGGTGGTTAGTATGTGCAGGAGAGGGGTGCAGAGTTTTTGGTGGTGGCTAGTATATGCAGGAGAGGAGTATGAAGTGTATGGTGGTGGGTAGTATGTGCTGGAGAGGACTGCTGAGTGTATGGTGGTGGGTATTATGTATCAGGAGAGGAGTGTGTAGTGTATAGAGGTGGGTAGTATGTGCTGGAGAGGATTATTGAGTGTATGGTGATAGGTATTATGTGTTGGAGAGGAGTGCGGAGTGTATGAAGGTGGCTAGTATGTGCAGGAGAGGAGTGTGGAGTGTATGAAGGCAGGGCCGCTGATAAGGGTAGTATAACCAGCCCTCCTGTACTGGGCCCAAACCCTATCAGTTCAAAAGGGGAGTCCAGGCACCTTCTGAACAGGAGTGTCGGCTGTACTGTCTTATTGCAGACACAGTTCATATTCTGCCTCCCCATGCAGCACTGCCAGGTTCTCCTCCTCTTTCTCCCTGCACTGCAGGGGGATTGGTTCTAGTACAAACGCAGCTTCCATCTGCTGTCCAGGACCCCCCGTGTGCCCCTTTCCCCCCGCAGCACCTCCGGCTTCCCTCTTCTCCTCTCCTGCTGACAGCTGCTGCAGGCACACAGGGGGATGATTCAGGATAAAGAGTGGGGGGAAGGGGGTCGGTAAATATGTCATTTTCAGACCTCCTTCCTTTCCTGAATGAACACAGTGAGAGGTCGGAACCAATCTCTCCTGTGTCCATTCATCACTTAAGCATAGTAAACTGTATTTACTATGCTTCGGTTTGTGAAAAAGCAGGAAGACTCAGAGTGCTTCCTATTTATTCATCTGTGCATCTGAGGTTGCAGAGAAAGGGACTGATAAATGTCCTCATTTTTTTTTTTTGGCTGGGGGGGGGGCCCTGTCAGGTAGGCTGTATGGGGCCTCCGTAATTTCTAACAGCAGCCCTGTATGGAGTTGGGTAGAATGTGCAGATGAGGAGTGTGGGGTGTACGGTAGTGGGTAGTATGTGCAGGATGGTGTCAGTAGGGCAGTGGACGGTGTCAGTAGTTCTTTATTTAAATTTTTTGACAATTACATTTTTTTTATTTTCTTTTTTATCCAAATTCTTTCTGGGGGCCAGTGGATGAAATTATTGGGGGGGGGGGGGGGGTGGACAGTGTCAGTAGGGCAGTGGATGGTGTCAGCTAGTTTTTTGTTTTTTTATTGTCTTATTGTCTATCATTTGTTACATTTTTTTTTATTATAGTTTTTTCACAGTGCTTCTGGTGAAGCGGGAGGGGGGGGGGGCAGTGGACAATGTTAGTAGAGCAGCAGATGATGTCAATAGTTTTTTATGTATTTATTTTTTTACAATTTCATTTGTTTTTCACAATACTTTTTGGGTGGGAGGGGGGTGGGGCAGTGGACAGTGTCGATAGGGTGGGAGATGGTGTCAGTAGTTTTTTATTTTATGTTATTTATCCCCTTTGAGACAGAGAAAGGGACTGAGGACAGAGATTCCCCAATCCCTTTCTCAGCAGTCTCAGCATTGAAGATGAATGAACAGAGACATAGAGGCTCCTGTTCATTCATAAACTGAAGCAGAGTAACACAGTTTACTCTGCTCAGTTATCAAAGGAAACAGAGTGATCACTCTGTGTCCAATTCAGAACAGGAAGGGGTCAGTAAATTACATATTTACCAGCCCCTTCTTCGCTCTCCATCCTGACATATCCCCCGCAGTTGACAGGAGAGGAAAGGAGAGAAGCCGGATGCGGGGCGGCGAGGGGGGATGAAGGAGGAGCACACAGTGGGACGGAGGAGGATGCGGGGTGGAGGAGGAGCACACAGCAGGGCAGAGGAGGACACTGGGGAAGAAGCAGATATGGGGCAGGAGAGGACATCGGGGGCAGTGGAAGACATGGCGGCGGGGCAGACATTGGGGGCAGAGGAAAACACGGGGCGGAAGATGACATCGGGGGCACAGGAAGAAACAGGGGCTGAGGAGGAGCACACAATGGGGCGGAGGAGGACACGGGGCGGAGGAGGAGTACACAGTGGGGTGGAGGACACCAGGCAGAGGAAGGTACGGGGGGCAGAGGAGGACATCGGGGGCAGAGGAAGACACGGGGGCGGAAGGGGGCATGGAGGGCAGAGGAAGACACAGGGGTGGAGGAGGAGCACACAGCAGGACAGAGGAGAATATGGGGCGGAGGAGGAGCACACAGCGGGATTGAGGAGGACACCGGGGCAGAGGAAGACACAGGGCTGGAGGAGGACATTGGGGGCAGAGGAAGACATGGGGACGGAGGAGGACATTAGGGGCAGAGGAAGACACAGGGTGGAGGAGGACATTGGGGGCAGAGGAAGACACAGGGGTGGAGGAAGACACAGGGAACAGTCAGGATGATCAAGTTCGGCGGGACTGGCAGCTGTAAGCACCGATCAACCTGTATGACATTTCGGCTGACAGTCGTGGGAGGTAGAGAAGGAAAATGTCTGTCAGCTCAGCTAAAAAGCTATACAGGTGGATTGGTGCTCACAGTTGTCCCCTGCTGCACCGATCATCACCGGCTGTCAAGGGACAATCATCCAGATCCATGTGTGCAGGGTGGGTCACAGTGGGTCTCCCGCCCCTCGGGGGCCCGTGTGCAGTGAACACCCTGCACACGTGGATGATACGCCACTGGTTTCATGTATGAATGAGCACAGTGAGTGAGTGTATTTACTGTGTTAATTTAGAAAAGGAAGGCACTGGTAAATTACATATTTACTAGCCCCTTCGCCCTCTCTCCATCCTGAAACATTCTCGTCAGCAGCTGGGGGGAGAGGAGGGAAGCCAGCAGCAGTGCGGGGCAGGAGGGCCAACATGGGGGAAGTCCAGGCAGTAGGAGGAATCTGCACTGCATGTAGTGAGTAGGGTGTGCCTAGGCACACCTGGCACACCCCCTGCGCACGCCTATGCTGTATGTTATGTACAGGCTATATTCACACGCAGGAGCTCATATCTTCAGATAGTTTGCCGAGTTCAAAAGCAGCTAAATTGGCTGATTAGCTACGGCCAATTTCTGCGCAGCCAGCACTCGCAGAAGCGCCAACCTTGAGTGCGCACTGTCTACATTGAGAGTCAGCTGGGGGCTCTATTCACATGTAACCAATCGGAAAAGAGCAGTTAAAGGCAAACAGCAGCAGCGCCAGACATTGATTTGTACAGAGTACAAACCTGATAGCCACCACTGACCACTGACTGCTGCTGCTAGTCACACACAGTGTGTCAATACATTCTTGCCAGCAGCCACTCCTAGCCACTGCTACCATATGATACCATGTGAATGTAGTCATGTGTAAGCCATATTTAAGTGTAACACTTCTAAATACTTATCATCTCTCGCAGAGATGTTTGCAGTATTTCCCCTGACAATGTCTCAAGCTGGCCAGAGATGGAGCAATTTTCTTTCCTGGAACCGCAGGTTGCAGGAAAAAAAAATTGTTACATTCCCTATTCAACACAGTCAGTGTTGATGAGGGAATCCCTCCCACGGAGCCATTGTGTTCTACCAGTGAATGGGGAGGGGCAGTGTGAGCCATCCCCAGTGGAAGTACCCAGTGGTTGTTGCTAGTGGCTATAATAGTCGCTAGAAATAATCACATGTAAAATCCGACAGGCTGGTTGTACCCAAATTGATTGATCAATCAACTTGGGTACATTAAGCCTGCCCATAAATGTTACGAATCTCGGCCAGTTAAGCAGGAATTTGAACCATCTATGGCCGACCTTACCCTGCTTTTCAGATCCATTTTTGTTCATGTGACATGGTAGAGAGGCTTAAGGTTGCCCCAGTGGAGTCCTGTTGCACTTTGGGCAAAGTGCAGCTAACCTGCGGGCTTCATGCGGGTTAGCTGTGATTTCTCATAGATTTCTATGATGTCCTATGGTTTTGGTGCAGTTTCAGAAATTGCACAAAACATGCAGAGTTTTGATGTACTTTTTGAAACCGCACCAAAACTACAGGACCTCAAAGAAGTCTGTGGGAAAGAGCAGCGAACATGTATGAGAACTGCAGGTTAGCGGCCCTTTAGCAAAAGTACAACGGGGCAGTGTGACGCCACCCGTCTGTTTATTCATATAGACTTGTAAAATTACTGAAATTTTCACTAAACTCTAGGTCAGTGATGGCGAACCTTGGCACTCCAGATGTTTTGGAACTACATTTCCCATGACGCTCATGGACTCATGCAGTGTAGTTTGAGTATCATGTGAAATGTAGTTACAAAACATCTGGGGTGCCAAGGTTCACCATCACTGCTCTAGGAGATCCAATTCACAGTTTCTCTCACAGGTTTAGTGAGGGGTCCGGTTTCTTACAACCTGCTTGCTATACACTAATCAACTTCAAGGCAGGTTTGAATCTTTTTGTAGCTTTGAGAAAAGTCTTGGCATTGGCACCTTGGTAAACCAGGTTTTCTGTCTGTTTAAGCCCTGGTTCACACTGGTGCGTTTTGACATGTGATTTGCCGCAAATTGCCGACAATGGCACCGTCCTAATCGGTGCGACGCCGCATCTGCGGCGCTGCACCGATTTCAAAAAGTAGTTTCTGGACTACTTTTTGCGATTTCGCCCGCGATTTACATTGACATCTGTGCAGAAACCTGCACAGATGTCTTTGTAATCGCGGCTGAAATCGGGACTGCCAGCGAGAGTGAAATCGTGCGAGTTCAGCTGAACTCACACGGCTTCGCTCCCGCAGCCCAGTGTGAACCTGGGCTTAGACTGCAAATTGCCTGCAGTGGGTATGTTTTGGAAGACCTCTCCAGTATTACAAACAGCAAAAGGGATTCCACAACACCAACTTAGGCAACATGCACATGGCAGGTTTTTTTTTTTTTTATTCAATTTTATTAAAATTTTTCATTTACAAACACCACAAAATTCTATACAAAAAATTGATGAGTAAGTGAACCATTATATATGTACTTCCATTCTTACTCCTCTACCTTAGATCACTTCTCCCATATATTACTATATAGGTTACAATGTATAAAACCAGCCAAACCACACCCACCTAACAAAAAAAAAATGCACATGGCAGTTTAGCCGTGACCGGGGAGCACACCAGAAAGAATCAGTAGATTCTTGCCGGCAGTTGTAATTCCTGCACATACTGTGTGCGAACAACTGCAGCTGTCAGCAGCGGCTGTCAGGTTTGTACAGATTGAATTAATGGTCAGCGCTGCCGTTTTTCACATGTAACCACTTATCTAAAATGAATGTTTTTTTTTTTTAAATGTTGTGCATTTTCTAATGCAATACTAAAAAGGCAGAAAAATTATGGGGGAAAAGAGGGTAAAGAGTTATTTGGGACTTATTAAGGTTAACTATGTGTTAATAAGTAGTTTAATAGGAACACATTTTATATATAAAAAAAAAAGAAAAACCTTTTTTAACATATAAATAGCTTTAACTGGAATTGAATGCAGATCAAAGCTTATCCCTTTGATCTGAAGATGAATGAAAGAATAATGTTAGTTTGTATCTCTGAATCTCACTACTAAACAGCGTTTGCCAACCTGATCAGAAAGTAAATTTCTAACAACAGCAGCTAGTTTTTTTCACTGCAAGTCCCTGGCTGTTTTTTTTTTACTCCCTGAAAAGCGACGAGTGGGGCAGCAGCAAAAAAATAAAAAAACACTACAATTTTCACTGTCTGCAGTTCTGTTTTGGCCATCATTTTGATTTTTTTTCCTTTTCATGATTTATTACTCATAATAAATTAGTTGTAAAGAGTTAGAAGGGTGTGAAAAAATGATTCGCTCTGAATTTTAACTACTCCGGGTATTCCATATTTACTTAATAATTATCATCTCGACTCATTGCTAATTATGCTATTGTAATCTGAGCTGTAGATATAATAGTATTTAGTAGAGGTTTTCTGATACCCAAAATATATTTCTTTGTAAAAAGAATGTAAAAGGCTGCCCAGTCCTAACAAACTACAATAAGTATGTAAATGTTTCCCAAATGGTTTTGAAAGCTCAGCTGTGCCCTTATGTAAATGAATTACTTATGGGCCCCCACTCCACACCCCGTAGGCATCAGAATACAAAATCAGACTTTAAATGTAGCATGGCGCCCCTCTACACTGCCAGACTTCACATAGGTAAATACAACTGGAAACATTTTTTGAATTTTGGGTGAAAGTTGTGTGGGACAGCCCATGTGTGACCCTGTCCCTGAAGACTTACTTTGTGACTAATGTGCAGGTCAAGCACTGAAAGCTTCCTAGTTATTAGGACTGGGTACCCTCTTTTTTTAATTCATGCTTTCACTGGTTTCAAACCAAAAGGATTAACACTGAGGGATTGAGCGCCGATGTCATCTACTAGGCGGAGTCCCAGGTGCCTTCAGCTAACACTCTACTAATGGTTCCGGTGCTGCCTGTTGTGTTCCCCCTGAGGTGCCTCACATTGCCAGCCTGGAATGCTGCCCTCTACTTGAGTCCATGCCATCTTCAGAGTCTGTACTACCTCAGTGAAGAGGCAAAGATCCATCCATGGCTCTCTATCCCAGGAAGATTTCACCACAGTCATGCAGAATTTTCGGGTCAAATAACATTTTATTGCTGACTCTGACTGCAGAGGTCATAAGCATGCTTTCACACCTTCCCCTGCAGACTCTTTATATGATCTGCAAATAGGATTAGCGCCCTCAGAGCTATCAGATTTTGTCTGATGTCAAGTCTCTTAATAGGCAACCCTATACCTGAGAAGCTTAAGGCCTCTGCAATTATTCCAGACCTAAAGAGACTGCTTTGGCTCTTATTGATGTGATACAGACAACCTTATAGGGGTATCCTGTGCCTTCTACCAGTACTGTCCCCAGTTAGGCGTTGTTATTATCCTCAAAACATTTTTAGTGCCCTTGTGGTTCACAGTCATCCTTTAAGAAGACTGCAAGAACCCTGGCAAGCTGTTTACTCCTTCCAAGAGAGGAAAAAAAACCTTGTGTTTGTCTGGGGAGGACTTTTTTTAAAAAAGTGGACTGCCCCCCTCTTTGGATCACTCCTCTGTACCTTATTTTGATTGCCCAGGCAGATGTAAACCTCCTAGCCCAGCAATTAAAGATATATTAAACCCAAAAGAAAACATTTATTATATTGAAGCTGACCAATTCATAGACGTGATAGTTGCATTAATTTATTTTCTTTTTAGGCTTCAATTTGGCTGAAGTTTGGCTTCAAATTGTTACTGTATCTATATCTGCTAGTCCATCTAACACTCCTCTGCCACCAGACTGGCAATGCTGCTGTCCAAAGGTGCTCCTGTACTCCTCCATCCAGATTGGGGGCACTCTAATACAAGAGACATGTTACTGGCCAGATCATAGGTGAAACAGGAGGAAGAAAGCCTAAAAAAAGAAAACCAATGCAGCCACCACATCTAAGGATTGGTAAGCTGAAATATATTACATATTTAGTTTGAGGCTTATTGTCACTTTAACTTCTATTTAGTGAATCTATTCAAGTTTCTTATTTTAACTGATGAAGGGGGAGTGTTTTTAGTGCAAACCAATAAATTACTTTGATCTCTTATATCTTTATGTCTGGTGCTCTTTCCATTGGTGTATGTTTCCCTCTGTGGATCATGCAGTATCCCATCTTATGAAATATTTAAGCTTCCCAGCCCTGAACTTTATTTCTCCTGCAATGCAGCCTGTCTGGCTGTAACCTTAGTCTACCAAACTATAGCTGGCTGGATTAAAGCTATCAAAAGTAGACATGTGCTGTTAGTTTCGTTCCAAAATAAAATTCGGACAAATTTTTGTTTTTCAGAAATTCGGATGTATACAAATTTCTGAATTTCAATAGTACAGAATTTAAACAAATCCAAAATAACGGAAAAAAAATTTGGACGAAATTCGAATTTGAATCGTTTTTTGAATAGTTTTCGAATACTTTTCGAATTCGAATCATTTTCCAATTTCCAAAGAGAATAAAATAAAATACAAATTAAAGGAATCAAATCAAATACATCTTATTTTTACTCTAGCTTTGACGCAGGAAGACATTTTTGGCCCCTATAGTGACTTGATCATAATATACAATACTTTAAGTGACTTGGGTAAGTAGCACTGTCGTCGGAGTGAATGTGCACATGTATGTAAAAAATTGTCATGTATTGAAAAATAAACTCCTAATAGGAGTAAATAAAGATTAGTGCATATAAATTATGTAATTTTAAATTGACTTTTGATGTGATTATTATATGTACATATATTTTTTCTCAATAGAAGGCTTGTACCTCTAATTGGACAGCATCCCCTGAAGAAGCCCGACATATGGGCGAAACATGTTGGGAACTCCATCGTACAGTGCTGTATCCATGAAACTGTATTGAAATGTACTTGCCAATTGTTTCTTAACAATTTTTTATACTGTCTTTAAATAAAACCTTTTTATATCATATTTCGATATCACTTGACCTTATTCTGCACCTTAGAAATCTCATTTAATCCCTCCTTGTCAATAGAATAGAAAAGAATAGAATAAAAAAATTAAAAAAAAGAGTTTAATTTAAAAAAAAACAATAGAATAGAATAGATTAGAATAGAAAGTATATAACCATTTCCCAAAATTCAAACAGAATCAAATCGAATTTGAATAGAATAGAAAAGAAAAGAATAGATTAGAATAGGAAGATGGTTATATTCATTCTATTCTGTTGTTTTTTCTATACTATTGTGTTATTTTCTAATCTTTTCTTCTCTTTTCTTTTCTATTATATTCAAATTCAAATTGATTCTATTTGAATTTTGGAAAATGGTTATATTATTTCTATTTTGTGTGTTTTTTTATTCTATTCTTTTCTATTGTAATCAAATTTCAGAAGATAGTTATACTCTTTCTATTTTATTCTATTCTTTTTTTTATTCAATTCTATTCCTTTTTATTGTATTCCAGTCTGTTCTGTTATTTTATTTTCTAACCTATTTTGTTTTGTTTGACTCTATTATATTATATTCTTTTATTTTCTATTCTAGTTTATTCTCTTTGGAAATTGGAAATCTATTCGAAATTGATTTGAAAACTTTTCGAATCGATCCGAATTCAAATTAGAAAAAATGTAATCGATTTGAAAACGAATAAACAAAACTAATTTCGAAAACAAAATTAAACGAATCAAACAAATTTAACTAAACAAATTTATGTAAATAACGAATCAAAACAAAAGGAAACTAAACTATTTTTTTCGTTCTGCACATGTCTAATCAGAAGGCATCTGCTCACAATTGCAGTTGACCCCTAAAGCATTAGGGAATGATGTCTGCAGATTTGAATCACAGTATAGACAGTTTGTCAGTAGCCTCCAATATTACATGCTGTAAGTCTTTTCCCAGTAAACATGAGGAGGGCTTTTTGGCTAAAGAGCTGCAAAGCCAGCATGCAATAGCGCCTTGCCCTTTGAGGGACAACACATCTTTGGAGCTACCCTAGACACCTTCATTAAAGATACCACCAGGGGCAAAAGGACCCATTAGTCCTAGCAGAAGAAGCCTAGGGCTTAGTCTCAGGCAGCTTACTCATCCTCAGAGGTCAAGACGAGTTCCTTTTTCGTTACTCTCTCAACCTCCAAAGCCAGGGTCAAGCCTATAGCTATAGCTGCCGGCTGTATCACGGGAGCGCGTCCGCAAGATATAACAACCATGGGAGAGAGCTCCCATGAAGGGGGTTAGTTCTTGCAGGGAGGAGCCGAGACAGCCGCTGAGGGACCTCAGAAGACCAGGATCGGGGCCACTCTGTGCAAAACAAGCTGCACACTGGAGGTAATGCAGGGACTGAAGGAAAAGCTTGGACAGCCGCACTCCAGAAATTGGTTGTTTTTATTTAAAAAAAAGGAAAAAATCACATCAACACAAAATCACAGCAAAACACAGCAATGGAGCTGGCGCGTTTCGCACTACAGATCAGTGCTTATTCATAGCTGAATAACTGGAGGTAAGTGTAACATGTTTGTTTTTTGTTTTTTTTAAAGGTGTTTTTACACATTTATTACTTCCAGCCTATCTTTGTCACCGCACATCCTAGCAGGTATTCTGGAGTAGTGATGAGCCGAACACCCCCGGGTTCGGTTCGCACCAGAACCCGCGAACGGACCGAAAGTTCGAACGAACATTAGAACCCTATTAAATACAATGGATGCGAACGTTCGAATTCTAAAGTGCTAATTATAACAACTATTATGCATGTTATTGTCCTAAAAAGGGTTTGGGAACCCGGGTTCTGCACCAGGGGACATGTATCAATGCAAAAATAAGTTTTAAAAACGGTCGTTTTCCGGGAGCAGTCATTTTAATGATGCATAAAGTGAAAAAAAAAAAGTCAAATATTCCTTTAAATATCGTACCTGGGGGGTGTCTAAAGTATGCCTGTGAAGTGCCACGTGTTTCCCGTGTTTAGAACTGTCCCTGCACAAAATGACACTTCTAAAGGAAAAAAAAGCCATTTAAAACTGCTTGCGGCTTTAATGTAATGTCTGGTCCCGGTAATATGGATGAAAATCTTTAAGAAAAATGGCATAGCTACCCCATGACCCCCCCCCCTACCCCAGCCCATTACCAGCCCCTTTGGGTCTTGTATGGATATTAAGGGGAACCCCGCACATAAAATAAAAAAGGCCCTATATACTCTGAACAGCCGTATACAGGCGGTGCATACAAGACAGGGACTGTAGGTTTGTTCTTATGTAGAATCTGTTTGTAATTTTGAACAGGTACATTGTTGAAGTGTAGCTCCAGACCAAAAATCTATTTTTAAACTTTTTGGAAAACATAGGTAAGGGTTATCACCCCTGTAACATTTGTTTTGCTGTCTGTGCCCCTGTTCAGAACATTTCACCTCACTTTCCGTCCTAATGACAACTGTTTTTGAAATGTGGTGTTTTTCTTGAAACAAGGATTGCTGATAAAGCATCAGTACAGAGGAGACACCTTTCTCCCATATTTATTCTTACAGGAGAGAATTTTCCTTCCTAGTGGTAGATTTCCTCTCACTTCCTGTTGTCTTCTTGCGTTTGCAAGTAGGAGTCGTTTGTAAGTTGGATGTTTGAAAGTAGGGACCTGCCGTATATACTCTGCAGAAATAGGCCCCTTAGTTGTTGGTGTTGGCACAACACTGTAAGCACTCACAGTTACTCTTGGTTGGTGCTGGAACGCCCTGCTGTCAACTATTATATCAGGAATTTTAATTACATATAATTGTTGAACAGTGGTAGTAAAAATTGGGCCTTTGATGGTGGTGCTGGTGCCACAACACTGTAAGCCCTGACAGTTACTCTTGGTGGGTGCAGCAATGGGCCCTGCTGTGAATTATTAGATCAAGAATTGTAATTACATGCCCCTGTTGAACAGGGGCTGAAAAATTGGGCCTTAGGCACTGGTGGCACAACACTGCAACCCTTCACAGATACTGTACTTGGAGCACAGCAATGAGCCCTGTTGCAAAGTATTGCTTCAAAAATTGTAATGACACGCCCCTGTTAAACAGGGGCTGAAAAATTGGGCCTTAGGCACTGGTGGCACAACACTGCAACTCCTCACAGATACTGTACTTGGAGCACAGCAATGAGCCCTGTTGCAAAGTATTGCTTCAAAAATTGTAATTACACGCCACTGTTAAACAGGGGCTGAAAAATTGGGCGTTAGGCACTGGTGGCGGCACCCATAAACAAAAATGATCTTCCAAGCTATCATCATCAATCGTATCATTGAGGACTCGGAGGAGGAGGATAGGCAGTCAACATAACAGCACAGGCACTCAGCATCAGCATCAGTCTTGAAGGGATGTGACATTTTAAAATCAATTAGTCTGTTATATCAGCATCAGGTGTGTGGTAGCTGGTGGTGATCCAAGACTGGTTCATCTTGATGAAAGTCAGTCGATCAACCGAGTCGGTGGACAGGCGCACCCTGTGATCCGTGACAAATCCTCCAGCAGCACTGAATGTGCGTTCCGAAAGAACGCTGGATGCAGGACAGGCCAGTAGCTCAATTGCATACTGTGCAAGCTCTGGCCAGTGATCCATCCTCAAGACCCAGTAAGCCAGAGGATTTTCGGTGGGGAAGGTGTCCAAGTCTGACCTTGCCCCTAGATATTCCTGCACCATGTTTATCAGACGCTGGCGATGGTTGCTGGAACCGATCATACTTTGGGGCTGCGGACTAAAGAATTGTCTGAACGCATCGGTCAGACGGCCACCTTCCCCACCGCTCCTTCTTTGACTGGCCGAAGCCTCAGCAACTCGTTGTCCAGGACCAGGAGTTTGCAACCTCCCAGTCTCTGGGAACGCGTTGCACAGACCTTTCTGCAAGGCCTCCCGGAGTTGTCTCATCCTCTGCTCCCTCTGCGACGGTAACATAAGGTCCGCAACCTTACCCTTGTACCGTGGATCAAGGAGAGTGGCCAGCCAGTAATGGTCCCTCTCCTTGATCCGAAGAATACGAGGATCCTTCCGCAGACTTTGCAGGATCAGGGAGGCCATGCAGCGTAGGTTTGCTGAGGCATTCGCTCCGGAGTCCTCTGGGTCACTAAGGACGACATGATCCGCAGCCACCTCCTCCCAGCCACGTACAAGTCCACTGGTTTCTTGGGACTGTAAATCATCCCTAAAAGACTGCTGCTGATGATGCTGAGTGCCAGCCTCCACCTCCATGCTGACACAATCCTCCTCCTCCTCCTCCTCCTCCTCCTCCTCCTCTTCCTGTGCGATGGGTGGGACAGAAGGAACACTGTCTGGGTAAAGGGGGCCTTGAGAGGCAAGGAAGTCCTCCTCTTCCTGCCTCTGTTCTGCCTCAAGTGCCCTGTCCATTATTCCACGCAGCGTGTGCTCCAACAGGTGGACAAGAGGTACAGTGTCACTGATGCATGCACTGTCACTGCTCACCATCCTCGTGGCCTCCTCAAATGGTGCCAGGACAGTGCATGCATCCCTGATCATGCCCCACTGGCGTGGAGAAAAAAAACCAAGCTCCCCTGACCCTGTCCTGGTGCCGTAGTCGCACAGGTACTCATTGATGGCCTCTGCTGCGTGTGCAGCCGCTGCAGCATGGCCAACGTTGAGTTCCACCTGGTGGGCATGTCACATATAAGGCGGTTCTTGGGCAGGTTCAACTCCTTTTGCAGCTCAGCCAGGCGAGCACTGGCATTATAAGATCTGCGGAAATGCACACAGACTTTCCTGGCCTGCCTCAGGACATCCTGTAAGCCCGGGTACCTGCCCAAGAACCGCTGCACCACCAGGTTAAGGACGTGAGCCACACAGGGCACATGGGTCAGTTGTCCCTGTCGGAGGGCGGAGAGGAGGTTGGTGCCATTGTCGCAAACCACCATTCCTGGCTTAAGCTGGCGTGGCGTCAACCACCTCTCGGCCTGGCCCTGCAGAGCAGACAGGACCTCTGCCCCAGTGTGGCTTCTGTCCCCCAAACACACCAGCGCAAGCACGGCATGGCATCTTTTTGCCTGCGTACTTGCGTAGCCCCGTGAACGGCTACGGAGCACCGCTGGTTCATAGGACAAACCACAGGAAGAGGCCATGGAGGAAGAAGAAGAGGAGGGGGTGGAGGAGAGAGGTGTGTCACAACCAGTAGTAGCATTTTGGAGGCGTGGCGGTGGGACAACCTCCAACACTACTGCACCTTGTCCTGAATCCTTCCCAGCTGCCAAAAGAGTGACCCAATGGGCCGTGAAAGAAAGGTAACGTCCCTGTCCATGCCTGCTGGACCATGAGTCAGCGGTAATATGCACCTTACCGCTGACCGCCCTGTCCAGCGAGGCCAAGACATTGCCTTCCACATGCCGGTAGAGAGCCGGAATAGCCTTCCGTGAGAAAAAGTGGCGTTTGGGAACCTGCCACTGAGGAACCGCACATTGCACAAACTCACGGAAGGGGGCCGAGTCTACCAACTGAAAAGGCAGCAGTTGAAGCGCTAGCAATTTAGCCAAGCTAGCATTCAACCGCTGGGCATGTGGATGGCTGGGAGTGAACTTCTTTCGACGGTCCAGCAGCTGGGGCAGGGAAATTTGCCTGCTAGAATCGGACGTCGGTGTACTGCTAGCAGAGTGGGCGCAAGTACTTGGCTGTGACACACCTAATTCTACACCTTCATTCCTCTCAGTGCATGTTTCAGAGAGGACTGAAGTTATAGTGGGGTTGGAGATCCCAGCTGATGCGGTGCAAGGAGAGGTCCGCTTTGTTCTTTGGTGTGGGTCTTTGAGGTAGGCTTGCCAACGAGCTGCATGGCAGGTCAACATATGTCTGGTCAGGCATGTGGTACCCAAGCGGCTGATGTTTTGGCCACGCGATATACGCTTGAGACATATGTTGCAAACAGCAGCTGTGCGATCTGATGCACTAGCCTCAAAAAAGGCCCACACCAAAGAACTTTTTGAATGACGGGCAGAGGCAGCGCCCTGCACAGGCGGAGCTCTGCGGTGTGATTCCGTCGGTGTACTGCCCTTACGCTGGCCACCAAAGGGCATCCTGCCTCGTTGGAGATGTGCCTCCTCCTCATCCTCCTCCTCCTCCTCTCTCCTATTAGGCACCCACGTGGAGTCATTGACCTCATCATCCCCTCCCTCCTCATCACTGGAGCCAATCTGGCAGTATGCTGCAGCTGCTGGAACATGACTGCCAGATTGGTGTCCTTCTTGAGCATCCCCTCTGTCTGCTCTCACGCTACTGCCTTCCTCTAGCTGGGTTTCATCATCAGACCCTTCGAAACGCTGGGCATCCTCCTGGAGCATGTACCCAACACTGTGCTGAAACAGTTCGGGGGACTCCTCAGGAGGAGGACATGGTGGGTCTAGGGAAGGAGTGACTGATGATTTGTCTGACATTGATACCAGGGAAGACGACGCTTTGGCAGCTGCTTTTCCAGTACCCTGAGCCTGGGTGAGAGAGGATGAGGAGGAGGAGGAGGGCTTGGTCATCCACTCTACCAAGTCTTCGGCATGATGTGGCTCAACATGTCCAGCTGCCGAAAAGAAGGACAAGCGTGTCCCATGGCCATGTGCTGATGACAATGCACCGCGTCCACGACCAGCACTGTTGCCCCCAGACACAGAGCCTGCTTGCCCTCTTTTATTGCCTCCTGACTGTCTGCCTCTCCTTGTTTGCCTTCCAGACATTCTAATAGATGGCCTGCAGGGAGATGGGAAAAAAGCAATAAGGGCTACCTTCAGGTGTCCTTCTCTGTCCCTTGAAACAAGGACTTTCACAGTGAAAGAAACTGACACTGTCCCTACCTAGAGTTTTCTATCCCTAGAATAAATGTTTTTTTTTAATCACAATATAGCACAAGGACAATTCACTCAATGTCTCTCCAGGTCCCTGGAAACAAGGACTTGCAGAGTGAAAGAAACTGACACTGTCCCTACCTAGAGTTTTCTGTCCCTAGAATAAATGTTTTTTTTAAGCACAATATAGCACAAGGAAAATTAACTCACTGTCCTTACAGGTCCCTGGAAACAAGGACTTGCAGAGTGAAAGAAACTGACACTGTCCCTACCTAGAGTTTTCTGTCCCTAGAATAAATGTTTTTTTTAAGCACAATATAGCACAAGGACAATTAACTCACTGTCCTTACAGGTCCCTGGAAACAAGGACTTGCAGAGTGAAAAAAAAAAAACACTCTCCCTACCTAGAGTTTTCTGTCCCTAGAAAAAATGTTTTTTTTTAAGCACAATATAGCACAAGGACAATTAACTCACTGTCCTTACAGGTCCCTGGAAACAAGGACTTGCAGAGTGAAAGAAAAAAAACACTCTCCCTACCTACAGTTTTCTGTCCCTAGAAAAAATGTTTTTTTTAATCACAATATAGCACAAGGAAAATTAACTCACTGTCCTTACAGGTCCCTGGAAACAAGGACTTGCAGAGTGAAAGAAAAAAAACACTCTCCCTACCTACAGTTTTCTGTCCCTAGAAAAAATGTTTTTTTTAATCACAATATAGCACAAGGAAAATTAACTCACTGTCCTTACAGGTCCCTGGAAACAAGGACTTGCAGAGTGAAAGAAACTGACACTGTCCCTACCTAGAGTTTTCTGTCCCTAGAATAAATGTTTTTTTTAAGCACAATATAGCACAAGGACAATTAACTCACTGTCCTTACAGGTCCCTGGAAACAAGGACTTGCAGAGTGAAAAAAAAAAAAAACTCTCCCTACCTAGAGTTTTCTGTCCCTAGAAAAAATGTTTTTTTTAATCACAATATAGCACAAGGACAATTAACTCACTGTCCTTACAGGTCCCTGGAAACAAGGACTTGCAGAGTGAAAGAAAAAAAACACTCTCCCTACCTACAGTTTTCTGTCCCTAGAAAAAATGTTTTTTTTAATCACAATATAGCACAAGGAAAATTAACTCACTGTCCTTACAGGTCCCTGGAAACAAGGACTTGCAGAGTGAAAGAAACTGACACTGTCCCTACCTAGAGTTTTCTGTCCCTAGAATAAATGTTTTTTTTAATCACAATATAGCACAAGGAAAATTAACTCACTGTCCTTACAGGTCCCTGGAAACAAGGACTTGCAGAGTGAAAGAAAAAAAACACTCTCCCTACCTACAGTTTTCTGTCCCTAGAAAAAATGTTTTTTTTAATCACAATATAGCACAAGGAAAATTAACTCACTGTCCTTACAGGTCCCTGGAAACAAGGACTTGCAGAGTGAAAGAAACTGACACTGTCCCTACCTAGAGTTTTCTGTCCCTAGAATAAATGTTTTTTTTAATCACAATATAGCACAAGGACAATTCACTCAATGTCTCTCCAGGTCCCTGGAAACAAGGACTTGCAGAGTGAAAGAAACTGACACTGTCCCTACCTAGAGTTTTCTGTCCCTAGAATAAATGTTTTTTTTAAGCACAATATAGCACAAGGACAATTAACTCACTGTCCTTACAGGTCCCTGGAAACAAGGACTTGCAGAGTGAAAGAAAAAAAACACTCTCCCTACCTACAGTTTTCTGTCCCTAGAAAAAATGTTTTTTTTAATCACAATATAGCACAAGGAAAATTAACTCACTGTCCTTACAGGTCCCTGGAAACAAGGACTTGCAGAGTGAAAGAAAAAAAACACTCTCCCTACCTACAGTTTTCTGTCCCTAGAAAAAATGTTTTTTTTAATCACAATATAGCACAAGGAAAATTAACTCACTGTCCTTACAGGTCCCTGGAAACAAGGACTTGCAGAGTGAAAGAAACTGACACTGTCCCTACCTAGAGTTTTCTGTCCCTAGAATAAATGTTTTTTTTAATCACAATATAGCACAAGGAAAATTAACTCACTGTCCTTACAGGTCCCTGGAAACAAGGACTTGCAGAGTGAAAGAAACTGACACTGTCCCTACCTAGAGTTTTCTGTCCCTAGAATAAATGTTTTTTTTAAGCACAATATAGCACAAGGACAATTAACTCACTGTCCTTACAGGTCCCTGGAAACAAGGACTTGCAGAGTGAAAGAAAAAAAACACTCTCCCTACCTACAGTTTTCTGTCCCTAGAAAAAATGTTTTTTTTAATCACAATATAGCACAAGGAAAATTAACTCACTGTCCTTACAGGTCCCTGGAAACAAGGACTTGCAGAGTGAAAGAAACTGACACTGTCCCTACCTAGAGTTTTCTGTCCCTAGAATAAATGTTTTTTTTAATCACAATATAGCACAAGGAAAATTAACTCACTGTCCTTACAGGTCCCTGGAAACAAGGACTTGCAGAGTGAAAGAAACTGACACTGTCCCTACCTAGAGTTTTCTGTCCCTAGAATAAATGTTTTTTTTAAGCACAATATAGCACAAGGACAATTAACTCACTGTCCTTACAGGTCCCTGGAAACAAGGACTTGCAGAGTGAAAGAAACTGACACTGTCCCTACCTAGAGTTTTCTGTCCCTAGAATAAATGTTTTTTTTAATCACAATATAGCACAAGGAAAATTAACTCACTGTCCTTACAGGTCCCTGGAAACAAGGACTTGCAGAGTGAAAGAAACTGACACTGTCCCTACCTAGAGTTTTCTGTCCCTAGAATAAATGTTTTTTTTAATCACAATAGAGCACAAGGACAATTAACTCACTGTCCTTACAGGTCCCTGGAAACAAGGACTTGCAGAGTGAAAGAAAAAAAACACTCTCCCTACCTACAGTTTTCTGTCCCTAGAAAAAATGTTTTTTTTAATCACAATATAGCACAAGGAAAATTAACTCACTGTCCTTACAGGTCCCTGGAAACAAGGACTTGCAGAGTGAAAGAAACTGACACTGTCCCTACCTAGAGTTTTCTGTCCCTAGAATAAATGTTTTTTTTAATCACAATATAGCACAAGGACAATTCACTCAATGTCTCTCCAGGTCCCTGGAAACAAGGACTTGCAGAGTGAAAGAAACTGACACTGTCCCTACCTAGAGTTTTCTGTCCCTAGAATAAATGTTTTTTTTAAGCACAATATAGCACAAGGACAATTAACTCACTGTCCTTACAGGTCCCTGGAAACAAGGACTTGCAGAGTGAAAGAAAAAAAACACTCTCCCTACCTACAGTTTTCTGTCCCTAGAAAAAATGTTTTTTTTAATCACAATATAGCACAAGGAAAATTAACTCACTGTCCTTACAGGTCCCTGGAAACAAGGACTTGCAGAGTGAAAGAAAAAAAACACTCTCCCTACCTACAGTTTTCTGTCCCTAGAAAAAATGTTTTTTTTAATCACAATATAGCACAAGGAAAATTAACTCACTGTCCTTACAGGTCCCTGGAAACAAGGACTTGCAGAGTGAAAGAAACTGACACTGTCCCTACCTAGAGTTTTCTGTCCCTAGAATAAATGTTTTTTTTAATCACAATATAGCACAAGGAAAATTAACTCACTGTCCTTACAGGTCCCTGGAAACAAGGACTTGCAGAGTGAAAGAAACTGACACTGTCCCTACCTAGAGTTTTCTGTCCCTAGAATAAATGTTTTTTTTAAGCACAATATAGCACAAGGACAATTAACTCACTGTCCTTACAGGTCCCTGGAAACAAGGACTTGCAGAGTGAAAGAAACTGACACTGTCCCTACCTAGAGTTTTCTGTCCCTAGAATAAATGTTTTTTTTAATCACAATATAGCACAAGGAAAATTAACTCACTGTCCTTACAGGTCCCTGGAAACAAGGACTTGCAGAGTGAAAGAAACTGACACTGTCCCTACCTAGAGTTTTCTGTCCCTAGAATAAATGTTTTTTTTAATCACAATAGAGCACAAGGACAATTAACTCACTGTCCTTACAGGTCCCTGGAAACAAGGACTTGCAGAGTGAAAGAAAAAAAACACTCTCCCTACCTACAGTTTTCTGTCCCTAGAAAAAATGTTTTTTTTAATCACAATATAGCACAAGGAAAATTAACTCACTGTCCTTACAGGTCCCTGGAAACAAGGACTTGCAGAGTGAAAGAAACTGACACTGTCCCTACCTAGAGTTTTCTGTCCCTAGAATAAATGTTTTTTTTAATCACAATATAGCACAAGGACAATTCACTCAATGTCTCTCCAGGTCCCTGGAAACAAGGACTTGCAGAGTGAAAGAAACTGACACTGTCCCTACCTAGAGTTTTCTGTCCCTAGAATAAATGTTTTTTTTAAGCACAATATAGCACAAGGACAATTAACTCACTGTCCTTACAGGTCCCTGGAAACAAGGACTTGCAGAGTGAAAGAAAAAAAACACTCTCCCTACCTACAGTTTTCTGTCCCTAGAAAAAATGTTTTTTTTAATCACAATATAGCACAAGGAAAATTAACTCACTGTCCTTACAGGTCCCTGGAAACAAGGACTTGCAGAGTGAAAGAAAAAAAACACTCTCCCTACCTACAGTTTTCTGTCCCTAGAAAAAATGTTTTTTTTAATCACAATATAGCACAAGGAAAATTAACTCACTGTCCTTACAGGTCCCTGGAAACAAGGACTTGCAGAGTGAAAGAAACTGACACTGTCCCTACCTAGAGTTTTCTGTCCCTAGAATAAATGTTTTTTTTAATCACAATATAGCACAAGGAAAATTAACTCACTGTCCTTACAGGTCCCTGGAAACAAGGACTTGCAGAGTGAAAGAAACTGACACTGTCCCTACCTAGAGTTTTCTGTCCCTAGAATAAATGTTTTTTTTAAGCACAATATAGCACAAGGACAATTAACTCACTGTCCTTACAGGTCCCTGGAAACAAGGACTTGCAGAGTGAAAGAAAAAAAACACTCTCCCTACCTACAGTTTTCTGTCCCTAGAAAAAATGTTTTTTTTAATCACAATATAGCACAAGGAAAATTAACTCACTGTCCTTACAGGTCCCTGGAAACAAGGACTTGCAGAGTGAAAGAAACTGACACTGTCCCTACCTAGAGTTTTCTGTCCCTAGAATAAATGTTTTTTTTAATCACAATATAGCACAAGGAAAATTAACTCACTGTCCTTACAGGTCCCTGGAAACAAGGACTTGCAGAGTGAAAGAAACTGACACTGTCCCTACCTAGAGTTTTCTGTCCCTAGAATAAATGTTTTTTTTAATCACAATATAGCACAAGGACAATTAACTCACTGTCCTTACAGGTCCCTGGAAACAAGGACTTGCAGAGTGAAAGAAACTGACACTGTCCCTACCTAGAGTTTTCTGTCCCTAGAATAAATGTTTTTTTTAAGCACAATATAGCACAAGGACAATTAACTCACTGTCCTTACAGGTCCCTGGAAACAAGGACTTGCAGAGTGAAAGAAACTGACACTGTCCCTACCTAGAGTTTTCTGTCCCTAGAATAAATGTTTTTTTTAATCACAATATAGCACAAGGAAAATTAACTCACTGTCCTTACAGGTCCCTGGAAACAAGGACTTGCAGAGTGAAAGAAACTGACACTGTCCCTACCTAGAGTTTTCTGTCCCTAGAATAAATGTTTTTTTTAATCACAATATAGCACAAGGACAATTAACTCACTGTCCTTACAGGTCCCTGGAAACAAGGACTTGCAGAGTGAAAGAAACTGACACTGTCCCTACCTAGAGTTTTCTGTCCCTAGAATAAATGTTTTTTTTAAGCACAATATAGCACAAGGACAATTAACTCACTGTCCTTACAGGTCCCTGGAAACAAGGACTTGCAGAGTGAAAGAAACTGACACTGTCCCTACCTAGAGTTTTCTGTCCCTAGAATAAATGTTTTTTTTAATCACAATATAGCACAAGGAAAATTAACTCACTGTCCTTACAGGTCCCTGGAAACAAGGACTTGCAGAGTGAAAGAAACTGACACTGTCCCTACCTAGAGTTTTCTGTCCCTAGAATAAATGTTTTTTTTAAGCACAATATAGCACAAGGACAATTAACTCACTGTCCTTACAGGTCCCTGGAAACAAGGACTTGCAGAGTGAAAGAAACTGACACTGTCCCTACCTAGAGTTTTCTGTCCCTAGAATAAATGTTTTTTTTAATCACAATATAGCACAAGGAAAATTAACTCACTGTCCTTACAGGTCCCTGGAAACAAGGACTTGCAGAGTGAAAGAAACTGACACTGTCCCTACCTAGAGTTTTCTGTCCCTAGAATAAATGTTTTTTTTAATCACAATAGAGCACAAGGACAATTAACTCACTGTCCTTACAGGTCCCTGGAAACAAGGACTTGCAGAGTGAAAGAAAAAAAACACTCTCCCTACCTACAGTTTTCTGTCCCTAGAAAAAATGTTTTTTTTAATCACAATATAGCACAAGGAAAATTAACTCACTGTCCTTACAGGTCCCTGGAAACAAGGACTTGCAGAGTGAAAGAAACTGACACTGTCCCTACCTAGAGTTTTCTGTCCCTAGAATAAATGTTTTTTTTAATCACAATATAGCACAAGGACAATTCACTCAATGTCTCTCCAGGTCCCTGGAAACAAGGACTTGCAGAGTGAAAGAAACTGACACTGTCCCTACCTAGAGTTTTCTGTCCCTAGAATAAATGTTTTTTTTAAGCACAATATAGCACAAGGACAATTAACTCACTGTCCTTACAGGTCCCTGGAAACAAGGACTTGCAGAGTGAAAGAAAAAAAACACTCTCCCTACCTACAGTTTTCTGTCCCTAGAAAAAATGTTTTTTTTAATCACAATATAGCACAAGGAAAATTAACTCACTGTCCTTACAGGTCCCTGGAAACAAGGACTTGCAGAGTGAAAGAAAAAAAACACTCTCCCTACCTACAGTTTTCTGTCCCTAGAAAAAATGTTTTTTTTAATCACAATATAGCACAAGGAAAATTAACTCACTGTCCCTACAGGTCCCTGGAAACAAGGACTTGCAGAGTGAAAGAAACTGACACTGTCCCTACCTAGAGTTTTCTGTCCCTAGAATAAATGTTTTTTTTAATCACAATATAGCACAAGGAAAATTAACTCACTGTCCTTACAGGTCCCTGGAAACAAGGACTTGCAGAGTGAAAGAAACTGACACTGTCCCTACCTAGAGTTTTCTGTCCCTAGAATAAATGTTTTTTTTAAGCACAATATAGCACAAGGACAATTAACTCACTGTCCTTACAGGTCCCTGGAAACAAGGACTTGCAGAGTGAAAGAAAAAAAACACTCTCCCTACCTACAGTTTTCTGTCCCTAGAAAAAATGTTTTTTTTAATCACAATATAGCACAAGGAAAATTAACTCACTGTCCTTACAGGTCCCTGGAAACAAGGACTTGCAGAGTGAAAGAAACTGACACTGTCCCTACCTAGAGTTTTCTGTCCCTAGAATAAATGTTTTTTTTAATCACAATATAGCACAAGGAAAATTAACTCACTGTCCTTACAGGTCCCTGGAAACAAGGACTTGCAGAGTGAAAGAAACTGACACTGTCCCTACCTAGAGTTTTCTGTCCCTAGAATAAATGTTTTTTTTAATCACAATATAGCACAAGGACAATTAACTCACTGTCCTTACAGGTCCCTGGAAACAAGGACTTGCAGAGTGAAAGAAACTGACACTGTCCCTACCTAGAGTTTTCTGTCCCTAGAATAAATGTTTTTTTTAAGCACAATATAGCACAAGGACAATTAACTCACTGTCCTTACAGGTCCCTGGAAACAAGGACTTGCAGAGTGAAAGAAACTGACACTGTCCCTACCTAGAGTTTTCTGTCCCTAGAATAAATGTTTTTTTTAATCACAATATAGCACAAGGAAAATTAACTCACTGTCCTTACAGGTCCCTGGAAACAAGGACTTGCAGAGTGAAAGAAACTGACACTGTCCCTACCTAGAGTTTTCTGTCCCTAGAATAAATGTTTTTTTTAATCACAATATAGCACAAGGACAATTAACTCACTGTCCTTACAGGTCCCTGGAAACAAGGACTTGCAGAGTGAAAGAAACTGACACTGTCCCTACCTAGAGTTTTCTGTCCCTAGAATAAATGTTTTTTTTAAGCACAATATAGCACAAGGACAATTAACTCACTGTCCTTACAGGTCCCTGGAAACAAGGACTTGCAGAGTGAAAGAAACTGACACTGTCCCTACCTAGAGTTTTCTGTCCCTAGAATAAATGTTTTTTTTAATCACAATATAGCACAAGGAAAATTAACTCACTGTCCTTACAGGTCCCTGGAAACAAGGACTTGCAGAGTGAAAGAAACTGACACTGTCCCTACCTAGAGTTTTCTGTCCCTAGAATAAATGTTTTTTTTAATCACAATATAGCACAAGGACAATTAACTCACTGTCCTTACAGGTCCCTGGAAACAAGGACTTGCAGAGTGAAAGAAACTGACACTGTCCCTACCTAGAGTTTTCTGTCCCTAGAATAAATGTTTTTTTTAAGCACAATATAGCACAAGGACAATTAACTCACTGTCCTTACAGGTCCCTGGAAACAAGGACTTGCAGAGTGAAAGAAACTGACACTGTCCCTACCTAGAGTTTTCTGTCCCTAGAATAAATGTTTTTTTTAAGCACACTATAGCAGAAGCACAAAACACACTGACACTCTCCCTACCTATCCTTCTCTTTCCCTAAACTAAAGGAATCCAGGTTAAGCAAGAAAGAAATAACAGTCACTGTCCCTGCCTATGCTACTCTATCCCTGCTCCGGAACACACTACACTAGGCCGCCGTGCTGGCGGCCTTTTATAGTGTGGGGCGTGTACTAAACACCCTCAGCAATAATTGGCCACAGGCATCCTGCCTGTGGCCAATCATTGCTCTCCTCGCTGCCGGCGCTGTGATTGGCCAAGCATGCGGGGTCACAGTGCATGCTTGGCCAATCACAGCGCCTGGATGACACTGCGATGGCGTAGTGCATTGTGGGCCGTTCGCGTCACTCGAATTTGGCGCGAACGGCCCAAATCGTTCGATCTTCGTCGAACGATCGAACAGCCAATGTTCGAGTCGAACGTATGTTCGACTCGAACACGAAGCTCATCCCTATTCTGGAGCAGAGTGTTATTCTACAACATGTTTACAGTTCCTAAAGTAAAATGCAGCCCAGGGATCTGGGCAGCGTGTCGGTGCAAGCACTTTGGACGAATTTCATCTCCTGACTAGGGATGAGCCGAACACCCCCCCGGTTCGGTTTGCACCAGAACCTTCGAACGGACCGAAAGTTCACAGGAATGTTAGAACCCTATTAAATACAATGGACGCGAACGTTCGAAATCTAAAGTGCTAATTATAACGACTAATATGTATGTTATTGTCCTAAAAAGGGTTTGGGGACCCGGGTTCTGCCCCAGGGGACATGTATCAATGCAAAACAAAGTTTTAAAAACGGACGTTTTTCGGGAGCAGTCATTTTAATGATGCATAAAGTGAAAAAAAAGAGTGAAATATTCCTTTAAACATCGTACCTGTGGGGTGTCTAAAGTATACCTGTGAAGTGGCACGTGTTTCCTGTGTTTAGAACTGTCCCTGCACAAAATGACATTTCTAAAGAAAAAAAAGCCATTTAAAACTGCTTGCGGCTTTAATGTAATGTCTGGTCCCGGTAATATGGATGAAAATCTTTGAGAAAAATGGCATGGCTACCACCATCACCCCCCCCCCCCCCCCCACCCCAGCCCATTACCAGCCCCTTTGGGTCTTGTATGGATATTAAGGGGAACCCCGCACCCAAAATAAAAAAAGGCCCTATATACTCTGAACAGCAGTATACAGGCGGTGCAAACAAGACAGGGACTGTAGGTTTGTTCTTAAGTAGAATTTGTTTGTAATTTTGAAAAGGTATATTGTTTAAGTGTAGCTCCAGCCAAGAAATATATTTTTAAGCTTTTTGGAAAACATAGGGAAGGGTTATCACCCCTGTAACATTTGTTTTGCTGTCTGTGCACCTGTTCAGAACATTTCACCTCACTTTCCGTCCCAATGACAAATGTTTTTAAAAAGTGGGGTTTTTATTGAAACAAGGATTGGTGATAAAGCATCAGTAGAGAGGAGACACCTTTTTCCCATATTAACTCTTACAGGAGAGAATTTCCCTTCCTAGGGGTAGATTTCCTCTCACTTCCTGTTGTCTCCTTCCATTTGCAAGTAGGAGTCGTTTGTAAGTTGGATGTTTGAAAGTAGGGGCCTGCCGTATATACTCTGCTGAAATTTGCCCCTTACATGTTGGTGTTGCCACAACACTGTGAGCCCTCACAGTTACTCTTGGTGGGCGCTGGAACGCCCTGCTGTGAACTATTATTTCAGGAATTGTAATTACATGCCATTGTTGAACAGTGGTAGGAAAAATTGGGCCTTTGGTGGTGGTGCTGGTGCTACAACACTGTCAGCCCTCACAGTTACTCTTGGTGGGCGCATGAATGGGCCCTACTGTAAATTATTAGATCAAGAATTGTAATTGCATGCCCCTGTTGAAGAGGGGCAGAAAAATTGGGCCTTAGGCACTGGTGCCACAACACTCCAACCCCTCACAGATACTGTACTTGGAGCACAGCAATGAGCCCTGTTGCAAAGTATTGCATCAAAAATTATAATTACATGCCCCTGTTAAACAGTGGCAGAAAAATTGGGCCTTAGGCACTGGTGGCACAACACTGCAACCCCTCACAGATACTGTACTTGGAGCACAGCAATGAGCCCTGTTGCAAAGTATTGCATCAAAAATTGTAATTACACGCCCCTGTTAAACAGGGGCAGAAAAATTGGGCCTTAGGCACTGGTGCCACAACACTGCAACCCCTCACAGATACTGTACTTGGAGCACAGCAATGAGCCCTGTTGCAAAGTATTGTATCAAAAATTGTAATTACGCGCCCCTGTTAAACAGGGGCTGAAAAATTGGGCCTTAGCCACTGATGGTGGCACCCAGAAACAAAAAAGTTCTTCCAAGCTATCATCAAGAATCGGATCATTGAGGAGGAGGAGGATAGTCAGTCAACATAACAGGACAGTCACTCAGCATCAGCATCAGTCTTGAAGGGATGTGACATTTGAAAATAAATTATTCTGTTATATCAGCTTCAGGTGCTTGGTAGCTGGTGGTGATCCAAGACTGGTTCATCTTTATGAAGGTCAGTCGATCAACCGAGTCGGTGGACAGGCGCACCCTGTGATCCGTGACAAAGCCTCCAGCAGCACTGAATGTGCGTTCCGAAAGAACGCGGGATGCAGGACAGGCCAGTAGCTCAATTGCATACTGTGCAAGCTCTGGCTAGTGATCCATCCTCAAGACCCAGTAAGCCAGAGCATTTTCGGTGGGAAAGGTGTCCAAGTCTGACCTTGCCCCTAGGAATTCCTGCACCATGTATATCAGATGCTGGCGATGGTTGCTGGGACCGATCATACCTTGGGGCTGCGGACTAAAAAATTGTCTGAACGCATCGGTCAGACGGCCACCTTCTCCACCGCTCCTTCTGCTACTGACCGAAGCCTCAGCAACTCGTTGTCCAGGACCAGGAGTTTGTAACCTCCCAGTCTCTGGGAACGCGTTGCCCAGACCTTTCTGCAAGGCCTCCCGGAGTTGTCTCATCCTCTGCTCCCTCTGCAATGGCAAGATAAGGTCCGCAACCTTACCCTTGTACCGTGGATCAAGGAGAGTAGCCAGCCAGTAATGGTCCCTCTCCTTGATCCGAAGAATACGAGGATCCTTCCGCAGTCTTTGCAGGATCAAAGGTTAGCTGAGGCATTTGGTCCGGAGTCCTCTGGGTCACTAAGGACGACATGATCCGCAGCCACCTCCTCCCAGCCACGTATAAGTCCACGGGTTTGTTGGGACTGTAAATCATCCCTAAAAGACTGCTGTTATTGATGCTGAGTGCCATGCTACACCCCCATGCTGACACAATCCTCCTCCTCCTCCTCCTCCTCCTCCTCTTCCTGTGTGATAGGTGGGACACAAGGAACACAGTCTGGGTAAAGGGGGCCTTGAGAGGCAAGGAAGTCCTCCTCTTCCTGCCTCTGTTCTGCCTCAAGTGCCCTGTCCATTATTCCACGCAGCGAATGCTCCAACAGGTGGACAAGAGGTACAGTATCACTGATGCATGCACTGTCACTGCTTACCATCCTCGTGGCCTCCTCAAATGGTGCCAGGACAGTGCATACATCCCTGATCATGCCCCACTGGCGTGGTGAAAAAAACCTGAGCTCCCCTGACCCTGTCCTGGTGCCGTAGTCGCATAGGTACTCATTGATGGCCCTCTGCTGCGTGTGCAGATGCTGCAGCATGGCCAACGTTGAGTTCCACCTGGTGGGCATGTCACATATAAGGCGGTTCTTGGGCAGGTTCAACTCCTTTTGCAGCTCAGCCAGCCGAGCACTGGCATTATATGATCTGCGAAAATGCACACAGACTTTCCTGGCCTGCCTCAGGACATCCTGTAAGCCCGGGTACCTGCCCAAGAACCGCTGCACCACCAGGTTAAGGACGTGAGCCACACAGGGCACATGGTGCCATTGTTGCAAACCACCATTCCTGGCTTAAGCTGGTGTGGCGTCAACCACCTCTCAGCCTGCCCCTGCAGAGCTGACAGACCTCTGCCCCAGTGTGGCTCCTGCCCCCCAAACACACCAGCACAAGCACGGCATGGCATCTTTTTGCCTGCGTACTTGCGTAGCCCCTTGAACGCCTACGGAGCACCGCTGGTTCAGAGGACAAAGCACAGGAAGAGGCCATGGAGGAAGAAGAAGAGGAAGGGGTGGAGGAGAGAGGTGTGTCACAACCAGTAGTAGCATTTTGGAGGCGTGGCGGCGGAACAACCTCCAACACTACGGCACCCTGTCCTGCATCCTTCCCAGCTGCCAAAAGAGTGACCCAATGGGCCGTGAAAGAAAGGCAACGTCCCTGTCCATGCCTGCTGGACCATGAGTCAGCAGTAATATGCACCTTACCGCTGACCGCCCTGTCCAGCGAGGCATGGACATTGCCTTCCACATGCCGGTAGAGAGCCGGAATCGCCTTCCGTGAGAAAAAGTGGCGTTTGGGAACCAGCCACTGAGGAACCGCACATTGCATAAACTCACAGAAGGGGGCCGAGTCTACCAACTGAAAAGGCAGCAGTTGAATTGCTAGAAATTTAGCCAAGCTAGCATTCAACCGCTGGGCATGTGGATGGCTGGGAGTGAACTTCTTTTGACGGTCCAGCAGCTGGGGCAGGGAAATTTGCCTGCTACAATCGGTTGTCGGTGTACTGCTAGCAGAGTGCCCGCAAGTACTTGGCTGTGACACACCTAATTCTACACCTTCATTCCTCTCAGTGCAGGTTTCAGAGAGGACTGAAGGTATAGTGGGGTTGGAGATCCCAGCTGATGAGGAGCAAGGAGAGGTCCGCTTTGTTCTTTGGTGTGGGTCTTTAAGGTACGCTTGCCAACGAGCTGCATGGCAGGTCAACATATGTCTAGTCAAGCAAGTGGTGCCCAAGCGGCTGATGTTTTGGCCACGCAAGATACGCTTAAGACATATGTTGCAAATAGCAGCGGTGCGATCTGATGCACTCGACTCAAAAAAGGCCCACACCAAAGAACTTTTGGAATAACGGGCAGATCCAGCGCCCTGCACAGGCGTAGCTCTGCGGTGTGATTCAGTCGGTGTGCTGCCCTTACGCTGGCCCCCGGAGGGCATCCTGCCTTGTTGGAGATGTGCCTCCTCCTTATCCTCCTCCTCTCTCCTATAAGGCACCCACATGGAGTCAGTGACATCATCATCCCCTCCCTCCTCATCACTGGAGCCAATCTGGCAGTATGCTGCAGCTGCTGGAACATGACTGCCAGATTGCTGTCCTTCTTGAGCATCCCCTCTCTCTGCGCTCACGCTACTGCCTTCCTCTAGCTGGGTATCATCATCAGACCCTTCGAAACACTGGGCATCCTCCTGGAGCATGTACCCAACACTGTGCTCAAACAGTTCGGGGGACTCCTCAGGAGGACATGGTGGGTCTAGGGAAGGAGTGACTGATGATGACATTGATACGAGGGAAGAGGACACTTTGGCAGCTGCTTTGCCAGTACCCTGAGCCTGGGTGAGAGAGGATGAGGAGGATGAGGAGGGCTTGGTCATCCAGTCTACCAAGTCTTCGGCATGATGCGGCTCAACACGTCCAGCTGCTGAAAATAAGGACAAGCGTGTCCCATGGCCACGTGCTGATGACAATGCACCGCATTCACGACCAGCACTGTTTCCCCCAGACACAGAGCCTGCTTGCCCTCTTTTATTGGCTCGAGACTGTCTGCCTCTCTTTGTTGGCCTTCCAGACATAGTAATGGCCTGCAGGGAGATGGGAAAAACCAGCAATTGGGTAGTGTATATTGTGCTGGAGGCACACAACACCCACTAACTCCTGCAGATGCCTGTATTAGAGAACAGTAATGACGGGTATATACAGGTGTACACTGTGCCACTAACTCCTGCAGATGCCTGTATTAGAGAACAGTAATGACGGGTATATACAGGTGTACACTGTGCCAGTAACTCCTGCAGATGCCTGTATTAGAGAACAGTAATGACGGGTATATACAGGTGTACACTGTGCCACTAACTCCTGCAGATGCCTGTATTAGAGAACAGTAATGATGGGTATATACAGGTGTACACTGTGCCAGTAACTCCTGCAGATGCCTGTATTAGAGAACAGTAATGACGGGTATAAACAGGTGTACACTGTGCCACTAACTCCTGCAGATGCCTGTATTAGAGAACAGTAATGACGGGTATATACAGGTGTACACTGTGCCACTAACTCCTGCAGATGCCTGTATTAGAGAACAGTAATGACGGGTATATACAGGTGTACACTGTGCCACTAACTCCTGCAGATGCCTGTATTAGAGAACAGTAAATGACGGGTATATACAGGTGTACACTGTGCCACTAACTCCTGCAGATGCCTGTATTAGAGAACAGTAATGACGGGTATATACAGGTAATGGTATACACTGTGCCACTAACTCCTGCAGATGCCTGTATTAAGGAACTGTAATGACGGGTATATACAGGTGTACACTGTGCCACTAACTCCTGCAGATGCCTGTATTAGAGAACAGTAATGACGGGTATATACAGGTGTACACTGTGCCACTAACTCCTGCAGATGCCTGTATTAGAGAACAGTAATGACGGGTATATACAGGTGTACACTGTGCCACTAACTCCTACAGATGCCTGTATTAGAGAACAGTAATGACGGGTATATACAGGTGTACACTGTGCCACTAACTCCTGCAGATGCCTGTATTAGAGAACAGTAATGACGTATATATACAGGTGTATACTGTGTTGGGGGCACACAACACCCACTAACTCCTGCAGATGCCTGAGAAAACAATAGAACATAGAACACACTGTCCCTGCCTATGTATCTCTTTCCCTGCCTGCCTACCTAGCTAAGAGAACAGCAATAAAGTTTAGATCCAGGTGTATACTGTGCTGGAGGCACACAACACCCACTAACTCCTGCAGATGCCTGAGAAAAAAATAGAACACAGAACACACTGTCCCTGCCTATCTATCTCTTTCCCTGCACGCCGGAACACACTGCACGAGGCCGCCGCGATGGCGGCCTTTTATAGTGTGGGGCGTGTACTAAACCCCCCTGAGCTATGATTGGCCACAGGCATCCTGCCTGGGGCCAATTATGGATCTCCTCGCTGCCGGCGCTGTGATTGGCCAAGCATGCGGGGTCACAGTGCATGCTTGGCCAATCACAGCGCCGGGATTGCACTGCGATGGCGCAGTGTATTGTGGGCCATTCGCGTCACTCGAATTTGGCGCGAACGGCCAATAACGTTCGATCTTCATCGAACGAGCGAACAGCCGATGTTCGAGTCGAACGTGTGTTCGACTCGAACATCGAGCTCATCCCTACTCCTGACCAACATTTTGGATCTTTGGGTGGTTTGACTGTCCCTGCAATGCTGGACCTCTTAACTTCAGGGTCATTCAGTCAGGATTCAGAAGGACAATGCCATGGCAGTGGAGTACATCAACCATCAGGAAGGGACCAGATGTCCCTACTCTAGATAGGTACTTACATTTGGCGCATTCTTTACCACTTTAAAATGCATGAGAGACACTTTCCCAAAATCTGTCTGTGCCAGTTTTTATGAATTCCAGGGATACTGTCATTGACAGCCAGGGTCCCCACTGATCGAGAACCAGATTGGTTTTTCATCATGTGATCAGTATGTCAACTCAGATCACATGGAGGCTGAGGGCTCATTGACAAGTTTTACAGTGTTCAGCTCCATTGCCATCTATTTATTAGTTCAACCGTCAGATTGCACTGTTGCACTATTGGAAATAATTAATGAAACATTTGTGCAGCCTGTAATAAAAACAAATCAAGGTTTAAAAAAAAAAACAGTGTAACAAATAACTTACTGTATATGTCCTTGAAATTTGTATGAAAATGATTCAGATATGCAAATTAGTCATAGCGTTATTGTTAAATTCACTGACACATGCTGAAGTTGGCATGAGCATCTAGACATTGATGAAACTTCCTGGTCAAGAAATGGTTAATTAGTACCAGAAGAGATGGCAGTAATAGAGGGGAGAGGGCATGGATTAGTATTTCAGGCACAGTTATATTAGTGATTGGTCACACTTAGTGACTAGTGTGTCACAGAATGCAATGCAAATCTTAATATCAATGCACAATGCTTACAATTACTTTCTATGTTTTCCTTGCTAATAAAAGTGAATACATTACACTAAAAGACATGAAGATGAGTAAATTCAAAAATGCATAATGTCTCCATCCTGAGTGGACATGAAAGCAGCATAACAGCTTAGTGCTTACATGTGTAATAGAATTAATTGAATGCTATTCAACATGCCATTTACATCAAAGCATCTCCTAGAATAATGAATCATGCCTTAGATTCAACAGGCAGAATATGAACATGGATTAATGTTATTTATATGACACACAGCTAAGTAAATAAATGGATTCACAGAGATGGTCTACATTCTAAACTCCACATGCATAAAACAATCAGTCAAGCATTGAGATACGGAGCTGTGTTGTCCATACACGTGCTAAACAGGCCCAGCCAGCCAAAAAAAACACAAGATGAAAATGAATCACATTCAATCAAATTTACCAGCAGTACTTTTTTCTGCCACTAGATGTCCTGATAGATAGACTGATAACCAGTCTCTGAGCCCAGGTAGCTGTGGAACCGCCACCTTTCCCCCAAGCCTGTGACTGGACAATGCAAGGAGAAGCAACACAGTGATAAGCTCATCTTTGCTACTCTGATCACTCTTCCCTTTTAGAATGCTTCTTATCAGCACATAAACTAGCTGGCTCACTGTAGTTTTTTTTACTCCACCCTGCTGTACATAGACTGTAAGAAGCTGATACCGTGTCATGTTTAGAGACTTATGCCTACATTTAAACAATACATTTAGTGATGTATACATGATTCTGGTTATGACTAAGGCCTTATAGGCTGAAACGCGCCAACCTTTCCTATTTGTGTTTGTCTACTGTGGCTTGAAATAAATACGTCAATTTTTTAAGAGCTACCACCGGAGTGCGGATCATCTTTTTTTCATACATGATTCTAGAGCTGTCTAGAGCTAAGCTTCACATCATAATCCCATGTGTCCCAATTAACATCAGATTTGACCACCTGCTATGATCATCAAAGTGACCTGGAAAGTATATGTGTGCCACTCAGGCTCATTGAAGAAGGGGTATATAGACGGTAAATACACAGCTGCTGTAAGAGTGCTGACAGGGGATGGAGCCCCTCCTGGCTCCTGTGGGATTCAAGGGAAAAGAGAGATGACCCCTGGAGGTTGCACATCTGACATGTCCTAGAGAGGTAAATGGAGTGGCATCCTCAGCCGATAGGCTGAGGACCTGAGGTTGCCACTTTATTCACCTTTCTAGGACACTTTAGATGTGGAACTTTCAGGGGCCATCCCTCTTTTCTGTTGAATGCCATGATCATCAAATTTGACGGAAATGGATATTGGGTGGGGAGGAGTATTAAAAAAAAAGCATTTGGTAGGGATAAGGCAATGGATGTCAGTTTTGTACCAAAGCCACACGCATGCCACCAATTTGACCTGATAATAGTATCTTTCAACCTGGCTGTGATATTTGAGTATATATCTCTTCACTCCAGAATTCTGCACTAGCCCTAAATTAATAGGTTAAGGTCTATCCTAAAAAAAATAAGCTGCGCTGTGTGAAAGATAAGTGTAGTGACATATATTCACATATACCTTACATCAACATCAATGGGGGCTATAATGGCTCCCTCTCTGCTGATAATAAATAGTAAACAATGAACTATAAGAGCCAGTTCACACCAGGGTGGCGCGACGCGGCACGACTTGTGGAGGCGACCTCGGCGGCGCGATCTCAAGACGACTTGAGACGCCCGCCGAGACAATTTGCATAAGACTTCTGTATAGAAGTCAATGCAGGTCGCCTTGGGTCACCCCCAAAAGTAGTACAGGAACCTTTTTCTAAGTCGGAGCGACCTGAGTCGCTCTTACTTAGAACGGTTCCATTGAAAAGCGTGGGACGCGACTTGTCAGGCGACTGAGTCGCCTGACGAGTCGCCCTGGTGTGAACCGGCTTATGCTCCAAAGTTGTGCAAATAAATCACAAATAAAAATAAACTCAAATAATAGTGAATGTGAATCACAAGTTCCTGAGGGCTGAATGCCCTGTAAAAGTCCCCCACACAAATGTTACTGAGAAGAAAGCTCCATAATCAAGCAACACCCTCAGGGTCAGTTCATATGTGAAATCCTCAGCTCACTGATCATTGGTGACTTAAAACGACAAAAACACCCAAGAAATATTGATGAGTTGGGATAGAAAGGTTCCTCCACCGGAAAAAAAACTGCCGCTTACCAGCTGTGTTGATCTCTTTTTTAAGGAGATCACATTCGCCTATACCTTATACCCCAGCCTGGGTCTCTATGCTTTCCAGCAAGATGTCCCAGCTCCTCTGCTCGAGGTCAGTAGTTTCCCATGTTAGAATGAAAGAAGACTTCCATAGTGTAATTCAGGAAAACATTTAATAAACCTAAAAACAGAATTGCACTTACAATGTGTAGTAGATAAAATAACGTGTCATAAAATGGCCGGCTCTCGATAACTGCCCATTAAGGTCTATGTATGGGTACCTCAACTGACACACATTAATAAATGATGATCAGCATTCTTGTGAAGAGTTCCTATGAGATGTCAATCTTCCCTTATCTACCTATAAATGGGCTGCTGGGAAGAGATCTACATCTTCTACAGTTGGAAACCCTTTTTAAGCATTGCATTCTCTGGAATAATCATTAAATTTACCACTTTGTTTGGACTTTTTAGATGAGCCAGTGACTAAGATTCTGGAGTTCCATACACACCTAATGTCCAATTATTTAAAGGTATTTTCTGCTTACATTTGCAATGCCATATGCTTTCTAGATCACTGCTCCTTTCTATTCCAGACAATAAAAAAATTATTTAATTGTGGGTGTTGTTCATAGTAAAGCATACAGGAAATTAGATATTTTATTTAATAGGCTAATAACTGCCATGCTAATTATTGCCACCTTTGTGTACAATAAGGGTGACCAAAGCTGATGAACTTAACAGGCAAAAAATAATATGTATTCCTTTCGACAACTCCTTTATCCATTTTAAGGAGTTAAGCAGATTCTTTCGTGGCTATCTGGATTGGAAACTTGTCCATACTTTTGTAATACAATGTATCTGGGAACATAATGAGATTGTAAAAATAAACCAAGCCAATCCTCTTCCTATTTCATGTAACAGTACGTGTGCATGGAGAGTCTGTGGTAAGCTCCATCTCTCATGTTACAGCTGCCTATCAATCACTAATTTTCAGCTGTGAAAGCTCAAACTGGTTATCAGAGTAAAGTCAAATCAAGGGTAAAGCCAAATTTTGCACAGTCTTCACAGATGAATGGATCAAGGGTAAAACATAAGAATGCTCCTATCCTTTATCCTTCATCTACAATGTATGTGTAGGCTAGGCACTAGGCAGGGCAGCTTTAATATTGACTGGACCCTGGAAAAACATTTTGTTGGACCCCCTCGTCCATGCAATTTCGCTCTTCACATGCTTTGAGACATACAATGAATAGCAGCTAGACTCAAAATCAGTTTACTGATCAGGCAGCGATTGCGAGTGGTTGCCAGAGGTTACAGTGTATCATTACCGCTCATTGACTGGCAGTGGCTGCTAGAGGTTACAGCACACATTATGACTCACTGTTTATTTTCTAGAGCTTACAGCACATGACTTCTGCTTGTTAAATGGTTGCTAGAGATTACTGTACATCAATACTGCTCACTGAATGATTGCTAAAGGTTACTGGACATCTATACCACTCATTAATTGGCTGTTAGAGGTTATTGCACATTATTACTGCTCACTGATTGGTTCCTAGAGGTTACTGCATATCCTTACTGCTCAATGATTGGTTGCAAGAGGTTAGTGCACATCATTACTGCTCGCTGATTGGTTGCTAAAGGTTACAGCACAGTATCTCCTCACTTCCTGCACACCATGGACTTGGGAGGCATAAACAGAAAACTCCTAGGAATCCTAGTACTCCTGGGATCAGTGGCAATGCTGGGGGAGGTGGGGGGGGGGGGTGATTAGTGGAAATGCTGGGGGGTTGATGGGATCAATCAGTGGCAGTGGTGGGGGGATGGGATTAGTTAGGAGGCAGTACACTGTGTGGCAAATTCTGAATCATGTAGAGCAAAGCTGGAAATCTTAGGCGAGTATTTAGTGGGGGATTCTACCAATGTAATGGGGAATTTACTATGACCACCAATGTGAGGGGGGATTTACACTGACCATCAATGTGAGGGGGAATTTGCACTTACCACCATGTAATGGGGGATTTTACGCCACCCTCCAATAGAAAAGAGCGATTTCTACACTGACACCAATGTAATAAGAGCATTTACCAACCACCAGTGTAAGGAGGAATATACAGTACAATGACCTCCATGTTAGGGGGAATTTACACTGACAACCATTGTCGAGGAGATTTGTACTGACCACCAATGTAAGGTGACACTTCTACACCGACCACCAATGTTAGGGCGGGATTTACACTGACCACCAGTGTAAGAGCAATTTTTTACTTACCACCAATGTAGAGGGAAATGTACACTGATTACCAATGTTATGAAGAATTTACACTGACAACCAATGTAATGGGGGATTTTAAATCAATAGCCAATACAGGGGGATTTTCATTCGCTACCAATTTAAATGGGGCTTCCACATGAACCATAAATGTAAGAGAGGATTCAAAACTGACCACAGATGTATAAAGAGGAGTTTCTATGCTGGCCACCAATGAAATGGGGATTTACACTGACCACTAATGTAATGGGAGCATTCACAGTAACCACCAATGTAAAGAGGGATTTACACTGACCACCAATGTAAGGGGGACCTTCACACTGGCCACTAGTGTAAATGAAAGGATTGTACACCAAGCCCTAATGTAATGAAAAGATTTATACTGACCACCAATGTAACTGAGACATTTAGCCTGCGTTCACATTTGTGTGTGTTCGGAAATACATGCAAAATTGCTTTCCTGACACCACAGAAACATGCTGCCATTTAGCAGATACATAGCAGTGCCATTAATTGTTAATGACACCCTCATGCATTGGCTGAGATGTGTGTATTCACATGCACCAAAATTCAGGGTGCTGTGGCACCATGTTATTTTGAAGAAGGGTTCCACCTCTAATTTGTTTACCTCTGCAGAACAGGCTGATGTTAGGCTTAATGACTATAGTTGTAGGCAGGACTTTCAAGCATGCTCCTTTACCTCCCCAGTGGGCAGCATTCAGCAGAAGTGATGGTAGATGTGACCTCAGAGGGACATGATATACATATGAATGCCGCCTCTATTTACATATCAATGCCGCGGTCCACGACTATTTGCATATTAGTGTTACCGCTATTTACATATCAATGCAATTTATTTACATGTAAATACAGGGTCTGCAGGTGAGTCATCTGTGACAATAGGGCAGATCTGGACAGCAGCAACTGAACTTTGCACTGAGAAATCGGGACACAGCACAGGACTAAAACTTCATGGGATAAGGAAATTTAATCTGGGATAGTTGGCAAATATGAGGCAGCTGCTTTGGGCCCCACAACAATGATGGGGCCCAGGGCAGCTGTCCCGTTTGCCCTGCCTTAAAAATGGCCCTGTGTGTAGGTGCTTATCAGGCTGCTCAAGGAGCGGGCTGTGCATGTTTCCGTGCCCGCTCTCCTTCCTTTTCTCTCCTCCACTGCTAGACAGAGGCAGCTGTGCTCCTGCACACTGGGGGCTATGTGTGTCTGCTTGCTACCCCACTCACCCCTCTCCCCTTGGCAGCAGCAGTTATACACAGAGGAGGAGAGAGGGAATTTGCTCCTGCCGTTTCCCTCGATGGAGGATGGAAAAGGAGAGGACACTGGAAGATGTAGTCCAGAGGAGCGCAGAAATGCAGGTGAAGGGGGAGCTTGGACTTCAACTCCCAGAGATGCCTGCACACAGAGGAGGAGAGCCCATGAGTTTTTCTGGGCTACTAACCAGAGCTCTAGGCAGTCTAGCAGGGGGAACCTAAGAGTGCTGACCAGTTTTTGAGGTCTGTCCACTACACCAGAGAGGACAGAGCTTATGTGGGTGCCAGGGGGCCACCTTGGTGTTCTGTGTGACCAGGGAGCGTACAGACCAGAGCCAAGGACTGAGACACTGAAGGCTCTCATACCATTCTAGAACCCAGAGCTGGTGGGACCCATTGCCATGTGTGCCTACACCAGGGAGGACTGAGCCTTCTGCGACAATTGACTGCCAAGGGGACAGGACCTGTTGCATACCAGGAGTGGTGAGCGGAACAACTAAGCTTAACCTCTTACTTCCCACAGTTAATGCTAATAAAGACTGTCCTTTACCTATCAGCCATTCAGTCATTTATTGCAGATAGCCTTAAAGGGACAACCTCATGTGCATCACCTTACAGAGGGGTCCCAACGATACCCAGCTTAGTACTGCTAAATAGGCGTCAGGTACTCTACAGCAATCTCCAGGGGTAGCCCTTGTCAGGATGCATACACCCACTCACTATTAGGGCTAATGTGTAACGTGCACACAAGGACATTTCTTTGGGTTAATTAATGTCATATTGCCCCCTGTTTATAGCAGCTGAAATTTGGTTTAACTTTATTACAGTTAGCTAATTGCCACAGTATAGGCCAGTATTCACCTTAACCAGTACAGCATTTTAAAATGTGTTAATTGCCTGTTTACTGATTCACGCATTGTCTAACTTGCCTTGCCATAATTCATCTAATTAACCACTTAAGGACCGGAAGATTTCCCCCCTTAATGACAAGGCCATTTTTTTGCGATACAGCGTTGCGTCGCTTTAACTGACAATTGCGTGGTCATGCAATGCTGTACCCTAACAAAATTGACGTCCTTTTTTTCCCACAAATAGAGCTTTCTTTTGGTGATATTTTATCACCTCTGCAGTTTTATTTTTTGCGCTATAAACAAAAAAAGAGCGACAATTTTGAAAAAAAATCTATATTTTTTACTTTTTGCTATAATAAATGTCCAATAAAAATTAAAAATGTCCTTATCAGTTTAGGCCAATATGTATTCTTCTACATATTTTCTGTAAAAAAAAACACAATAAGTGTATATTGATTGGATGCGCAAAAGTTATAGCGTCTACAAAATAGGGGATATATTTATGGCATTTTTATTATTACAATTTTTTTACTTGTAATGGCGTCGATCTGCGGTTTTTATCGTGACTGTGACTTTATGGCGGACACATCGGACACTTGTGACACATTTTTGGGACCATTGTAATTTTTACAGCAATCAGTGCTATAAAAATGCACTGATTACTGTAAAAATGACACTGGCAGTGAAGGGGTTAACCACTAGGGGGCGCTGAATGGGGTTAAGTGTATCCTGGGGAGTGATTCTAACTGTTAGCGGGAGGAGCTACCAGTGACACGTCAGGGATCACTGTTCCCCATCACAGGGAACAGTAGATCCCTAAAGTGTCACTAGGCAGAACAGGGGAATGCCTTGTTTACAAAGGCATCCCCCTGTTCTGCCTTTGCCGACCGTAATCGCGGGCCGCCCGAAAACATCGAGGCACACGAGGCGCACGCCCGCCGTGCGCGCGGGCCTCCGACGACGCGCGCGTGCCTGCTGGGCAGAAAATTTAAAGGGACATACAGGTATGCCCATTTGCCTGCTCGTGCCATTGTGTCGACGTATATCGTTGTGCGGCGGTCGGCAAGTGGTTAATAGCTAGAAAGCTAGTTCTAGCTAAAAGCTAGAACTAAAAAGAGTGAAGCAAAGGGCAACTAAATTAATAAGGGGACTGGATTAAGTAAAATAAACTTATTTACCTTAGAGAGTAGATGCCTAAGAAGAGACATGATCTCTATCTACAAATGAATTATTGGTGACTAGAGTTGAGCGGACACCTGGATGTTCGGGTTCGACGGGTTTGGCCGAACTTCGGAAAAAAGTTCGGGTTTGGGACCGAACTTTAACCCGAACCCGGACCCGAACCCGAACCCCATTGAAGTCAATGGGGACCCGGACTTCTAAGGACTAAAAAGGCTCTAAAAAAGTAATGGAAAGGGCTAGAGGGCTGCAAATGGCAGCAAAATGTTGTTAAGAGCATGGCAAGTGCTCTGCAAACAAATGTGGATAGGGAAATAACTTAAAATAACATAAAAAAAATTAAAAAATAAAAAAATATGCTGGAGGCCCCCTTTTCAGCAGAAGAGGTACGGGAAGTCATTAAGAACCTCAGAAACTCAACGGCACGATGCCACACATATGGTGGGAATGCCCCAGAATACGCCCTTTCTGGAATAAATTATTCAATTTAATGGATAAGCTAGTGGGAAAATAAAATACTTTGAAATAAAAATGTAGCGGGGTGCTAAATTTAAGGGAAGTGTTTGAGTGGTAAATAGGCTCAAACACCCTAATTCTGTAGGATTCATGGACCATTTTGTCCTCGGGGGACAGTATTGGTGTGCAGTTCCCTGCGGCCTACAGGTGGTGCTGCCATGGTAGGCTAGGGTTGAACCGCCGATACAGTGCTGTGCCTTTTGTGTCCCCTCTTGGCAGTAGTACAGCAGGGCGGGGAACCTGCTGTGCATGCCGGGAGAGCATATAAAAGGGGCAGACCTTTGGCCTGGGGGCTGATGTCCAGTGGGGTCCACGCCCAGGTGCCTTCGGCCTGGGTGCATGTGTTCCTGTTCCATCTCGGGTACCTTTAGCCCAGGGTGAGGTACTATCCTGGAGTTCCTGCTGCCCTGGGTATGGAGGCCTAGGTGCGGGAGTAAAGCCTGGAGTCCAGAGCCTTCGTCTGGAGTCCGCTAAGGGTCGAGGAGTCTTAGGGTGCCGCCTTGTGTAGGGGACCATGTTCCAGGGAAGGGAGGATCATTCTGATGGACCGATGCGGGAGTCATGGTGAAGGAAGGGTCTGTTGACTCCCTGGAGAGATGTCTTCCCTTTGATATGGGCTAGGTTCGTAGAAGGAGAAGCTCAAGGTCATCTTGACTGTATCAGAGGCCTTATTCACCCGGTCCGTGGCAGGGGCCTTATACACCCTGGTCTGTGGCAGAGACCAAAGTTCTCCAGGTCCGTGGCAGGGGCCTTGTACACCCGGTCTGTGGCAGAGACCAACCTCAAGGTCTGTGGCAGAGACCGTGCACCTAAAACTGTTTGAGAAACCTAAGCAGTGAAGTGAATGTGCTACGTTTGTGCCTGGACCTCCTCCACACCTTAAGCTGTCCTGTTTCTTTGCTCTAACCTTTTCTATCCGAGTAGAGTTTATTTTGCCATGAGAGAATAAGAGTTGTAATTTCAGCTGGTGTGGACATTGACTTTACTGGGAATTAAAGGACTTGCCTCTACCTACAGTAGAGGTGAGAATCATCCTCTGGAGGAGTTTTGACTCCGGCTGTGGACACGGCCCGTCAAGTACACCGCTCAACCTCTTTATATAGGAGGGTACGGGCTGGTAGTGCGGTGTGCCTTTCTCCCTCCTGCGAGGAGCCAACAACATAAAGGCAGGTAAGGGGGAAAGGATCTGTGCGCTACAAAAAAATAAAATACAAATTATAATCTTGACCTAGGAGGACGAGGTCCATATGGAGTAGGAGATTGAGGTGGCGGTGGATGTGGCTGTGTAGGTGGAAGCGGCGGTGGAGGAGGACGAGGTAGCCAACACTGGTTCAAAAATACAACAATGGCTGGGTAAGGCCGGTGATGTGTCGAATTCTGTCCCCCGTCAAATAGTGTCCACCCTGTACTGCGCTTGCTCAGTATGTAGGACAAGGGGATTTCGAAAATCTCCCAAGACGAACGGCGCCTGCGTGGTGAGTTCAGGTGAAGGCCACACCATCCGTGGTTCAAGCCGAGCCAAGTGAGGCCGTGCCCGAAGCGTGGCGATCGAACCGAGCCCGTGAGGGGCCCTGTTACTATGTGCTACCGTATGTCCACTTGGATGGTGGGGCTTGAACCTGCACTCACTGCGCAGGCGCCGTTCATCTTCAGAGATTTTGTGAATCTCCTTGTCCACTGTACTGCGCAAGCGCTGCGCCTTCGCAGTATGGGCCGGACACAATCCGATGGCCGGACAGTTTTTGTCACAACACCCGTATACATGTCTATTCTGCACAAAGTACGGACAAGTCCTTTGGGATCCATGCCTGGTTCATTTTAATGAACGTGAGCTTGTCCACATTGGCTCTGGACAGGAGGCTGCGCTTGTCTGTGATAACGCCCCCTGCCGTGCTAAATACACGTTCAGATAATACACTGGCTGCAGGGCAGGCCAGCACCTCCAAGGCATAAAGGGCAAGCTCAGGCCATGTGCCCAATTTGGAGACCCAGAAGTTAAAGGGGGCAGACCCGTCATCCAGTACGTGTAGGCCTGTGGACACATACTGCTCAACCATGTTGGTGAAATGCTGCCTCCTGCTAAGACGTTCCATCTCAGCTGGTGGTGCTGGTTGTTGTGGCGTGCTGACAAAGCTTTTCCACATTTCAGCCATGCTAACCCTGCCTTCTGAGGTGCTGCCGGTGCCCCGGCTGCGTTGGCGATCTCTTCCTCCTCCTCTGCCTTGGCCTTGTGCTTCCACCGTACGCCCGCTGTCAGGTGGGAATGCCACCAGCAGCGCGTCTACCAGCGTGCGCTTGTACTCGCGCATCTTACGATCCCGCTCCAGTGAGGGAATTAAGGACGGTACGTTGTCCTTGTAACGGGGATCCAGCAGGGTGGCCACCCAGTAATCAGCACCAGTTAAAATGTGGGCAACTCGGCGGTCATTGCGGAAACACTGCAGCATGTAATCGCTCATTTGTGCCAGGCTGCCCAGAGGCAAAGAAAAGCTGTCCTCTGTGGGAGGTGTATCGTCTGTGTCCTCTGTATCTCCCCAGCCACGCACCAGTGATGGCCACGAGCTGGTCTGGGTGCCACCCTTCTGTGAAAATGGCTCCTCCTCCTCCTCCATCTCCTCCTCCACCTCGTCATCCTCCAGAACTGTGCCCTTTCTGCCGGACAATTGTGTACCTGGCGTTTGTTGGTGCAGGAACCCACCCTCGTAGCCACTTGTGAAAGACTGCCCTGAAAGCCTTTAAAATGATCCCGCTTCCTCCTCCTCCTCCTCATCCTCCTGTGCCACATCCTCTTCCATCATCGCCCGAAGCGTTTTTTCAAGGAGGCATAGAACTGGGATAGTAACGCTAAGAACGGCGTCATTGGCACAGGGATGTTGGTGGAGTAATCGATACAGCGCAACAAGGCACACAGGTCTCGCATGGAGGCACAGTTATTGGTGGTGAAGTGGTGCTGTTCCGCAGAGCGACTTACGCGTGATTGCTGCAGCTGAAACTCCACTATCGCCTGCTGCTACTCGCACAGTCTGGCCAGCATGTGCAAGGTGGAGTTCCACCTTGTGGGCATGTCACATATGAGGCGGTGAGCGGGAAGGCCGAAGTTACGCTGCAGCGCTGACAGGCGAGCAGCAGCAGGGTGAGAACGCCGAAAGTGCGCACACACAGCCCGCACTTTCTGCAGCAGCTCTGGCATATTGGGGTAATTTTTAAGGAACCTCTTGACCACCAAGTTCAGCACATGTGCCAGGCAAGGGATGTGCGTCAAACCGGCTAGGCCCAGAGCTGCTACGAGATTTCGCCCATTATCGCACACCACCAGGCCGGGCTTGAGGCTCACTGACAGCAACCATTCATTGGTCTGTTGTTCCATGTCCCTCCACAACTCCTGCGCGGTGTGGGGTTTTTCCCCCAAACAGGAAAGTTTTAAAACTGCCTGCTGTCGTTTACCCCTGGCTGTGCTGAAGTTGGTGATGAAGGTGTTACGCTGACCGGATGAGGAGGCGGTAGAGGATGAGGAAGCGGAGTAGGAGGAGTTAGCAACAGGAGGCAAACTGAAGCGCCCTGAAATCCTCGGTGGTGGAAGGACATGCGCCAAACTGCTATCTGCCTCAGGCCCAGCCGCCACTGCATTTACCCAGTGTGCTGTTAGGGAGATATAACGTCCCTGACCGTGCTTACTGGTCCACGCATCCGTAGTTAGGTGGACCTTGCCACAGATGGCGTTGCGCAGTGCACACCTGATTTTGTCCCCCACTTGGTTGTGCAGGGAAGGGATGGCTCGCCTGGAAAAATAGTGGCGGCTGGGCACGACGTACTGTGGGACAGCCAATGCCATCAGGCTTTTAAAACTCTGCGTCTCCACTGTACGGAATGACAGCATTTCAAAGGCCAGGAGTTTTGAAATGCTGGCATTCAGGGCCAGGGATCGCGGGTGGCTAGGGGGGTACTTCCTCTTCCGCTCCAATGTTTGGGAGATAGAGAGCTGAACGCTTCCATGGGACATTGTGGAGATGGTTGGTGACCCAGGTGGTAGTGTTGCTGGCAGATCCTCTGTTTGCGGGGTGGCAGGTGCCACTGTCACTACAGAGGTGGATGAAGAGGCCGAGACTGCAGCAGAAGAGGAAGCAGGAGGAGCCAGAGACCTTTCTTAGTTTTTGAGGTGTCTACTCCACTGCAGCTCGTGCTTTGCACTTAGATGCCTGGTCATGCAGGTTGTGCTCAGGTTGAGAACGTTTATGCTTCGCTTCAGCCTCTGATTGCACAGCCTGCAAACCACTCGTGTCTTGTCATCAGCACATTGTGTGAAGAACTGCCACGCTAGGGAACTCCTTGGACCTGGCTTTGGTGTGCTCGGTCCCTTGCTGCGTTGGGCAGTAGCAGACATACTGTCTAGGGGACGGACGCTCCGCTTTTGCACCCTGCTCCCTCTTCTGCTGTGCTGGTGGCTCTGTGCGACCACCGCCTCTTCCTCCAAACTACACTGGTCACCTGCATAACGTTCATTCCATGTGGGGTCGAGGACCTCATCGTCCTCCACATCATCTTCCACCCAGTCTTCACCCCTGCCCTCCTTGTCTGTCTGCACAATTGCGAAAGCAGCAGCAGTTGGCACCCGTGTTTCGTCATCATCCGAGACGTACTGCGATGGTCCTCCCATGTACTCATCATGAAACATAAGTGGTTGGGCATCGGTGCACTCAATCTCTTCCACTTCTGGGGCAGGGCTAGGTGGATGGCCCTGGGAAACCCTGCTAACAGAGTCATCGAAAAGCAGAAGAGACTGCTGCATGATTTGGGGCTCAGACTGCTTGGCTGATTTGCAAGGGGGTGAGGTGAAAGACTGATGGACATGGGTTTCAGGTGCCAACTCTGATCTTTCATCAGAAGAGTGGGTGGGAGACAATGTGAAGGAACCCGAGGCACTGTCAGCAACCCAATCTACTATCGCCTGTACTTGTCCTGGCCTAAACATTCGTACAGCCTCATTAGGTGCGACAAAATACCGCCGCAGGCTCGGTCGCCTACTCGCACCTGAGGAAGGTGTTTCACTTGTGCGTGTATCTGGCACAGATCCACCACGTCCTCTCCCTGCAACAGGAGCTCCACCAGCAGCACCACGACCGGGGCCACCACGTCCCTTTGACCTTCTCCTCATATTTTCCAAATTTAGGATCTTGCCCTAAATGGGTGTTTTTGGAAGAGCAGAACACACCCACAGTACGTAACCGCTGAATCGCACAGCTACAGAAATGCAGAGAATGCTATTCAAAAAAAATGTTTTTTTTTTAGTATAGCACAGTAGGAGAAAACTATATAGAAATTGTTTATTTCACACACCTCCAAATATGTATAACACACTGCAAACTATTTTTTGTGCCCCTAAACGGCGTTTTTTGGAAGAGCAGAACACACCCACAGTACGTAACCGCTGAATCGCACAGCTACAGAACTGCAGAAAATGCTATTCAAAAAAAATGTTGTTTTTTTAGTATAGCACAGTAGAAGAAAACTATTTAGAAATTGTTTATTTCACACACCTCCAAATATGTATAACACACTGCAAACTATTTTTTGTGCCCCTAAACGGCGTTTTTTGGAAGAGCAGAACACACCCACAGTACGTAACCGCTGAATCGCACAGCTACAGAAATGCAGAAAATGCTATTAAAAAAAAATGTTGTTTTTTTAGTATAGCACAGTAGGAGAAAACTATATAGAAATTGTTTATTTCACACACCTCCAAATATGTATAAACACACTGCAAACTATTTTTTGTGCCCCTAAACGGCGTTTTTTGGAAGAGCAGAACACACCCACAGTACGTAACCGCTGAATCGCACAGCTACAGAAATGCAGAGAATGCTATTCAAAAAAAATGTTTTTTTTTTAGTATAGCACAGTAGGAGAAAACTATATAGAAATTGTTTATTTCACACACCTCCAAATATGTATAACACACTGCAAACTATTTTTTGTGCCCCTAAACGGCGTTTTTTGGAAGAGCAGAACACACCCACAGTACGTAACCGCTGAATCGCACAGCTACAGAACTGCAGAAAATGCTATTCAAAAAAAATTTAGTTTTTTTAGTATAGCACAGTAGGAGAAAACTATATAGAAATTGTTTATTTCACACACCTCCAAATATGTATAACACACTGCAAACTATTTTTTGTGCCCCTAAACTGTGTTTTTTGGAAGAGCAGAACACACCCACAGTACGTAACCGCTGAATCGCACAGCTACAGAACTGCAGAAAATGCTATTCAAAAAAAATGTTGTTTTTTTAGTATAGCACAGTAGGAGAAAACTATATAGAAATTGTTTATTTCACACACCTCCAAATATGTATAACACACTGCAAACTATTTTTTGTGCCCCTAAACGGCGTTTTTTGGAAGAGCAGAACACACCCACAGTACGTAACCGCTGAATCGCACAGCTACAGAACTGCAGAAAATGCTATTCAAAAAAAATTTTGTTTTTTTAGTATAGCACAGTAGGAGAAAACTATATAGAAATTGTTTATTTCACACACCTCCACATATGTATAACACACTGCAAACTATTTTTTGTGGCCCTGAATGGCTCTTTTTGCAAGCGTACATTAAAGTGCAAATTTTTATTATTTTTTATTTTTTGCCCTAAACGGGTCTTTTTTTGCACAAGCAAAATAAAATGCAATTTTTTATTTTTTTTTGCCCTATGGGTCTTTTGGAAAAGAGCACAATAAAGTGCCTTTTTTTTCCCCCTAAATGGATCTTTTTCCAAGAGCAGAATACACCCACAGTATGGAAACGGTGTATCTCTCAATGTAATATATGCAGTGCTGGTGCACTGAGCTTGCAGATAAAAGTTAGATTTTCTCTGACACTGGGCTCATGGCAGTGTAAAAAGACTGCACTGCAACACAAACAGGTAAACCTATGCAGATCGCTGATTTTAATCTCTGAATCTGGACTCCTATAAAATATATCTCTCTCTCCCTGAAAGCACCAACAGGAACCTGGCCCTACACTACACTATCTCTCTATCTTTTCCCTCAGATTGCAGAATCAGGACTAACTCATGTATTTTACAATCTCTCCCTATTAGCAACAGCAGCAGCCAAGATCCTCTCCCTATCTATTCTGAAGCAGAGTGACCTGTGTGCTGTGTGCCTCTAGCTTATATAGAAGCTGGGTCACATGTTGCACTGACCTTTAGTAGGCATGGCTATGATGGCCTCTAAGGGCACACCAGCTAATCAAAAGGTGATTGGCTGGCCCCTGAAGCATTTCTAAATGCGTAATTAGATTGCCGAACCCGAACCCGGACTTTTGCGCAAAGTCCGGGTTCGGGTTCAGGAAAAAGCTAAAGTTCGGTACGGACCCGAACTTTACAGTTCGGGTTCGCTCAACACTATTGGTGACCCCAAAGCTGGCAACAACTTCGGTCACACTTTAAGACTAGAGGAAAGAAGGTTTAAACTAAGTTGCTGAGAAGGTTCTTTACAGTTAGAGCAGCAAGGATGTGCAGACCACTGGTGTCAGCTGGAAGTATTGGCTAATTCAAACAACTTCTAGATGTCTTCCTTGATGAAGACAACATATAAAAGGTAGGAAAACCAATTTACACACACTCGAAGACACATTTGCACATATAAATTGGACAGCATAGACCTGTGTCCCATTTCAGTCATACAATATATATCTACCATGTAACTACGTAGTGCTTGCTCTGTATGTGCAGATGCACTTTTGTATATCTGTGTGACTGCCCTTACTCCTAAAAATTTTAGTCTTGCTGTAAATTTAAGACCACATTTAAGTATCATATATTGTACAGCATAAACTATTATTTATAGTATGTCACCAGAGGTGTGTCAAATTTCTGGGAATGTAGAATATTTTATCCAGAGTAGGAGGAGGAGACATTGGAACTATGGCATAAGAATACCTTCTTTTCACAGAAGACTTTGCAACACAAGAAATAAAGCTACAAGCACAGGAACATAAGTTAAAGAACTTTTCTTGAACAGTTGCTGCCACCACAGCTGACGGCCTGTGAGAAATGACAGCTGAAAGGAATAAAAAAGCCACAGTCCTGCAGTTCACTGAGTGTAATATGTAAACACAAGCTGTAACCAATCAGGCTTTTAAGATGCAGCCAATCACCAAAGTTTCCGATGTTGTCACATGAGAGTATCAGATTTTCCTGGCTGGCTGCAGTTCCAGGGTGACTGGTTACATGTTGTGTTTACACATTAAACTCAGTGTAAGATACCAAATGCAAGTATCTAGCAGGGATGACCAGATCAGTGGGTTACACTTCAAAGAATTAGGAACTAGACCAAGTATGATTACACTTACACGTAACCCTTGGAGCTTACAACTCCCTAATGCAGCAAATGCCCCAATGCTGGGATTCCATAGGACACTTGAAGGTTTAGCTCCAGAGTCCTTGACCTATACAGTTACCTCTAGACATGTGCAAAAGGAAAAAATTTGTTTCGTTTCGTTTCGTTTTAATTCGTTAATTAATTAATTTCGTTTAGTTAGATTCGTTAAATTTGCTAAATTCGTTTTCGGATTTCGTTTTGTTTTCGACCGAATTCAAAAATCGGTCGCATTCGAAAATATTTCAACCGAATTCGAAAATATTTCTACCGGATTCGAAATTATTTCAACATGATTCGAAATTATTTCAACCGCATTTGAAACTATTTCAACCGGATTCGAAAATATTTTGCGACCCGACTTTGGGTCCACGTATCTCACGGTCACTTAGTAATAGAAACCCTAAATTTGGAGATGTTATAGTGCTAGTTCTACTGTGTTTGCATACCAAATTTGGGGTTTCTAGCTACAAGTGGCCCCGAGATATGTGGCCCCAAATTCGGGTCGCAAAATGTCATTCTCTGCTGCAGAAATGTTTGACATTTTGCGACCCGATTTTGGGTCCACGTATCTCGGGGTCACTTAGTGATAGAAACCCCAAATGTGGTATGCAAACACAGGAGAACTAGCACTACAACGTCCCCAAATTTGGGGTTTCTATAACCTACTAACCCCGAGATACGTGGACCCAAAGTCGGGTCGCAAAATATTTTAAATTTTAAATAGTTTTAAATGCGGTTGAAATAATTTCGAATCATGTTGATACTATTTAAAGCGGATTCGAAAATATTTTGCGACCCGACTTTGAAAAAAAAAATGAAATTGATTCTAACAGTCTGCAGGAGATCTGCAAAAATAAAAAAAAAGTGAAATGGCTGTTAATAGTCTACAGGAGATCTGCTAAAAAAAGAAATAGATGCTAATAGTCTGCAGGAGACCTGGTGAGAAAACTAAATAGATACTAATAGTCTGCAGGAGATCTGCAAAAAAATAAAAATGCTAATAGTCTGCAGGAGATCTTATGTAAAAAATAGTAATCTGCAAAAAAAAATAAACATGAAATAGATAGTATCTATATTCTATTCTATTCTATTCTATTGTTTTTCTAGTCTATTCTCTATTTCTATTCTAATCTATTCTATCCAAAGTTAAAATTAATTAATTACATTTTTTTAATTCCTACTATTCGAAATTCAAATTTATTCTATTCGAAATTCGAATTTCATAAGATGGTTGCATATTCTTTCTATTTTATTCTATTAAATTATATTTTTTTTCTATTCTGTTCTAATCTTTTCTATTTGAATTATAAATTTTGGAAGATGGTTAGTTACTTACTTATATACATCTGTCACATAAAAAACAAGATGTGAAATGGATGTCGATCGCAAGGCAAGTACATATGCTGTATGTCATTGTCCGAGTGCCACGTGACCGGCCACGAGTGCCACGTGACCGGCCACGAGTGCCACGTGACCTGCCACGTGACCAAGTTGTGGATTGTCCACTTGCCACGTCACCTGCCACAAGTTATGGGGTTCCTAGCACCAAGTGACCCCCAGATATGGGCGATATGTCAAGTGCTTTTCTGCAGCAGAGAATTAAATTTTGCGACCCGACTTTGAGGCCACATATCTCGGGGCCACTTATAGCTAGAAACCCCAAAATATTTGGTATGCAAACACATTACAACTAGCACTACAATAACCCCCAATTTGGGGTTTCTATCACCAAGTAACCCCGTTGTAATGCTAGTTCTACTGTGTTTGCATACCAAATTTGGGGTTTCTAGCTATAAGTGGCCCCGAGATATGTGGCCCCAAAGTCAGGACCAAAATATTTTCGAATCCGGTTGAAATTGTTTCAAATTCAGTTGAAATAATTTCGAATCATGTTGATACTATTTCAACCGGATTCGAAAATATTTTGCGACCCGACTTTGGGTCCATGTATTTTGGGGTTACTTGGTGATAGAAACCCAAAATTTGGAGATTTTGTTATTGCTCGTTCTACTGTGTTTGCATACCAAATTTGGGGTTTCTAGCTACAAGTGGCCCCGAGATATGTGGCCCCAAAATCGGGTCGCAAAATGTCATTCTCTGCTCCAGTAAAGTGCTTGACATTTTGTGACCCGACTTTGGGTCCACGTATCTCGGGGTCACTTAGTTATAGAAACCCCAAATTTGGTATGCTAACACAGAAGAACTAGCACTACAACATCTCCAAATTTGGGGTTTCTATCACCAAGTAACCCCGAGATACGTGGACCCAAATTCGGGTCAAAAATATTTTCGAATCCGTTGAAACAGTTTCAAATGCGGTTGAAATAATTTCGAATCATGTTGATACTATTTAAAATATATTCGAAAATATTTTGCGACCCGACTTTGAAAAAAAAATGAAATTGATTCTAACAGTCTGCAGGAGATCTGCAAAAAAAAAAAAGAAGTAAAATGGCTGTTAATAGTCTACAGGAGATCTGCTAAAAAAATTAAATAAATGCTAATAGTCTGCAGGAGACCTGGTGAGAAAACTAAATAGATACTAATAGTCTGCAGGAGATCTGCAAAAAAAAATGCTAATAGTCTGCAGGAGATCTTATGTAAAAAATAGTAATCTGCAAAAAAAATTAAACATGAAATAGATAGTATCTATATTCTATTCTATTCTATTCTATTGTTTTTCTAGTCTATTCTCTATTTCTATTCTAATCTATTCTATCCAAAGTTAAAATTAATTAATTACATTTTTTTAATTCCTACTATTCGAAATTCAAATTTATTCTATTTGAAATTCGAATTTCATAAGATGGTTGCATATTCTTTCTATTTTATTCTATTAAATTATATATTTTTTCTATTCTGTTCTAATCTTTTCTATTTGAATTATAAATTTTGGAAGATGGTTAGTTACTTACTCATATACATCTGTCACATAAAAAAAAAGATGTGAAATGGATGTCGATCGCAAGGCAAGTACATATGCTGTATGTCATTGTCCGAGTGCCACGTTACCTGCCACGAGTGGCACGTGACCGGCCACAAAAGCCACGTGACCTGCCACGTGACCAAGTTGTGGATTGTCCACTTGCCACGTCACCTGCCACAAGTTATGGGGTTCCTAGCACCAAGTGACACCCAGATATGGGCGATATGTCAAGTGCTTTTCTGCAGCAGAGAATGAAATTTTGCGACCTGACTTTGAGGCCACGTATCTTGGGGCCACTTATAGCTAGAAACCCCAAAATATTTGGTATGCAAACACATTACAACTAGCACTACAATAACCCCAAATTTGGGGTTTCTATCACCAAGTAACCCCGTTGTAATGCTAGTTCTACTGTGTTTGCATACCAAATTTGGGGTTTCTAGCTATAAGTGGCCCCGAGATACGTGGCCCCAAAGTCGGGTCACAAAATGTCATTCTCTGCTGCAGAAAAGTACTTGACATATCGCCCATATCTGGGGGTCACTTGGTGCTAGGAACCCCATAACTTGTGGCAGGTGACGTGGCAAGTGGACAATCCACAACTTGGTCACGTGGCAGGTCACGTGACACTCGAGGCCGTTCACCTGGCACTCATGGCCGGTCACGTGGCACTCGTGGCAGGTGTCGTGGCACTCGTGGCAGGTGTTGTGGCAAGTGGACAATGACATACAGCATATGTACTTGCCTTGCGATCGACATCCGTGACAGCCATTTCACATCTTTTTTTTTATGTGACAGATGTATATAAGTAAGTAAATAACCTTCTTCCAAAATTTATAATTCAAATAGAAAAGATTAGAACAGAATAGAAAAAAAATATAATTTAGAAGAATAAAATAGAAAGAATATACAACCATCTTCTGAAATTCGAATTTCGAATAGAATAAATTTGAATTTCGAATAGTATGAATTCAAATTTTTTAATTAATTAATTTTAACTTTGGATAGAAAAGATTATAATAAAATAGAAAATAGACTAGAAAAACAATAACCCCAAATTTGGGGTTTCTATCACCAAGTAACCCCGAGATACGTGGACCCAAATTCGGGTCACAAAATATTTTCGAATCCGGTTGAAATAGTTTCAAATTCAGTTGAAATAATTTCGAATCATGTTGATACTATTTCAACCGGATTCGAAAATATTTTGCGACCCGACTTTGGGTCCATGTATTTTGGGGTTACTTAGTGATAGAAACCCAAAATTTGGAGATGTTGTAGTGCTAGTTCTACTGTGTTTGCATACCAAATTTGGGGTTTCTAGCTACAAGTGACCCCGAGATATGTGGCCCCAAAATCGGGTCGCAAAATGTCATTCTCTGCTCCAGTAAAGTGCTTGACATTTTGCGACCCGACTTTGGGTCCACGTATCTAGGGGTCACTTAGTGATAGAAACCCCAAATTTGGTATGCAAACACAGGAGAACTAGCACTACAACATCCCCAAATTTGGGGTTTCTATCGCCAACTAACCCCGAGATACGTGGACCCAAAGTCGGGTCGCAAAATATTTTTGAATCCGGTTGAAATAGTTTCAAATGCGGTTGAAATCGTTTTAAATGCGGTTGAAATAATTTCGAATCATGTTGATACTATTTAAAGCGGATTCGAAAATATTTTGCGACCCGACTTTGAAAAAAAAATGAAATTGATTCTAACAGTCTGCAGGAGATCTGCAAAAAAAAGAAGTGAAATGGCTGTTAATAGTCTACAGGAGATCTGCTAAAAAAAGAAATAGATGCTAATAGTCTGCAGGAGACCTGGTGAGAAAACTAAATAAATGCTAATAGTCTGCAGGAGATCTTATGTAAAAAATAGTAATCTGCAAAAAAAATTAAACATGAAATAGATAGTATCTATATTCTATTCTATTCTATTGTTTTTCTAGTGTATTCTCTATTTCTATTCTAATCTATTCTATCCAAAGTTAAAATTAATTAATTACATTTTTTTAATTCCTACTATTCGAAATTCAAATTTATTCTATTCGAAATTCGAATTTCATAAGATGGTTGCATATTCTTTCTATTTTATTCTATTAAATTATATTTTTTTCTATTCTGTTCTAATCTTTTCTATTTGAATTATAAATTTTGAAAGATGGGTAGTTACTTACTTATATACATCTGTCACATAAAAAAAAAGATGTGAAATGGCTGTCATGGATGTCGATCGCAAGGCAAGTACATATGCTGTATGTCATTGTCCGAGTGCCACGTGACCGGCCACGAGTGCCACATGACCGGCCACGTGACCAAGTTGTGGATTGTCCACTTGCCACGTCACCTGCCACAAGTTATGGGGTTCCTAGCACCAAGTGACCCCCAGATATGGGCGATCTGTCAAGTGCTTTTCTGCAGCAGAGAATTAAATTTTGTGACCCGACTTTGAGGCCACGTATCTCGGGGCCACTTATAGCTAGAAATCCCAAAATATTTGGTATGTAAACACATTACAACTGGCACTACAATAACCCCAAATTTGGGGTTTATATCACCAAGTAACCCCGTTGTAATGCTAGTTCTACTGTGTTTGCATACCAAATTTGGGGTTTCTAGCTATAAGTGGCCCAGAGATACGTGGCCCCAAAGTCGGGTCACAAAATGTCATTCTCTGCTGCAGAAAAGTACTTGACATATCGCCCATATCTGGGGGTCACTTGGTGCTAGGAGCCCCATAACTTGTGGCAGGTGACGTGGCAAGTAGACAATCCACAACTAGGTCACATGGCAGGTCACATGGCACTCGTGGCCGTTCACGTGGCACTCGTGGCAGGTCACGTGGCACTCGTGGCCGGTGTCGTGGCACTCGTGGCAGGTGTTGTGGCAAGTGGACAATGACATACAGCATATGTACTTGCCTTGCGATCGACATCCGTGACAGCCATTTCACATCTTTTTTTTTATGTGACAGATGTATATAAGTAAGTAAATAACCTTCTTCCAAAATTTATAATTCAAATAGAAAAGATTAGAACAGAATAGAAAAAAAATATAATTTAGAAGAATAAAATAGAAAGAATATACAACCATCTTCTGAAATTCGAATTTCGAATAGAATAAATTTGAATTTCGAATAGTATGAATTCAAATTTTTTAATTAATTAATTTTAACTTTGGATAGAAAAGATTATAATAAAATAGAAAATAGACTAGAAAAACAATAACCCCAAATTTGGGGTTTCTATCACCAAGTAACCCCGAGATACATGGACCCAAATTCGGGTCACAAAATATGTTCGAATCCGGTTGAAATAGTTTCAAATGCAGTTGAAATAATTTCGAATCATGTTGATACTATTTCAACCGGATTCGAAAATATTTTGCGACCCGACTTTGGGTCCATGTATTTTGGGGTTACTTGGTGATAGAAACCCAAAATTTGGAGATTTTGTAGTGCTAGTTCTACTGTGTTTGCATACCAAATTTGGGGTTTCTAGCTACAAGTGGCCCCGAGATATGTGGCCCCAAAATCGGGTCGCAAAATGTCATTCTCTGCTCCAGTAAAGTGCTTCACATTTTGGGACCCGACTTTGGGTCCACGTATCTCGGGATCACTTAGTTATAGAAACCCCATATTTGGTATGCAAACACAGAAGAACTAGCACTACAACATCTCCAAATTTAGGGTTTCTATCACCAAGTAACCCCGAGATACGTGGACCCAAATTCGGGTCAAAAATATTTTCGAATCCGGTTCGAATTTCGTCCGCAATTTTTAGATTCGAAAAAATTCGGATTCGGTTAAATTCGTTAGTATTGTAATTCGGTAATTCGGATGCATCCGAATGTCCGAATAATGAAAAATTCATCCGAATTTCGATTCGGAACAAAACGAAATGCACATGTCTAGTTACCTCGACACAAGGGTGTCCCATCGCAATTTGATCTTCCACATATGGGTTGCTAGAAACCACTCCACATTTTAACAGCTAAGCAGGTCTACCCAAGGCATTGGTTACCCAATCCAGGTCCATTAATGTACCTGGGGTTGAAGAGATAATGTCTAGGTCAGGACAAGGCTCAAATGGAACTCTTCCTTTCCCAAAAAGACCTGTACCACTCGTAATGTAATAGCGAGTGTAGCTCTCACATCCTAAGTGGGTATCTGCACTACTGGGCCTTGGCGCAACAGAAGCAACTGGCTGCAAAAGGAACGCAGGACAGGCAAAAATAGGGATCGTAGACCAAATGGGTAATCCATGCCAGGCATGCAACAAACAAGGAGACTCAATGGTATTAAAAACTGGCTGGGCAGCAGGCACAAGACCATCAGAGGCAGGCTAGACATTGGGCACCAAACCATCAGAAGCAGGCTGGACATGGGGCACCAGACCATCAGAGGCAGGCTAAACATCAGGCACCTGACCATTAGAGGCAGGTTGTACATTGGACGCTGGACAATCAGAGGCAGGCTGGACATCAGGCACTGGACCACCAGAGGCAGACTGGATATCGGACACCAGACCATCAGAGGCAGGCTGAACATCAGACACCAGACCATCAGAGGCAGGCTGAACATCAGACACCAGACCATCAGAGGCAGGCTTGACATCAGGCATGGAACCACCAGGCTGGGTAGCAGGCACAGAAACCATCAGGCTGGGCAGTGGGCGAGGAACCATCAGGATGGGTAGAGGGCACAGAACCATCAGGCTTGGTAGTGTGCATAGGACGGTGAGGCTGGTCAGTGGACAGAGGATTAGCAAAGTCAGGCAGAGGATCAAAGGGGGTCAAACTAAACAGCAAGCAGAGATGAAAAGGAAATGCTGCTCTTAAAACACGATTTCCATGTAATACACACCCTTGATGAGGCACTCAGGTGCAGGCTCTGCATAGGATCAGAGAACAAACGGATAAACCTGGACAGCCGAACTACGATGCAACACCTTTATTTTATTAAAATCCAATAAGTGACAGTCAGTCAATACAGTACAGAAGGGGAAATACAAGTAACTGACGCATTTCACACCTCGATTAGGTGCTTAGTCATAGCTAGACAGCAAGCAGAGGATACTTATCAATGGAGACTGGACTGTGTCAGCAGGCATGGAGGTAGGCTGAGTTAAAATGTGGAGGTGGACTGTGTGAGATTAGTGATGAGCCGAACACCCCCGGGTTCGGTTCGCACCAGAACCCGCGAACGGACCGAAAGTTCGTACGAACATTAGAACCCTATTAAATACAATGGATGCGAACGTTCGAATTCTAAAGTGCTAATTATAACAACTATTATGCATGTTATTGTCCTAAAAAGGGTTTGGGAACCCGGGTTCTGCACCAGGGGACATGTATCAATGCAAAAAGAAGTTTTAAAAACGGTCGTTTTTCGGGAGCAGTCATTTTAATGATGCATAAAGTGAAAAAAAAAAGTCAAATATTCCTTTAAATATCGTACCTGGGGGGTGTCTAAAGTATGCCTGTGAAGTGCCACGTGTTTCCCGTGTTTAGAACTGTCCCTGCACAAAATGACACTTCTAAAGGAAAAAAAAGCCATTTAAAACTGCTTGCGGCTTTAATGTAATGTCTGGTCCCGGTAATATGGATGAAAATCTTTAAGAAAAATGGCATAGCTACCCCATGACCCCCCCCCCCCCACCCCAGCCCATTACCAGCCCCTTTGGGTCTTGTATGGATATTAAGGGGAACCCCGCACATAAAATAAAAAAGCCCCTATATACTCTGAACAGCCGTATACAGGCGGTGCATACAAGACAGGGACTGTAGGTTTGTTCTTATGTAGAATCTGTTTGTAATTTTGAACAGGTACATTGTTTAAGTGTAGCTCCAGCCCAAAAATCTATTTTTAAACTTTTTGGAAAACACAGGTAAGGGTTATCACCCCTGTAACATTTGTTTTGCTGTCTGTGCCCCTGTTCAGAACATTTCACCTCACTTTCCGTCCCAATGACAACTGTTTTTGAAATGTGGTGTTTTTCTTGAAACAAGGATTGCTGATAAAGCATCAGTACAGAGGAGACACCTTTCTCCCATATTTATTCTTACAGGAGAGAATTTTCCTTCCTAGGGGTAGATTTCCTCTCACTTCCTGTTGTCTTCTTTCGTTTGCAAGTAGGAGTCGTTTGTAAGTTGGATGTTTGAAAGTAGGGACCTGCCGTATATACTCTGCAGAAATAGGCCCCTTAGTTGTTGGTGTTGGCACAACACTGTAAGCACTCACAGTTACTCTTGGTTGGTGCTGGAACGCCCTGCTGTCAACTATTATATCAGGAATTTTAATTACATATAATTGTTGAACAGTGGTAGTAAAAATTGGGGCTTTGATGGTGGTGCTGGTGCCACAACACTGTAAGCCCTGACAGTTACTCTTGGTGGGTGCAGCAATGGGCCCTGCTGTGAATTATTAGATCAAGAATTGTAATTGCATGCCCCTGTTGAACAGGGGCTGAAAAATTGGGCTTTTCGTGGTGGTGGTGGTGGTGGTGGTGTTGCCACAACACTGTAAGCCCTCAGAGTTACTCTTGGTGGGTGCAGGAATGGGCCCTGCTGTGAATTATTAGATCAAGAATTGTAATTACATGCCCCTTTTGAACAGGGGCTGAAAAATTGGGCCTTTCGTGGTGGTGGTGGTGGTGGCGTTGCCACAACACTGTAAGCCCTCAGACTTACTCTTGGTGGGTGCAGGAATGGGCCCTGCTGTGAATTATTACATCAAGAATTGTAATTGCATGCCCCTGTTGAACAGGGGCTGAAAAATTGGGCCTTAGGCACTGGTGGCACAACACTACAACCCCTCACAGATACTGTACTTGGAGCACAGCAATGAGCCCTGTTGCAAAGTATTGCTTCAAAAATTGTAATGACACGCCCCTGTTAAACAGGGGCTGAAAAATTGGGCCTTAGGCACTGGTGGCACAACACTACAACCCCTCACAGATACTGTACTTGGAGCACAGCAATGAGCCCTATGGCAAATTATTGCTAAAAAAATTGTAAGTACACGCCCCTGTAAAACAGGGGCTGAAAAATTGGGCCTTAGCCACTGGTGGCGGCACCCATAAACAAAAATGATCTTCCAAGCTATCATCATCAATCGTATCATTGAGGACTCGGAGGAGGAGGATAGCCAGTCAACATAACAGCACAGGCACTCAGCATCAGCATCAGTCTTGAAGGGACGTGACATGTTAAAATCAATTAGTCTGTTATATCAGCATCAGGTGTGTGGTAGCTGGTGGTGATCCAAGACTGGTTCATCTTGATGAAAGTCAGTCGATCAACCGAGTCGGTGGACAGGCGCACCCTGTGATCCGTGACAAATCCTCCAGCAGCACTGAATGTGCGTTCCGAAAGAACGCTGGATGCAGGACAGGCCAGTAGCTCAATTGCATACTGTGCAAGCTCTGGCCAGTGATCCATCCTCAAGACCCAGTAAGCCAGAGGATTTTCGGTGGGGAAGGTGTCCAAGTCTGACCTTGCCCCTAGATATTCCTGCACCATGTTTATCAGACGCTGGCGATGGTTGCTGGAACCAATCATACTTTGGGGCTGCGGACTAAAGAATTGTCTGAACGCATCGGTCAGACGGCCACCTTCCCCACCGCTCCTTCTTTGACTGGCCGAAGCCTCAGCAACTCGTTGTCCTGGACCAGGAGTTTGTAACCTCCCAGTCTCTGGGAACGCGTTGCACAGACCTTTCTGCAAGGCCTCCCGGAGTTGTCTCATCCTCTGCTCCCTCTGCGACGGTAACATAAGGTCCGCAACCTTACCCTTGTACCGTGGATCAAGGAGAGTGGCCAGCCAGTAATGGTCCCTCTCCTTGATCCGAAGAATACGAGGATCCTTCCGCAGACTTTGCAGGATCAGGGAGGCCATGCAGCGTAGGTTTGCTGAGGCATTCGCTCCGGAGTCCTCTGGGTCACTAAGGACGACATGATCCGCAGTCACCTCCTCCCAGCCACGTACAAGTCCACTGGTTTCTTGGGACTGTAAATCATCCCTAAAAGACTGCTGCTGATGATGCTGAGTGCCAGCCTCCACCTCCATGCTGACACAATCCTCCTCCTCCTCCTCCTCCTCCTCTTCCTCTTCCTGTGCGATGGGTGGGACAGAAGGAACACTGTCTGGGTAAAGGGGGCCTTGAGAGGCAAGGAAGTCCTCCTCTTCCTGCCTCTGTTCTGCCTCAAGTGCCCTGTCCATTATTCCACGCAGCGTGTGCTCCAACAGGTGGACAAGAGGTACAGTGTCACTGATGCATGCACTGTCACTGCTCACCATCCTCGTGGCCTCCTCAAATGGTGCCAGGACAGTGCATGCATCCCTGATCATGCCCCACTGGCGTGGAGAAAAAAAACCAAGCTCCCCTGACCCTGTCCTGGTGCCGTAGTCGCACAGGTACTCATTGATGGCCCTCTGCTGCGTGTGCAGCCGCTGCAGCATGGCCAACGTTGAGTTCCACCTGGTGGGCATGTCACATATAAGGCGGTTCTTGGGCAGGTTCAACTCCTTTTGCAGCTCAGCCAGGCGAGCACTGGCATTATAAGATCTGCGGAAATGCACACAGACTTTCCTGCCCTGCCTCAGGACATCCTGTAAGCCCGGGTACCTGCCCAAGAACCGCTGCACCACCAGGTTAAGGACGTGAGCCACACAGGGCACATGGGTCAGTTGTCCCTGTCGGAGGGCGGAGAGGAGGTTGGTGCCATTGTCGCAAACCACCATTCCTGGCTTAAGCTGGCGTGGCGTCAACCACCTCTCGGCCTGGCCCTGCAGAGCAGACAGGACCTCTGCCCCAGTGTGGCTTCTGTCCCCCAAACACACCAGCGCAAGCACGGCATGGCATCTTTTTGCCTGCGTACTTGCGTAGCCCCGTGAACGGCTACGGAGCACCGCTGGTTCATAGGACAAACCACAGGAAGAGGCCATGGAGGAAGAAGAAGAGGAGGGGGTGGAGGAGAGAGGTGTGTCACAACCAGTAGTAGCATTTTGGAGGCGTGGCGGTGGGACAACCTCCAACACTACTGCACCTTGTCCTGCATCCTTCCCAGCTGCCAAAAGAGTGACCCAATGGGCCGTGAAAGAAAGGTAACGTCCCTGTCCATGCCTGCTGGACCATGAGTCAGCGGTAATATGCACCTTACCGCTGACCGCCCTGTCCAGCGAGGCCAAGACATTGCCTTCCACATGCCGGTAGAGAGCCGGAATAGCCTTCCGTGAGAAAAAGTGGCGTTTGGGAACCTGCCACTGAGGAACCGCACATTGCACAAACTCACGGAAGGGGGCCGAGTCTACCAACTGAAAAGGCAGCAGTTGAAGCGCTAGCAATTTAGCCAAGCTAGCATTCAACCGCTGGGCATGTGGATGGCTGGGAGTGAACTTCTTTTGACGGTCCAGCAGCTGGGGCAGGGAAATTTGCCTGCTAGAATCGGACGTCGGTGTACTGCTAGCAGAGTGGCCGCAAGTACTTGGCTGTGACACACCTAATTCTACACCTTCATTCCTCTCAGTGCATGTTTCAGAGAGGACTGAAGTTATAGTGGGGTTGGAGATCCCAGCTGATGCGGTGCAAGGAGAGGTCCGCTTTGTTCTTTGGTGTGGGTCTTTGAGGTAGGCTTGCCAACGAGCTGCATGGCAGGTCAACATATGTCTGGTCAGGCATGTGGTACCCAAGCGGCTGATGTTTTGGCCACGCGATATACGCTTGAGACATATGTTGCAAACAGCAGCTGTGCGATCTGATGCACTAGCCTCAAAAAAGGCCCACACCAAGGAACTTTTTGAATGACGGGCAGAGGCAGCGCCCTGCACAGGCGGAGCTCTGCAGTGTGATTCCATCGGTGTACTGCCCTTACGCTGGCCACCAAAGGGCATCCTGTCTCGTTGGAGATGTGCCTCCTCCTCATCCTCCTCCTCCTCTCTCCTATTAGGCACCCACGTGGAGTCAGTGACCTCATCATCCCCTCCCTCCTCATCACTGGAGCCAATCTGGCAGTATGCTGCAGCTGCTGGAACATGACTGCCAGATTGGTGTCCTTCTTGAGCATCCCCTCTGTCTGCTCTCACCCTACTGCCTTCCTGTAGCTGGGTTTCATCATCAGACCCTTCGAAACGCTGGGCATCCTCCTGGAGCATGTACCCAACACTGTGCTCAAACAGTTCGGGGGACTCCTCAGGAGGAGGACATGGTGGGTCTAGGGAAGGAGTGACTGATGATGAGTCTGACATTGATACCAGGGAAGAGGACGCTTTGGCAGCTGCTTTGCCAGTACCCTGAGCCTGGGTGAGAGAGGATGAGGAGGAGGAGGAGGGCTTGGTCATCCACTCTACCAAGTCTTCGGCATGATGTGGCTCAACATGTCCAGCTGCCGAAAAGAAGGACAAGCGTGTCCCATGGCCATGTGCTGATGACAATGCACCGCGTCCACGACCAGCACTGTTGCCCCCAGACACAGAGCCTGCTTGCCCTCTTTTATTGCCTCCTGACTGTCTGCCTCTCCTTGTTTGCCTTCCAGACATTCTAATAGATGGCCTGCAGGGAGATGGGAAAAAAGCAATAAGGGCTACCTTCAGGTGTCCTTCTCTGTCCCTTGAAACAAGGACTTGCACAGTGAAAGAAACTGACACTCTCCCTACCTACAGTTTTCTGTCCCTAGAAAAAATGTTTTTTTTAAGCACAATATAGCACAAGGAGAATTCACTCACTGTCCTTCCAGGTCCCTAGAAACAAGGACTTGCACAGTGAAAGAAACTGACACTCTCCCTACCTACAGTTTTCTGTCCCTAGAAAAAATGTTTTTTTTAAGCACAATATAGCACAAGGAGAATTCACTCACTGTCCTTCCAGGTCCCTAGAAACAAGGACTTGCACAGTGAAAGAAACTGACACTCTCCCTACCTACAGTTTTCTGTCCCTAGAAAAAATGTTTTTTTTAAGCACAATATAGCACAAGGAGAATTCACTCACTGTCCTTCCAGGTCCCTAGAAACAAGGACTTGCACAGTGAAAGAAACTGACACTCTCCCTACCTACAGTTTTCTGTCCCTAGAAAAAATGTTTTTTTTAAGCACAATATAGCACAAGGAGAATTCACTCACTGTCCTTCCAGGTCCCTGGAAACAAGGACTTGCACAGTGAAAGAAACTGACACTCTCCCTACCTACAGTTTTCTGTCCCTAGAAAAAATGTTTTTTTTAAGCACAATATAGCACAAGGAGAATTCACTCACTGTCCTTCCAGGTCCCTGGAAACAAGGACTTGCACAGTGAAAGAAACTGACACTCTCCCTACCTACAGTTTTCTGTCCCTAGAAAAAATGTTTTTTTTAAGCACAATATAGCACAAGGAGAATTCACTCACTGTCCTTCCAGGTCCCTAGAAACAAGGACTTGCACAGTGAAAGAAACTGACACTCTCCCTACCTACAGTTTTCTGTCCCTAGAAATTTTTTTTTTTTTAAGCACAATATAGCACAAGGAGAATTCACTCACTGTCCTTCCAGGTCCCTAGAAACAAGGACTTGCACAGTGAAAGAAACTGACACTCTCCCTACCTACAGTTTTCTGTCCCTAGAAAAAATGTTTTTTTTAAGCACAATATAGCACAAGGAGAATTCACTCACTGTCCTTCCAGGTCCCTGGAAACAAGGACTTGCACAGTGAAAGAAACTGACACTCTCCCTACCTACAGTTTTCTGTCCCTAGAAAAAATGTTTTTTTTAAGCACAATATAGCACAAGGAGAATTCACTCACTGTCCTTCCAGGTCCCTGGAAACAAGGACTTGCACAGTGAAAGAAACTGACACTCTCCCTACCTACAGTTTTCTGTCCCTAGAAAAAATGTTTTTTTTAAGCACAATATAGCACAAGGAGAATTCACTCACTGTCCTTCCAGGTCCCTGGAAACAAGGACTTGCACAGTGAAAGAAACTGACACTCTCCCTACCTACAGTTTTCTGTCCCTAGAAAAAATGTTTTTTTTAAGCACAATATAGCACAAGGAGAATTCACTCACTGTCCTTCCAGGTCCCTAGAAACAAGGACTTGCACAGTGAAAGAAACTGACACTCTCCCTACCTACAGTTTTCTGTCCCTAGAAAAAATGTTTTTTTTAAGCACAATATAGCACAAGGAGAATTCACTCACTGTCCTTCCAGGTCCCTGGAAACAAGGACTTGCACAGTGAAAGAAACTGACACTCTCCCTACCTACAGTTTTCTGTCCCTAGAAAAAATGTTTTTTTTAAGCACAATATAGCACAAGGAGAATTCACTCACTGTCCTTCCAGGTCCCTAGAAACAAGGACTTGCACAGTGAAAGAAACTGACACTCTCCCTACCTACAGTTTTCTGTCCCTAGAAAAAATGTTTTTTTTAAGCACACTATAGCACAAGCACAAAAGACACTGACACTCTCCCTACCTATCCTTCTCTTTCCCTAAACTAAAGGAATCCAGGTTAAGCAAGAAAGAAATAAAAGTCACTGTCCCTGCCTATGCTGCTCTATCCCTGCTCCGGAACACACTACACTAGGCCGCCGTGCTGGCGGCCTTTTATAGTGTGGGGCGTGTACTAAACCCCCTCAGCAATAATTGGCCACAGGCATCCTGCCTGTGGCCAATCATTGCTCTCCTCGCTGCCGGCGCTGTGATTGGCCAAGCATGCGGGGTCACAGTGCATGCTTGGCCAATCACAGCGCCTGGATGACACTGCGATGGCGTAGTGCATTGTGGGCCGTTCGCGTCACTCGAATTTGGTGCGAACGGCCCAAATCGTTCGATCTTCGTCGAACGATCGAACAGCCGATGTTCGAGTCGAACGTATGTTCGACTCGAACACGAAGCTCATCCCTATGTGAGATCAGAAGGCATGGAGGCAGACTGAGCCGAATCAGTAGGCATGGATGCAGACTGGACCCATTCAGCAGGCATGGAGACAAGCCTAGTACACACGGCCGAGAATCTTGTCGCAAAAAAAAACGTTGTTTTTCTCGACGGGTTTCTTGTCAAGCTTCCCTTGCATACACACTGTCAATCCAAAATGTCGTTGGTCTAAAGCGCAGTGACGTACAACACGTACAACGGCAGTATAAGGGGAAGTTCCATTCTCATGGCGCCACCCCTTGGGCTGCTTTTGCTAATCTCGTGTTACTGCGTGTTAGTAAAAGTTTAGTGAGAGACGATTCGTGCTTTTCAGTCTTCGTGCTTTCAGTTCGTTACAGCGTGACGAATGTGCTATCTCCATTACGAACGCTAGTTTTACAAGAAGGTGCGCTCCCGTCTCATACTTGATTCTGACCGTGCGCGGTTTTTGGAGACTCGGAAAAGCATACACACGAACGGTTTTCTCGTCCAAAAACAGTCTGACGAGAATCACGACGAGAAAACTGAGACTCCCAATTAGAAAAAAGAAAGCTGGTTTTCTTTTTTTCTCGTCGAGATTCACAACAGTTTTCTCAACGAGAAACCATACACGCGAACGGTTTTCTCGGCAAGAAAGCTCTCACAACACTTTTCTTGTCGTTTCTTGCCGAGAAAACTGGTCGTATGTACAAGGCTACAGACTGGGTTTGATCAGCAGACACAAAGGCAGACTGGACCCAATCAGCAGCCATGCAGGCAGACTGGACCCAATCAGTAGCTAGGAGTAGACTGGACCCAACCAGCAGGCATGACGGTGGATTGAACCTGATCAGCAGGCATGGAAGCGAACTGGATCCGATCAGCAGGTATGGAGGCAGAAACTAGTAGGCTTGTGCACAACGGAAAAATTCGGTTAGTTTCGGTTAGTTTCTTTTCGGTCCTGTTGATTCGTAATCATTCGTAATTTTGCTAGACGGGATTTTTCGTGTTCGGACTAATTCGTATTTTCGCAAGCGACATTTTTCGTTGAATTTTTAGTTGATTTATAATTCGTACTTTCGGTAGAGTACATTGTTTTTCGTTGATTCTGGACACAACTCCTACTTTCGTAACTTTTTTTGGGTTCGTTGATTCGTAATTTTCTGTGTCTCTCTCACAACGACGCTGCCTATTATGCCTAATGTGCTTCGAATGGATTTGTACTTTTCTAAATACATAGCGGTTATTTGTAACGATTCGAAATCTCGTATTTTACTTTCGTTTTTTACATGCGGCTATAGCCTCCGCCCCTGTACACCATTTTGAGAGGGTTCAGCACGGTGAGGGAGAAGCAGAGAGCAGAGCAGAGTGTTATTGTGCTTCGAATGGATTCGAAATCTCGTATTTTACTTTCGTTTTTTACATGCGGCTATAGCCTCCGCCCCTGTACACCATTTTGAGAGGGAGTTCAGCACGGTGTGGGAGAAGCAGAGAGCAGAGCAGAGTGAGTGTTATTGTGCTTCGTATGGATTCGTACATTCGTAACTTTTTCATAACGAATTATGCCGAAGACATTTGGGCATTCGCTATTTGCGGTATAATTTATTTCGGATTCGGTCTTATTCGTAATTGCTTTGTTCGGAAATTCGAATGCTTCCGAATGTCCGAAAGTTGCTAAATTCGGACGAATTTCAATTCGTTACGAAACGAATTGCACAAGCCTAGAAACTAGCACAGGCTACAGGAAATGCTCCTTTTGGCTCTGGGAATAACAGTGCCACCAGCAGGAGATCTCTATTTCAGATCTCAGTTTAATCTATTTTAGCTGTCCTAATAAAAGCACCAGTATCAATCAGTATCTATACCAGTGTTGCCAACCCCCTGAAGTGAAATTTACTGGCAAGGATGCCAAAATTTCTGCACGGCACCAATTTCTTACTGGCAAAAATAATGAAGATTACTGGCAGAGCCGCATTTTTTACTGATGCTGCAAAAAAGTACCTAAAATTACGGTTTTTAGTACTAAACAGTGCAAATATCAATATTTCAACTATAAACACACAGCTAATGCTAATATCAATGTGTTTAAGTTAAACAAAAAAGGGATTTTTATAACAGCTTACCTGTAAAATCCTTTTCTTGGAGTACATCACGGGACACAGAGCGACTTAGTCATTACTAATGGGTTATATAGATTACCTTCAGGTGTTGGCACTGGCCAATTCCAAACCGGAAGTACCCTCCCCTATATAAGCCCCTCCCACCCGGGAGCACCTCAGTTTTGTAGCCAAGCAATAAGTGTCCCAAAAAGAGGGGTGGGAGCTCTGTGTCCCGTGATGTACTCCAAGAAAAGGATTTTACAGGTAAGCTGTTATAAAAATCCCTTTTTCTTTTTCGTACATCACGGGACACAGAGCGACTTAGTCATTACTAATGGGACGTCCCAAAGCAATGCCAAATGAGGGGAGGGATACATAAGCTGGGCGCCATCAGGCATGAGGATCTTTTGCGGCCTGCAACACACTGCGCCCAAAGGCGACATCCTCCTGACTTCTAACGTCTACCTGGTAGAACCTAGTAAACGTGTGTACCGAAGACCATGTTGCGGCCTTACATACTTGAGCCAGGGAGGCCTGGTGATGCACTGCCCATGAAGTTCCAACTGCTCTTGTGGAGTGCGCCCTAACTTTGAACGGAGGCGGTCTCTTTCTCAAGCCATAGGCTTGTATTATGACCTGTCGAATCCACTTGGCTAAAGTAGATTTTGATGCTGCCTGACCCTTTCTGGGGCCTTCCGGCAGAACAAATAAAGAATCCGTTCTGCGAATCTGAGCAGTGGCTTTTAGATAAGCTTTAACTGCTCTTACTACATCCAAAGAATGTAATAACTTTTCCTCTACCGAGCTAGGTTTGGGGAAAAAAGAAGGAAGAACCACATCTTGGTTCAAATGAAACCTCGATACCACCTTAGGAAGAAAGGCTGGATGAGGACGTAATACTACTCTGTCCTTATGGACAACCAGATATGGCTCCTTACAGGACAAGGCTGCTAATTCCGATACTCTTTTAGCCGAACAAACGGCTACTAAGAAAATCAATTTCCTGGTGAGAAGAACCAAGGAAATGTGTTGTAATGGTTCAAACGGTTGTTTCTGTAGAACCGACAGAACCAGGTTTAAGTCCCAAGGACATATGGGAATACTAACCGGAGGACTAATACGCATCACTGCTTGTATAAAGGCTTTGACTAGTGAATGCGAAGCCAAGGGCCTTTGAAAAAATATTGACAAGGCCGAAATCTGACCCTTGATAGTACTCAAGGCAAGCTTCCTATCTACAGCCCACTGTAGGAAGTCCAAAATCCTCCCTATCACGTACTTACGTGGATGCCATTTCTTGGCCTCACACCACGTAATGTATGCTTTCCAGATCCTATAATAGATCTGCCTGGATACCGGTTTCCTGGCATTGATCATGGTAGATACCACAGAATTAGAGAGCCCTCTCTTTTTCAGAATGTGGGCTTCAATAGCCAGGCCGTCAAACCTAGGGCTGGTAAGGAAGGGTGGTATATCGGTCCCTGCGACAGCAGGTCCGGACGATGTGGGAGGGTCCAAGGACTCCTCACTGACATTTTTACAATCTCCGCGTACCATGCCCTTCGGGGCCACGCTGGAGCCACCAGAATCACTGGTTTCTTTTCTACCCTGATTCTGCGTAGTAATCGCGGTAACAATTGTGGCGGTGGGAATGCATATATCAGCTCGAACTGATCCCAAGGGAACACTAGGGCATCCGAGCCGCAAGCTAGGGGATCCCTTGTGCGAGACACAAATCTGTCCACCTTTGCGTTGAATCTGGATGCTAGCAGATCTACATCCGGTGTTCCCCACCGCTGGCATATTGCCTGGAAAACCTCGGGGTGAAGAGACCATTCCCCCGGGCATAATTGCTGGCGACTTAAAAAGTCCGCTCTCCAATTTTCCACTCCTGGGATGAAAACCGCGGATATGGCTGGGACATATTTTTCTGCCCACTCCAGGATGCAATTTGCTTCCCTCTGGGCTGCACGACTCTTGGTGCCACCCTGGTGATTGATATATGCCACTGCCGTGGCATTGTCTGATTGAATTCTGACAGGGGACCCTTGGAGTTTGGATGTCCATGCTACTAGGGCATACCGGGCTGCTCGTATCTCTAAGAGATTGATGGGCAGGGCCTTTTCTGCTTCTGACCACTTGCCCTGGAGAGACCATTGCTCCAGTACTGCCCCCCAGCCTATGAGGCTGGCATCTGTAGTGACCACCTTCCAAGAAACCGGACTGAAGGGTTTCCCTCTTTCCAGATTCTGGGGCACCAACCACCAATGGAGGCTCTTGCGAACGGAAGGGGACAGGGACATTGGTAAGTCTAAAGCCTGAACTTTTTTGTTCCAGGCTGACAGTATGGCCCTTTGCAAATTCCTTGAATGGAATTGACCGTAGGGTACCGCTTCGAATGAAGCCACCATCTTTCCCATCAGCCTCATGCAGAGGCGTATGGATGGTTTTCTTTTTGTACCCACTAAGTGGGTCAAATCTTTTAAAGACGACACCTTCTCTGGAGGTAAGAAAATCTTTCTCTGATTTGAATCCAGCCTTAGCCCTAAGTATTCCAGACTTTTGACTGGTCTTAGAGCTGACTTGTCCCGGTTGATAATCCAACCATGATATTCCAGATACTCGATTGTCTTGTGAATAGCTACTTCCAGCTTTTCCACTGAGTGGTCTATTAGTAGCAGGTCGTCTAGATATGCCATTATCGTTACACCCTGTGTTCTTAGATTGGCCAATAATGGGGCCAGAATTTTTGTGAATACTCGTGGTGCTGTGGCCAGACCGAAAGGTAAGGCTCTGAACTGAAAATGGCGCCCTTCTACTGCAAAGCGTAGAAATTTCTGGTGGGCCGGAAAGATGGGAATATGCAGATAAGCATCCTTTATGTCGATCGAGGCTAGCCATTCCTGCCCTTGTAGGGCGGTGGCCACCGATCGGATCGACTCCATCCGAAAAGTCCTGATATTTAGGAACTTGTTTAGCCCTTTTAGATTTAATATGGGCCTCACGTCCCCATTTGGTTTGGGGACTGTGAAAAGGTTCGAGTAAAACCCGAATCCGCTTTCTTCCAGGGGAACCTTCATGATTACACCTTGGAGCAATAGTTGTTCTAGTGCCAGAAGGAGGGATTCTCTCTTTTGGGGATCTCTTGGCACGTTTGACCTCATAAATTGGGCAGGAGGAGTGCCTTTTAACTCCAGCTTGTATCCCAGACTTACTGCGGAGAGCACCCATCTGTCTCTGATGGTGTCCCGCCAGGTCTCTGTGAACAACTGAAGTCTTCCCCCCACCCGATTGAGTGGGGGCAACGCTTCATGCCTTGGGGGGAGGTTTTGTACCTCTCTTAATCCAGGGCTTCTTGTTACCCTGTGATTGATTTCTGCCCTTGTTCTTAACCGGTAAGAGTGAACTTTTACCGGCAGAAATTTTCTGGATATATTTGTCCAGATCTTCTCCAAATAAGCGTTCTCCATGAAATGGGAAGCTAACCAGCAGTTTTTTACAGGGAGCTTCAGCAGACCAGTTTTTGAGCCACAGAAGCCTACGCATATGTACTATAGACAGCGTAAAGCGGGAGGCCTGTTGGATTGTATCCTTTATGGCGTCCACCGCAAAACACAAGGCTCTAGGCAGGTCAGCTAGGGCAAGAGCCTGCTGATCTGGTAAGTCCCTTAAGACTTGTTTCAACTGATCTTTCACTGCTTGGCAGACTCCAATCGCTGCTACCGCAGGTTGTGTCACCATACTTGCTGTAGAGAAAGCAGATTTTAGTAAAGACTCCAATTTTTTATCTATTGGGTCTTTGAACATTGGAACATTATCTACTGGACATGTCAGTGATTTGTTAACAGAAGAGATGGCTGCGTCCACTGTAGGGACCCTCCATTTTCTTATGAACTTATCCTCCATGGGATAGATCACCGGAAATCTCTTGGGGGGAGCAAATATTTTATCAGGATGCTCCCAATCCTGGTAAATAAGCCCTTCTAATAAAGGGTGGATTGGGAAGGAACAGACAGCCTGGGGAGCTTTTAGCGACCCCAGCGAGGAAACCGTAGTGGATGGTGGTTCCGCCAGAGGCATTTTAAATGCTGATCGGACCATATTAGTCAGAGACTGAACCCATAATCTTTCAGCCTGAGAAGCTGAGAAAGGTTCTTCCACTGTTGATTCCTCCATAACTGAATCAACCTCATCCTGATCCCCTTCAGGTAGGTCGATCTCTGTGTGGGGCTGTTCCTCCACTAACAGGCACTCTGAAGGAGGAGACGGAGATCGGACGCGCTTTTCCTGAGACAGGGAAGCAGCGATCAATGCTGTTAATCTCTCTTCCAATCCTCCCAGAGTTGAGGATAAAACCTCCTCTGTTATATATACAGGAGCAGGTGGACTGGGGACAGCCGCAGCACCAGGCATTCCTGCGGGGTTTCTACGGCTACTGACCTCTGAATTCTCAGGGAAGATTGGTGCAGTACAAGCATGCCCAATATCCTCAGAGCCCGATGGAGACCCCTTTGGCTTCCTGGAAGATCTATTTCCGGAGCGTCTGGACGACATATCCTTTAAGCACAAAGCTGAGGTATTCCCGTCGTCATACACCAATTTTGCTGGTAATAGTCTAACACAGGTGCTGCTATATACCAGCTGGTGTCCACTAAAGTGCCTTTCTATGGGGATGCCTGCATCAACTGCCTCTGTGTGCCACTGTTTGTTGCTAGCTCTGTTTGCATGCAGCTGACACTTGTACTGTGTCTTTTAACCATGCTGGGACGCCTGCACATGCGCAGAAGCACCGCGGCGCGCATCGAGCGTCATCCACCCGCCCCGCCCCTTTTTTTCATAGGAGGCGCGTGCACGCGCCCGCGCGCACGCCCGTGCGCCATTGGCGCCCTTTTCGAAATCAAACAGGGGACTAGGAGCCAGGGCCCTTTTTGCCGGAGGGCCTGTGCGGTGGATGAGCGCAGCAACAGGGCAGAGGAAGTGGATTCCCACAGAGAAACTTACCAGCTGCCTGGATCTTTTGACTTGAGAAAACCAAAGATCCACATGACAAGAAAAATGGACTACAGCGGCCTCTAGTGGTTTAACACAGGTACCGCGGTCCCTGTTTTTTTTTTTTTTTTTTTTCTTGACTACTATTAAAATTTTACATTTTCAGTAGTTATAGGCAAACACAGATATTTTGCGGGAATACCGTTAGGTAACAGACAGAAAGACAAATTAGGCTTGGGGGTCCCCCAATAGAACCAAGTTCCTGGGGGCCCCCACTTACCTGATCCCCGCCCCAGGACTTTGTTTGGTCCACAGAAGTCCAAACTTCACCTATCACGGCAGGCATTGTAATTAAACCTTCAGGGACCGGGTTCCCAAGGATTCCACTCCCCTGGACCTGTATAGCACCCTGCACAGACAACATCTTGGTCGTGGGTATGACCAGAGCTCTGAATCCCAGGGTCCAGCCCTCCTAAGAGAAGCATTACAGGCAAAACCTTGCTCTTCTGCTGCAAGGCCCGGGTACCGACCGTTTAGCTATGAAGCTTTTTTGGTGGGATCCGGAACAGCTTACTAAGGCCCAAAAGAACCTGTACGCAAGCCCAGTGAAAACACATGTTACTCTTTGGCCAACACCTTAGACACTGGCAAAAAACTGAGGTGCTCCCGGGTGGGAGGGGCTTATATAGGGGAGGGTACTTCCGGTTTGGAATTGGCCAGTGCCAACACCTGAAGGTAATCTATATAACCCATTAGTAATGACTAAGTCGCTCTGTGTCCCGTGATGTACGAAAAAGAAAGTAAAAAAACATATTTCTCAATTCACATGAAGGTTAGGATACTATAACCCAGCCAGCACAGAGTTCCCTCTTACATCAGAGTCTGCAGGATGCCCCCTTACAGTGCAAGGGAACTCTTATGTAAAGGGGAACGCTGCAGATCATGATGTAAGGGGGAACTCTGATGTGGAGGGGGGCTCTGGTGAATAGAGACCACCTTCCACAGAGTGAATACACTAAGGTAAGGGGGGGTACTAATATAAGGGGGAAACCTTTATATCAGTGCCCCCTTACATTATTGTATTCATTCACCTCCTTACATCAGTGACCCCCCCCCCCTCAGAATGGCCTGGCGGCACTGTCACTTACCTCCTCTCGGGTGCACAGTGTGGGGCTCAGTCAGACGGCTCCAGCTTGGTGGCTCTGATCTCCTCTTCCCAGTCCACACGTCTGTTTCTTCCTGGGCCGTAACCCCCATCCCGGCGGCACTCCCACTCTTGACTCCTTTCTAGGATCCCCTCAGAGACTGTAGACATGACAAGAGATGGTCAGAGGCTGCGGACACACGATACAGGAGGGGGACAGAGACTGCAGACACACTACAGGAGGTGGACAGAGGCTACGGACACACTACAGGAGGTGGACAGAGGCTACGGACACACTACAGGAGGGGGACAGAGGCTGCGGACACACTACAGGAGGGGGACAGAGGCTGCGGACACACTACAGGAGGTGGACAGAGGCTACGGACACACTACAGGAGGGGGACAGAGGCTGCGGACACACTACAGGAGGGGGACAGAGGCTGCGGACACACTACAGGAGGGGGACAGAGGCTGCGGACACACTACAGGAGGGGACAGAGGCTGCGGACACACTACAGGAGGGGGACAGAGGCTGCGGACACACTACAGGAGGGGGACAGAGGCTGCGGACACACTACAGGAGGTGGACAGAGGCTGCGGACACACTACAGGAGGGGGACAGAGGCTGCGGACACACTACAGGAGGGGGACAGAGGCTGCGGACACACTACAGGAGGGGGACAGAGGCTGCGGACACACTACAGGAGGGGGACAGAGGCTGCGGACACACTACAGGAGGGGGACAGAGGCTGCGGACACACTACAGGAGGGGGACAGAGGCTGCGGACACACTACAGGAGGGGGACAGAGGCTGCGGACACACTACAGGAGGGGGACAGAGGCTGCGGACATACTACAGGAGGTGGACAGAGGCTGCGGACATACTACAGGAGGGGGACAGAGGCTGCGGACATACTACAGGAGGGGGACAGAGGCTGCGGACATACTACAGGAGGGGGACAGAGGCTGCGGACACCACCACATTACTTCTGCACATCATCAGTGTGCTGTGTCCTCCTCCTGTGCCCCTTTCACCACTCCACAGGTCAGGGCAGCACTGTGCTGCCCTGACCTGTGAAGAGGTGAAAGGGACACAGGAACCAGAGGAGGATACAGCACACTGATGATGCTGTCCCCTTGTATCCCCCCCTGTTTCACTGACCTTGAGTCCGTCCTCCTCACCCCTGGCTGGGCCCTGTCAGTGCTCCGCTCCGAGTCCTCCACCGACCACCTATGATGAGTGCATGGCATGCACTCACTGCAGGTGTCCCGCCACTGCCGCCAGCCACTGTGGCCTTTTCAAAAATGGCGCCAGCGGCGCCATCACGTTACTGCGTGTGCGCCGCCACCACCCGGCCGAGTTCCGAATGCGCTCGGCCGGCGCATTCGGAACGGCGCATGCGCAGTTGTATGGCCGGCTCGCGGCCATCTTTTTTATGGGCGCCGGTGTCCATAAACGGACTTTTACGTACAGCCCGAAAAATGGGTTAAATCGCGGGCTGTACATAAATCTACGTACGGTTGGCAACACTGGGCTGCGGACATACTACAGGAGGGGGACAGAGGCTGCGGACATACTACAGGAGGGGGACAGAGGCTGCGGACATACTACAGGAGGGGGACAGAGGCTGCGGACATACTACAGGAGGGGGACAGAGGCTGCGGACATACTACAGGAGGGGGACAGAGGCTGCGGACATACTACAGGAGGGGGACAGAGGCTGCGGACACCACCATATTACTTCTGCACATCATCAGTGTGCTGTGTCCTCCTCCTGTGCCCCTTTCACCACTCCACAGGTCAGGGCAGCACTGTGCTGCCCTGACCTGTGAAGAGGTGAAAGGGACACAGGAACCAGAGGAGGATACAGCACACTGATGATGCTGTCCCCTTGTATCCCCCCCTGTTTCACTGACCTTGAGTCCATCCTCCTCACCCCTGGCTGGGCCCTGTCAGTGCTCCGCTCCGAGTCCTCCACCGACCACCTATGATGAGTGCATGGCATGCACTCACTGCAGGTGTCCCGCCACTGCCGCCAGCCACTGTGGCCTTTTCAAAAATGGCGCCAGCGGCGCCATCACGTTACTGCGTGTGCGCCGCCGCCGCCCGGCCGAGTTCCGAATGCGCTCGGCCGGCGCATTCGGAAAGGCGCATGCGCAGTTGTATGGCTGGCTCGCGGCCATCTTTTTTATGGGTGCCGGTGCCCATAAACGGACTTTTACGTACAGCCCGAAAAAGGGGTTAAATCGCGGGCTGTACGTAAATCTACGTACGGTTGGCAACACTGGTGTAGGGAGAGAGAAGGATAGGCAGGGAGAGTGTCAGTGTCATATTCTTTGCTAAACCTTGTGTGCAGGGAGAGAGAAGGATAGGCAGGGGACAGTGTCAGTGTCATATTCTTTGCTAAACCTTGTGTGCAGGGAGAGAGAAGGATAGGCAGGGAGAGTGTCAGTGTCATATTCTTTGCTAAACCTTGTGTGCAGGGAGAGAGAAGGATAGGCAGGGGACAGTGTCAGTGTCATATTCTTTGCTAAACCTTGTGTGCAGGGAGAGAGAAGGATAGGCAGGGAGAGTGTCAGTGTCATATTCTTTGCTAAACCTTGTGTGCAGGGAGAGAGAAGGATAGGCAGGGGACAGTGTCAGTGTCATATTCTTTGCTAAACCTTGTGTGCAGGGAGAGAGAAGGATAGGCAGGGAGAGTGTCAGTGTCATATTCTTTGATAAACCTTGTGTGCAGGGAGAGAGAAGGATAGGCAGGGGACAGTGTCAGTGTCATTGTTGCTAAGCCTCCTGCACAGTATACACCTGAAACTAGCCCGTATTGCTGTGTTTTCCTGGTGTGTTACACTAACAGGCATTTGCAGCACTTACAGCGGGCGGAGTGTGCTTCCTGCTAAACATACCCCTGAAGCTAGCCCGTATTGCTGTGTTTTCCTGGTGTGTTACACTAACAGGCATTTGCAGCACTTACAGCGGGCGGAGTGTGCTTCCTGCTAAATATACACCTGAAGCTAGCCCCTATTGCTGTGTTTTCCTGGTGTGTTACACTAACAGGCATTTGCAGCACTTACAGCGGGCGGAGTGTGCCTCCTGCACATTATACACCTGAAGCTAGCCCTTATTGCTGGAGCTTTTTTTCTTTTGTGTTACACTAACAGGCATTTGCAGCACTTACAGCGGGCGGAGTGTGCTTCCTGCAAAATAAACACCTGAAGCTAGCCCTTATTGCTGTTTTTTCCTGTTGTGTTACACAGGCAGTCATCTGCAGCACTTACAGCGGGCGTTGTGTGCTTCCTGCAAAATATACACCTGAAGCTACCCCTTATTGCTGGTTTTCCCATCTCCCTGCAGGCCATTGCAATGTCTGGAAGGCCAACAAAGAGAGGCAGACAGTCACGAGCCAATAAAAGAGGGCAAGCAGGCTCTGTGTCTGGGGGCAACAGTGCTGGTCGTGGACACGGTGCATTGTCATCAGCACATGAGCCGCATCATGCCAAAGACTTGGTAGAGTGGATGACCAAGCCCTCCTCATCCTCCTCATCCTCTCACCCAGGCTCAGGGTACTGGCAAAGCAGCTGCCAAAGCGTCCTCTTCCCTCGTATCAATGTCATCATCAGTCACTCCTTCCCTAGACCCACCATGTCCTCCTGAGGAGTCCCCCGAACTGTTTGAGCACAGTGTTGGGTACATGCTCCAGGAGGATGCCCAGCGTTTCGAAGGGTCTGATGATGATACCCAGCTAGAGGAAGGCAGTAGCGTGAGAGAAGAAAGAGGGGATGCTCAAAAAGGACACCAATCTGGCAGTCATGTTCCAGCAGCTGCAGCATACTGCCAGATTGGCTCCAGTGATGAGGTGGGAGGGGATGATGAGGTCACTGACTCCACGTGGGTGCCTAATAGGAGAGAGGATGAGGAGGAGACACATCTCCAACGAGGCAGGATTCCCTCGGGGGGCCAGCGTAAGGGCAGAACACCGACTGAATCACACCGCAGAGCTTCGCCTGTGCAGGGCGCTGCCTCTGCCCGTTATTCAAAAAGTTCTTTGGTGTGGGCCTTTTTTGAGTCGAGTGCATCAGATCGCACAGCTGCTGTTTGCAACATATGTCTCAAGCATATATCGCGTGGCCAAAACATCAGCCGCTTGGGCACCACTTGCTTGACCAGACATATGTTGACCTGACATGCAGCTCGTTGGCAAGCCTACCTTAAAGACCCACACCAAAGAACAAACCGGACCTCTCCTTGCACCGCATCAGCTGGGATCTCCAACCCCACTATACCTTCAGTCCTCTCTGAAACCTGCAATGAGAGGAATGAAGGCGTAGAATTAGGTGTGTCACAGCCAAGTACTTGCGGGCACTCTGCTAGCAGTACACCGACGTCCGATTCTAGCAGGCAAATTTCCCTGCCCCTGCTGCTGGACAGTCAAAAGAAGTTCACTCCCAGCCATCCACATGCCCAGGGGTTGAATGCTAGCTTGGCTAAATTGCTAGCGCTTCAACTGCTGCCTTTTCAGTTGGTAGACTCTGCCCCCTTCCGTGAGTTTGTGCAATGTGCGGTTCCTCAGTGGCAGGTTCCCAAACGCCACTTTTTCTCACGGAAGGCGATTCCGGCTCTCTACCGGCATGTGGAAGGCAATGTCTTGGCCTCGCTGGACAGGGCGGTCAGTGGTAAGGTGCATATTACCGCTGACTCATGGTCCAGCAGGCATAGGCAGGGACGTTACCTTTCTTTCACGGCCCATTGGGTCACTCTTTTGGCAGCTGGGAAGGATGCAGGACAAGGTGCAGTAGTGTTGGAGGTTGTTCCGCCGCCATGCCTCCAAAATGCTACTACTGGTTGTGAGACACCTCTCTCCTCCACCCCCTCCTCTTCTTCTTCCTCCATGGCCTCTTCCTGTGCTTTGTCCTTGGAACCAGCGGTGCTCCGTAGGCGTTCAAGGGGCTACGCAAGTACGCAGGCAAAAAGATGCCATGCCGTGCTTGCGCTGGTGTGTTTGGGGGACAGGAGCCACACTGGGGCAGAGGTTCTGTCTGCTCTGCAGTGGCAGGCCGAGAGGTGGTTGACGCCACGCCAGCTTAAGCCAGGAATGGTGGTTTGCGACAATGGCACCAACCTCCTCTCCGCCCTCCGACAGGGACAACTGACTCATGTGCCCTGTGTGGCTCACGTCCTTAACCTGGTGGTGCAGCGGTTCTTGGGCAGGTACTCGGGCTTACAGGATGTCCTGAGGCAGGCCAGGAAAGTCTGTGTGCATTTCCGCAGATCTTATAATGCCAGTGCTCGCCTGGCTGAGCTGCAAGAGGAGTTGAACCTGACCAAGAACCGCCTTATATGTGACATGCCCACCAGGTGGAACTCAACGTTGGCCATGCTGCAGCGGCTGCACATGCAGCAGAGGGCCATCAATGAGTACCTGTGCGACTACGGCACCAGGACAGGGTCAGGGGAGCTTGGTTTTTTTTCACCACGCCAGTGGGTCATGATCAGGGATGCATGCACTGTCCTGGCACCATTTGAGGAGGCCACGAGGATGGTGAGCAGTGACAGTGCATGCATCAGTGACACTGTACCTCTTGTCCACCTGTTGGAACATACGCTGCGTGGAATAATGGACAGGGCACTTGAGGCAGAACAGAGGCAGGAAGAGGAGGACTTCCTTGCCTCTCAAGGCCCCCTTTACCCAGACAGTGTTCCTTCTGTCCCACCCATCGCACAGGAAGAGGAGGAGGAGGAGGATTGTGTCAGCATGGAGGTGGAGCCTGGCACTCAGCATCATCAGCAGCAGTCTTTTAGGGATGATTTACAGTCCCAAGAAACCTGTGGACTTGTACGTGGCTGGGAGGAGGTGGCTGCGGATCATGTCGTCCTTAGTGACCCAGAGGACTCCGGACCGAATGCCTCAGCTAACCTACGCTGCATGGCCTCCCTGATCCTGCAAAGTCTGCGGAAGGATCCTCGTATTCTTTGGATCAAGGAGAGGGACCATTACTAGCTGGCCACTCTCCTTGATCCACGGTGCAAGGGTAAGGTTGCGGAACTTATCTTACCGTCGCAGAGGGAGCAGCGGATAAGACAACTCCGGGAGGCCTTGCAGAAAGGTCTGTGCAACGCGTTCCCAGAGACTGGGAGGTTACAAACTCCTGGTCCTGGGCAACGAGTTGCTGAGGCTTCGGTCAGTCAAAGAAGGAGCGGTGTGGGGAAGGTGGCCGTCTGACCGATGCGTTCAGACAATTCTTTAGTCCGCAGCCCCAAGGTATGATCGGTTCCAGCAACCATCACCAGCATTTGATATACATGGTGCAGGAATACCTAGGGGAAAGGTCAGACTTGGACACCTTCCCCACCGAAAATCCTCTGGCTTACTGGGTCTTGAGGATGGATCCCTGGCCAGAGCTTGCACAGTATGCAATTGAGCTACTGGCCTGTCCTGCATCCAGCGTTCTTTCAGAACGCACATTCAGTGCTGCTGGAGGATTTGTCACGGATCACAGGGTGCGCCTGTCCACCGACTCGGTTGATCGACTGACCTTCATAAAGATGAACCAGTCTTGGATCACCACCAGCTACCAAACACCTGAAGCTGATATAACAGACTAATTTGTTATCAAATGTCACATCCCTTCAAGACTGATGCTGAGTGTCTATCCTGTTATGTTGACTGACTATCCTCCTCCTTCTCAATGATCCGATTGATGATGATAGCTTGGAAGAACATTTTTGTTTCTGGATGCCGCCACCAGTGGCTAAGGCCCAATTTTTCAGCCCCTGTTTAACAGGGGCATGTAATTAAAAAATGTTATGCAATGCTTTGCAGCAGGGCTCATTCCTGCACTCCAACTAGAGTATCTGGGAGAGGTTGCAGTGTCGTTAGACCAGCACCAGTGCCTAAGGCCCAATTTTTCAGACCCTGTTTAACAGGGGCGTGTAATTACAATTTTTGATGCAATACTTTGCAACAGGGCTCATTGCTGTGCTCTAAGTACAGTATCTGTGAGGGGTTGCAGTGTTGTGGCACCAGTGCCTAAGGCCCAATTTTTCTGCCCCTGTTTAACAGGGGCATGTAATTACAATTCTTGATTTAATAATTCACAGCAGGGCCCATTCCTGCGCCCACCAAGAGTAACTGTGAGGCCTTACAGTGTTGTGTCAACACCACCACCACCACCACCAAAGGCCCAATTTTTCAGCCCCTGTTCAACAGGGGCATGCAATTACAATTCTTGCTCTAATAATTCACAGCAGGGCCCATTCATGCACCCACCAAGAGTAACTGTGAGGGCTTACAGTGTTGTGGCAACACCAACATGTAAGGGGCAAATTTCAGCAGAGTATATACGGCAGGCCCCTACTTTCACACATCCAACTTACAAACGACTCCTACTTGCCAATGAAAGGAGACAACAGGAAGTGAGAGGAAATCTACCCCTAGGAAGGGAAATTCTCTCCTGTAAGAGTTAATATGGGAAAAAGGTGTCTCCTCTCTACTGATGCTTTATCACCAATCCTTGTTTCAATAAAAACCCCACTTTTCAAAAACATTTGTCATTGGGACGGAAAGTGAGGTGAAATGTACTGAACAGGGGCACAGACAGCAAAACAAATGTTACAGGGGTGATAACCCTTCCCTATATTTTCCAAAAAGCTTAAAAATAGATTTTTTGGCTGGAGCTACACTTAAACAATGTACCTGTTCAAAATTACAAACAGATTCTATATAAGAACAAACCTACAGTCCCTGTCTTGTATGCACCGCCTGTATACGGCTGTTCAGAGTATATAGGGCCTTTTTTATTTTGTGTGCGGGGTTCCCCTTAATATCCATACAAGACCCAAAGGGGCTGGTAATGGGCTGGGGTGGGGGGGGGTGATAGGGTAGCTATGCCATTTTTCTCAAGGATTTTCATCCATATTACCGGGACCAGACATTACATTAAAGCCGCAAGCAGTTTTAAATGGCTTTTTTTTCCTTTAGAAATGTCATTTTGTGCAGGGACAGTTCTAAACACGGGAAACACGTGGCACTTCACAGGCATACTTTAGACACCCCCCAGGTACGATATTTAACCACTTCCCGCCCCGTCAATAGCAGATTGACGTCCGGGAAGTGGTTCAGTTATCCACACTGGACGTCATATGACGTCCTGCGGGATAACAGCCGCCGCGCGCCCGGGGGGGCGCGCATCGCGGCGATCGGTGGAGCGGTGGGTCAGTCTGACCCACCGCTACACTGATCTCGGTAAAAAGCCTCCATCGGAGGCTTTTTACCACATGATCAGCCGTGTCGAATCACGGCTGATCACAATGTAAACAGGAAGAGCCGTTGATCGGCTCTTCCTCACTCGCGTCTGACAGACGCGAGTAGAGGAGAGCCGATCGGCGGCTCTCCTGACAGGGGGGGTTCGCGCTGATTGTTTATCAGTGCAGCCCCCCCTCGGATACCCACACTAGACCACCAGGGAAGCCCCCCAGGACCACCAGGGAAGCCCCAATCATGTGGATGGCCCCCATGGCCATCCACATGTAGTAAAAAAATAAAAATAAAATAAAAACATAAAAAAAATATGCCAATCAGTGCCCACAAATGGGCACTGACTGGCACTTTCACAATGTGTGGTGGCTGGCCTTGCTGGGCACCAGTGCCACCAATGCCACCTACTAGTGTCCATCAGTGCCACCTATCAGTGCCCATCCGTGCCAATCTGTGCCCACCTATCAGTGCCCATCCATGCCACCTATCAGTGCCACCTATGAGTGCCAATCAGTGCCGCCTATGAGTGCCAATCAGTGCCGCCTATGAGTGCCAATCAGTGCCACCTATGAGTGCCCATCAGTGCCGCATACCAGTGCCACATATCAGTGCCGCCTATCAGTGCCACCTCATCAGTGCCACCTCATCGGTGCCACCTCATTGGTGCCACCTCATCGGTGCCCATCAGTGTCGCCTTATCAGTGCCCTTCAGTGCCGCCTTATCAGTGCCCGTCATTGAAGTAGAAAAGGTACTTATTTACAAAAAAAATTAACAGAAACAAAGAAAAACTTAGTTTTTTTTTTAAATTTTCGCTCTTTTTTTATTTGTTGTGCAAAAAATAAAAATCGCAGAGGCGATCAAATACCACCAAAAGAAAGCTCTATTTGTGGGAACAAAATGATAAAAAATCTGTTTGGGTACAGTGTAGCATGACCGCGCAATTGTCATTCAAATTGCGACAGTGCTGAAAGCTCAAAATTGGCTTGGGCAGGAAGCTGTATAAGTGCATGGTATTGAAGTGGTTAAAGGAATATTTGACTTTTTTTTTTTCACTTTATGCATCTTTAAAATTACTGCTCCCGAAAAACGGACGTTTTTAAAACTTCTTTTTGCATTGATACATGTCCCCTGGTGCAGAACCCGGGTTCCCAAACCCTTTTTAGGACAATAACATGCATATTAGTCGTTATAATTAGCACTTTAGATTTCGAACGTTCGCATCCATTGTATTTAATAGGGTTCTAACGTTCGTGCGAACTTTCGGTCCGTTCGCGGGTTCTGGTGCGAACCGAACCCGGGGGTGTTCGGCTCATCCCTACTGTTTGGTAATTTTCATGTAGCAGGGTGAGTTTTTGTGGCATATTATAGGTTACAACTCCTACTCCAGCTCTGCAATAGTGTATGGGGACACTTCCGGGACTTCATCTATGAAAAGTTTTTCCCCGCCTCGCGTCGTGTCAGGTCACGCGGCGTTAGGTTACTATGGCAATTGTCTCCACATTAATTAAAGCGGGTGCCCACGTCACTTCCGTATCTGCTGATGAAGTCCCGGCCATAGGGACGTAACGTGTACGGACGGAAGTCTCGTGACGTCACCCGCGGCCATCGTAGACTTGGTTTCATTACACACGCTGCTTTACCCGGAACTGGTTTAGTGCCATGTTTTAATAGCGTCTATCAGTCGTTATCCTTTACTGATCTATGAAGGGGAGATCCCGGATTGGTTGGCTGCTCGTTTGGATCATCTTTACTTTAGCCCGTATGGGAAGGTGTATTAGACCCTCTATAATCAAAGAGTCCACTGTGTAAGGTGAGCGGCCATTCATATAATTGGTGGAGGTTCCTTTTTAATCCACAAAGTCACCTGCATGCTTTATCTATGTATCATCACTGAAGAGCTCACGGATTGGCTCATTATTGATATATGGACTGGAATTTAGCGCTGCACTGTCCGTTTACATTTTTTACTTCAGGGATTTGAATATTGACCCTTGGTGTTCAGCTGCTTTTAGTTAATAGGGTCATCTTATTTGTTTTCTCTATATAATTATACATTAGTATCAGTGCATTTCCTTTACACATTGCACTTGGGATCACATACATGAAGGTCTAAATTGGCCCTAAAGATTTACTGCATTGGAGTGTTTATTAGAGCCCGAAGCAAAGTCAAATTTACAGACATTTCACGCAAGCTCTCTAAATTTTGAACAATGACCAAAAGCATATGCTTGGATGCCATAGGCAAAATCATATTTTTTATTTGCTCTAGTTTTCTTGAACTACCCACTTTGTTTTGTATTGAGTTAGCATTTTATCATCTCTATCAGTTTATACATAAGGCCAGACTTTTTCCTTCAAACTTCCAACTCTTAGAATGTTGGAAGCATGCTAAATACAGTTATGAGTTGCTTCAGACCAATAAATGTCAGATCTGATATACCTTAACCTGAAAGCTAGTGGAACCAGTTTTAATTAAAAAAAAACTAATTTGAAAGGATGATGCAAGTACAAATAGACAAGATGGGAAACCTTTGATCCAAATTCATAGAGTATCAACAAAGTTTACAATTGGAAATGGCTAAAGTCTATGCTGCATGATTTGTGCCCCTTGGCTAGATATATTATTTGTAAAATAAAATGTACACTGTAAAAAAACGCTGTTATTGTTATCTGCCGCAAACAAGCATTTCAAGAGATTCTCCTTCCTCCATGTACAGTCAGGTCCATAAATATTGGGACATCGACACAATTCTAATATTTTTGGCTCTATACACCACCACAATGGATTTGAAATGAAACGAACAAGATGTGCTTTAACTACAGACTTTCATTTAAATTTGAGGGTATTTACATCCAAATCAGGTGAACGGTGTAGGAATTACAACAGTTTGTATATGTGCCTCCCACTTTTTAAGGGACCAAAAGTAATAAGAAAGAATAACAATCATAAATCAAACTTTCACTTTTTAATACTTGGTTGCAAATACTTTGCAGTCAACTACAGCCTGAAGTCTGGAACGCATAGACATCACCAGACGCTGGGTTTTATACCTGGTGATGCTCTGCCAGGCCTCTACTGCAACTGTCTTCAGTTCCTGCTTGTTCTTGGGGCATTTTCCCTTCAGTTTTGTCTTCAGCAAGTGAAACGCATGCTCAATCGGCTTCAGGTCAGGTGATTGACTTGGCCACAGCATAACATTCCACTTCTTCCCCATAAATAACTATTTGGTTGCTTTCACAGTATGCTTCGGGTCATTGTCCATCTGCACTGTGAAGCGCCGTCCAATGAGTTCTGAAGCATTTGGCTGAATATGAGCAGATAATATTGCCCGAAACACTTCAGAATTCATCCTGCTGCTTTTGTCAGCAGTCTCATCATCAATAAATACAAAATAACCAGTTCCATTGGCAGCCATACATGCCCACGCCATGACACTACCACCATCATGCTTCACTGATGAGGTGGTATGCTTTGGATCATGAGCAGTTCCTTTCCTTCTCCATTCTCTTCTTTTCCCATCACTCTGGTACAAGTTGATCTTGGTCTCATCTGTCCATAGGATGTTGTTCCAGAACTGTGAAGGCTTTTTTTGATGTTGTTTGGCAAACTGTAATCTGGCCTTCTTGTTTTTGAGGCTCACCAATGGTTTACATCTTGTGGTGAACCCTCTTTATTCACTCTGGTAAAGTCTTCTCTTGATTGTTGACTTTGAAACACATACACCTACCTCCTAGAGAGTGTTCTTGATCTGGCCAACTGTTGTGAAGGGTGTTTTCTTCACCACGGAAAGAATTCTTCGGTCATCCACCACAGTTGTTTTCCGTGGTCTTCCGGGTCTTTTGGTGTTGCTGAGCTCACCGGTGCGTTCTTTCTTTTTAAGGATGTTCCAAACAGTTGATTTGGCCACACCTAATATTTTTGCTATCTCTCTGATGGGTTTGTTTTGTTTTTTCAGCCTAATGATGGCTTTCTTCACTGATAGTGACAGCTCTTTGGATCTCATATTGAGAGTTGACAGCAACAGATTCCAAAAAGCAAATAGCACACTTGAAATAAACTCTGGACCTTTTATCTGCGCCTTGTAAATGGGATAATGAGGGAATAACACACACCTGGCCATGGAACAGCTGAGCAGCCAATTGTCCCATTACTTTTGGTCCCTTAAAAAGTGGGTGGCACATATACAAATTGTTGTAATTCCTACACCGTTCATCTGATTTGGATGTAAATACCCTCAAATTAAAGCTGAAAGTCTGCAGTTAAAGCACATCTTGTTCGTTTCATTTCAAATCCATTGTGGTGGTTTATAGAGCCAAAAAGATTAGAATTGTGCCGATGTCCCAATATTTATGGACCTGACTGTATATGGAATGTCAAGTTACCTGAATATTTCAGGAGTCAGCTATACTTTACAAACCCAACAGGGATGAATTAGAATGGAGACTGCGAGCCAGGCCTTCTCGTCCAACATCAGTGCCTGACCTCACAAATGCGCTTCTGGAAGAATGGTCAAACATTCCCATAGACACACTCCTAAACCTTGTGGACAGCCTTTACAGAAGAATTGAAAATGTAAATTGAAGCTGCAAAGGGGTGGCCCAACTCAATATTGAACCCTACGGACTAAGACTGGGATTTAATTAAAGTTCATGTGCTTGTAAAGGCAGATGTCACCATACTTTTTACAATATAGTGTATGTATTGTGACAAAGTCTGGTAATATACCCAGGGAAAAGTGCAAACCGCAATGCACTGCAATTCCATTAATTTTGAACGGCACCCAATGCATTATTACAGTAGCGGGCAATGCATTAAAAAAGGATCACATCTGTTTTTCCTTACGCTAAAGTACATGCCTAGCCATTGACAATTAATGGCCAGCCTCAATGCAGTATATGTTAATGCTAAAGCAATGTTGTAAAAAAAGTTCAGCAATGACAATTCTCTGAATATATTTAATATATTATTGTTAACTTCAGATATGACCTAGTTTACCATGCTTGTTAACAGAAAAATCAAAGGCTGTAATTAGATAAAATGTAACTAAATATCTAATTTTTATGGCACCCTCCAGTTAGAAATTGCCATCAGATTACTGAAAAGCCTTTTCTCTTTTTGATATTTATTTTTTGATTTCTATAGACATAACCCAAATAACAAAAATACAGATGGGAACACAGAATTTCCAGAATGAGACTGGCGGCATAGTCAAGGTATTTTGAAAAATTAGGAATAATAAAAAAAAATATTCATAACTATAGTACAAATAGAAACTGAGGTGTTTGAGAATGTATTGACATTTTTTTTTACTTTGTTGACACCAGATATTGCTAAGTTAATCATAATTGTCATGATACACAGCTCATATTTCTAAAAACTGATTCATGTATTGTATGGTCAGACATAAGCAACACATAATTTTTATCCAAAAAATAGATGGAAAACTCAGGCAGTTCCCCCAAGCCTCTTAGAGTTAATCCTTAATCCTTGTAAAACAATCCATTCAGTTTAAAATTGAAATGAAATGCAAAGCATTTTTGTATTATTAAAAAAAAAAAAAAAAACATTATAAATACCTTTTTTCGCTTTTTTTAAAGTGATCGCAATCCCTCTGTTCTCAGCTGCATAAGAGCTAGGGGAGGAGAAGCAGCAGTACCATGAGCTTCCTAGTGACAGGCTGTGCATGAGGGGGGTGTCAGGACAAGTTTGATCATCGGAGACTGGCCATAGGCCAAACTGGGCATTTGCCCGGTGGGTCGGAGCAGCCTGCTCCGTTGATGACTGGGCTGCACAGCGGGAGGTAATCAGTGACCGAGGTCTGGACAGGGCTAACACAGAACGTGGCCCGTCGCTCACCTCCCGCTGTGTGGCCATGCCTGTGTCTCCTCCGGCTTGCTGCAGGGCTGAGCTGAGTGTCGCTCTCACACACAGCTCAGCCTCAGAGCCAGTGCTGACAGTTCCCCCCTCCTCTCTCCACATGGACCGGACAGCAGAGAGCTCATCTGCTCCTCCTCTCGCCCCTCTCTTCCTGTATTTGCCCTGCCCACACTCCCCAGGGATGTGTGGGCAGGAAGTTTGAAGCCAGCAGTCACCAGCCAGAAGAGGAAAGCTGCTGACATACTATGTCTGGACCTCCATTCTGGGGTGAGTAAGCTCACCCTCTCTCCTCCCTCCCAGTGTATATACTAATTTAACCCTTTCACACCGACAGTACCCAAATATGCGGCCTCTCGGTGGATGGGCCTTGGCGCTGGGCGGCCACATATTTGTGTACCACACTGCAAACACAGCTGTGCTGAGCACATGTGCCCTGCGCACTCCCAGCACAATTACCTGCGGCTAATGGAAAGCTTCCGATCACTGCTTGCGATCGAGAGCTTTCCGATAATGTGACCGCTGGGACAACCAATCACAGTGGTCACATGATCATAAACCCTGCCCCGCCTGCCGGCATTAGAAACCCTTTAAGGGGCTGGGAGGCGCCAGTGCAAAGTGGTTAGGGGGTTCTCTGTGGACTCTGATGCAAGGGAGGGCTTTGGTGAGCAGAGCCCCTTACATTAGAGTTCCACTTTACACCAGAGCCCACAGCATTCCCCCCTACATCAGAGCCCTCCCTTAAACCAGGGTTTCCATGATCGCAAGGGACACTGTGATGGGGGCTGTGATTGCTAGGGGCACAGTAATGTAAAGAGGCACTGTGATATAATAGGGACTGCACTGTAAAGGGGCTCTGTAATCATTACAGTGCCCCTTTACAATGCAGTCCTCTTTATATCACAGTGCCCCTTTACATTATAGTGTGGAGGAACGACTCTGTGAATATCCTATCACCAACTGTCATGCGAATGCCTAACCGCCCCCCCTGGAAAAACTGCTCAGTCTAAACTGCTCAGTCTAAAATGCCCGGGCCTAATTTTTGGCCCAGGCCGGGCCTGATTGGAGGAGATTACACTGTGTTCCCAGCATTGCTAGAGAACTGACCACAAAGTGTTCTCCTGCATAGTTTGCTCAGTTTTTAATAGGAGAGCAGAGGGACTGGTAGGGATACAAGGGCTTTCACACAAAGGAAGCAATACAAAGATAACAGGATACATCCTTATATATGTACATGGTACAGCAGGCACATATCAGGAATATGAAATGTTGGGGTAACAAACGCTTTAAATTAATGCAGCCAAGTGCTGGCTGTGACACCTTCTGTGCTGACACCTTCACTCAGGGACACTTCTTCGTGGGCTATGCTTGGAAAACCTTCCCCCTAGGAATATTCACATTATTCTCTGATAGCGGAGGATTGTGGGACATGTAGTCCAGTCACCTGCATTTATAATATACCTCATGCTGTTAAAAACGATACGTTTCAGTGGGCTGGGAAACCAAGGAATTCTGGATGAGCAGATAAATTGAACTGTCCTGGGCAGGCTTGCTCTCTTGAGACATGGGATTCAGAGCTGCAAGAGCGAGAGGCTGTCACTCTGGGTTCTGTTTGGCGGGCACCGTGGCCTAGGCAGAGCTTGGGCCATCTCACCCTAGGAGCCACATCACTGGGTGCAGGGTTGCTGTCGCTGTTACCACATCTGCTGCATTGCTTACTTGGTCTATCTCCACCTCACACCCACGCAGTCATTGCTGGACTTCTGGACCTACAGGTTGCCAGTTGGGCACCTCATACCTGGTTGCAGACATTCAAGAGCCTGTGCCAGGAAATCCTGTCTCCAAGGACCCATATATCTGCAGGATTGGTGAGTGGGAGGAAGCCCATCTCATCTATGACACTTTACTTAAAGACACTGCATGCAGACACCTTTATATCTGACCAGTTAGAGGGTCTTTGCTGGGGGAAATACAACAGCTATTTTATTCAGCTTTATTGGAAGTAACATCTCTGGGCCCCACCATAGCTAGTGGAAGAACACGAATACCCATACTACAAGGACCTATTCTCATCAAAGAATTCTACGTGTAAAATAAAACCTCCTTATAAATATACAACTGTTTCTTAAAGAAGAACTCCTACATAAATTGTATAGATTGTTTTCTTCAAATTTCCTATAACATCAGAGCAGGGACATGCGGTGAGGTCAGTGGCTGGTGAGACACTGGCTAATATCAGAGCCAGATACACATAGGTTGCATACGTTGTGATCGTTAGAGTGAGAGCAATAATTCTAGCACTAGTAAGAATAGTATAGTTGCGCTAAAATCAACCTATTAAATATCAATCACATCTGTGAGTGCAAAAAAAGTGCTAGTGCAATGGTAAATATATAAAACATGGGGAGGAGCCTAGTGACGAGACCCAGGAAGCTGAGGAGCTATGTATATTGTATCTGATTGTATTATGCGCTATTACTCATCTGATTCAGGGCCGGATTAACATAGGGGCTATTGGAGCTGCAGCTCCAGGCCCCTTTCTCAAGAAAGGCCCATTTGCCCCAAAAAATAAATAAATAAATAAATAAAAAAGATCGACTTCGAAGGTTGTAGCTCAGCGACCAGGGGACATAGACCCCACATTTAAAGGGTAGGTAGCTGAAGACCTACCCCACCAGTGGTTAAAATGTGCAGCTGCTATCTTTTATGGTTCCGGAGATACGGGGCTGCTTGCACAGCCTGTCAGAAGCTACATACAGAGCGGCCAGTTTAAATACAAACTGACAAACTCTGCAGCAGACTGAGAGGATGAGCTCACAGGGCTTATAATAATTATTTGTATATTATTTATGGTAATTAACCCCTTACCACCCAGGCCAATTCTGACACGTCTTTCCTACATGTAAAATCATAATTTTTTTTTTTTTGATAGAAAATTACCCTCAAACATTATATATATTGTTTTAGCAGACACACTGTGGAATAAAATGGTGGTCTTTGCAACTTTTTATGTTACACGGTATTTGCGCAGCAATTTTTAAACGTGTTTTTTTTTGCAAAGAAAGCGTTTCATTCATAAAAAGTAACACTAAAGTTAGCACGATTTTTTTTGTATACTAAGCGATGCTTTACATTTTTTTACAGTATACATGTTTAGAGTTACAGAAGAGGTCTAGTGCTAGAATTATTGCTCTCACTCTAACGACCGTGGCGTATGTAACCTGTGTGTATCTGGCTCTGATACTAGTCAGTGCCTACCCAGCCACTGACTAGTATCTCTCCCCAGCCTGTCTCAACACACACTCTCACCTGCTGACATGTGGATGGGGGAATCACTCTGTAGTGTTATTGTGTTCTGCCAGTGAATACAATGATCAGTGTTGCTAACTATAGCTGGCAGCACTGATTGTTTTGGGAAAAACCTGACAGGCTGGTTGTACTTAAGTCGGTTAATAGATTGACTTGTGTAAAACCAGCTAGCCCATAAATAGATCGACTATGGCTGGTCTCTGCTTAATTGGCTTAATTTCAATCCATGTATGGCCCGCTTAACCACTACGCAGTCCCTAAACATCCTTCCAGAAACCTTTCCATTTTTCCTTCCCAGATTCCTTCATCCTCCTCACCTGTACATAGTGCCCACTGTCATACTCTCCAAACTTCTCTCCTGTACATACTGTTCACTGTCATACCCTCCACACTCCTCTCATGTACATAGTGCCCGCTGTCATACACTTCTCTCCTGTACATAGTGCCCACTGTCGTACCCTCCACACTTCTCTCCTATACATAGTGCCCACTGTCATACCCTCCACACTTCTCTCCTATACATAGTGCCCACCGTCATACCCTCCACACTCCTCTCCTGTACATACTGCTCACTGTCATACCCTCCACACTCCTCTCCTGTGCATACTGCCCACTATCATACCATCCACACTCCTCTCCTGTACATACCGCCCACTGTCATACCCTCCACATTCCTCTCCGGTACATACTACCCTCTGTCATACCCCCCACACTCCTCTCCTGTACATACTGCCCACTGGCATACCCTCCACACTCCTCTGCTGTGCATACTGCCCACTGTCATTCCCTTCACACTCCTCTCCTGTACATAGCGCATTCTGCCATACCCTCCGCACTCCTCTCATGTACATAGTGCCCACTGTTAGAACCTCCACATCCCTCTCCCTCACCTGCACATACTTCCCACTTTTATACAGTCCATACTCCTCCCCTATGCCTCTTACCCACAAAAACAGTTCTTTAAAATTATACTGAATAGCCTCAATGTTACCAGCTCTAGAATGGGCACACTTTTGTTAGTTCAGCTAAAGGAAATCTTCTCAGTCCTCATATTTGTTCTGCCCCATTATTAGTACTCATTTAATTTTGTTATTACTACTGTGATGTATAGAGGAACACAGGGGATATCAGCTACTCTAAATATAGCACTTGTAACAAAAAGTGTCCCTGAAAATATTTTTGAAATGTTGGCAACTATGCACTAAGGCACTGCCAAGGGCCACGGGTCAGTATGGGGCCCCATGAGAGGCTCCTGGGATCCTGTGATATTAAAGCCGTAGTAAGCTTTGCTAACATTACTATTTTTTACAAGCCCTGAGGTAGGTTATGCCACAATGTACAAGTATGCACAGCATATTAGCACATTAGGGTACACTTAAATTGTCAGACTGAGCCCTCCAGTGCTGCGCTTTGATCAATCCAGCGGGGCCTGGGCACTTCCATCTTCACCCGGTCTTCCTTCTGGGTTCTGTGTCTTCGGTCACTTGCCTTGGCCGGGCTGCGTTGATGTCATTCCCATGCATGCTCATGCGCATCCTCTCTCTCTCATCCCCACTTTCTCTCTCATCCTCTCTCCCTTACCCCTCACCCCCCTCTCGCTCTCTCTCTCTCTCTCTCTCTCTCACCTTCCCTCTCTCTCTTTAATTTAATTTGTTATAACAAAAAATTGCTTGCATTGTTATTTACAGTCAGGTCCATAAATATTGGGACATCGACACAATTCTAATCTTTTTGGCTCTATACACCACCACAATGGATTTGAAATAAAACAAACAAGATGTGCTTTAACTGCAGACTTTCAGGTTTAATTTGAGGGTATTTACATCCAAATCAGGTGAACGGTGTAGGAATTACAACAGTTTGTATATGTGCCTCCCACTTTTTAAGGGACCAAAAGTAATGGGACAATTGGCAGCTCAGCTGTTCCATGGCCAGGTGTGTGTTATTCCCTCATTATCCCATTTACAAGGTGCAGATAACAGGTCCAGAGTTAATTTCAAGTGTGCTATTTGCATTGGAATCTGTTGCTGTCAACTCTCAATATGAGATCCAAAGAGCTGTCACTATCAGTGAAGCAAGCCGTCATTAGGCTGAAAAAACAAAACAAACCCATCAGAGAGATAGCAAAAACATTAAGTGTGGCCAAATCAACTGTTTGGAACATCCTTAAAAAGAAAGAACGCACCGGTGAGCTCAGCAACACCAAAAGACCCGGAAGACCACGGAAAACAACTGTGGTGGATGACCGACAAATTCTTTCCCTGGTGAAGAAAAGACCCTTCACAACAGTTGGCCAGATCAAGAACACTGTCAGAGCCCGGACTGGCGGCTAGTGAGGACACAGGAGGTGAATCCTCTGTGCCAGAGAGGCGAAGGCACGGGTCGCACTGGAGGACCGGTTCTAAGCAGTTACCGGTTTTCACCAGAGCCCGCCGCAAGGCGGGATCGACTTGCTGCGGCGGTAGCAACCAGGTCGTGTCCCCCAGTAGCGGCTCGACTTCTCTGGCAGCTGAGATAGGCACGGTACACTGGGACTAGGCAGAGGCAAGGTCAGACGTAGCGGAAGGTCAGGGCAGGCGGCAATGGTACGTAGTCAGGGGCAACGGCAGAAGGTCAGATACACTGGAAAGGCAAGTACAAAACGCTTTCTCAGGGCACTAAGGCAACAAGATCTGGCAAGGACAGGAAGGGGGAGTGGGTTTTTAAGTGTTTTGGAGTGTGACACAGTAATTGGACCAGGCACCAATCAATGGTGCACTGGCCCTTTAAATTTAAGAAGACCGGCGCGCGCGCGCCCTAGAGAGCAGCGGGACCGCGCGCGCCGGGACGGAGCAGGGGGAGGAGGCCGGTGAGCAGGATGGGATGCGATCCGCGGGCGGACAGGTGCCGCCGCATGGATCGCATCCCCGCCAGCATCAGAGCAGCGCTCACGGTCAGAGGAGCCGACCGGAGCGCTGCAGGGGGACAGACGCCGCGGGCGCTCCGGGATGGATGGGACACCCGGAGCACTCGGCGTTACAGTACCCCCCCCCTTAGGTCTCCCCCTCTTCTTGGAACCCAAGAATCTTCGGATGAGCTCTTTATCTAAAATGTTGGCCTCAGGTTCCCAGGACCTTTCCTCAGGACCACAGTTCTCCCAATCCACTAAAAAACATTTTTTACCTCGGATGACCTTGGAGGCGAGGATCTCTTTCACCGAGAAGACATCAGAAGAACCAGAGACAGAAGCAGGAGCAGCGACCTTAGGGGAAAATCGGTTAAGAATGAGGGGTTTAAGAAGAGACACATGAAAAGAGTTGGGAATACGAAGAGAAGGAGGAAGGTGGAGCTTGTAAGAAACAGAATTGATTTGGTTTTTGATTTTAAATGGCCCGAGGTAACGAGGGCCCAGCTTGTAGCTAGGTACCCGAAACCGAACATATTTGGAGGAGAGCCACACTTTGTCACCAGGGGCATAGACAGGAGGGATTCTTCTTTTTTTATCTGCATGTCTCTTCATGCGGGCAGAGGCCAGTGAGAGCGACTTTTGAGTCTCTTTCCAGATAGAGGCAAAGTCCTGAGTAAATTCATCCACGGCCGGAACTCCAGAAGACGTGGGAATGGGGAGGGGGGGCAATGGGTGACGGCCGTAGACCACAAAGAAAGGCGACTTGGAGGAAGATTCAGAGTTCTTGAAATTGTATGAGAATTCTGCCCAGGGCAATAGGTCGACCCAATCGTCTTGACGGGCGGAGACAAAATGTCGTAGGTAGTCGCCAAGGACCTGGTTAACTCTCTCCACCTGTCCATTGGACTGCGGGTGATAAGCGGAAGAAAAATTCAACTTAATTTTTAGTTGAGTACAGAGAGCTCTCCAAAATTTTGAGATGAATTGAACACCTCTATCCGAGACGATATGTGAGGGCAGCCCATGGAGGCGGAAAATTTGAAGAAAAAAATGCTTCGCCAACTGAGGTGCAGTAGGCAGACCAGGGAGCGGGACAAAATGAGCCATTTTAGAAAAGCGGTCAACGACCACCCAGATGACAGTGTTACTACGAGACAAAGGGAGGTCCGTGATGAAATCCATGGCGATGTGGGACCATGGTTGTTCAGGCACAGGTAGGGGAAGGAGAAGACCTGCAGGCTTCTGGCGAGGCGTCTTGTCACGTGCACAGATAGTGCAGGCCCGTACAAAGTCAGTCACATCTTCCTCCTGGGTAGGCCACCAATAGTGTCTGGCAATCAATTGTATGGATTTTTTGATCCCAGCGTGACCGGCTAGATGGGAGGAATGGCCCCACTTGAGTATCTGAAGCCGAAGGCGTGGAGGAACGAAAGTCTTTCCTGGAGGAATTGGCACGAGAGAAGCGGGAGCAGAGGAAATCAGACACTCAGGGGGTATGATGTGTTGAGGAGGAGTCTCGGTTTCAGAGGTATCGGAGAAACGGGACAAAGCATCAGCTCTGACATTTTTGTCTGCGGGCCGAAAATGGATCTGGAAGTTGAAGTGGGCAAAGAACAATGACCACCTGGCCTGGCGAGGATTTAGGCGCTGAGCAGACTGAAGGTAGGACAAATTTTTATGGTCAGTGTAGATGGAGATAGGGTGAAGGGACCCTTCCAGGAGATGTCTCCACTCTTCTAATGCCAACTTGATGGCCAACAGTTCACGGTCACCTATGGAATAGTTTTTTTCCGGAGGGGAGAAAGTTTTAGAGAAAAAAACACAAGTGACGTTTTTCCCTTTAGCGTTTTTTTGAAGAAGCACAGCTCCGGCTCCTACCGAGGAGGCGTCGACTTCAAGGAAGAACGGCTTTAGAGGATCTGGCCGAGACAGGACAGGTGCAGAGGAGAAGGCGGTCTTAAGGCGAGTAAAGGCTTCCTGCGCTTGAGGCGGCCAGGACCTAGGATTCGCGTCTTTTTTGGTCAGTGCCCCTATAGGAGCAACGATGGTGGAGAAGTGGGGTATGAACTGACGATAGTAGTTGGCGAAACCAAGGAAGCGTTGGATAGCACGAAGTCCAGAGGGGCGTGGCCAACCCAAGACTGCGGAGAGTTTGTCAGGGTCCATTTGAAGACCTTGTCCAGAGACCAGATAACCTAGGAAAGGAAGACTGCTGCGCTCAAAAAGGCATTTTTCAAATTTAGCGTAAAGATGATTTACGCGGAGGCGCTGGAGCACTTGACGGACATGGAGCCGATGTTCCTTAAGGTTGGCAGAGAAGATTAGGATGTCGTCAAGATAGACAACCACACAGGTATACAGTAGATCCTGGAAGATTTTGTTGACAAAATCTTGAAAGACTGCAGGGGCGTTGCAAAGTCCGAACGGCATGACGAGATATTCAAAGTGACCGTCTCTGGTGTTAAATGCGGTTTTCCATTCATCTCCTTTACGGATTCTGATGAGGTTATAAGCGCCCCTGAGGTCCAATTTAGAAAAAACGTTTGCTCCGCGCAGACGGTCAAAGAGCTCCGAGATGAGAGGCAGAGGGTAGCGGTTTTTAATAGTGATTTTATTGAGACCACGATAGTCTATGCAAGGGCGTAGAGATCCGTCCTTCTTGGCCACGAAGAAGAAGCCCGCTCCGCCTGGAGAAGATGATTTCCTAATAAAACCTCTCTTGAGGTTCTCCTGAATGTATTCAGTCATGGCCTTGGTTTCAGGAGAGGAGAGAGGGTAAATTCTGCCACGGGGTGGTGTAGTACCTGGGAGCAAGTCAATGGGGCAGTCGTAGGGTCTATGTGGTGGTAAGACCTCCGCCTGTTTTTTGCAAAAGACATCAGAAAAGTCCTGATAGGCCTTTGGAAGGCCAGGCAAAGGAGTAGTGATGGGGACTTGACAGGTCGGTACAGACTTAAGGCAATGCTTGTGACAGGAGTCACCCCAGGATTTGATGTCCCCAGTGGTCCAGTCGAGGGTAGGAGTGTGACGCTGGAGCCAGGGTAGGCCAAGAAGGATGTCAGAAGTACAGTTCGGCAAAACAAAGAATTCAATCTTTTCTTGGTGAAGAACACCAACGGACATGAGCAGGGGTTCGGTGCGGTAACGCACGGTACAATCCAAATTCTCTCCATTTACAGAGGAAATGAAGAAGGGTTTGATGAGACGGGTAACAGGAATGTTGAACCTGTTGATGAAAGAGGCTTCAATAAAGTTTCCTGCAGAACCAGAGTCCAGGAAGGCCACCGCAGGGAAGAGGGAGCCAGCAGAAGGAGAAATCCGCACAGGAATAGTCAGACATGGAGAGGAAGAATTCACACCCAGTAACGCCTCTCCCACGTTCACTAGGTGCGGGCGTTTCCCTGACGCGGAGGATGAATAGGGCAGTCTTTTAGGAAGTGATCAGAGCTCGCACAATAAAGGCATAAGTTCTCGTTCCTACGGCGAGACCTCTCTTGTAGGGTCAGGCGAGACCGGTCCACTTGCATGGCCTCCTCGGCGGGAGGCACGGTAACAGGATGCATTGGATTCAGAAAGAGAGGAGCCAGGCGCGGATAACGCCTGGTGCGAACAAGATCTTTCTCCTGGCGAAGCTCTTGGCGTCTTTCGACGTAACGCATATCGATGCGGGTAGCTAAATGGATGAGTTCCGTCAAGGAAGAGGGTATCTCTCGTGCGGCCAGACAATCCTTGATGTGGCCGGATAAACCCTTCTTGAAGGTCGCGCAGAGAGCCTCATTATTCCAAGCTAACTCTGAGGCCAGTGTGCGGAACTGTATGGCATATTCGCCCACAGAAGAGTTTCCTTGGACAAGGTTAAGCAGGGCGGTTTCAGCGGATGAGGCTCGGGCTGGTTCCTCAAAAACGCTGCGAACCTCAGCAAAGAAGGACTGAACGGTGGCTGTAGCAGGGTCGTTGCGGTCCCAGAGTGGCGTGGCCCAGGCCAAGGCCTTTCCAGACAACAGAGAGACCACGAATGCCACTTTAGACCGTTCTGTGGAAAACTGGTCAGACATCATCTCAAGATGCAGGGAACATTGGGACAAGAATCCCCGGCACATCCTAGAATCCCCGTCAAATTTCTCCGGAAGAGACAGGCGAATTCTCGAGGTAGTAGCGGCAGCTCGGAGAGGGGAAGATGCTGGAGGCTGCGGTGGCAGAAGCTGCTGGACCATGGCGGTCAACTACGACAGCTGCTGTCCTTGTTGGGCGATCTGTTGCGACTGCTGGGCAACCACGGTAGTGAGGTCAGCGAGATTTGGCAGCGGTACCTCAGCGGGATCCATGGCCGGATCTACTGTCAGGGCCCGGACTGGCGGCTAGTGAGGACACAGGAGGTGGATCCTCTGTGCCAGAGAGGCGAAGGCACGGGTCGCACTGGAGGACCGGTTCTAAGCAGCTACCGGTTTTCACCAGAGCCCGCCGCAAGGCGGGATGACTTGCTGCGGCGGGTAGCAACCAGGTCGTGTCCCCCAGTAGCGGCTCGACTTCTCTGGCAGCTGAGATAGGCACGGTACACTGGGACTAGGCAGAGGCAAGGTCAGACGTAGCGGAAGGTCAGGGCAGGCGGCAATGGTACGTAGTCAGGGGCAACGGCAGAAGGTCAGATACACTGGAAAGGCAAGTACAAAACGCTTTCTCAGGGCACTAAGGCAACAAGATCCGGCAAGGACAGGAAGGGGGAGTGGGTTTTTAAGTGTTTTGGAGTGTGACACAGTAATTGGACCAGGCACCAATCAATGGTGCACTGGCCCTTTAAATTTAAGAAGACCGGCGCGCGCGCGCCCTAGAGAGCAGCGGGACCGCGCGCGCCGGGACGGAGCAGGGGGAGGAGGCCGGTGAGCAGGATGGGATGCGATCCGCGGGTGGACAGGTGCCGCCGCATGGATCGCATCCCCGCCAGCATCAGAGCAGCGCTCACGGTCAGAGGACCCGACCCGAGCGCTGCAGGGGGACAGACGCCGCGGGCGCTCCGGGATGGATGGGACACCCGGAGCGCTCGGCGTTACAAACACTCTCCAGGAAGTAGGTGTATGTATGTGTGTCAAAGTCAACAATCAAGAGAAGACTTCACCAGAGTGAATACAGAGGGTTCACCACAAGATGTAAACCATTGGTGAGCCTCAAAAACAGGAAGGCCAGATTAGAGTTTGCCAAACAACATCTAAAAAAGCCTTCACAGTTCTGGAACAGCATCCTATGGACAGATGAGACCAAGATCAACTTGTACCAGAGTGATGGGAAGAGAAGAGTATGGAGAAGGAAAGGAACTGCTCATGATCCAAAGCATACCACCTCATCAGTGAAGCATGGTGGTGGTAGTGTCATGGCGTGGGCATGTATGGCTGCCAATGGAACTGGTTCTCTTGTATTTATTGATGATGTGACTGCTGACAAAGGCAGCAGGATGAATTCTGAAGGGTTTCGGGCAATATTATCTGCTCATATTCAGCCAAATGCTTCAGAACTCATTGGACGGCACTTCACAGTGCACATGGACAATGACCCGAAGCATACTGCGAAAGCAATCAAAGAGTTTTTAAAGGAAAATAAGTGGAATGTTATGCAATGGCCAAGTCAATCACCTGACCTGAATCCGATTGAGCATGCATTTCACTTGCTGAAGACAAAACTGAAGGGAAAATGCCCCAAGAACAAGCAGGAACTGAAGACAGTTGCAGTAGAGGCCTGGCAGAGCATCACCAGGGATGAAACCCAGCATCTGGTGATGTCTATGTGGTCCAGACTTCAGGCTGTAATTGACTGCAAAGGATTTTCAACCAAGTATTAAAAAGTGAAAGTTTGATTGATGATTGTTAATCTGTCCCGTTACTTTTGGTCCCTTAAAAAGTGGGAGGCACATATACAAACTGTTGTAATTCCTACACCGTTCATCTGATTTGGATGTAAGTACCCTCAAATTAAAGTCTGTAGTTAAAGCACATCGTTGCTCATTTCATTTCAAATCCATTGTGGGGTGTATAGAGCCAAAAAGATTAGAATTGTGTTGATGTCCCAATATTTATGGACCTGACTGTGTTTATTTATTATTTATAAAAGGCCCCACCAAAATCCTCAGCACCAGACCCATGATGTTCTTAATCTGGCCCTGATCTGATTGCATGTGAGTGGAATATATACTGTAGAGCTTTTACCAGAACTAGCATATTGCGCTATGTCCTATTCTTTCTGTTTTCTCTGAGAGCCGTGAGATTTGAAGCAACTCTGGAACTCTGTTACACAGTACCTGCACCTTTCATTAATGAGCTTGTGTTTGGCAGTAAGGCCTCATGCCCACTGGCGTTTTTACAGCTGCGTTTTTTGCAGCTTAAAAACGCCTGTCCATGTTATTGTAAATATTTTATTTTTTTTTGAAAAAAAAAAAACGTCGGAGCTAAAAACGCGACCACGCGTTAGTGCGCGTTTTTTGCGCGTTAGTGCGCGTTAGTGCGCGTTAGTGCGCGTTAGTGCGCGTTTTTGCGCGTTTTTTGAAGCTCGCGTTTTTTTCTGCCTAATTCTGACGCTGAGGAACGCACTGGCCCTGGGTTTTTTTTACAGCTTACAAACGCCTATGCTCTTTACAGCTCAAAAACGCCTAGGTGGACATGAAGCTATAGACTAACATGGACAGGCGTTTTTAAGCTGTAAAAAACGCTCAAAAACGCGGCTGAAAAAACGCCCGTGGGCATGAGGCCTGATTGCTGCATGTCAGGATTCGGAACCACCCGCAGTGATTGCTTTATGATCAGACAAGCCCGTTTGTACCTGCTTTGTGGACGTTTTTTCTCTTTGATCTTATCTATGTACCTATGGATGTTTCTATATTTAACATTGCACTAGCACTTTTTTTGTACTCACAGATGTGATTGATATTTAATAGTTTGATTTTAGTGCATCTATACTATTCGTACTATATTTGTCACAGTGATTGGAACACAATTGTTTTAGTTGCAGCTTTTATCATTTGATTATATATTTTTGTTACACATTAATTTGCGTTTTAATTTTTGATAATTTATATCAGCGCTTTAGTCACTTTATATTTTAATTCTAGCACTAGACCTCCTCTGTAACTCGGATTTTCCTCCAACAAATGTGGGATTGCATGCTTTACAATTGTCCGCCAACAAATGTGTGTTGTCGGATTATCCGATCGTGTGTACACAAGTCCGTCGGACAAAACTCGAAAAGTACAAACAGGCATGCCCAGAAGCAATGCTCACCATAACAGAACATTATCAGAAGTTGCCCAAAGGGTTGGCGCTTAAGAGCTGAAAAACCACGTAGTTATGTGTTTGTTGGCCGACAATTCTTTGCCATTTGTATGGCCAACGCCCTTCAGACAAAAGTCCTACCCTGTGTATGAGGCTGTAAGATGGGAAGCAGCTCTCAATCTGGCTTATGCGCGGTTTGACACCCCATTCCTGCTGTACACTGACGGGAGCCTACATGGCTTGGGGGCCGTGTTATCACAAGCTCAGGATAGACGTGAAAGAGTCATTGCCTATGGCAGCCGGTCTCTGAGAGAGTCTGAGCGCAACCCTGACAACTATAGCTCCTTTAAATCGGAACTACTGGCACTGGTGTGGGCCATGACTGAAAGGTTCACGGAGTACCTGACAGGTGCAGAGGTGACCGTGATGACAGACAACAACCCGTTGGCACATCTGGAGAATGCCAAGCTTGGTGCGCTGGAGCAGAGGTGGTTGGCTCGACTTTCTAAGTACCAATACCGCATCAAGTTTCGGTCAGGAAGGGAGAACGGCAACGCTGATGCACTCTCCCGAGTCCCTGTTGGGTTATCTGATCGGAATGCTGATGAGGAGTTAGAGGACACTGAAACTCCTGACCTTGGTCGAGTACCCATGTTCCAGGACGTGGCACATTCAAGTGGGGTGGCGTCCGTGATGCACATATTGCTAGGCAAGACGTTGGCTGATTGGGAGAGCGTCCAGAATGGCTGCCCAGACCTGTGGAAAGTGAGAAAATGGGTCCGGACTAAAATCTGGCCTCGGCCAGAAGAGCGGGCCCGTCTGACTCCAGAGGGCCAAAAGTTGTTGAGGCAGTGGGATAAGCTGACTGTTACCCAGGGCCTCCTGTGTCGGACCATATACTTACAGTCAGAGTTGCAGTACCGGCATCAGATTGTCATCCCCATGTCATGGGGACCGGAGGCCGTCCGGGAAGCTCATGAAAAGGGAGCCCATTTCGGGAGTGAGAAAATGTTCACGTGGCTTCAACGGCTGGTATACTGTCCCGATCTGGCAGACATGGTGGCTGAGGCATGTCTTAAGTGTCGACCCTGTGGGTTGAGCAAGAGTACTGAACAACGGGCTCCTGTAAGGCCATCCGGACCTCAGCGCGCCTAGAGCTTCTTATGATCGATTATGTACAGATTGGGTACTCTACCTCGGGACACTCGTACTGTCTAGTCATGACAGATCATTTCACCAAGTATGCGGTGGCTGTACCCACCAGAGGCCAGACGGCAGAGTCGGCCGCCGATGCGGTCTGTAAACACTTTATACAGGTGTTTGGGTGTCCTCGGAGGATACATTCGGACCAGGGGGCATGTTTTCAGGGTACTCTGATGAATGAGCTGTATCAACTGTATGGCATCGAAAGTTCCCGCACCACCCCGTATCACCCCCAGGGAAACGGGGCGTGCGAGCGGTTCAACCGCACCTTGCTCCAGATGCTGCGGACTCTGGAGGACAACCAGAAGGCTCGGTGGCCCGAGTACCTACCTGAACTGATGTGGGCCTATAACAACAGGGTACACAGTACCACTGGTTACTCCCCACATATGCTCATGTTTGGGAGAGCCAGACGGGAGATTGAAGATCTCCACATGACCGATCCGATGGAGCCATCACCAAGAAATACCACTGCATGGGTGCAAGAGCACCGCCGCCGGCTAAGAGCAATCCACAAGGTTGTGGGGGAGCGCCTGGGACAAGTGGTTCATCCTAACCCAAGACCAGTGCAGAGGGATAGGTTTGCCCAGGGTGATCGAGTGATGGTCAAAGCTAAGCGGCCGTCTGGAAAGTTGGATGGGCGGTGGGAGGCGGTCCCTTACACGGTGAAGAGGAGGATAGACCCTGACATCCCGGTCTATGAGGTAGAGCCAATAGGGACTTGGGGGCCTTCACGAAACTTGCACCGTAACATGTTGAGACGTTGTAATTTTGATAAGCCTGTGTGCGTGGAGGAGATGCCTCCTTCTGCTCAGGGTACAGAGCAAATACCCTTGGAGGAGGAGGAGGAGGAGGAATGGTGGGTTGTCCCTGCCCCGGTACCCACAGAGGCTCCAGCCGTGGCAAGTTTGCCATCTCGGGAAAGTGTTGAGCAGTCAGCAGCCCCTCCCCCATTAGATGTGTCTGACGTCCCCAGTGCTTCTGAACCTATCCCTCTTCAAAGGTCGAACAGGCCCAATGCTGGTGTGCCCCCACAGCGCTATGCCCAGAATGAGTTTGTATGGGGAGGGTTGCCGAGGACGACAACCTCTAGTGGGGTGGCATGTAAGATGGGAAGCAGCTCTCATTGTCTGAACACTGTTTGTTTACAATTAAATATTTAACTGTCATTCTGCTGTTTGGCCACAAGATGCCGCTGGTTTTTCCTGACACAGATAACGGGCTGTAGCCATGGAGACGCTGTACACAAATCAGTGCTGTGACACACAGGAAAGAAAGTGAGAGGAGAACTGTAGTATAACGGGCTGTTTTGGACAGAGATTCAAGAAAGAGAGAGAAAGTGTGTAGCGAGAAGGCAGCCATTTTGAGAAGGAGTTTGTTCTGAGGACTGTGTGCAGAGAATCCTACAACATCCAGGTGTGGAAACAGAACTGCAGCTGAGTGAAGTTACTTTTGTCTAAGATCCTGATCCTGTCCAGAGGAACGAGGAATTGCTTGCAGGAAGACGGATGAGACCTGAGGAACAAAACAATATACACTGCAGGACCATATACTTGTTAGAGAGACATTTTGTTCCGGTCAGTCACCAGCGGAAGCAGAGCAGACCCGGGTCGGTAAGATCGTGCACACACCCCATTACTTTGTTGGCGCCTAGAGACTGAGACCAGGCCTGTAGATAGTTAGTAGGGTCTCTGTTTGTGTCAGGCCACAAGTGTTGCTACTGTTCACTACAGGGATTCCATAACCTACAGTGACACTTCACAATTGGAGAGCTGATGAACTTTCTACAAACTCAAGATAGACTGGCGTTGTGCTCAGGAGGAACACGCAGACGCATGATACAACACCAGTTAAGGGGGGGGGGGAAATACGGTAGAGCTTTGTAAGTTTGTAAACTGTTGTGCTGCACCGCGGGCTAGCCGGCACCACACACCCATACAGTTATTCTTGTGTTATTTTTAGGGTATTAACAGGTAAGGTGTGGCGGTTTGGTTGTGCCCACCAGTAGGCAAATTACTCCTGCATCCTACGTAGGGCGCCACGCTGTGCAGTATAAGGGTCTCAGCCTTCAGGCTGGGTGTCTGTAAATATATTGTATGTTCCCAGAATTGGCGGTTGGGTTCAATACCCCGTCTAAGTAAAATTCAGTTTTAACAAGAGCTGGTGGTGGAGTGGTTTTCCTTGTTCGTGACTTTGCTGTATCCTGGGGAGCCCACCCCTGTACACGTTCTACAAGGCTTTAGCGTTGTTTTTTTTTATTCATGAAACAAGATTTTTCCCCCCAAAAAAAATGTGTTTAAAAATATTGCTGCGCAAATACCGTGTGACATAAAAAGTTGCAACGACCACCATTTTATTCCATAAGGGGTCTGCTAAAATAACATATATGATATTTGGGGGTTCTGAGTAATTTTCTAGCAAAAAAATTATGATTTTTACACGTAGGAATAAAGTGTCAGAATTGGCCTGGGTGGCAAAGGGGTAATTACCATAAGTAATATACAAATAATTATTATATATTGTTTTTAAGGTAATTTACTATATTTTCAAAATCTATACTCAAGCAGGTGGCTTACCGGACAAATTACTGAAGTTTGAAGTTATAACTTCCAACCAGTAATTTTACAGTAAATAGATAAATAATAAATTATTATGTTACTTATAACATATAGCATATAAATATATGATTTAGCTTGACTATAACAGTACCCTTTCGGCAGGCAGCAGATTCTCATTCTCCCTCTTAAAGTGGAGTTCCACCCTGAAAAAAACAAAACACGAAAATGCTAACAAAAAATTGAAAATAAATTAAAAAAAAATAAAAAATAATAATTTGTACTCAATTGAAATACCGGTTGCTATGCGGAAGTCCCTAATCTGCCTCTTCCTAATCCGAGGTGGATCTTCTTCATCCCTCCTACTTGCGGTGTCTTCTGGTGAATGGGCGCGCTGCCTTCTGGGATCTGTGAGTAATCACAGAGAGCAGCTGCCGATTCACAAATCGGCGCGAGACTCGCGCATGCACAGTAGGAAACGGGCAGTGAAGCCGTAAGGCCGTGAGGATGGCGGCGCGGGACCTGAAATGATCGAGGGATCGGCATCGGGGGGGCCATCATCGCGGGCGAGTAGGACAGGTAAGTGTCCTTATTAAAAGTCAGCAGCTACAGTGTTTGTATCTGCTGACTTTTAAAAAAAAAATTGCAGGTGGAGCTCCGCTTTAACAAAAACATGGGATTGTGGGTAAATCTTATACACATAAACACATGTTTTTTCCTTGTAGTTAAGAAGGCTGGGCAGGAAGGGAGCATTTGTCTTTTAGACACATACCCCTTCTATGACGCTACAGTGAGAGGCGTGCCTCCACTGCACCATTTTTATTAGACAGCTGACTCCAAGCAAGACTCCAAGCTGTTTATTGAGCTCAGTGCCTCTGACAAGAAGTGCGGAGAGGCACTGTGAGCTCATCCTCTCATGCCGCGTACACACGATCATTATTCACGGCGGTTAAAAAACCGCCGTGAATAATGACAGGAAAAACGAGGGAACCGCTTCGGTTCCAAGGGTTCCCTACACACGGTCGTTTTTTCCATCATTTTTTCTCTTGACGAGAAAAACGACCGTCTGTGGGCTCCGCGGCAGTGTCTCCCTATGAGAAAACTGCCGCGGAAAAAAATGATGGAAAAAACGATGAGAAAATTTAGAACATGTTCTAATTTTTCTCGTCGTTTTTTATGCCGTTTTTCTCGACGACAAAAACAACATAAAGCCCACAGACGATAGTTTTTCTCGGCGAAAAAAAAAATGCAGTTTTTCTCGTCGAGAAAAGCGGTCGTGTGTACGCGGCATCAGTCTGCTGCAAACAGAGTGTGTCAGCTTGTATTTAAAGTGCTCTGTATTTAGTTTCTGACAGGCTGCGCAAGGAGCCCCATATCTCTGGAACCATAGGTCATACGAGCCCTCCATTTTGGCTACATACCCCCCAAATTTGGGGTCTGTATGACCCCAGGTCGCCCAGCTATGACCCTCGAAGCTCGATTATTAATTTATTGATTTTATATATTTTTTGCCTCACCTGCCTCCCCTGACTGCATGTCCCTGCATCAGATGGAGCCGACTGACTAAAAGTCTTTTCCTCACCCTCTTGCTTCTGGGGTCATAAGTCAGGAACCAGGTGAAGATGAATATGTTTTATCTTTATTTCATCCAAGGACTACACATGTTCCAAACAGAGCCACCACTAAAGCCCTGTACACATGATCGGTTTTACCGATGAAAACAGTCCGATGGACTTTTTTCATCGGAGAAACCGATCGTGCATGGGCCCCATCTGTCTTTTTTCCATCGGTGTTAAAAAATAGAACCTGTTTTAAATTTATCCGCTGGAAGAAAAAAAAAAACGATAGCAAATTACTATCGTCTGTGGGGAACTCCATCGGATAAAAAACCCACGCATGCTCAGACTGAATTATGAGGCGGGAGCGCTCGTTCTGGTAAAACTAGCGTTCCTAATGAAGAGAGCACATTCGTCATTCTGCAAATTATTGCCTCGTTTAATGCAGCGCATTTTTTTCTTCTTTATAATGGTCTTTAAAATGTTTTTTTTTGCTGCAGATATTTATCCCGAGTTCTGACAAACTTATTTCTTTATTGTTTCTTGTGATCTCATGAATAATTTTATCTTTTTTTAAAGCCAGATCTTCCTAATTTTTTATTTTATTTAGAATCAAAATCGACTTGTTTTTTTTTGTTTTGTTTTTCTTTCTTGTGTCAAGTTCTCACAACAACATATTTTTATTTTTTTTACCCTCAAGGAGGTTGGTGTCCCTTGTTAATTACACATTGTCTTTATGAAATGTTATTGCTACTCACAATTTTTGTTTCATTCTCATAGGGGAGAGGAGACTGGGAGGACACCAATCAGAGGAGCCGAGGAAGCACAGACCACAGAAAGAACCCCAAGCTCAGAAAGAACCCCAAGATCAGCATGTGGAGGAAGCAGAGGTGGAGGAAGCAGAGGTGGAGGAAGGAGAGGTGGAGCTTCTCACCACAACAGGTCAGTGTCTATCACCACAGCTTCTAAGAAAAGAGATATAGGCCTGCATATTTATAATACCTTTTTTTTTTTAGGGGATGAACATGGTGGTGTGTCAGAAACTCCAACTACTACTCCATTCTCAAGTGCTAGTGCCCAAATCATAATTCAAGAAATAATGGAATGTAGTAGCGAAATGGACATTATGAGGAATAGGATGAATGTGATTGAGCAAAAATATAAAAACATCATTGATATTTTGGGGCGAATAGTCTGACCCCCCCCTTGTTTTTTTATTTGTTTTGTAATAAAAAATTGCACTTGTTTTACCACAAGCCAAAATTTGAAGATGCACACAGTGTGTCAACATGTGCTATCTGCCGTCACAGGATATCTATGTCCCTGTTTTGTGGGTGCAACCCCTTCCTCGCTACTCAAGTAGGTGTGAGGAAGGGTTTGCACCCCCAAAACACGTCCATTGATCCCCAATGATGGCAGATAGCACATGTTGACTTTAGCCATGGGATCAGGATGAAAATACCCATTTTGGCACACAAATTGTGTGCATCTTCAAATTTGGGATGGTTCAGGGGTGACATCACCCCATCTCATGTTTATCTTTAAGGTTGAACTTTGTAAGTTCCATTGTTTTTCTATGTTTTCTTTTTTGACCCATGCATGTTTCTGCATACCAAAAATAAAGAAAAAAAAATCTCAAAAATTTGGAGCCAAAAATGCAAGATTTTATTTTCTAAATAAATAAAACGCACATGTTGTGCACAGAGTAAAAAAAAAATGGACACTCAACAATGTGTGGCTTGTTCTTTCTATGCTCAATAGCAGTTCTAGAAAATGTTCATGTTTTACTGTGACAATTGTGGCTATTTACTAAAGACAAATACACTTGGCACTACTACAAAAAGTGTACTATGAAAACCTGGGAGACACATAATATATAAAAAAAATAATAATAATGACAAAATAAGTTTTTAAAAAATATATATATATATATATATATATATATATATATATATTCCCAAAAATTATCATTTATGGTCAGGCATGGCGATGGCCCCCCTACCCGTGAAGTACTCAATGTATTTATCACGTACTTCACGGGCGCTTTGGGGGGCCAAGCCAATACGGCCAATATCCAGGCCTGTCAACAAGTTGGTTACGGTGACACCGGCCTCAGGCCCAACAGTGGAAAGGTAAGAACTTGAGTATTTGCGCATAAAATTGTGCACCAGCTGCACACATGTGGATGGCTGTCAGAAACAGGCGGAACTGGCTGGCCATTATCCCGAAGGCATTCTCAACAACCCTCCGGGCTCTGGCCAGCCGGTAATTAAAAACCCTACTCTCCGGGGTGAGGGTCCTTTGGAGAAACGGTCGCATCAGGTGGGGTCCCAGTCCAAAGGCTTTATCCGCTAGAAACACAAAAGGAAGTCCCTCCACATTGTCGGCATCAGGTGGCAGTGCCAGGCCCCCAGACTGCAGACGGTGGGCAAACTCCGTCTGTGTGAAGACTCCGCCATTGGACATCCGGCCATTCTTCCCCACGTCCACATATAAGAACTCATAGCGTACCGACACCACCGCCATTAACACAATACTATTAAAACCTTTATAATTATAATAGTACGACCCCGAACGGGGGTGGCGGCACTATGCGGACGTGTTTCCCATCAATTGCCCCTCCGCAGTTGGGGAAGTCCCACCGCTGGGCAAATTGGGAGGCCACAGTCTGTCATTCCTGTGGCGATGAAGGAAACTGTGGAGTCAAACAAAAAGAATAAATTAGTACTTTTGCACATTACATTGCAAGCAGATTAGCCAAATACATTCTTGGCCAACGTCAGTATAACATTTATTTGAAGGAGTATTTAAACACAAAAATAGAAGCACCACAAATATATATGACTCATCCCCTCTGATGGACCATTGTAAAAAATTAAGGGGGGGGGAGGGGGTTAAAGCTGATTTTGTGGCCCGCCAAAAAAGACTCTACCACTCTGCTGAACTTGAATGTGCAATAAAACATTTGGACACATTCTAGGGGGGGGGGGGGGTCAAAACTACAATGGAGCGGACAAAAAACATTGTTAATAACAGACTAGTCTAGGTGTGTTTGAGCCCAGGATAGCATGCTGGAGAGGTTAGTGAAGGGAAATATGCATGTAGGCCAAAAAATGAGCATTTAAAAGTAACAACATGCATGGGGAGAAAGGGGACATTCCCAGCATATTACAATCATGGTAATTAGGGAAGGATAAAAGAAATACAATACATTAGTAGTGATGAGCCGAACACCCCCGGGTTCGGTTCGCACCAGAACCTGCGAACGGACTGAAAGTTCGCACGAACTTTAGAACCCTATTAAATACAATGGATGCGAACGTTCGAAATCTAAAGTGCTAATTATAACGACTATTATGCATGTTATTGTCCTAAAAAGGGTTTGGGAACCCGGGTTCTGCACCAGGGGACATGTATCAATGCAAAAAGAAGTTTTAAAAACGTCCGTTTTTTTGGAGCAGTCATTTTAATGATGCATAAAGTGAAAAAAAAAAGTCAAATATTCCTTTAAATATCGTACCTGGGGGGTGTCTTAAGTATGCCTGTGAAGTGCCACGTGTTTCCCGTGTTTAGAACTGTCCCTGCACAAAATTACATTTCTAAAGGAAAAAAAGCCATTTAAAACTGCTTGCGGCTTTAATGTAATGTTTGGTCCCGGTAATATGGATGAAAATCTTTAAGAAAAATGGCATAGCTACCCCATCAGCCCCCCCCCCCCCTACCCCAGCCCATTACCAGCCCCTTTGGGTCTTGTATGGATATTAAGGGGAACCCCGCACACAAAATAAGAAAGGCCCTATATACTCTGAACAGCCGTATACAGGCGGTGCATACAAGACAGGGACTGTAGGTTTGTTCTTATGTAGAATCTGTTTGTAATTTTGAACAGGTACATTGTTTAAGTGTAGCTTCAGGCAAAAAATCTATTTTTAAGCTTTTTGGAAAATATAGGGAAGGGTTATCACCCCTGTAACATTTGTTTTGCTGTCTGTGCAGTGTGCACCTGTTCAGAACAGTTCACCTCACTTTCCGTCCTAATGACAAATGTTTTTTGAAAATTTGGGGTTTTTATTGAAACAAGAATTGGTGATAAAGCATCAGCGGAGAGGAGACACTTTTTTTCCCATATTAACTCTTACAGGAGAGAATTTGCCTTCCTAGGGGTAGATTTCCTCTCACTTCCTGTTGTATCCTTCCATTTGCAAGGAGGAGTCGTTTGTAAGTTGGATGTTTGAAAGTAGGGGCCTGCCGTATATACTCAGCTGAAATTTGCCCCTTACATGTTGGTGTTGCTACAACACTGTGAGCCCTCACAGTTACTCTTGGTGGGCGCATGAATGGGCCCTGCTGTGAATTATTAGATCAAGAATTGTAATTGCATGCCCCTGTTGAACAGGGGCTGAAAAATTGGGCCTTTGGTGGTGGTGGTGGTGGTGGTGTTGACGCAACACTGTAAGGCCTCACAGTTAGTCTTGGTGGGCGCAGGAATGGGCCCTGCTGTGAATTATTAGATCAAGAATTGTAATTACATGCCCCTGTTAAACAGGGGCAGAAAAATTGGGCCTTAGGCACTGGTGCCACAACACTGCAACCCCTCACAGATACTGTACTTGGAGCACAGCAATGAGCCCTGTTGCAAAGTATTGCATCAAAAATTGTAATTACACGCCCCTGTTGAACAGGGGCTGAAAAATTGGGCCTTAGCCACTGGTGCTGGTGCCACGACACTGCAACCTCTCCCAGATACTCTAGTTGGAGTGCAGGAATGAGCCCTGCTGCAAAGCATTGCATAAAAAATTGTAATTACATGCCCCTGTTAAACAGGGGCATAAAAATTGGGCCTTAGGCACTGGTGCCACAACACTGCAACCCCTCACAGATACTGTACTTGGAGCACAGCAATGAGCCCTGTTGCAAAGTATTGCATCAAAAATTGTAATTACACGCCCCTGTTAAACAGGGGCTGAAAAATTGGGCCTTAGCCACTGGTGCTGGTGCCACGACACTGCAACCACTCTCAGATACTCTAGTTGGAGTGCAGGAATGAGCCCTGCTGCAAAGCATTGCATAAAAAATTGTAATAACACGCCCCTGTTAAACAGGGGCTGAAAAATTGGGCCTTAGCCACTGGTGGCGGCACCCAGAAACAAAAATGTTCTTCCAAGCTATCATCATCAATCGGATCATTGAGGAGGAGGAGGATAGTCAGTCAACATAACAGGACAGTCTCTCAGCATCAGCATCAGTCTTGAAGGGATGTGACATTTGAAAATAAATTAGTCTGTTATATCAGCTTCAGGTGTTTGGTAGCTGGTGGTGATCCAAGACTGGTTCATCTTTATGAAGGTCAGTCGATCAACAGAGTCGGTGGACAGGCGCACCCTGTGATCCGTGACAAATCCTCCAGCAGCACTGAATGTGCGTTCTGAAAGAACGCTGGATGCAGGACAGGCCAGTAGCTCAATTGCATACTGTGCAAGCTCTGGCCAGTGATCCATCCTCAAGACCCAGTAAGCCAGAGGATTTTCGGTGGGGAAGGTGTCCAAGTCTGACCTTGCCCCTAGGTATTCCTGCACCATGTATATCAGATGCTGGCGATGGTTGCTGGAACCGATCATACCTTGGGGCTGCGGACTAAAGAATTGTCTGAACGCATCGGTCAGACGGCCACCTTCCCCACCGCTCCTTCTTTGACTGACCGAAGCCTCAGCAACTCGTTGTCCAGGACCAGGAGTTTGTAACCTCCCAGTCTCTGGGAACGCGTTGCACAGACCTTTCTGCAAGGCCTCCCGGAGTTGTCTCATCCTCTGCTCCCTCTGCGATGGTAAGATAAGGTCCGCAACCTTACCCTTGTACCGTGAATCAAGGAGAGTGGCCAGCCAGTAATGGTCCCTCTCCTTGATCCGAAGAATACGAGGATCCTTCCGCAGACTTTGCAGGATCAGGGAGGCCATGCAGCGTAGGTTAGCTGAGGCATTCGGTCCGGAGTCCTCTGGGTCACTAAGGACAACATGATCCGCAGCCACCTCCTCCCAGCCACGTACAAGTCCACTGGTTTCTTGGGACTGTAAATCATCCCTAAAAGACTGCTGCTGATGATGCTGAGTGCCAGGCTCCACCTCCATGCTGACACAATCCTCCTCCTCCTCCTCCTCTTCTTCCTGTGCGATGGGTGGGACAGAAGGAATACTGTCTGGGTAAAGGGGGCTTTGAGAGGCAAGGAAGTCCTCCTCTTCCTGCCTCTGTTCTGTCTCAAGTGCCCTGTCCATTATTCCACGCAGCGTATGTTCCAACAGGTGGACAAGAGGTACAGTGTCACTGATGCATGCACTGTCACTGCTCACCATCCTCGTGGCCTCCTCAAATGGTGCCAGGACAGTGTATGCATCCCTGATCATGCCCCACTGGCGTGGTAAAAAAAACCGAGCTCCCCTGACCCTGTCCTGGTGCCGTAGTCGCACAGGTACTCATTGATGGCCCTCTGCTGCGTGTGCAGCCGCTGCAGCATGGCCAACGTTGAGTTCCACCTGGTGGGCATGTCACATATAAGGCGGTTCTTGGGCAGGTTCAACTCCTTTTGCAGCTCAGCCAGGCGAGCACTGGCATTATAAGATCTGCGGAAATGCACACAGACTTTCCTGGCCTGCCTCAGGACATCCTGTAAGCCCGGGTACCTGCCCAAGAACCGCTGCACCACCAGGTTAAGGACGTGAGCCACAAAGGGCACATGGGTCAGTTGTCCCTGTCGGAGAGCGGAGAGGAGGTTGGTGCCATTGTCGCAAACTACCATTCCTGGCTTAAGCTGGCGTGGCGTCAACCACCTCTCGGCCTGCCCCTGCAGAGCAGACAGAACCTCTGCCCCAGTGTGGCTCCTGTCCCCCAAACACACCAGCGCAAGCACGGCATGGCATCTTTTTGCCTGCGTACTTGTGTAGCCCCTTGAACTCCTACGGAGCACCGCTGGTTCCAAGGACAAAGCACAGGAAGAGGCCACGGAGGAAGAAGAAGAGGAGGGGGTGGAGGACAGAGGTGTGTCACAACCAGTAGTAGCATTTTGGAGGCGTGGCGGTGGAACAACCTCCAACACTACTGCACCTTGTCCTGCATCCTTCCCAGCTGCCAAAAGAGTGACCCAATGGGCCGTGAAAGAAAGGTAACGTCCCTGTCCATGCCTGCTGGACCATGAGTCAGCGGTAATATGCACCTTACCGCTGACCGCCCTGTCCAGGGAGGCCAAGACATTGCCTTCCACATGCCGGTAGAGAGCCGGAATCGCCTTCCGTGAGAAAAAGTGGCGTTTGGGAACCTGCCACTGAGGAACTGCACATTGCACAAACTCACGGAAGGGGGCCGAGTCTACCAACTGAAAAGGCAGCAGTTGAAGCGCTAGCAATTTAGCCAAGCTAGCATTCAACCGCTGGGCATGTGGATGGCTGGGAGTGAACTTCTTTCGATGGTCCAGCAGCTGGGGCAGGGAAATTTGCCTGGTAGAATCGGACGTCGGTGTACTGCTAGCAGAGTGCCCACAAGTACTTGGCGGTGACACACCTAATTCTACACCTTCATTCCTCTCAGAGCAGGTTTCAGAGAGGACTGAAGGTATAGTGGGGTTGGAGATCCCAGCTGATGCGGTGCAAGAAGAGGTCAGCTTTGTTCTTTGGTGTCGGTCTTTAAGGTAGGCTTGCCAACGAGCTGCATGGCAGGTCAACATATGTCTGGCCAAGCATGTGGTGCCCAAGCGGGTGATGTTTTGGCCACGCGATATACGCTTGAGACATATGTTGCAAACAGCAGCTGTGCGATCTGATGCACTCGACTCAAAAAAGGCCCACACCAAAGAACTTTTTGAATAACGGGCAGAGGCAGCGCCCTGCACAGGCGGAGCTCTGCGGTGTGATTCCGTCTGTGTGCTGCCCTTACGCTGGCCCCCCGAGGGCATCCTGCCTCGTTGGAGACGTGCCTCCTCCTCATCCTCCTCCTCTCTCCTATTAGGCACCCACGTGGAGTCAGTGACCTCATCATCCCCTCCCTCCTCATCACTGGAGCCAATCTGGCAGTATGCTGCAGCTGCTGGAACATGACTGCCAGATTGGTGTCCTTCTTGAGCATCCCCTCTCTCTGCTCTCAAGCTACTGCCTTCCTCTAGCTGGGTATCATCATCAGACCCTTCGAAACGCTGGGCATCCTCCTGGAGCATGTACCCAACACTGTGCTCAAACAGTTCGGGGGACTCCTCAGGAGGACATGGTTGGTCTAGGGAAGGAGTGACTGATGATGACATTGATACCAGGGAAGAGGACGCTTTGGCAGCTGCTTTGCCAGTACCCTGAGCCTGGGTGAGAGAGGATGAGGAGGATGAGGAGGGCTTGGTCATCCACTCTACCAAGTCTTCGGCATGATGCGGCTCAACACGTCCAGCTGCCGAAAAGAAGAACAAGCGTGTCCCATGGCCACGTGCTGATGGCGATGCACCGCGTCCACGACCAGCACTGTTGTCTCTAGACACAGAGCCTGCTTGCCCTCTTTTATTGGCTCCTGACTGTCTGCCTCTCCTTGTTTGCCTTCCAGACATTCTAATGGCCTGCAGGGAAATGGGAAAAGCAGCAATACAGGCTAAGTTCAGGTGTAATATGGTCAGGAGGCACACTCCGCCCGCTGTAAGTGCCGCAAAATCCTGTTGGTGTAACACACCAGGAAAAAGCAGCAATACAGGCTAAGTTAAGGTGTAATATGGTCAGGAGGCACACTCCGCCCGCTGTTAGTGCCGCAAAATCCTGTTGGTGTAACACACCAGGAAAAAGCAGCAATACAGGCTAAGTTCAGGTGTAATATGGTCAGGAGGCACACTCCGCCCGCTGTAAGTGCCGCAAAATCCTGTTGGTGTAACACACCAGGAAAAAGCAGCAATACAGGCTAAGTTAAGGTGTAATATGGTCAGGAGGCACACTCCGCCCGCTGTAAGTGCCGAAAAATCCTGTTGGTGTAACACACCAGGAAAAAGCAGCAATACAGGCTAAGTTCAGGTGTAATATGGTCAGGAGGCACACTCCGCCCGCTGTAAGTGCCGCAAAATCCTGTTGGTGTAACACACCAGGAAAAAGCAGCAATACAGGCTAAGTTAAGGTGTAATATGGTCAGGAGGCACACTCCGCCCGCTGTAAGTGCCGCAAAATCCTGTTGGTGTAACACACCAGGAAAAAGCAGCAATACGGGCTAACTTCAGGTGTATAATGTGCAGGAGGCTTAGCAACAATGACACTGACACTGTCCCCTGCCTATCCTTCTCTCTCCCTGCACAAAAGGTTTATCAAAGTATATGACACTGACACTCTCCCTGTCTATCCTTCTCTCTCCCTGCACACAAGGTTTAGCAAAGAATATGACACTGACACTGTCCCCTGCCTATCCTTCTCTCTCCCTGCACACAAGGTTTATCAAAGTATATGACACTGACACTCTCCCTGCCTATCCTTCTCTCTCCCTACACACAAGGTTTAGCAAAGAATATGACACTGACACTCTCCCTGCCTATCCTTCTCTGTCCCTACACACAAGGTTTAGCAAAGAATAGATTTGACAAGATTTGACACTGTCCCTGCCTATCCTTCACTTTCCCTGCTCCGGAACACACTACACGAGGCCGCCGCGCTGGCGGCCTTTTATAGTGTGGGGCGTATACTAAACCCCCTCAGCTATAATTGGCCACAGGCATCCTGCCTGTGGCCAATCATTGCTCTCCTCGCTGCCGGCCCTGTGATTGGCCAAGCATGCAGGGTCACAGTGCATGCTTGGCCAATCACAGCGCCGGGATTACACTGCGATGGCGCAGTGTATTGTGGGCCGTTCGCGTCACTCGAATTTGGCGTGAACGGCCCAAATCGTTCGTTGTTCGCCGAACGCACGAACAGCCGATGTTCGAGTCGAACCTATGTTCGACTCGAACACCGAGCTCATCCCTATACATTAGTAAACATTCAAAACATAGAATGTGATGTTAAAGGAGAAAAATTACCTTAATATTGTCCTTCTGCATGACTTGTATGATGGCAGAACACGTTTCAGGGATAATGATCCCAAGAGCCTGGTGGGAGATGCCTGTTGTGAACTTGAGGTCTTGCAGGCTTCTCCCTGTCGCCAGGTATCTCAATGTGGCAATAAGCCTCTGCTCGGCAGTGATGGCCTGGCGCATCACAGTTTCCTGCCTCGTGATATAGGGGGACAGTAAATCCAACAGACGATGAAAAACGGGGTACGTCATCCGGAGATAATTCCTGAAATCATCAGGATTATTCTCCTGGATTTCCCGCAGCATAGGCATATGAGAGAATTGGTCCCGCTGGAGCAACCAATTCTTGGTCCATGAACTCCTCCTCGCCCTGTTCATGGACTGAGCTTGGGTTACAGTATTAACCGCAACACCAAGCCCATACGCAGCACGAGCTCTACGACGAGAACGTATTTGCAACATGGCTTTAAACCGGTCGGCTGGTCAGAACGAACTTAAACAGAACGCACCGAGGAAAAGCAAGGCCTGTGAAGAACGACCTGAAAAACAGTAACAAGCGGCCAAGAAGGCACTGCAAAACAGAAACAACCTGACTGCACGCAGTGAAAGACAAATACGAACCCACAAGCACAAACTGAAATGCAGAAAACGATCTGAAAAGCACAGAGACTGAAAAGCGCGAATTGGCTCTAACCAAACTTTTACTAACACGCGGTAACACGAAATCAGCAAAAGCAGCCCAAAGGGTGGCGCCATTGGATTTGAACTTCCCCTTTATAGTGCCGTCGTATGTCACGGCGTTTGGGACGGTCGGTTTTTTGACTGATGGTGTGTAGGCAAGACTGATGGAAGTCAGCTTCATCGAATTACCGATGGAACAATCTATTGGTTTAAAATCCACAGGAAATTTGATTGTGTGTACAGGGCTTAATGCATTTCAGCCTATCAAGGCCTGCACTATGAGTAACGTGTTAGTGTTGGCTCTGTTTGGAATATGTATACTCCAAGGATTAAAATAAAGAGAAATGGTATTTATCCTCACCTGGTTGTCAACCTTATCTACATGGAAGGACTCTGCTTGGTGGAGACCACAAATCAGGCACGGTGAATGGAAACAGAGAGCTTTTGCTGGCCCTGATTGCATGATTGGGTTGTAGTGCTATTATCTTGCATGTGTGTATAAATCTATTTAAAGCCTGTTTATCATAGCCATTTGACTAATTGCTATTGTTATTTCACTGTGTGTCCTGGTGAATTGGGTTTACTGCAATATTTTACACATCGGGTCATACCCGTAGCTTTTATAGTCTTATTGACTTAATTTTCCAGTAAAGTGTTGACTTACAAATCTTACTAATTATTGGTTTGTAAGAACCCATAGTGTCAGAGGTTTTGGGGAGCTTACAAAGTCAGGGCAACCATTGAGGGCACGCAACTTCCAGTGGCCCTTGCAGGAGTTGCACTACAGTAACATTACAGCTTCATTTATTTATTTTTTCATTTTAAAATAACAAACATGTTATACTGTACTTACCTGCTCTGTGCAGTGGTTCAACCTGCAACTTCCAGTGGCCCTTGCAGGAGTTGCACTACAGTAACATTACAGCTTCATTTATTTATTTTTTCATTTTAAAATAACAAACATGTTATACTGTACTTACCTGCTCTGTGCAGTGGTTTTGCACAGAGCGGCCCCAATCCTCCTCTTCTCAGGTCCCCCGCAGGCACTCCTGGCTTCTCCCAGCTGCTGAGTGTACCCATTGAAAGCCACTTGCTATTGGAGCACTCGTGCATGCTAAGTCCAGAGCCCTAATTTGTGTGTCCATAAGACACACAGAGTGTGGTTCGGCAACGCCCCCCCCCCCCCCTTGTAACTGGCTTTGATTGACAGCAGCAGGAGCCAATGGCTTTGCTATGGGACATGTATTAATGTTTTCTCAGCATGAAGAATTGAGCTGGTGAATGCTAATAAAGGGACTGCAGGTATGAAGGGGTTTTAGGATTAATCCCTCAAAAGGCTCTTTTGTACTTATACATGCTAAATAAAAAACATATTTCAAATGTATAGAAAGCCTCTGCAAATGAATTTCGATGAAGAACTATTCATGGAATCAGCCTTTGCATAATAAAATAATGGTAACAACAGTGCCTTTGAAAGACATGTACAGCATAACATGGCTTTTGATTATTGACTGCAATGTATTTCATTTCTACATAGAAGGCAGACATATCCTAGTGTGTGTCTCATGTGGTTAATACATAATACAATAAAATGTACACTATTTTAGAAGCAGTATAATTGCAGGATATTGAAAACCCGACCTGAGGGCATTTTAAATGATAATCAATAAGCAGGGCGTCAGTTCTAAAGATACATTGATTGTGTTTCTCCAAGCATGTCCCTCGCCTTCATTCAGACTCCTTTGTTTTCTGCTCATCAGATCGTAGTTGAAGTGAATCATCAGATGAGCTTCCAATGTCATCAGTTTGATGATGAGAAAATAAATGTTGTTAGAAATCATTACAGACAGCAATAACCCAGCACCACCTGTCTGTAGAGGCTTAAAATAGCAAGCATCAAAAGTAAAAGCTGGTTTTCTGTTTATCATGGCAAACAATGTATCTAAGCGCTGTTATAAGATCAAATATATATTATTCCTGTTTTCTGAGATATGTCTATATTGTAAAACTTTATTCTATGATTTTAATGTGTAACTATTTTACAGTTTAAAAAGGATAGAGAATAGCAATTTGATTAAAGCAGAAATGCATTAAAAACATATTTCAGTTTTGGAATAAAATGTTTAGACTTCAATCCCAAAGCATGTACAGTATCTTTCCATTGGAATATATGGAGAATCCTTTTCTTCAGTCAAGACTGGACTGAAGATGGGGGACAGCTCCCCACTGGGGTCATGGAGAGCAGTGAAAAATAGGAAAACATACAATTGTATATGTAGCGCCCATTCCCTTTTAGGGGTGCTATATACCCAAATTTAGGGGGCTGGTCTGAGTTAGTAGTTAGACTCGGACCGTTCTCATTGATAGGTTGTGCTACTTTGCTTCTGCAGGTGGTATACTGGTGTGCAGTTCCCTGTGGCCTGTAGGTGGCGCTGCCATAACAGGTCAGGATTAAACCATCAGTAATAGTGCTGTGCCTTAGGGTGACCTCTCTCGGCAGTGGTACAGTGGGCGTGGTTGGCCTGCTGTGCATGCTCGGAGAGGATACATAAGGGGCAGACGCCACCTGAGTGGGGAGTTTGTAGTCATCGGTGAGGAGTCCAAGTGCGCGGCGCTGGCCCTCCAGGCCATGGGGCCGCGTGCGCATCAGTCCCAGGCACCTTTAGTCCTGGGGCTGCAACTTCAGCACTGGGCCCAGCACCTTTAGCTGGAGCCCGCTTCTGACAAGAGGGATCCCAGGGTGCCCCTTGCGAGGGGACCCGCTCTAAGAAGAGGAGGCCGGGGGAGGACCTTTCTGAGGGACTGGTGAGAGTTCACGGTGAAAGAAGGGGCCCGGTAACTTTCTGGAGGGATTCATCTATCCATCAAGGGCCTAGTAATGTGCTGTTGCGGGCACCTGTCCTTGTATTGCATAAGCTGAGAGGTTCGGGACATGATAGATTCTGTGGCAGAGGGTCTCCCGATCGTATCTAAGAAAAGAACCTAATTAAGCGTCCGAGCATCACTGCGGCTGCTAGGATCCACTTTTTAGGAGACTATCCGGGTGAGCTGAACCCACTCAGGGATTGAGTGGTGATTGTAACATTTACTTGTGCCTGGACTTACTTCCCAAAACCTTGCTGTCCTGTCTCTTATCCACCCTTTCCTATCTGCTGAATATTGAGGAAAAATAAACTTAAGTTGGAGTTTAGAGTGGTGTGAACATTGGAATTACTTGGGGGGAAAACAGAGACTTGTCCCTATATCCTAGGAGATGAGAACCAACCGATGGAGAACCTAGCTGTGGGACCCAAATACATTACACCGCTCAACCTCTTCATACAGGAGGGTACGGGGATATCGTACGGTATGCCCTTTTCCTGCAAGTGAGCCAAAGGTAGGAAAAAGGGTCCGTGTGCTACATATACATGTAAATTAAAAAATGTCGCGCACAGGTAAGTGAAAAAAGTAGAATACTGGTGAAAATTACTCAAATTAGTGAAAAAATATAAATACAGTGATGTATATATATGTATTGTGACAGCAGGAAGGTAAAGTCACCTGGTTGCATCCAGGGGGGTAGATATATTTCGCCCAGATTCAGGCTTTACGCCGACTTATACAACTAGGTGGAGAGTTGTATAAGCCCAGCTGAGGCTAGTGGGCTCATGGATGACTCATACCTCTAGGGAGAGTGTGGGGCGTCGTGCAGACAGGGAGTTGATGAGACCAGCTGAAGCTGGTCAGCTCATTTAGGCCTCTATAAGAACTCCCAGATTCATTAGGTGTTTGCTCATGCCTGGACCCAGACCTGTGTGGACTGTCTAGGGAGAGTGAACCCCTGTGCGGTGAGACAAAGCCTGTGTGGCTATTTGCTTGGACATTTAAAACCAGGGACTTAGGGACTAGGACAGCACTAGGCTGATCCCAGTTGTTAGTTAGGAAACCTGTATGTTTAGTCAGAGGTCAAGTTGACCAGGATTTATTTTGTTTATGTTTCTTTTGGCTTTGCTGTGTTTTGTCACTGTAAATAGAAAATAAACCGCACCTTTTTTGATTTTGAAAACCACAACCTCCGTTTGCTGGGCCTGTTTTTGTGTGGGGAGCCCATCCCGGGGGTCACACACACCCGCTGCCGAGCTAACCCCCTCACAGTTGGTGGAGAACCAGTGGCAGTTTTTTTTTAAGCCAGCATGGAGGAGATACTGAAGCAGCTGGCTCTAGCAAATGCCAATCAACAGCAGACAAATGCAGGTTTGCAAAAGAGCCTTGCAGCTCATCAACAGAGCCTTGCAGCTCAACAACAGAACTTCGCAGCCCAGCAGCAAGCTCATCAACAGAGCCTTGCAGCCCAGCAGCAAGCTCACCAACAGAGTCTGGAAGCTCAGCAACAAGCCCAACAGCAATCTGAGGCCCGCTTCATAGACCTGTTACAGAAGCAAGAGCAGAGACTACAACAAATGGAAGCAGTAATGCAGCAACGTCCGCAGACCAGTGAGGAAAGCCGTCCCACTAATACCGCGTCCTTTGGGGTGAGTCGTTTATTGACAAAAATGACTGGAGAGGATGATCCAGAGGTATTTTTGACCACATTTGAAAGGACTGCTGAAAGAGAAAAGTGGCCTGAGGAGCAGTGGGCTGGACTGGTGGCTCCTCTGTTAACTGGTGAATCGCAGAAGGCTTACTATGACCTAGAGCCTGACCAAGCAAAAGACTATGTGATGCTAAAAGCTGAAATATTGGCAAGGCTGGGTGTCACCCAGGCTGTCCGGGCTCAGCGTGTGCATAACTGGACTTTCCAGCTTGGAAAACCCCCCAGGTCTCAAATGTATGATCTCATTCACCTGAGCAGAAAGTGGCTACAGCCAGAGACTTTGTCCGCACCAAAGATTGTGGAACGTGTTGTAATGGATCGGTTTTTGAGAGCTCTTCCTACTGCCATCCAAAAGTGGGTAAGCCATGGAGACCCAGAGATGGCCGATGGTCTTGTGGATCGTGTGGAGAAATACTTGGCTACAGAGAACCTGACGGCCTCTTCCAGAGACACTCGGACTTTCCACCCTAAGACCAGACCATCCCCAGGGGCGGATAAGAGGATTCCAAGGGGTAAGGGTGGAGAGAGTGAGAGGGTGGGAGCTCTACCCCAAGTTTGGCGAGAACAGCCTGGGAAATCAGCGGCTCAAGAGGCGGCAAGAAGGATCGTTTGCTACCGCTGCCGGCAAGCGGGACATATTGCAGCCAATTGCCCGGTTGTGGAGGAACCCATGCAGTGTGACTTTCTGACGGGCAGACGTCAGTCGCTGTGTGCGACAGTCGCATGCACTGCCATTCGAGGAACTGAGAAACATTTATGCAAAATGTGTGTTAATGGTAGAAATGTTGTGGTATTGCTGGATTCAGGTAGCCTTGTGACCCTGATAAAGGCTGAGTTAGTTAAAACAGAGGTCTCTGGGAATAGCAAGGTAGCTGTTATTTGTGTGCATGGGGACACCCGAGAGTATCCAGTGACTACAGTGTGTTTCGAGACCCCCAAAGGTACCCTCTCTCATCCAGTGGGCTTAGTATCTCAGTTACCGTATGACGCCATTGTGGGAAGGGATTTTCCGAAGTTCTGGGAACTGTGGGATGATCCTGAGCCCCCCACTGGTGCCCCTATGTACCAGGAATGTGATAGCCAGAACTCCCCTGAGAGTGGTAAGGACTCTCCGGAATTTCCCTTATCAGTATTGGCAGGGGAGACTCAAGAAACTGGAGAGGAGCCCACCTCCTCAGACGAAAACCTACCGTCTGTGGAGTTTTCTGATCTTGAGGTTCACAGGGAAAACTTTGCCACAGAACAGTTGAAAGACCCCGCCCTAATAAAGGCACGGGAAAACGTAGTGAAAATAGATGGCGAGTTAGTGAACCCAGATAATACCTGCACTTACCCATACTTCAGCGTAGAGAAGGACCTACTGTATCGGGTGGCAAAAAGGGCAGAAGAAACCGTTGAGCAGCTTGTGGTGCCCAAACCTTACAGGAAGTTGGTGTTGGAGTTGGCCCATGGGCACATTCTTGGAGGTCATCTGGGGACAGAGAAAACCCGAGAGAGGGTATTACAGAGATTCTATTGGCCGGGGGTGATGAAGGACATAGAAAATTATTGTTCCTCCTGCCCTGTGTGTCAGAGGTCGGCCCCGATGCCACATTTCCGTAGCCCGCTGGTCCCTCTACCCATCATTGAGGTCCCGTTTGAGAGGATCGCCATGGATTTGGTAGGTCCTATAATCAAGTCCGCTAGGGGGCACCAGTACATATTAGTTATAATGGACTATGCCACCCGTTATCCAGAAGCGATCCCTCTCCGAAATACCTCGGCCAAAACCATAGCCAAAGAGCTATCTCTTGTGTTTAGCCGGGTGGGTATTTGTAAAGAACTGCTTACGGACCAAGGTACACCCTTTATGTCCCGGGTTATGAAGGAGCTGTGTAAATTGTTCAAAGTGACGCAATTACGTACATCTGTGTATCACCCCCAAACCGATGGGCTGGTTGAAAGATTCAACAAAACCCTAAAACAAATGTTGAAGAAAGTGGTGGATAGAGATGGAAAGGATTGGGACTGTCTACTTCCTTATCTGATGTTTGCTATTAGGGAGGTGCCCCAATCCTCTACGGGATTCTCCCCCTTTGAGATACTGTATGGGAGACACCCAAGAGGGCTGTTGGATATTGCCAAGGAAACTTGGGAAAGTGAGAGTTCTCCCCACAGGAGTGTGATTGAGCATGTCGCCCTGATGCAAGACCGAATTGCACAGGTAATGCCCATCGTGAAGGAACATTTGGCCCAAGCGCAGTTAGCACAGCAGAGAGTGTACAACCGTGGAGCCAAGACCCGTACCTTTTCCCCGGGGGATAGGATACTGGTACTTGTCCCTACGGTTGAAAGTAAATTCCTTGCCAAATGGCAAGGCCCCTACGAGATAATGGAAAAAGTGAGCGAAGTGAATTACAAGGTCAGACAACCAGGAAGGCGAAAGCCCGAACAGATCTATCACGTTAATCTGTTGAAAGCCTGGAGGGATAGAGAGTCCCTAGTCGCAGACACTTGGTCACCAGCTCAAACTGGTTGCGTGATTCCTGAGGTTGGAATAGCAGCCACCTTGTCACAACCCCAACAACAGGAGGTTAAGGAGTTTGTGCTTCGCAACAAGGAGGTATTCTCTGAGCTGCCGGGACAAACATCTGGGGTAGAGCATGACATCATTACCCCGCCCGGTGAAAGGGTGAAGTTAAAACCCTATCGGATCCCAGAGGCCCGACGGGAGGCAATACGGGAGGAAGTACAGAAAATGCTGAACTTAGGGGTGATAGAGGAGTCCCAAAGTGATTGGTCTAGTCCCATTGTGTTGGTGCCTAAACCGGATGGGAGCTGGCGATTTTGTAACGATTTTCGTCAGTTGAACAAAGTTACAAAATTTGACACCTACCCCATGCCACGTATAGATGAGTTGATCGACCGGCTGGGAACAGCCCGATACATGACGACTCTTGACCTCACAAAAGGGTATTGGCAAATCCCCCTGGCCAAATTGACCAAAGAGAAAACCGCATTTGTAACCCCAGACGGGGCGTTCCAATATAAAAGAATGCCGTTCGGGTTACAGAATGCGCCGGCCACATTCCAGCGGAAAATGGACCAGATGCTGACGCCCCATCGGAAGTATGCTGCGGCTTACCTGGATGACGTAATTGTCCATAGCACAGATTGGGCCTCACATCTGCCAAAAGTGCAAGCAGTCCTGGACTCTGTTCGGGAAGCGGGGTTTACGGCTAACCCCAAGAAGTGTACCATTGGGCAGGAGGAGGCCAAATATCTTGGGTACACCATTGGGAGGGGAGTAATAAAACCCCAACTCAACAAAGTCGAGGCCATCCAGAGTTGGCCACGTCCCAACAGCAAGAAGCAGGTACGAGCCTTTCTGGGAATCGCTGGGTATTATCGGCGATTCATTCCCCACTTTGCTTCTAAGGCTGTGCCCCTAACCAACCTAACGAAGGGGAAAGGGTCGGTCATGATTAAATGGACCCCCGAGGCTGAGGCAGCATTCCAATTCTTGAAACAAGCCTTATGTAGCCAGCCAGTGTTGTACTCACCCGACTTCTCTAAAGACTTTGTCGTACAAAGTGATGCGTCAGATGTGGGGTTAGGAGCAGTATTGTCCCAGGTCTGGAACGGGGAAGAGCACCCAGTCATTTACCTCAGCAGGAAGTTGAAGTCCCATGAGGTAAATTACGCCACCGTTGAAAAGGAGTGTTTAGCGGTGAAGTGGGCTCTAGATTCCCTTTGGTACTACCTGCTAGGTAGGCACTTTGACATGGTTACGGATCACGCTCCGTTAAAGTGGATGGCTCAAAACAAGGAAACAAATAGAAGAGTGAATAGGTGGTTCCTGGCCCTCCAGGAATTCAACTTCACAGTAAAGCATCGCCCTGGCGTTCAAATGGGGAATGTGGATGCTTTGTCTCGAGTACATGAATGCCTGATTGCTGGTGTTCCAACCCCGAGGTTAAAACAAGAGGGGGGGGGGGTATGTGACAGCAGGAAGGTAAAGTCACCTGGTTGCATCCAGGGGGGTAGATATATTTCGCCCAGATTCAGGCTTTACGCCGACTTATACAACTAGGTGGAGAGTTGTATAAGCCCAGCTGAGGCTAGTGGGCTCATGGATGACTCATACCTCTAGGGAGAGTGTGGGGCGTCGTGCAGACAGGGAGTTGATGAGACCAGCTGAAGCTGGTCAGCTCATTTAGGCCTCTATAAGAACTCCCAGATTCATTAGGTGTTTGCTCATGCCTGGACCCAGACCTGTGTGGACTGTCTAGGGAGAGTGAACCCCTGTGCGGTGAGACAAAGCCTGTGTGGCTATTTGCTTGGACATTTAAAACCAGGGACTTAGGGACTAGGACAGCACTAGGCTGATCCCAGTTGTTAGTTAGGAAACCTGTATGTTTAGTCAGAGGTCAAGTTGACCAGGATTTATTTTGTTTATGTTTCTTTTGGCTTTGCTGTGTTTTGTCACTGTAAATAGAAAATAAACCGCACCTTTTTTGATTTTGAAAACCACAACCTCCGTTTGCTGGGCCTGTTTTTGTGTGGGGAGCCCATCCCGGGGGTCACACACACCCGCTGCCGAGCTAACCCCCTCACAGTATACATAAACACCAAAACGTGTAAATAACGGGAAATCAACCCCTCCTCAAAATACTGAGACAGTGTTCAAAAAATGAGAATTGAAATATTCATAAGTATATCTAAACAGTGTACTAAACCAATCTGTGATATTAAAACACGCCAGTTATTGACAGCATATGAAGCTGATAAGGTAATATTAAATAAAACATATACAGCTCGATGTTATTATTGATAGTAACTGCAGTAATGCTCTAAATATTAAAAGGTGGAGATAGAAAGAGTCTATTCCTTATTAGTTCAAAAGAGGTCCAATGTAACACACAGTTCCCATACGGCAAAAAGTTGCTTCAAATGAAAGGGCAAGAGGTTGTGAGGAAATGCTGGAAAAAGGTAGAACCCAGGGTAAATCCACAGAAGTCACAGGAGAATTACATCCACCACGGTGTGTAGGGAATCAAGATGGGTACCTTACCGCAAAAGTTGGACCTCCACTGTGGCAAGGTCAGAAGAGCCTGCAGATATCACCCTCTGCGGGGTATTAGTACTGGTCCTGGGGGTGTCACGGCTCCAGAGTCCTTACGTTCCCTCTACCTCTCGTTGCTCTGTCTCCTCCACTGGTGGCTGGTGTGCTCCAATTGTTTAAAAAGAACCAACAGACCTCCAATGTAGATACCAAAAAAGAAGAGGGAGGGACTCGGATAGTGTATTACCTCAAAGCAGCTTTATTCCAATCGTCAAGGTAAAAACAGGAATGCAAAGTTCCTAAAAGTATCCCTGTGACCTATCCCTTTAAAGAGTCGGTCCAACCAGAAATATATTTTTTCAACATCTGCTAAATACCTAAATACCAATCAAGGCGTTCTGCTTTGGCCTTGGTACCTCTCTGCCTACGTTCCCAAATCTGATCACCTGCTGAAGCAATAATGAGAGGTCCTGCTATCTTTGTTGGATTTTACCTTATTTAACATGATAGAGAAAGCAACAGGAGGAGTTAGAACAGCCAAAGAGGACATGAATAAAATCAGGAACTTTGGCACAGATATAACTTATCCAGGGTTCTTAACACTGATTATCATGTAGCTTGTAAAGTTCCCCAGCAGATTCCAAGCTCAGAGGGGTCTAATAAGCAAGAGTCCTTAAAGGGGTTGTAAAGGTAAAAGTATTTTCACCTTAATGCATTCTATGCATTAAGGTGAAAAAACATTTGCGGATTAGCGGCCCCCCAGCCCCCCCCCGTTTACTTACCTGACCCCTCGAAAGTACCGCGCCGTGAACGCCCTTGCTTCTCGGCCAGGCTTCTCGGCTCTTTCATTGGTTAATTGAAAGCAGCGCAGCCATTGGCTGGCGCTGCTGTCCATCACATCCAATGACGCGGTACGCCGGGGGACGGGGCCGAGTGATACAGTGAGCGGCTATAGCTGCCGGCTGTGTAACGGGAGTGCGCCCGCAAGAACTCATCACCATGCAAGCTCGCTCGCATGAAGGTGGGGAATTCTTGCTGTACATATACATAGCTAAAACAATTTTATTTAAATTTGTATAAAGAAAAGAAGGTGAAGCCCATATCGGGTTAGCTTTTGCTGTGTGTGTTTTGCTGGGAAGATTTTTTTGTCTTTGAGACTCAAAAGGAAATTGAAGGATATCTCCGCAAAATAAGGGAAATGTCCACCTTAGGCAGTTATCGCAATAACATTTTTCCCTTTTGGAAGATTTTGGAAGGCTAAAAAAAACAAAAAAAACATGGCTGACAGTCTAATCATTCCCTACACTAAATAAAACAAAAAAGCCTTTACACAGGCTTCAACCCTTTACTGCCATAGACACAAGGCATACAGTAGTGGCAGAGGGGGTTTACATACACTCTCATATATGCATACTCCACAAGCTTTCTGATGACATTGATCCAGCAGCCATACAGCCGCCAGATTACTTTCCATGACCCCAGTAGTGTGTCTCCCCCCCCCCCTCAGTGTGACTCCCACACCATACTTCTTGGGCTCTGCTATCCCACCTGCGGACCTGGGACCCGCATGGCAGGCATCACCGAGTGCAGCAGAGGGAGACCAGCAAACATCTATTTGCTGATCTCCCCTAGCCAGAATGAACCCCTTATGTTTCATTAACCACTTAACGACCGCCCACCGCCGATTTACGTCGGCAGAATGGCACGGACAGGCAGAATCACGTAGATCTACGTGATCGCCTTTGTGCATCCGGACCCCCCTTCACTGCAGTGAGCGGCCGTTAAGTGTTCGGGAGCGATCAGGCATGAGGGGGCGGCCGCTCGATTCCGCCCCCCCCCCTCGCGATCGCTCCCGGCCAATGAAATTGCTTCCTCCGCCATGTGATGTAAACACAGGCTGGAGGAAGTGATGTCATCTCCCTCGCCGCGGTCTTTTCGTTCCCGGCGCCGAGGAGTGAAGACAGAGGTTAGTGCTCCAACAGTCCACTGACACGTAGGTACACATAGGCACACAAATCACCCCCCAGTTACCCCCAGATCACCCCCCAGGTCACCCCAAAGCCCCCCAATCACAGTGTCACTGATTGCAGTGATCATTTATTTTACTGATCACTGCATTTAGTGTCATCTGTGATTGTAAAAAGTTGCAAGGCAGTTAGGATTAGGCCCCTTTAGGTCCAGGGTAGCCCCCTAACCCCCCCTAATAAAGGTTTAACCCCTTGATCACCCCCCAGGTAACCCTTTCACCCCCTAACTTCAGCGTCACTAAGCGATTGTTTTTCCGATCGCTGTATTCGTGTCGCTGGTGTTTTAGATAGGCAGTTATTTTTTTTTTAGGTTCGCCGCAGGTTTTTATTGGTGTCAGGTACCCCCATATTTAACCTAATAAAGGTTTTAACCCCCTGATTGCCCCTAGTTAACCCTTTCACCAGTGATCACCATATAAAGGTTACGGGTGACGCTGGTTGATTAGTTTGCTTTTTATAGCATCAGGGCACCCGCCGTATATAACCCAATAAAGGTTTAACCCCCCTGATCGCCCGGCGGGTGAGATCAATTAGGTTTTAGCGCCAGAGAGGGTCTGCGTCGCCCCAGGCAGTGTTAGGTTAGTGCCAGTAACGCTAACACCCACGCGCAAAGCATACACCCCCCTTAGTGGTATAGTATCTGATCAGATCTATACTAGCATCCCCAGCGGTTTAGGGTTCCCAAAAACGCAGTGTTAGCGGGATCAGCCCAGATACCTGCTAGTACCTGCGTTTAGCCCCTCCGCCCAGCCCAGCCCAGCCCACCCAAGTGCAGTATCGATCGATCACTGTCACTTACCAAACACAACACACATAACTGCAGCGTTCGCAGAGACAGGCCTGATCCCTGCGATCGCTAACAGTTTTTTTGTAGCGTTTGATATATTTGCTGACGACAGTCAGGTGCTTTTTTTCCTGTGAATCTTACTAGTGTACCCCTAAATTTAGAGCCCAAAATGGCAAGTCGAAGGTACACTAGTAAAGAGGCCTACGAGATTCTGAGCATGACAGATAGTGAAGAGGAGGTCACGTATCTGTCAGATTCAGGCTCAGAATATCTTCCCGTAGAAGACAGTGACGTCAGCGGCCCCACGTCAGATAGCTCTGACGACGAAGTTGAGGTCCCTGCTAAGGTCAGGCGTACCCGATCCCGATCTTCTGAGGTTGTTGAGGAGCAAGAACCGCAGGTCTCTCGTATCATGGAGCAGAGTAGTACTAGCGCCGCTATTCCTTCTGGTGAACTGGCAAGCACCAGCGGCCTAGTACAGCCTGGACGTACATCCAGCACTGCAGTAACACTTGGTGACGTGGCGAGTCCCATAAGTGCAGTTCAAGCTGGCGAGGTGGCAAGCACAAGTAGTGTCCCGCTGCCACCAAGAAGACAAAGGCAGGCCCGTCGTGCCCATACTGCCCTTCCTGAAGAATTCGCCTATCCTGATTGGGTCCCCACCACTTCTGCAGAACCCGTACTTCCCCCATTCACTGCCCAACCCGGTATTCAGGTGGAAACAGCTGATTTTATGCCAATCGATTTTTATTCGCTGTTTTTCACGGAAGATCTCTATAGATCTATTGTGGACCAGAGTAATTTATATGCTGGTCAATTTATCGCCGCTAACCCCCAGTTGCCTAAAATTGCCAGAAATTGGAAACCAATTACGGTTTCCGAATTTAAGACCTTTCTGGGCCTTTCCCTCAACATGGGCACACATAAATTTCCGTCATTGCGTGCTTATTGGTCCACGCACCCAATTGACCACATGCCCGTGTTCTCTGCCTCCATGTCCAGGGCACGATACGAGCAGATTTTGCGGTTCATGCACTTCAACGACAATGAACTTTGTCGTCCACGTGGGGACCCTGAATACGACCGGCTCTATAAAATTCGGCCCCTCATAAACCACTTCAACGAACGTTTTGCAGCCTTGTTTACTCCAGATCAAGTTGTCTGCGTTGATGAGTCCCTGATTAAATTTTCTGGCCGCTTGTCTTTCAAGCAGTACCTTCCCAGCAAGCGTGCCAGATACGGGGTCAAGCTCTACAAGTTCTGTGACAGGGCAACAGGCTATGTAGTGAACTTTACGGTTTATGAGGGAAAAGACAGTCAGATTGAGTCGGTCAACTGCCCGGATTACATAGGGAGCGCTGGCAAGATAGTGTGGAACTTGGTGTCACCCTTATTCGGAAAGGGGTACCACTTGTATGTGGACAATTATTACACGAGCGTGCCACTGTTTAGTCACTTGTTTGATCATAAGATTGGAGCATGTGGCACCGTGCGACCTAATCGCCGGGGCTTTCCCCAGCGGCTTGTAGATGCCCGTCTTAGGCTGGGGGAGAGAGCCTGCTTGAAGTGTAATAACTTGCTCGCTATGAAGTGGAGGGACAATAAGAATGTTTTCCTTCTTACCTCCCTTCATGCAGACACGACAGTCCAAATTCGTACGGCGACTGGTGTTGTGGAGAAACCCCTCTGTGTCCACGAATATAACCAAAATATGGGAGGGGTGGACCTTAACGACCAGTTGATGGCGCCGTATCTAATTGACCGTAAGGCGAGACGCTGGTACAAAAAAGTGTCTCTATCATTATTCCAATTGGCTTTGCTGAACGCTCATGTGCTATACAGAGCTTCAGGCGGGACGTTATCTCTTCTAAAATTCCAGAATGAGATAGTCACAGAACTCCTGTATCCAGGCGGTTCTGCACCTCACCATCCCCAACCAAATGCAGTAAGCCGGCTGCATGAGAGGCATTATTCGTATGTCCTCCCGAGTACCCCTACCCAAAGCCACCCCCAAAAAAGATGTTGTGTCTGTAGCAAGCGCGGATTTAGGCGTGACACCCGTAGTTTTTGTCCACTCTGTCCTGACAAGCCTGGTCTTTGCCAAGGTGAATGTTTTGAACGCTACCACTCAAAAGTGAAGTTTTAGCGTAGGGTACAGCATTTCACAGACTAGGACACACTTACACAGGGTCTCCCAAGATGCCATTACATTTTGAGAGACCCGAACCATTACAGTTGTAAAGTTACAAAAAAAAGTGTAAAAAAGAAAAAAAAAACGTAAAAAACAAAACACAAAAAAAATATAAAATAAAAAAACCAAAAATAGTTGTCGTTTTATTGTTCTCTCTCTCTCTATTTTCTCTCTATTGTTCTGCTCTTTTTTTACTGTATTCTATTCTGCAATGTTTTATCATGCTTGCTTTTCAGGTATGTAATTTTTTGTTTTCAGGTGCGCCATTCAACTGCAGCGCGGAATTATTTATCTTGACAGCAACAGCGTTTGCTCCCACGATACATAAAGCCGTGACTCCAGTGCTGTAGGAGGTGATTTCACCACCACAGTTAAAAAAAGAGCATATATGCCGAAGCATGGGGGCAGCAGGGGCGGAGGAGCGATTTTGCTCCTAATGCCGCGTACATACGGTCGAAATTCCGACCGTGTGTACGCGGCATAACTTTTTTGCGGGAGGATGCCCCCATGCTTCGGCATATATATATTTTAGGCACAGGTTGCGTTAAAACATTTTTTTATTTTTTACTAGGTTTTGTTTTGGTATTTGCTTTGCAGGTATGGCATGGTAAGGTCTTACTGTTGTACTGTAATGTTACTTTGTTTTAATGTTAACCACCATTTGCTTAGCAGGTACGCCATTCAGTTGCAGCGCGGATCTATTTATCTTCACAGCAACAGCGTTTGCTCCCACGATACATAAAGCCGTGACTCCAACGCTGTAGGAGGTGATTTCACCACCACAGTTAAGAAAAAGAGCATATATGCCGAAGCATGGGGGGCAGCAGGGGCGGAGGAGCGATTTTGCTCCTAATGCCGCGTACATACGGTCGAAATTCCGACCGTGTGTACGCGGCATAACTTTTTTGCGGGAGGATGCCCCCATGCTTCGGCATATATATATTTTAGGCACAGGTTGCGTTAAAACATTTTTTTATTTTTTACTAGGTTTTGTTTTGGTATTTGCTTTGCAGGTATGGCGTGGTAAGGTCTTACTGTTGTACTGTAATGTTACTTTGTTTTAATGTTAACCACCATTTGCTTAGCAGGTACGCCATTCAGTTGCAGCGCGGATCTATTTATCTTGACAGCAACAGCGTTTGCTCCCACGATACATAAAGCCGTGACTCCAACGCTGTAGGAGGTGATTTCACCACCACAGTTAAAAAAAAGAGCATATATGCCGAAGCATGGGGGCAGCAGGGGCGGAGGAGCGATTTTGCTCCTAATGCCGCGTATATACGGTCGAAATTCCAACGGAGGCTTATCCGTGGAAAAGTCCGACCGTGTGTACGCGGCATAACCTTTTATGCCGCGTACATACGGTCGAAATTCCGACGAAGGCTTGACCGTGTGTACGCGGCATAACTTTTTTGCGGGAGGATGCCCCCATGCTTCGGCATATATGCCCATCATTAGAAGTGGGTGGATGAAGGGAGGTATTCTAATGGTGGGCATACCCACCAATCAATCTCTTTTTTTCGTTCAGCCAATAGGCTGTATGAAAAAAAAGATTACAATACATGTCCAACAAGGACCAGCAACGTACTGGTATGTTGCTGGACTTTGAATGTTTATACCAGAATGATGCCTGCGGGTTTAGGTATCATCTTGGTATCATTCTTTTCAGCCAGCAGCCGGCTTTCATGTAAAAGCAATTCTAGCAGATAATTAGCCTCTAGACTGCTTTTACAAGCAGTGGGAGGGAATGTCCCCCCCCCCCGGATATAAAAAGCGCCATTGGGAAATTGGGAAAGCATTTTATCACACCGATCTTGGTGTGGTCAGATGCTTTGAGGGCAGAGGAAAGATCTAGGGTCTAACCCCCCAATTTTTTTCAAAAAAAGAGTACCTGTCACTACCTATTGCTATCATAGGGGATATTTACATTCCCTGAGATAACGATAAAAATGGTAAAAAAATAAAATATGGAAGGCACAGTTTAAAAATAAAATAAAAAAGCCAAATAAATAATAAAAAAAAAAAAAAAAAAAAAAAAGCACCGCTGTCCCCCCCTGCTATTGCGCAAAGGCGAACGCACGCGTCGGTCTAGCGTCATATGTAAACAGCAATTGCATCATGCATGTGAGGTATCACCGCGAAGGTCAGATCGAGGGCAGTCATTTTAGCAGTAGACCTCCTCTGTAAATCTAACGTGGTAACCTGTAAAGGCTTTTAAATGCTTTTAAAAATGAATGTAGTTTTGTCGCCGCTGCGCGTTTGTGCGCAATTTTAAAGCATGTCGTGTTTGGTATCCATGTACTCGGCCTATGATCATCTTTTTTATTTCATCAAACATTTGGGCAATATAGTGTTTTTTAGTGCATTAAAAATAAAAAAAGTGTGTTTTTCCCCCAAAAAATGCGTTTGAAAAATCGCTGCGCAAATACTGTGTGGAAAAAAAAAATGCAACACCCACTATTTTAATCTGTAGGGCCTTTGCTTTAAAAAAATATATAATGTTTGGGGGTTCAACATAATTTTCTTGCAAAAAAATTTTTTCTTTCATGTAAACAAAAAGTGTCAGAAAGGGCTTTGTCTTCAAGTGGTTAGAAGAGTGGATGATGTGTGACATAAGCTTCCTAATGTTGTGCATAAAATGCCAGGACAGTTCAAAACCCCCCCAAATGACCCCATTTTGTAAAGTAGACACCTCAAGCTATTTGCTGAGAGGCATGTTGAGCCCATTGAATATTTTTTTTTTTTGTCCCAAGTGATTGAATAATGACCAAAAAAAAAAAAAAAAATGTACAAAAAGTTGTCACTAAATTATATATTGCTCAAACATGCCATGGGCATATGTGGAATTACACCCCAAAATACATTCTGTTGCTTCTCCTGAGTACGGGGATACCACATGTGTGGGACTTTTTGGGAGCCTAGTCGCGTACGGGACCCCAAAACCAAGCACCGCCTTCAGGATTTCTATGGGTGTAAATTTTTGATTTCACTCCTCACTGCCTATCACAGTTTCGGAGGCCATGGAATGCCCAGATGGCACAAAACCCCCCCAAATGACCCCATTTTGGAAAGTAGACACCCCAAGCTATTTGCTGAGAGGTATGTTGAGTATTTTGCAGATCTCGCTTTTTGTCACAAAGTTTTGAAAATGTAAAAAAAGAAAAAAAAAAAGAAAAAAAAATGTCTTTCTTAATTTTCAAAAACAAATGAGAGCTGTAAAATACTCACCATGCCTCTCAGCAAATAGCTTGGGGTGTCTACTTTCCAAAATGGGGTCATTTGTGGGGGTTTTGGGCTATTTTGACATTTTATGGCCTTCAAAACTGTGATAGGTAGTGAGGAGTGAAATCAAAAATTTATGCCCTTGGAAACCTTGAAGGCGGTGCTTGGTTTTTGGGGTCCCGTACGCGGCTAGGCTCCCAAAAAGTCCCACACATGTGGTATCCCCGTACTCAGGAGAAGCAGCAGAATGTATTTTGGGGTGTAATTTCACATATAACCATGGCATGTGTGAGCAATATATCATTTAGTGACAACTTTTTGTACATTTTTTTTTTTTCTTTTTGTCATTATTCAATCATTTGGGACAAAAAAAAAATATTCAATGGGCTCAACATGCCTCTCAGCAAATAGCTTGGGGTGTCTACTTTCCAAAATGGGGTCATTTGGGGGGGTTTTGTGCCATCTTGGCATTTTATGGCCTTCAAAACTGTGATAGGTAGTGAGGAGCGAAATCAAAAATTTATGCCCTTAGAAACCTTGAAGGCGGTGCTTGGTTTTTGGGGTCCCGTACGCGGCTAGGCTCCCAAAAAGTCCCACACATGTGGTATCCCCGTACTCAGGAGAAGCAGCAGAATGTATTTTGGGGTGTAATTTCACATATGCCCATGGCATGTGTGAGCAATATATCATTTAGTGACAACTTTGTGCAAAAAAAAAACAGTTTGTCATATTCCCGCAACCTGTGGCAAAATATAAAATATTCCATGGACTCAACATGCCTCTCAGCAAATAGCTTGGGGTGTCTACTTTCCAAAATGGGGTAATTTGGGGGGGTTTTGTGCTATTTTGGCATTTTATGGCCTTCAAAACTGTGATAGGTAGTGAGGAGTGAAATCAAAAATTTACGCCCTTAGAAATCCTGAAGGCGGTGCTTGGTTTTTGGGGCCCTGTACGCGGCTAGGCTCCCAAAAAGTCCCACACATGTGGTATCCCCGTACTCAGGAAAAGCAGCAGAATGTATTTTGGGGTGCAATTCCACATATAACCATGGCATGTGTGAGCAATATATCATTTAGTGACAACTTTTTGTACATTTTTTTTTTTCTTTTTGTCATTATTCAATCATTTGGGACAAAAAAAAAAAATATTCAATGGGGTCAACATGCCTCTCAGCAAATAGCTTGGGGTGTCTACTTTCCAAAATGGGGTCATTTGGGGGGGTTTGTGCCATCTTGGCATTTTATGGCCTTCAAAACTGTGATAGGTAGTGAGGAGTGAAATCAAAAATTTATGCCCTTAGAAACCTTGAAGGCGGTGCTTGGTTTTTGGGGTCCCGTACGCGGCTAGGCTCCCAAAAAGTCCCACACATGTGGTATCCCCGTACTCAGGAGAAGCAGCAGAATGTATTTTGGGGTGTAATTTCACATATGCCCATGGCATGTGTGAGCAATATATCATTTAGTGACAACTTTGTGCAAAAAAAAAAAAGTTTGTCATATTCCCGCAACTTGTGGCAAAATATAAAATATTCCATGGACTGAACATGCCTCTCAGTAAATAGCTTGGGGTGTCTACTTTCCAAAATGGGGTCATTTGGGGGGGGTTTGTGCTATTTTGGCATTTTATGGCCTTCGAAACTGTGATAGGTAGTGAGGAGTGAAATCAAAAATTTGCGCCCTTAGAAATCCTGAAGGCGGTGCTTGGTTTCCGGGGTCCCGTACGTGGCTAGGCTCCTAAAAAGTCCCACACATGTGGTATCCCCGTACTCAGGAGAAGCAGCAGAATGTATTTTGGGGTGCAATTCCACATATAACCATGGCATGTGTGAGCAATATATCATTTAGTGACAACTTTTTGTAATTTTTTTTTTTTTTTTTTTTTTGTCATTATTCAATCACTTGGGACGAAAAAAAAAAATATTCAATGGGCTCAACATGCCTCTCAGCAATTTCCTTGGGGTGTCTACTTTCCAAAATGGGGTCATTTGGGGGGGTTTTGTACTGCCCTGCCATTTTAGCACCTCAAGAAATGAGATAGGCAGTCATAAATTTAAAGCTGTGTAAATTTCAGAAAATGTACCCTAGTTTGTAAACGCTATAACTTTTGCGCAAACCAATAAATATACGCTTATTGACACTTTTTTTACTAAAGACATGTGGCTGAATACATTTTGGCCTAAATGTATGACTAAAATTGAGTTTATTCGATTTTTCTTATAACAAAAAGTAGAAAATATCATTTTTTTTCAAAATTTTCGGTCTTTTTCTGTTTATATCGCAAAAAATAAAAATCGCAGAGGCAATCAAATACCATTAAAAGAAAGCTCTATTTGTGGGAAGAAAAGGACGCAAATTTCATTTGGGTACAACATTGCATGTCCGCACAATTTACAGTTAAAGCAGCGCAGTGCCGAATCCCAAAAACAGGCTTGGTCCTAATGGCCCGAAATGGTCCGGGGCTTAAGTGGTTAAAGACACCCTTTCTTTAAAATAGTATATCACATAGGGATTTTTTTTGTCCCCATGTGATATAAGTAACATTTTAGTGAAAGTAAAAAGAAAAAGAGTAAAAAAAGAATGTTACATCCAAGTACTTCAACCCCCCACAAAAAAAATGTTGAGCCCTCCCCGCCTCTACATGCATGCACACACAGACACAAACGCATTCATCAGGGGGCCCCTAAAAGTCCACTCCTTTGAGTAGAGTTCTGTTATAGCTAATCCACCCAACTGTTTTTTTATCCCTTTAAAGAGTCGGTCCAACCAGAAATTTATTTTTTCAACATCTGCTAAATACCTAAATACCAATCAAGGCGTTCTGCTTTGGCCTTGGTACCTCTCTGCCTACGTTCCCAAATCTGATCACCTGCTGAAGCAATAATGAGAGGTCCTGCTATCTTTGTTGGATTTTACCTTATTTAACATGATAGAGAAAGCAACAGGAGGAGTTAGAACAGCCAAAGAGGACATGAATAAAATCAGGAACTTTGGCACAGATATAACTTATCCAGGGTTCTTAACACTGATTATCATGTAGCTTGTAAAGTTCCCCAGCAGATTCCAAGCTCAGAGGGGTCTAATAAGCAAGAGTCCTTAAAGGGGTTGTAAATGTAAAAGTATTTTCACCTTAATGCATTCTATGCATTAAGGTAAAAAAACATTTGCG